>CM060175.1:44276414-45476414 GCA_030549775.1 Tamarix chinensis
GCCTAGAACGATACCCTATTTACCAGTGCTACAATTGACAACAAGAGGGTTTAAATTGCGTGTCGGCTACGGTCACACCAATTTTTTGGCGCCATTGCCGGGGATTGGTAACTTCACCTTTATTTTGCTAGTATTTTTAGTGTGTTTCCATTTTTAGTGTTTTTGTATTTTTTTTCTTTTATTTTTGTTTTAGATTTTCTTAAGATGTTTGGTGTGTTTTATTTTGATATTACCCTTTTCCTTTGAAGTGTTAGTGTTTTCAGGTGACTATGAGAGGATCCTTTGGTTATGGACAACTTTGCTCGAATCTTAATGTAAGAGTAAATGAGGTAAGTATGAGTAGTCTTGAAGATAAACTTAAAAAACTTACTACTCTTGTTTTGCAGGTTGCTAAAGCTACTGTAGTTGTTAATACAAGTGAAGTGTGTCATACGCAAGGAAATCCATATGCTTACCATGAACAAGCTATGAGAGGAGGAGGATGGACACAACCTAATGCTCAATCTTTCAATGGTTTTGAAGGACATGATCCCTATACAAGCACATACTATTCGGGAATGAGGCATCAACCCAACTTTGGATGGGAAATGAATGATCAGTATCAAGTGCCATATCAAGACCCTTACACGCGCGAATATGAAGCTTCAAAATATTATCAATATCCTCAACCAGAATCTTCTCCAGTTTCAAAACCATCAAGTTCAGAAAAAATGGATAAGCTTCTTGAAGAACTGATAAATGATCAAAACCAGTTGGCAGAAAGCCTAAATCAACTGATGCAAAATCAGATTAGACAAAATGAAAGCGTGTCAGTGCTAGAGGAGAAAATGGGGTATATGGTCAACTTGATGAATCAATTACAAGCACAAGAAGAGCTCTCTAGTACTTCAATTCCAAATTCAAGTGAGAGTTATGAGTATGATGATGCTATATCTGAATGTAAGGATGAGCTAGTTGAGGAGGTTCCCATGGAGAACATTGAAAATCAAGATCAAGTGGAAGAAGAGCTTGTAAAAGTAGAAGAAGAATCTCATCAAAATGAGGATCAAGTGAACAAAGAGAAGTATATGGATGACAAAACTATCACTTTCAACTACCATATACCATCTTTGAACATTTATTCCCCACTTTTTCTTGGAGATGACCATGAGACACAAGGTAAGCCTTTGAACCACGTTGATTTTATTTATGCTGACCACACTCCTTGTTTTCCCTCTTTTAGCAGGTTATATGGATCCACGAGTGAAGAGAGTAATCAAATCACCTTGGATACATTTAATAAGAAGCGTGATGCTCCAAAGGAGAGGTTATGTTGGAAGGACGTGTTTAAAGATTTTAAGATAGGAAAATATGTTCCTTCGATAGAGAGATTACCGTACATGGACATTGGGCAAACCATTCTCTCTTTACACACGAGCTTAAATTCCATGCTAGGTAAGTTACGTTCTTGCTGGATCAAATCTTTCATTAAATCTAAAATTTTATCTTTTTCTTCCTTGCAGGATAAAGATGATAATCATGAGGAAGGATTTGGTGAAGCAGCTCTGAAGTGGACGTATCCACCTTGAACGAGAAAAATCGAGATCATGTCAGGCTGAAGACATAAACACAAGCGCTACTTGGGAGGCAACCCAATGTGATAAGGGATTTTTCTATCCTTTAGTTATTTATTTATTTATTTTATTTCCTCCATACATTACATTTCATGTTTCCTTAGTCGTTTACACATTGAGGACAATGTGTGATTTAAGTGTGGGGGTGCGTGTGTTTTATGTATGTGAAAAAAAAATGAAAAAAAAAATTGTTTAGATTTTGATTAGAGTGTTTAGTGTTTTTAGAATCGTAGGAACCCTTAATTAGTCAATGAGGAGTATATCTTTGAAATCTAACAAAAGATGATCATGAAATTGAGATAAAGTAAGTGGAAATTTTTGTGTTATTTTCGATATAGGGAACACATATCTACGTGTCTAAATGTGAATGGAGAAAGAATATGTATGATTTTCTAACCACCGACATGGCATGTTGAGATTCATCACATTCCTCAATGAGCTTTTAAACCATATATACCTTCTTTTTTCTGAGTGAACTTAGAAAAAATCATCTATTTTTCTTGGCTTCAAATTTTTTTTTGTAAACCTCATATATGTTTAACTGCTTTGATCAAATTATTTGCCATAGATCATGTAATGGACTATAGAGATTACTAGAACTTACTCTTGTACTAGTCGAAGCTTATAGTCAAAATATGCTCTGATTGAGAAAATGATAAAGGCAGCTTAGAAATTTTCCATCACATGACCAAAGAGCTTAACCTAATTTTTTTATCCATGATATACATCCTATAGAAACCCTTTTGAGCCTATACATGGAACATACATATTTTTTTCATTACCTAAATTAAATAACCTTCGGGCCTTAATGTCCTTACCTTTGCTTAAAGCTAGTGGAAGGAAATCAAATCGTTATGGATATAAAGAGTGGTTGTGTATGTGAAAGAAATATATGTATTTATGCTAAGAAAGGGGATTGGTTATTCTTGGTGGAAAAAAAATAAAAGAAAAAAAATTAAAAATTGTCAAAAAAAAATGAAAAAAAAAATTTTAGGATATAAGGAAGAGAGGGAGTTATGGAGAAGATGTTGAGAAAGTTCTATTCATGTTTTAATTTGGTGTTAAGTTGGAGATATGTATCATTAATCATTGATGTGGAGTTATGCTTATATTTCATCTAATTATTAGATTCCACTAGCTCTTGATCTTTTTAGCACCACACTCCTAAAATACTCCATACCTTTCTTTACCTTAAAACCCATTACAACCAATAAGTAAGTCCTATTTGATTCTTAAGATGAGCAGCCTTTGATCTGATGGAGATTATTCACAAGAGTTAAGCATATGGTTCGGTCCATTTGGCAAGTATTTGATATCTTTCATGAGGTTTCATCCACAAGAACATGAGCCTTCTTTATTTATATATGTGAGTCGTTTGTTATCTTCATTATCTTATCTCACATACATGAGTGTTTCTATATATTTGTAGCCATGAATCTAAGAGAGAGAAAAAATATAGAGGGTATCCATAGTGAGGATGGATCTTGATGTGACTAAGGCGTGGTAGATTTTCATCCATAATCTTGATCTATTTATACCTGTTATGTTTATGTGTGAACCATATGTTGAAATTGATTCTTTAAATCTCCCAATGCCGAATCTTGATTGATTGCTAATCTTGAAGATTGAAAGTAAAAGATTCTGAGACAAAAATAGTTAAGGGTGTTAGGTTTGATTTTATTTTATTTGTGTGTGATTTTGTGGGTATATCATCTACGAAACCCTCACGAGACCTTAATCGTCCTCGATGGGTGACCTAGGGGTTTAAAGGGCTTGTTGCACATGCTAAGTGTAATCGTGAGACCTACGAAAGTGGCTAGTTAATTTAATTTTATTTATTTAGAGTAATAACTTGCTTGAGGACAAGCAAGAAGCTAAGTGTGGGGGTGAGTGTTGGAGTGGTATTTGACGACTGAGGGGAGGCTAAGGCAACAACAGAAGAGAGGAGAAGAGGTGAAAAAGGTATTGGTGCAAGGGGGTCAAATGCAAGAAGGAGAGAAAAGGGAGGGGTAGGTCGTAGGCTTGTTGGTGCTAGCGGCTCAGTGTAGTGTAGAGAGGTTGTAGGGTGTAGGAGGAGGGTGGTGTGGTGGCTGGTTGGGTGGTGGAGGAGGTGAAGGGGAGCTACAGATTAGGTGAAAGAAAATTAGGGGAGGAGGAAAGAAAAAGAAGAGATAATTGGCAGGGAAAGGGAGGGATTGAGGGAGATGTGAGGTAGAAAGGAGGGGTAAAGAAGAAGAAGAAGAAGAAAAACAAGAGGAGAAGAGAGGGAGGAGGTATGCGAGGTAGGTGGTGTAGGGGGCGGCTGCTGTTGCTTGTCGGGCATGGTAGGTGACAAGGAAAAAAGGGGGTGCAAGCATGTGAGGAAGGAGGGGGACAAGGGTTTGCTGGGATAAAAATGGAAAGGAAGGATGGCAGGGGAGGGTGGTGCAAAAGTCGGTCGGTGATGGGTGGCCTAGGTAGGGGTATAGGAAATTGGGGAAAAAGACATGTGAAGGGGGTTAGAGGGAAGAAGAAGAAAAGGAAGAGGACCACATGGGGAAGGGGGAAGAGCCGATTAGCCTGCGTAGGAGAAAGAAAGGAAGAGAGGAGGGGGAAGATGAGCTGGCCTAAGGAGGAGAGGAGGGAAAGAAATAAGAAGACAAGGACATGGGCTTGGGCTAGCTCGGTGGGAGAAGGAAGAAATAAAAGGCTTGGAAAGGGGGCCATTTAGGGGTCGCAAAAACTTTAGCTCGCATCTCTGCTAATTTCCACTAGGCTGGTATGCATCGTGATGTCAAGGATTATGTGGATCGATGCGCTGTATGTAAAATGGTTAAACCGGAGTTCGGTAGCCCAAGGGACTTCTACAACCTCTTCCAGTACCTGTCCGAATCTGGGAGGATGTTGCAACTGACTTTATTACTGGGCTGCCTCCATCGGGTGGGAAAGAAACCATTTGGGTCATCGTTGATAGGTTATCAAAATATGCCCACTTTTGCGCAGTTCCGGCTCGAATTACGGCGGCTAAGCTTAGCGAACAATTTATTCAAGAGGTAGTGAGGCTCCATGGGTACCTAAGGTCAATTGTTTCTGATCGGGATCCGTTATTCACGAGCCATTTCTGGCAGGAGATGTGTCGGCTGTAGGGTACTAAATTAAAAATGAGCAGCGCCTACCATCCCCAAACGGATGGGCAGAGTGAAGTCTTGAATCGCTGCTTGGAGACCTACCTGCGTGCCTATGCCAGTCTGCCAGCTCTCATGTTTAACAGATAATCCTGAAGAAAGGTGACCGCATTGAACACTACAGGTTCTTGAAAATTTGATCTGCCACCGTTGAATAAAGCTGACAGATCGAGGGGATTTGCGCCTCTTCGGCCGGCGGAATCAGAGGATGAGGTGGAGAATAAGAGGGGAAAGTCGCCTCTGAAAATAGAGGAGAAAGGAGGGATGTCATCAGTAGAGGAGGCAGAAGAAAAGAATGGACTCGACACGGGATTAGGGCTAGCGTTCTCAACTTCTTCAAGGAATCCACCGTTCCAAATTGGACAAGCGATTTCGGAAGATGCTGAGCTTAGAATGGTAACCGTACGATCGCATTGGTAACAGAAGTAATACTGATGGGAGGTTACTCCACCGCCAGTTTCAACGCCGTCGGAGTCTCCGCCGAGCGACATTTCTAGAAAATGTAAAGTTCTTATAACGGAGACGAATTATTTCACTAAACATCAAGGGGCAGAAAGAGAAAAGGCGAGGGAGATATGAAAGAATTGTCAGCAGAGGAACGACGAAGGAGGTGATGTTGCACTGCACCTGGTTATTGACGACTGATGGAGCTCGAATCCAGGTCCATCGAGTTACCTTATTAGAATTTAGAATTAAGTTATGAGTTGTCGTGTAAATATTTCATTACTAATGCCTAGAGCTGGCAAAAGTTGACCCGACCCGAAAAATCCGACGAATACCGACTCGATCCGTCCGAAACTCGATTCGATTTTATCCGAGTAATAAAAAGCCCGAAACCTATCAGACCCGATCCGATACATATCCGATATCCGATACAACCTGAGAAATCATAAGCCCGAAATAAACCCGAACCGACCCGCTATTCACCCGAAACCCGATATAACCCGAAAAACTATAAATTCGAAATGACCCGACCCGATCCATTATTTATCCGAAATCTTATATTATTTGAAAAATTATAAACCTATAAAGATTCAACTTGGTACTACCCAAAAATTAACATTAACACATAACTCAAAATTTTTTAAACTTCATAAAACATGAAATAATGTAGATGTGCAACTAATCCATACTAGCACTTACATCAAAATCTAGAAACAATATACTTTCATAAAATTTATATCACTTATGTATATACAAATACAATATCCATTGATACCAATAGAAATAAAAGTAGATAAAAAAAAACGCTACTATGCCATTTAAATATTAGTTCACTTCCATTATTCCATTTAGTACCATAAGATAATAACAATGCAGCCTTGAACACTATATGTTAGTATCTATATGGCCATACCTTATAATATAGCACCTACAACATCATAGGAAAGTAGGAAAAATTTGGAGTGAGAATGTTAGTTATTCATTATAAAAATTAAAGATTAATATTTTTTATTACATCAACAGTGTTAAATAGTAAGAAGTCAATATTAGTTGGTATTTTGTCAATAATAGTCATTATTACTTATTTTATCTAATTTTTATCTTATTTAGCTTGATATGATCTAATCAAAATATATAATAAAAAAACTAATATGTTGTTATTATTATTTTTTCTATAATTGATATTCATTGATTACTATTATTATTGTTATCATTATTTTTGTATTACTATTACTATTATTATTATTATTATTATTATTATTATTATTATTATTATTATATTTATTAAAATTATGTTGATATGATGTGATCAATCTCTTTTAAAAATAATATGAGAAGTACAACCTTAGAAGTCTTCATTTGTTATCAATTATCAATGACTATTATAAGTTAATATCATGTAAGGAGCGTATAAGATATAAATATAATATAAACTTAAAATAATACTAGAACTCAATATGACCAAGCTAATAATGGAGTTTAATTATAAGTTATACCTTAACATAAAAAGAAAAGTGATACGATTTGAAAACATTTAAATTTGAAATGTCAGATACATCTCCAAAGATAAAATAATGACAAAAAATTCTAAGGCCCCAAAACAATTAATATAATAATTCACTTTTAATTGAATAAGATAAATTAAAATAAATGATCTCAAAATAAATAACTTTTAATAATATCTTGGAATAAAAAGAAAGAAAGAAAATGACACAAGTATGGCTCAAATATGAAATAACCTAAATCCAATCTAAATTTGACCCGAAAATATAATAATTCAAACTCAACCAAGCCCGATCCGAACCTGAACCGAAATTAGAACAACCCAAATTTACCCGAATTCGAGTCCATCCGATCTCAACCAGACCCGACCCGAGAGCTTAGAATGACCCGAGATTATCCGATACTGAGTTGATCCGAATCAAACCCGACCCAACCCAACCCGACAAAATGATCCGAAATTAGCCGAAACCGATATGACCCGATTATCATGTTACCCGATCCGATAATGACCCGACCCGTCCGATTGCCAGCTCTACTAATGCCCTTTGGTTTTGAGCAAGGAGATGAATTAATTATTTTATTTTAATTGGAGATTAATTTTATTAATTTCAATAAATTAAATCATAATTAAAGCTTATATCTTATCTATTCTAATTAATTTTATTTTTGTTAATTTTTTATTTCGGAAGTAACAGAAGTAAATATTAATATATAAGTAATATTTTAACTTGATAGGACAAAAATACTTTTAATTTATAACAATTGAATCAACATTCTCTTTTTGTCTATTTTCTCCCATAATGTGTCTCGTTCTTTATTTGTTTTACTTTTTTTTAACCTTAATTCACCTCAATTCAAACAAATTTTTTAAAACTAGGGTTATGAAGGAGTCGAACCGAGACGAAACTCCTAAGCTGAGGTCGGCTCGTTTAACTAAATGAGCCTAAAATAAGGTTTGGGTTCGGCTCGTTTAACTAAACAAACGAGCACAATCAAGCTTTTAACAAGACGAGCATAGCCGAGATTTTTCAAACTCGGGCTCGGCTCATTTAACTAAACGAACGAGGCGAACCGAGCTTTTAACAAGCCAAATACCGAACTAACTTAGCTCATTTACAACACGATTTAAAACATTCACTCTGATTTACTCATGTTAGGTTAATATCATTCAAACAACATTTTAAAACATTTACCTCGATGCACCTCCATTCCCTTCACCTAAATTAATTTTTAATGTTTATCGTTACCTCGATTCACCATGATCCAAAGAGACCATAAATGGAAAACAATATTGCCGAAAATATCGAATGTATTCTTATTATTTATTCACGGTTTGATTTACAATAAATAGTAGCTAACGAAGGTTAACAAATTAATTCATCCTATTCAGAGATGAATTTTATTAATTTTAATTAGATAAATAAATATTAAAGTTTGACTTTCATTTACTTCAATTAATTCTATTTTTATTGACTTTCAATTTTCATAGTAACAAAGGTGAATGTAAAAATATAAATGAATGTTATACATTCACCTTAATCCAATTGAAATTATTAAAATATTTATTTCGATTCATCTTAGTTGATTTAATATTATACAAATAATATTTTAAAATGGTCACCATGTTTTACCTCTATTCACTTTAATTAGATTAATTTTTAATATCCACTCTCTTTTCGATTTACCTCAATTCCAATGGGTCACTAGTCATAGAATGCTAACTTGGTTGCTACTTTTACTATTTTTTAGCATGAAAGTTATGCAACACATGAAAACCTTCATATAAATCTCATGCTAGACATAACTACATGTGGCAAAATCTAATGCCAAACAAGACTAGATGTGAGAAAAACTTAGGTAGCATAAGGTTGGGTGCAAAAGAAGGTGACACAACGTAAGGCTAGGTTACAAGAATACAACCTTTGTTTAAAGTTCAATGCACGGTAATTTTTTAGTTGTAGATGACAATTATAAGTCAAAACTATCATTTTATACAAAATAGAATATTTTTGTTAAAAAAAATACGGTATAGATCACGATTTTTACTTATAATCATTTTCTATGCCTATCAAGATTTTTTTCTGTATTCAACTTTTTTACTTATAAAAAAGTGGGACTCCCTTTAACCTTATCATTTGTACAAACTCATAGAGAGATGTTGTGTGAGCTAGTTATTTCCCTTTTTTTTTCTACCATTATTACTTTTTCCACCTCAACCTTATTCCTCTCCACAAGTCAATGCCAAAGCCACCGCTAACCTTTCCTTTTTTTTATTTTTCTTTATTATTTGTCATCATTATTTCCTTAGATATTTGGATTTTTCATCTTCTACATTGTTGGCATGACATATATAATCTATTCGTACCATATTTTAACTAATTAGGATATCATTGTGATTCTTCATTTGTGTTCAAACAAATCAATTGGTGATAGATTAGTCAACTGGTTTTAACTAACCAATTGATGGGTTTAAGAATACCTTATATTTTTAAAACCTAAAATTTAATAATTTATACTTTATTTGGAATAATTTAATTATTTTGTGGATCTTTGATTTATAAAAATGGATAGGATTATTTGATAAATTAAAATAAATATTTTATTATTTTATCATACTATTTTATTTAAATAAATTCCCAAACCATAATTTTAGTAAATTTATCCTCTTAAATTTATACATTGAAATTTGAATAAATTAATTTAATAAATAAATTTTTCCTATTTATCTAATTTATAATCCTAACTCTAAAAATTATTTTATTTTTCTTTACCCTTTTTCCTTTTCTTTCTCTTTTTTCCTTCATTTTTTCCTTTTCTTTCTTTTTCTTAGGCCAACCAACCTTCCCCTTTCTTTCCCTTGTTAGGCCACCTGGCCTTCTCCTCTTTCCCCCTTATCGTGCAACCTTCCCCCATGTCCAACCTGTTCTTTGTCCCCTTCCTTTCTTTCTTTTCCTTCCCCTCCCTCAATTTCCTTTTTTTTCTCTCCTCCCCCTCGCATAGGCTAGTCTGCCATCCTTTTCTCCCCCACCCTGCCTACTCCTTTCCTTCTTCTCTTCTTCTTCCTTCTTCTCCCTACACATTAAGCCAAACAAACCCCCATGCTAGCCCCCTACACCTCGCCTCTAACTCTTTCCTCTCTACACCTACACAACCTCTACCTAACCTCTCTCTTCTATCCTTTACCCTTTATTTTTGACCATACACCCCCTACAACTCCCCCGCATGCCTCCTTTTGTTTCCTCTTCTTCCTCTACCTATCACCCTACATATTGCCTGCAACCACCTAACCCTACATGTCGAGCTTCCCACCTTCTCTGTGTCTTTTTCTTCTCCATCTTCTCCCTTGAGCCTTCTTTCTCCCTACCAATCCCTCTTTCTTCCTTCCTTTTTCCTCTCCCCTATTTTTTTCTTTTTTGCCCCTAGCCACTGTCTCTATCACCCAACCGACCACCACACCGATACCCCTGCCTCCCCTACTTCCTCCCTACACTACCCCAAGTAGCCATCACACGCCTCTACAGCTAACTCACTCTCATTTTTCCTTCTTTCCTCCTCCTGAACCCCTCCCTACATCCTACCTTACACTATCCATTCCACCTCTTTTATAGCTGCCAAAGCCACCCCTTGACCACCTGACATTCCCCTATCACCTCCTTACCCCCACCTTGCCCAAAATCCCCCTATAATCCCTTCCTTTCTCCTCTTCCTTTTCCTTTCTTCCTCTCTTTCTCCCATCTATTCACCTACCTTCCAACCACCATTGCCACCATCTCTGGCTCTCTGTCGCTCCGAGCCGCCACTCTCTAACTCCTATCCACCACCTATACCCTACCACTCCTCCTACACCCAACAACTACCCCAACTCCCCTCCAACTCCTCCCTCAACCCATCACCTGAGACTTTTTCCCTTCGTCCAAACTCCCCCATTTTCCCCCTATTCGTGCATGAAACCCACGTTGCCCATGCAGCATGAGTGTTGCTACACCATTTTAAGGATATTAAAGAAATTTTTAGGTATAATATAGTTAGTGATAATATGTATTTAATAAGCATTTTTTGATAAAAAATTTATTTTTATAATTATCTACTACTAATATGGCAATTATGACATTATTTTTAGGTGCACTTTTCACTAATCAAAGCTTAAGCTTTTAATTGGGATACCGGTAAAGTGTGATTGTTATTGGAAATAAGGTAACCATTATACCATACTAAAATGTATAAACTTACATATGTTATCACATAAGGGTTTTGGTATGTGTTAGTGTGTATATTATGTGTTGTTAAGCACCTTATGATTTTTATTGTTATATTTTATAAAAGAAAAGTATGCTATCTTGTATGAAATATGACTTGTGTGGAAATGGTGGTTAAGAAAGGGGATTGATATTAATAATGATTTTAAGTGCTTATGTATACTATGTTAAGTAAATATGGACACATGTAGTAAAAATAATACTAATATGAGCCCTAGTGACATTTTGGTAAATTTACTTGTATATAGGGAGTGACCTAAATAAATATGCATGGTAGGTGATAATGGATGATTAGAATAATAATAAAAATTTTGTGGTGTTAAATGATACATGTGGGTCATGCATGCTAATATTTTATGTGTTGAGGGTATTTTAGTAATTTAACAACTATAAGGGTAATTTGGTAATTTTACAACTAAGAAAGAAATTTTGGTAATTTTACAAGTAAGAAGAGTAATATGGATATTTTGCAAGTGAAAAGGGTAATTTGGTAATTTTACAATTAAGAAGGGGAATTCGGTAATTTTATGAATAAGAAGGATAAATTGGTAATTCTACAAGTATGAAGGGTAATATGGTAAAATTTACAAGTAAAAAAGGTAATTTCATAATTTTACAAGTAAAAGGGGTATTTTAGTAATTTCACAAGTAAGAAGGGTATTTTGATAATTTGGCAAGTAAAAGGATATTTTATTAAATTTGCAAGTAAGAGGAATATTTTAGTAATTTTGTAAGTAAGAAGGGGTAAATTTTGCATGCAACATCCCAATTAATCTAATAAACCTTCTTAATAAGTCATAAGTGATGTTAATTCATAGAATAAGGGTTTATGACCTTAGTATCACTTGTTTAAATATAATCATGTATATTATAAAGATAGGGGTATTTTAGTAAATTAGAGTGCATCATAAGGAAGATGCATGGTTTAGGGTTAAATGGGTAATTAAGGGTGTGTTACAATGTTAATTTCAAAATCATGCAAAAGGTGCCTTAATTATTACTTATACATAGAAATTTGTGTTTCTTGTGCTAGAAGTGTGTGTTAGGGTGTATGTATCCAATGATCATTTTATGTGTAGGGTACTTGATTTCAAAATCAATAATATAATCATGATACGATAACCTATCATGGCATGTGGATAAATCAAAATGAATTATGTGATGAAAATGGATGATAAGAGGAAGCTTTAGCCTTAGAGACATTTTGGTCATTTAAACCTAAGGTGCCTAAGTATAAGAATTGGAATCTAGGATGGCCTTAGTGGACTATTTAAGTTAATATTAGCAATAATCCTAATAATGATTACTTAATAATAATGGAAACAAATAAAAATAATTAAGTATATGATTGATGTGGTCACCTTAGTTAAGACACTAATAATTAAAGTGGAAGACCTCGAGATTGGAAATGGTGGCTCTTTAGGGGTTGCTACCCTAAAGACATGGTTTAGCCCACAATTATTCTGGACTTTTCTAGTGGGCCTTAGTACCTCAGCCATGCCCTACATCTTACTCTATTTAGCACTACAAACCTACTTAGGGGGTATGCATACTTATGTATTAAGTGTCCTTGTTGGTAGAGTACTGTAACACCCCCAAATTTACTACTGAAAATTTTTGTTTAAATCAAAAGGTTTAGCGGAAGCAAAAGATAAAACCGTAAACTCGGGGGCATTACCGCCACACTTAGTACCAGACCGATACACTTCTACCACTCCAGTACTAAGTGCTAAGGCTAAAACCAAACAACATCAAGTGCGAAATATTAAAACATGAGTCGACAATTGATATAAATCATTAACGAAACACAAGTCAATTAGTATTTAGAATACGGTTTAGGAGTACAACTTAAAAGTACGATTTCAAATATGTGTCTTATTCAATATGTGTTTTCACCTTAGACATGCATGTTCTTTGGACTACCCGCTCACACAACCCATATACTCCTATTGTCCCGAAAGGAGCCTGTCCCATATCTTGGGACTTATGCGCTTCCTAACATGTCCAAACATCCTTTCCTCTTCTCCTTACTTACCATGAATACCTAATTCCTAAGTGTGTGGGTGGAGGCCCACTTCCCTATACCATCTATGTCAACTCACTATTTCCCTCTAGGGTTTTCCTCTAGGAAACCCTAATTTGGCCTATATGGCCCATCCCTTCTCTATCTTACACAACTCATACTCCTTTATCCCTATCTCATCACCTCACTTAGATTCAACTCAAAGCATTCTAATTTACTTCGTATTTTGCACATGTGACCACGAAACCCTAGTTGGCTAAATTAGGTTTGAGAGGGTTGGAACGGTGGAGGAAGTGGGGGTTAGAAAGGTAGATTTTAGGCTAGAAGAGGGAGAGTGAGATGGTGGTTGTGGATTCTCTAGTTTGAGAGGGTTTGAATGGTGGTGGTGTCGCAACAAAGGTGGTGATTTTTATGGTGGTCGAAGGTGGAAGGGTGAACGAGAGGGAGGTAGGGAGAAATGAAGGTAGAGGGAGGTAGGGGAGGCTTTGCTGAGTGGTTTAGGTGTCAAGAGAGGTGGTGGGTGCAGTAGAGATGGTGGTGCACAACAATGAGTGAAAAGTGGCAGATAAAGCAACCAACTTTGCACGGTTAAGGTGGCTCATATAGGGGGGACTAGGGGTGGTGAGTGGTATGGTTCAATGGAGGGTAATGTAGGGAAGAGTTTGGAAGGTGTTTCGAATGGCAGCGTTGGGCAATGATGGTAGGGATGACGTCTGAAGTGGTGGTGGCACAAGGAATGCTGAGATTTATGGATAGGGGAAAGAGGGTTGGATGGGGATCAATTAGGGTATTTATAGGCCATTTAGGGGGAGGATAAGACAAAGGGGAAGAGGACAAGGGGATAGGTGTGGCAGAGTTCACGGGCCGACGGTGGTAGGTTGGTGCAAGCTTGTGATTTTGTAGGTTTTTTTAGGTTAGGGTGAGAAAAAGGAAAGGGAGAGAGGCATGCATGAGGCTAGGTACAGGTAGGTTGGGGCTGGAATTGGCAAGGAAACGGATGAGGAAGAGAAGGGAGATGGTAGGCCAGTGGTACGGTGGCTGGGTAGGTCGAGGTGTAGAGTTACAGGTTGCCTACAACGTGTGGGAAGGGAAGAAGACGAAGTACAGGGTCTGAAATGCTTCAAAAATTCTAATTTTAAAAATTATAGTGAAATAATGTTTTATTAGGAAAATTCATTAAATAAATTATTTTTATTAAAATAAAAGTAAATTAATTAGGGCAAATCAAGAAGAAATTTATAAGTATTTTAATTAGAAAAATTTTAGGTATTTTAGCCAATTAAAGATTTTATTTTAGAAATTAATTAAATAAATTATTTTATTTAAATAAGAGGGAATAAATAAGACCAAATTAATAGGAATGTTATAAATAATTTAATTGAAGAAAATTAGAGTGATTTGCTAATTAAAATGGAATTTATGAAAAATCTTTCAAAAACACTAAATTAGCCTAAAAAGGGAATTTGATATTATTTTATTTAAATATTATTATTTTGAATATCCCAAATATCCTAACTAATTTAATTAACCTAACCCTCAT
This sequence comes from Tamarix chinensis, assembly GCA_030549775.1. Taxonomy (NCBI): domain Eukaryota; kingdom Viridiplantae; phylum Streptophyta; class Magnoliopsida; order Caryophyllales; family Tamaricaceae; genus Tamarix; species Tamarix chinensis. The sequence goes on from CM060175.1 coordinate 44,290,958, forward strand.
ATTTTTCTTTTTTCGTTTTTCCTTTTTCTGTCTTTTCTTTTTCTTTTCTTTTTTTCTTCCTCCTTACACCGATTAGGCCTGTCTGCGGCCTAATTCTCCTTTTTATTTTCTCCTTCCCCTGGGTTGCTTCTTCCTTTCTTCTTTTCCTTCTGCCACAGCCCGTCTTCTTCTTTTTTCTTCCTTCGGCGCAACCCAAGCTGAAATGCCGCATTGTGGGCCATCGCTTTTAACCTACACCGCTTGGCCAATTCTTTACTTTTTTTTTTTCTTTCTTTTCTTCCTCGGACCGCTAGTCTAGCACCTCCTGTCCTTCTTCTTCCTTCTTCGTTTCGCACTGTCGACTTGCCACTCCCCCCACCTCCAAGATTAATGGCTCCAGTTATACCCATTTTGACCGAGCGTTTTCATTCCTTTCTCTTCCTCCAGACTTGCCGGTCAAAATGACCCAACCCACCTCCCTTTTCTTCTATGCAATTCCTCCTTTTCCTACTCAACACCTTGCTATGATTTTGAATTCCACCAGCCAACCAGCGCCACCGATGACCTAACCCTACCTACTATATTCACTCACCGACCCATAGAACCCTACCCTCTCATCTAAACTCTATGGATACGCCTAGATTGAGCCCTGTATTAAGATTTTGGTTGCTTACCCAGAAAACCTCCCTTGTGTTCCACCACCACTTCAGACTCCCCTTTCGCCACCATCGACCCACTACGCCACCTTCTTTACCCACCTAAGTCCTCCCTGCACTGCCCTTTAACTAACTACGCCACCCTTCTCCGTCGATTCATCCTACACGAGCCACCCCAGCCGTGTAAAGTTCCCTTTCTCAATCAACCTATTCTCTGCCCCTACCACCCTTCACGCCACCGTCCACCACCACTACCACCGCTGCCACTACCCCTTTCACCTTCCAAAAACCCCTATAGACCCTCCTCTATCTCCTCTGCCCTTCTTTTCCTCTTTCTCCCCCTCCTCCTCTCTTTCTCTCCTTCTTTCATTTTTGGCCACCACCACCGCCACCATGTGCCGCCACCTTTGGCTGCGCCGCCACCCTTATTCTTTCTCTTTCTAGGCAACCATAATCACCCCTAATTCCACCCTCATTATCCCTCTCTTTTTCTTAGCCCTCAACTTTTCCCTATTTCTTCTCTTTTTCTGGCCACCGCCGCCACCGCCGTGCACCACCGTTGGTGCCACCTGTCACCACCAGTCTAAGGTCGAACCCTAAACCCTCTCAACCCTTTTTCACTATTTATATAAGCTTTATTTATTTTATTTTGTTTATTTCCTTTAATTCGAGTATAATAATAATAATAACAATAATAATAATAATAATAATAATATTATTATTATTATTATTATTAATGTTTCTACTATTATTATTATTATTGAGGGCTGAATCCCTATTCTGTTTATTTTGATTTTATTATTATTATTATTATTATTATTTATTATTATTATTATTATTCTATATAGGGTTGAAACCCTATTATGCCTATTTTGAATTTGAGTTATATTATAAATATCATGTCTTATTATTATTAGTATTATTAATATTTTTTTATTATCTTTAGAATTTATTATTATTATTAGAGTATTATTATTCTTATTATTAATTATTAAGTTTATTATTATTCAATGTAGGGTCGAAACCCTACTTTATTTTATCTTCGATTATTATCATTATTATTATTACCACTATGATTATTATTAGTTTTACAATATTATTATGATTTTTATCATTATTATTATTACTATTTCATTATTATTATTATTACTAAATTTTATTATTAATGTTACTAATATTTTTATTAGTATTATTTTGGTAAAGGGGTCGAAGCCCTTCACTTTGTTTTCGAATTATTCCCTTATTATTATTATTATTATTATGGCTATTATGATCATTATTATTATTATTTTCAGTATTATTTCTAATATCATCATTATTATTATTAGAATTAAATCTTCAAAACCTTATATTATCAACTTTTACAATATTACTATTATTTCTTATATCTTTAGCAAAGATAGTAATTAATTAATGTTATTTTTATTAATATGATATTATTTTATTAAAAACCTAGTTTTAGAATAAGTTAGTAAATAATATTATTTTTGGTAGGATGGAATCTAATCTTTAGCTTTTTCCTCATATAGGTGAGATCAGTCAAAGCCCTAAGGAGGCATAGGAGCGTGCTACAAGACCGGTGTCATTTTAGGTAAGGGTGTAACTAAGGCCTTATGTGTGTTGATGTGCATTATATGCTTTGTATGCATTGTATCTGATGCTTATCATTATAACTATTTCGTATGTAGTATGACGTGGAGTTGAAGTATGTTTTTGTGTTATTATATGGCATGTGTACCAAGTTTTGGGTTATATCTTAGTTTTATTTCTATAGTTTAGCTTAATTTTCCCTCACGTAATTAAATGTTCACAAACCATTGAGGTCTTGCAATTGAAATCCATTCTTTCGATATTTATATAATGTGTTTTTTTGTGTGTACTCTACTTTGGTTTTACTTGGTTTGATTCTATGCCGTATATCTAACATGTGATGAGAGGATGATGCATATCCTATTTTAGGTGTGGTTGTAGCACCTCATTTTTCCTACGTGTTTAGTAGTTTTTTTTTTGCATATATAAGGTTTTCAACATAAAAAATATTTAGGAGTGAATAATGGAGGTGTTACAAATGCTTTCAATGGTAATGTGTTTCCTTAAAATATCATCCACGTTAGCCTTAAAATGGAGTGCAAAACCCATACTCCTACCACACTTAAGCTGTATATTACCTCTAAAATAAGCCTTCTTCATTCCATCCGATTGTTGATAACCCTTTAACTTCCTTTTTCTCCTAACTGTTCATTCCCGACTTGCATAACTTGAGAAGACTCCATGGCTTGGTTGTACATTTGTACCATATCTAGTGGGGTAAATTCCAACAACATCTGCTAGTATCTGAACCATAGGATAATGTTGAAATGATGGATGTATATTACCTCATTGGGCTCCACTTTAGGCATGAATTGGGCTAGGTCTAGGAACCTTGTATAATACTCCTCCACCTACATGTTCCTTGTCGAAGCATTATGAACTCATCATACTTCTCTATATAGAGATGAATGGAATAGAATATAACTTAATTTTCCTTAAGAAAAGATCCCCATGTTGTAGACTGTCTACCTCTACATTGAGCGCTCCTCGACCACATATCATCTTAGCCCTTCAGAGAATACACAAGCATATTTACCCTCTTATCCACAAACAACCACAAGTGGTAAAGGTCTTCTTCCTATCTCTACCTTATCTCCCCCTAAGATCGGGTTCTCTTTTACCTCAAAGATTGGTGGGTGATGATGTTTCACTCCTTTGAGTTAATCCTCTGGCACTTGTGGTGGTGCTTGTGGAACTTGAATCTAGCCCTTAATGTAGGAACTAATAGTCTACATAAACACCTAGATGCCTTGGTAATGACGTTTACTATCTATTAACTTTGAAATACAATGACTAATCAAAAGAAACCAATTCATATAGGAATAAGTCTCTTAAAACAATCTGTAGAATTATTATCTACATCACATTCCCAACCCACTCTTATTCATAGACATTTCCTGCTTAACAACATTAGAATTGTTACTTAAATACTCAAGGTAGTTGGGAAATCATCAAGACAATATATGTTACTAGCTTAAAACATTTCAAAATATTATGGTTTTTAAAACAAATCTTTGATATGAACCTATTCTATACACTATAGTTATTTATAATGAAGTAGGTTTTAAAATAATGCTTTGATACTAACCCGTAACACCCCAATTTTTTACTACCAAAAAAATTTATTTTAAAATATTGAGGAAAATATTGAATACACCTAGGAAAAATAGGGTATTACTAGCCCACTTAACACAAGATGTGCATCCATTACCTGTCCCATTTTAGACACAACGCTAAGGAAACCAACTAAGCTAAAATAGGAAATAGAATGTGTAAAACAAATATTATAGAAATTTTGAATTTAAGTGTTTATGAATGGGGTCACATTGAGTCGAAAAACAACTAAAATGCATATTAGAACATAATGGTTTAAGTGTTGAAATACAAAAATGCTAGAACATATACAACGTAAGCCCCAAAATCGTAGTTCATTGACTACCCATAAAAGATCTCTAAATGTCCAAGCTCTCAAGTCCCCAGCCCCAGCACAAGTATACAAGCTACAATCCATCCTCAAAAACCTACACATGGTCCTCTTCCTGTGTGATTGATGAGGTGACTAAATAAACTAGTATATTAGTATGCTACATACCAAGTAAGCTATCTCCTTTGCAATAGTCATAAGCTTGTATGACCATGACATAATATAGACGTTATGCTTATAAAATACAATCATATTTACATGCTCTATCATGGCCATAAAATATATCATGATTTTATATCATATAAAAAATAGATAATCTATAACTCTTCATGCTTTACATCAAAATATAGATATTATTTATAGCATCATATAATCATGTAATCTAGTTATTCAATAACTCACTAGACTCTTCTATAATTTCATTATATGCATTACTCATTTGAACACTTTTCCAAGTTACTTGTTACATTATATTAATCATTTGTAAGCCCTTATTCTTTTTTGTAGAAATAGAATGATTACTACCCCATGGTCTCACATACCATGGAAGCCTATGCAAACTAGAGAGCATAAAGTTTAGTCGAAGGTATATAATCACTAATTGATATAAAGTCTAACCCAAGTGTAGTAACCATGAATGGACATAAATTCTTGTTAAATCCAATAAAACACTTTAGTTACCATAAAGTAGTGCATCATTAGTGTCAAGAGTAGGTAAGATGATAGATCCAATATGATTCAACCTAAACGTAAAACCAAAAGGCACTAATAAATGTTTGAAAGTTAACTAATCCCTAGTAGCTAATTGAGGATAGGGTAATTGATAACCATACATTACTTGATCATTTTTTCTTCAATTGATTAGTGTGTTATTATCCAAGGTTATATTCTTACATAAGTCCCATATAACAACCAAGAAACACCTCCACATAATCACTCCATCTTAACTATTATTACCCTAAAAGTTATGGTATGGGACTTCCATAGGTTCTTAGCCAAGCTTAAATCAACCCATTAAAATAATTCATTTAGGTAAAGGATCTACATTACATCCTCCATTTTATGCCTCATAACATATATACTCAAAATTTCCATTAAAACCTTCCAAAGGAACTTATTATGGATCCAATGCATTATGAATTCATTACTTCATCAGATAGTTTGGTTAATTTATTCAAAGATGTGTTTTCTTATAACTTAAGAATCATGTTATATTATCATATAAAGTCTCAAGTCATACCAAGTTTAAGAGAAAAAAATAATACTCTTTTGTTGAATTAGTGGATTAGTTTGTCTTAGCCAAACCATAAAGTTCTTCTCAAAACTAGTTGATTAGTTTGGTTAGATCATTTGATTATTATAAGAATAGTTGATTAGTTCTCACAAACATGTCATTGGGTTTAAATAAAGAGTAATCCAAAGTGATCACAAATAATCTAGTCAATTGGTTAAAGGTTACTCAAGAATATATTAGAGTTGGATTATCAAGATTATAAAATGTTAGAAGAATTTTTCCAATAAAATCCATGCTTAAAAGCCACTTAGGTCAACAAACCAACCAATTGTTTTAGTCCACCAATCGAATGTTCTTGTAATACTCCATTTCTAAAATCCTTAAATTAGAAACCTTAATTATTAAGTTGGTGATTATGTGTAATTAATTATAATAATTACTATAGGATATTCTTTTTATTAAGTGTGTTATTATTATGAAAAATTAGATATAAATTTAATATGTTAAAATTTGATGGAAATTGGGTTATTATATTTAATACCAGTTTAGAACCTAAGCTATGTCTATTGCATAGAGGACCCTAATTGTGCTAACCAATGTTTTACCTTGTTTAGTTTTTTTATCCTATAACTTTGCCCTACAAAACTGTGGTCTTACTTCTATCCCATAATCCCCCCTTTTCCTCCCTTGACACTTTTTTCTTCTTCATGCCATACTCCTCCTTTTAAATCTATACTCTACCTTTGTCCTATGTTTCCTCATTATTTGTTTGCTTAGTCGTCCATGCCCTTATCTATATAACGACTACTCCCTCTATTTTTTTTTCATAAATATCAAAAAAAACATAGCCATGGTTTTTGTGTTCTTTCCCCTTCTCTCAAGCTTCATCTCCATCATTCTCATAGCTTTACCTTTATCTTTATCAATTTTACTTAGAAACAACAACCACCAAAGGTTATCCTTATCTACACCCATAACCACCAAAGCTCCATTCTCATTGTGCCTTATGCCATTAAAGCTCCCCTTCAAGCTATGCCGCTAACACCAAATCCCCTATCCTAGTTGGGTACTCCACCACCATAGCTTATCCCTTAGTAATGCTTACCATCTTCTATCTCTCCCTATAGAAAAAGCCACAAGTGTGGTTTCTCTCCTATTTGTAATGGAAACAAATGTCATTTTCCACCAATTTGATATGGCAGAAAGTTTTTTTTTCCTCCCATTGTTGTGTGAATTTATTTTGTTTTTCCTTGGATGTGTTATTACATCATATAGTTTCTTTTTCCCTAGTCATTTTCTCGCCCCTTTTTTGAGTTTATTTTGGTTAATTTTAGTTATTTTTGTCTTCTATTATATGCTAATATAAATTTTTTGGGGTGTTTTTCTTCTTATGTAATCCTTGAGGTATTGTGGATAAGATAATCTTGTGTGCTTTTATATAGCTTCGATTTAGGTAAATCTAAACACTTATGAGATGGTAGAATTTATATGCAATCATGATATATGGTTTAGATCTAGGATCATGTTAGGATTTTATCTTGTGCATGTGGTTTGAATTACATGATAAAATAAGAACATGCTCGTAAGTAGTTGGCATGCATGTTTAACTTACCATTTAATGTGACCTATATGCATGTGTAATGTGTTAAATGGTTAAAGTAAGCATGTTTAGGGTTTGTTAGGGTTTTAGTCATGTCAAGTTATGTTGTGATCTCCATGATGATTCTACCATGATTATCATTGCTTGGTAACTAGATTTGATATAAATAGCATAAAAGCATGCATGCATGATTAGGGTTAGAATGCCATAATTATTATTTGTCTAGGGTTAGAGATCTTTTCCTAGATGTAGCATATGTTACATTTCATTTTTATAAATATGTTTACATGTGCTACATGAAATATATGACATGTTAGAAACACATGATTAGGGTTTTGAGGACATTTTGGTCATTTTTTCCCTGATGTACCATATGTGCATAATTGGACATAGAATGGTCTTATACTTCAATAGGTTAATGTTAGTGTTGATGTTGGATTTTCCATAGACTAATAACCTTAGGGTTTACCTTGATAATTTTAAATAAAGGAAAATGGCTAAATATGGAAACAGTGATTGTTGTGTAATATGTGTTATTTTCAATCAACTCATAAAATATCAGTACTTAAAGTGGAAGACTTGAGTTTGGGAATGGTTGCTCTCTTAGATTAGCTACCCTATATATGAGGTGTAAATCTTGTTGAGTTTGGTTCTCTTGTGTGTCATTGTGGCCCATTAAAGCCTTAGTCTTCTCTATAGGTGAATACAATCCATAAAGAGGGTATTGATACTTAAGGATTAGGTGACTAAGGTTGGAAGATATTGTGTTACCTATGTGCTCTAGTATGATTAGGTATACTGTAGTGTCCCTAGGTTCTAGTATAAGGGTATTGTGTTACCTTTTTATGCCAATATGATAAGTTATACCACAGTGCCCCTTGGTTGATTACATCCCCTTGAGTAAGATAATTCATAAAGAAGTATTTGTTGATGGCCTTAGTATATATTAGATATATGGCTCAACATTTACCTTAGTTCCATAACTTTAGTATTTTAAATTAATTTATTGCTGCTTTGGTAGCTTCCTTAGTGCCCTACCTTGATTTATGAAATTGATTTCATTAGTTAATTTTTGTTATGTATTCCATATGGTTATTTTGTATCTTAATATGATGTTAATTAGTTAAGTGTGATTAGTTGCTGAGAATGAAACTCTAATATTTTATACATTATCTAATGATTATGAAATTTTTTTATGGAATGTGTTTTGTGATATGAGAAAGTGTTTAGATTATTGTGTAATTATGTGCAATGTGAGAGCACTACCTTTAGTGAGGTATTGTGATTTACTTAATAAAAGGAAGTTATATGGACACTACATTTCTATATGAATATTCGATGGGAATGGAGTGGTTTGAGGTGTATAATAGTGGAAAGGATATGTTGAACCTTTCAGAATATGTTCCATTCTAACAATGGGTTTATGGGCATAAGAGTTAGGTTAAACTAGTGTTGTATCCTTGGGTACCCATTTTTGTTGTACTTGGTTTTCCTTTTGAGTATTATATCCCTCATTGTATTTTGATTACCGTTGTTGTATGGAGAATATTATCCTTAAATTTTATCTATGCATTATCTTATATTTCCACTACTTTATTTTGATATGAATTTTTTGAGCCTTAAAACTTAGCATAAGAAAGGTGAGGGACCAAACTTATGATAAGTATAGCAGTAATACCTATTTATTTTTTAATTAACACTTGCCAAAAATGAAAATTATAAGTAGTAAAAATGGAGTGTTATAGTTTTATAACATGTGGATTAGTTTTTTAAATTAGTCGATCGATTCCATAGAACAAAAACTCTTATTGAAAATGATAGACTAATCGATCCATTCATAAAATCAATTAGCTGGTATGCTAAGAAAACTCAATTTACTCAATTTTCTAAGCCTTTTTCCGATTCCTTTTCAAATCAAACCTAACTATATTTACAAATCAAGATAAAGAATCATCCAAAATCTATTAAATATAAAAAATTTCCCATTTTATAAACTTTAAATTTATTGGATATTACAATTATAGGTCTTGAGGAAAATCATAAACCAATTAATGTGTGTGATTGCTTTTAGTTTTTATGTTTATGCTAAAGAGGTATTGTTGACCGGGAAAGTGATAGATGAGATTTATAGATTATTTTCATGCTTAAAAATATCATTTATCTTTCATTAATTCTATTAGATTTAATCTTTTCGTCGAGTTTTCCTCCTTTGAATAGATTTTACAGGAAAGAAAAAAATTGAAGAAATTCAAGGAGAAGTCAATGAAAAAGAAGAAATCAAGTAAATAACACATCGAGAAATGTTGAATCAAGGAGAGTGAAGTTGGAAAGGGAATAAATACATCAAGAGAAGCTAGGCTGAAACTTTAAAAGGAATTGAGTGGAAGGATAAAAAACACGGCACCCCCGTGTTTCATAAACACGGGCCGTGTTAATTATCTCGAGCATCAATCTTTAAATCCTTGTTAGCAGAATAGTTGGAAGAAAACACGGGGGTCCCGTGTTTCCATTCAAAAATTTATAATTGTTCGCGCGACCTGTTTTTGATATATTTCCATCTAAAAACAGGGTTCGGGACAGCGAGAACAGATCAAAAACAATTGGAATGTATTTTTCTTCCTTTATTCCTCTAGAATACACATGTAATGCACAATTCCAACTTTTTGATCTTCTTGAATTCTAGTGATGATTTGACAATCTGCACTTCAATTGATAAGTCTTCTCTATTCCTTTATGAATTTTAGTATCGTGATTTTTGTTAAATCTAAGTAGATTATCTGTAATTATACTTGTGTTCACTATATTATCATCTAATTGTATCAATAGTAGATTTCGTGAATGTGTTGTTGTTATTAATTTTCAAGGTTTGTATGTAATTGTGTGATTTGTAAATATGCAGATATTTGAGTAATTTGGACAGGGTAGGATGATTTGAGGATGGAATTATATCCTAATTACCATTTCATATTTTAAATGTTTGATTCTAGATGAAGTTTAATTGAATTAATGGATCGAATTGAATGATTCTGTATCATAGATTAAGATTTTTGAACTAATTAGATTGATCACCTATTTAGTTTAGAACTTAATCTTTGCTAAGGCAATGAAATTAACCCGTATTTGTTAATTAATTTTTCTAAAGTAGCAAGAAGATTAATTATTAATCTTATCCATTAATTCGTGCAATGGCATAATTCGAGCTTATGTGATTATGATTGTAGTTGGCTGCTTTCCGTTCATAATGCTACCATTAATTGAATCTAGTGTTCGTAACCTAGGTTATTAAATGGTCAGAAAATAAATTGAGAGCATATTCAATTTATTAAGGTTGAGAGGAAGTAAAGCAATTTGTTATTATGAATTTCCTAAGTCAACATTAAATTGTTTAGAATCATTCATCTTATTTGAATGTTTGGTATTTTAATTCCATCATCAATTCATTCCTCCCCTATTTGTCAATTAGTGATTAAGATTTAGTACAATTAGATTTAGTATTAGAATCAATTAAATTTTATAAACGGGGTTATAACATCAATAACAAAATTAGTGATTAAAATGTCATTCCTTGTGGGTTCGACTCCTTCTTGCCATATACTATGTATTTGGGATTTAGGATTTATTTAAATTTGTTGTATTCACGATAGTGCATCAAATTTTTAGCTCCATTGCCGGGGAATGGCAATTATAATCTTTAGTTTTGTTTTTGGTTTGGTTTCTTATTTTAGTTTTTGATAAATTCTTCACGTGAACTCATCTAGTCTTTGATTGTGTGAAATCTTCAGTCACTCGCAATTGAGATCATTTGCAATCGAGCATCAAGGACAAATTATTCCAGCCATAGATCCAAACTCATCTTCTCCAATTGCAACCAGGAGGAGAAGGAAATTGGAACAAGCTAGCCATATTCCATTACCTTCTGAAGAAAGTTCCACAAATTTGGGAGAAGACCGTATAGAGGATTTGTTTAGTAAACTTTGCTACATTAATCCACCGATGGCGGATCGAACTCTCAAGGAGCTAGCTGCTCCTGTCTTCAACCCTAATATTTTATGCATTAATTATCCTGCTGATAATGATACTTGTGAGATCAAACCTGGATTAATATGAGGTTTACCTATTTTTACAGGTTTTAGAGACAACAACTCCATGGGTTCAGGTTGTTTCATCGACCCAAATAAATTTCTCAAGGAATTCCATATAGCTTGTTCTAGTATGAAGCCGAATGGAGTAAGTGTAGAACAACTTAAACTCAAAGCTTTTCCTTTTGCTTTAGCTGATGCTGCTAAGGAATGGTTATATGATCTACCAGCAGACTCGGTAAACACTTGGACTAATATGCAAAAGGTTTTCCTTAAAAATATTTTCCTTCATCGAGAGCAACTAATATAAGAAAGGAAATATGTAGTATTAGGCAAGATGGAGGAGAATCCTTACATGAATATTGGGAATGTTTCAATAAATTGTGTGGTAGTTGTCCTAATCATCAAATTAGTGAACAATTATTAATACAATATTTTTACAAAGGTTTATCTCCTATGGATCTCAATATGATAGATGCTGCTAGTGGTGGTGCTTTGGTTGATAAAACACCTATCAAAGCTAAAAGGTTAATTGCTAATATGGAATCTAACTCTCAATATTGTAATAGGGGTAATACTTCTATGTCTCAATAGGTGAAAGAAACCAATATTGCTGAATTAAAAACGCAAGTATCGAATTTGACAGCTCTTATCGAAAGAGTTGTAGGCGAAAAGATTCCTACCAAGGTATGTGGAATTTGTTCTTTTACTAGTCATCCAACTGACATGTGTCCTACTTTGCAGGAAGAACAACAAGTAAACACCATTGGAGGACAACCATTACCAAAAAAGAATGATCCATTTGCTCCAACAAATAATCCTGGATGGAAGGATCACCCGAATCTAAGGTATGGAAACACTCAACAAAGTGGTAACTCATATTTCCAACCACAGATGTATCAAAATCAGCAAGGAGCAAATCCACCTCCCAGGTTCTTCCAAATTCCACCAAATCATCAAAGACCACCATTTCAACCAATGCCTCCACCGCAAGTTCCACAACAATCGGGGGGTATGCCTTTAGAAGACTTGGTGAAATCTTTGGCTACCAATACATTATAATTCCAACAAGAGACCAGAAATGGTATTAAGAATTTAGAAAATCAAGTGAGTCAACTAGCAGATTCCCTTGGAAACCTACAAGCACAAGGCTCTTCAAAATTTCCTAGCTAGACCGAAAGAAATCCTAAGGAAAACGCTAGTGCTATCACAACTCGCAGTGGGATACAATTGTCAAATCCAAGAAAAGTGAGTGAAGAAGATTACACAAGTAAAGAGCCAGATGAAACAATGGCTGAAGAAGAAATAAGTGAAGATTCTCCAATAAAAATTCCTACTCCTTTTCCTAGTAGGTTGGCCAAAAACAAGAAAGTAAACCATGACAAGGAGATATTTAACATATTCAAGAAGGTAGAAGTTAATCTCCCTCTCATTGATGCAATCAAACAAGTACCAAGGTATGCAAAATTCCTTGAGGATTTGTGTACTAACAAAAGGAAACTTAATGAAAATGAGAAGTTAAGTGTGGGAGAAAATGTGTCAGCAATATTGCAAAGAAAGCTTCCACCGAAGTGCAAGGATCTAGGTATTTTCACTATGCCTTGCAAAATTGGAAACACGAGGTATGAAAAATGCATGCTTGACTTAGGTGCTTCAATAAATGTCATGCCTTTATCTATCTTTAACACCCTAAGTCTAGGTCATTTAAAGGAAACCCGTGTTGTTATTCAATTGGCTGATAGATCTAACACATATCCTGAAGGGGTCATTGACGATGTCTTAGTTTAGGTAAATGAGTTGGTTTTTCCTATAGATTTTTATGTGTTATATATGAAAGATAATGGTTTAGCTAACCCCTCTCCTATATTGTTGGGGATATCATTCCTAAAAACTTCAAAAACAAAAATTGATGTCCACGATGGAGTGTTAACCATCGAATTTGATGGTGAAGTTATTAAGTTTAACATATATGATTCCATGCGATATCCTGTAGATGGTGAGGAGGTATCTATGATTGATGTCATTGAGAATTTAACTGAAATGGTGTATCAATTATCATCGGCTGATCCTTTGGAAATAACTTTGATACAAGGTATAGAAACTGAAGGGTTGGAAGAATTGAACAAAATGTATGATGTTGAAGAAGAAATTACGGAGGTAGTGGTTGCTTTAGGAACATGTCCTAGTAGAATTGGAAAATTTGTGGATTTGCCATTGATAGTGGATAGACCTATACCTTCCATAGAACAACCACCTGAAGTGGAGTTGAAGCCTTTACCTGACCATCTCAAATATGCATTCTTAGGAGATAAGAATACCCTTCCTGTTATCATATCTAGTGAACTAACATCTCAACAAGAAGAAAAACTAGTAAATGTGTTGAAGAAATACAAATCAACTTTGGGATGGACAGTTGCTGATATTAAGGGTATTATTCCTTCAGTTTGTATGCATCGGATTTAATGGAAGAGGATGTGAAGCCAAGTAGACAAGTACAACGTTGGTTGAATCCGATAATGATGGAAGTTGTGAAGAAAGAGGTTTTAAAATTGCTAAGTGTAGGAGTCATATACCCAATCTCTAATAGTATTTGGGTAAGTCCGCTTCAAGTTGTCCCAAAGAAAACAAGAATAACAGTAGTGGAGAATGATAAAGGATAAATGGTTCCTATTAGAGTTCAAAATGGTTGGAGGGTATGTGTTGACTATAGAAAGCTAAACTCCATGACTAGGAAAGATCATTTTTCTTTACCATTTATGGATCAAATGTTAGAATGGCTAGCGGGTCATGCTTATTATTGTTTTCTTGACGGTTATTCTGGATATGTGCAGGTCCCCATAGCTCCAGAAGATCAAGAGAAAACCACATTTACATGTCCCTACGGTACGTTTGCGTATCGACGCATGCCATTTGGATTATGTAATGCTCCAGCTACATTTCAAAGGTGTATGGTAAGCATATTTTCTGAATATCTGGAAAAATTATCGAGGTATTCATGGATGATTTTAGTATTCATGGAGATACTTTTGAAGAATGTCTAGGTAATTTAACCCTTATCTTGAAAAGATGTCTGGAAACAAATCTTGTGTTAAACTCTGAGAAATGTCATTTTATGGTTAAAAAAGGAATAGTTTTGGGACATGTTATTTCAGTTAAAGGAATTGAAGTAGATAAAGAAAAAATTGATCTTATCGCTTCACTACCTTATCCATCAACTATCAAAGATGTGCGTTCATTTTTAGGGCATGCCGGGTTTTACCGTCGATTTATCAAGGATTTTTCTAAAATAACCTAACCATTATGTAAGCTTCTTCAAAAAGAAATGGAATTTCAATTTGATGACGCATGCCAGAGATCATTTGATCATTTGAAGGAAAAATTGATAAGTGCACCCATACTTCAAACACCTGATTGGAACTTCCCATTTGAATTGATGTGTGATGCATCTAACTTTGTTGTTGGTGTAGTGTTAGGTCAAAGGATCGGGAAAGATCCACATGTGATGTATTATGCCTCACGAACATTGAATGAAGATCAACTTAACTACACAACTACCGAAAAGGAGTTTCTTACCATTGTCTTTGCTTTGGATAAATTTCGTTCTTATCTGTTAGGAACTGAAATAATTGTTTATTCTGATCATACAGCATTGAAATATTTGTTAGCAAAGAAAGAGGAAAAACCACGACGGATTAGATGGATTCTTCTACTCCAAGAATTCAATATACGCTTTAAACATAAGAAAGGAACTGAAAACGGAGTAGTAGATCATCTAAGTAAGTTAATCAAAGAGGTTGAAGTTGAAGTACCTATCAATGAAGCATTTCCGGACGAACAACTTCATGTCATTGGGAATGAGATACCATGGTATGCTGACATGGTAAATTTGTTGGTGACTAAGGTATTCCCCTCACACTTTACTAAAGCACAGAAAGATAGAATGAAAAGTCAAGCAAAATATTTTGTATGGGATGATCCATACTTGTGGAAACAATGTGCTGATCAAATCATTAGAAGATATATTCCTGATAGTGAGATTCTGTCTATCTTACACTTTTGTCACAGTTATGCTTGTGGGGGACACTTTGGCCCCAAACGAACGGCTTATAAAGTTTTAGAGAGTGGATTCTTCTGACGTACATTGTTTAGGGATGCTCATGAATTTTGTAAAATGTGTGAAAACTGTCAAAAGACTGGGGGATTAGATCCTAGAAATGAAATGCCACACACTCCTATTATAGCATGCGAAATCTTTGATGTTTGGGGTATGGATTTTATGGGACCCTTTCCATCCTCTTTTGAGTTCAAATACATTCTTGTTGCTGTTGATTATGTGCCAAAATGGGTGGAGGCTAAGGCCAGCCGTATTGATGATGCTAAGGTTGTTGGAGAATTTCTTCGAACTAACATTTTTGCAAGGTTTGGCTTACCAAAATCCATCATTAACGACAAAGGTTCACACTTCTGCAAAAGAACCGTAGAAGCCCTATTAAAGAAATATCATGTGACA
Source organism: Tamarix chinensis (assembly GCA_030549775.1). Lineage (NCBI taxonomy): Eukaryota > Viridiplantae > Streptophyta > Magnoliopsida > Caryophyllales > Tamaricaceae > Tamarix > Tamarix chinensis. The sequence goes on from CM060175.1 coordinate 44,306,530, forward strand.
CATCGAATATCTACAACATATCATCCACAAACCAATGGTCAAGCCGAGGTATCCAACTGGGAAATCAAATCAATCTTGGAAAAAATGGTGAAACCAACAAGAAAGGATTGGAGCTTACATTTTCATGATGCTCTCTAGGCTTATCATACAGCTTTGAAGACTCCAATTGGTATGTCCCCATATTGTCTGGTTTACGGTAAGTCTTTTCATCTACCGGTTGAGTTAGAACATAAAGATTTTTGGGCCATAAAGAAATGTAACATGGAGTCAACTAAAATTGGAAGACATAGGCGACTCCAACTACAAGAGTTGGAGGAAATAAGAAATGATGCTTTTGAAACTGCATTGAGATATAAAGATAGAACTAAGGCAGTTCATGATAAGTTCATTCTTAGAAAGAGTTTTGAAATCGGTCAAAAAGTTTTATTATATCATTCTCGATTGAAGTTGTTTCCAGGGAAATTGAGGTCGAGATGGATCTGTCCATTTGTTGCGACTAATGTGTTTTCTCATGGTGTAATAGAAATTAAGAGTGAGAAAACAAGGAAGATGTGGAAAGTCAATGGACACCGCCTCAAACCTTATTATGAAGGGCACCAAGTGCACAATTTGGAAGTGGTAGATCTTACCACTCCCAATTATGAGGGCTGAATGAATCACATTTTGTCACTTAGGAAACACCCAAGTATTGTACATAAGTTTTCCGTATCTCGTAACTTTCTTTTTACACAGTTGGTATAAATTTGTATGTTTATAATGTGTATATGTGAGAAAATACATTTGAAGTTTATTTTCATTTTTACTGCTTAAAACAAAAAAAAACATGGGGGGTCGTATTCACCAAACACGACCCGTGTTTATTTTGCAGGAAAAATTTTAGAATTCCAGAGAGCACCAAAAATAACACGGGGGGTCCGTATTTCCTAACACGGCCCGTGTTTCCCTCTCTCCAGAAAAATTTTAGAATTCTAGAGAGCTCTAAAATTAACACGGGGGTACCGTATTTTTAAACACGGACCGTGCTTCTCCTCACTAGATCCCTTCAAAAACCTTCATTTTCTCACTAAATCCTTCAAATTCTAACGACTCCTACCCACATTAAGCTTCCATTTTCTTTCTCCACCCTTAATTTTCTTTTCCTTGCAAAATTTTCTGTCATTCCATTACAGAAAAAAGGAGGCACCTTCTCCTCAAACCCTAATTCCAATTCGAGCATTAACCATTCCATTTTCTGCAAATTACTTTAGGGTTTTCGTGGAAATTGACATTCCAACATCCTTTTTCTTATTTATGTTATTTTCTCCACCTGTTTTCACAGAATCAAGGTAAGTGGTTATTCCCCATCATGGTGCAGTACTGAATTCATATTCCTCATTTGTGTTATCATGTGCTGACACAATAAGCTTGGAAATTGGGTGATTTTGTTGCATAACTTGCACAATTATAAACCTGGATGAATGACATGATTAGGGAATATGTGTGCATTCAGTGAATATTGTTATGTGGTTATAATTGCAGGCCAACCATATTCTTGCAGAAGCAACATTATGTTTGCTGCAATTTCAGTTTATGACATTGTTTCTTAGCATCCAATTCATAATCTTTATGTCTCTATATACTACATTACACAAACCAACTAAGACTCAATGTCTCACTTTTCTAATATTGACAAATTGTGTAGATGGCACCGAAAAAGAAGCAGCGATCCGAAGGCAAATCCTCAAGGCCTCGATCATCACCCACTCAATCAAGACACCGACGTAACCGGCCAAATGATTTAGGTATAATTTTTACTACACCCGAACAACAACAAAGGTATAATTACTTGTCTCAAAGGCGTATCACTGGCACTAGATATCTAGATGAAGGGTGTCTACAAACATTAGGTATTCATGTTCAAGTCATGCACATGCTTAGAACTATAGGATTGCATAACTTTGTCTATTGTACAAATCATACCTATAGGCGCTTGACTTTAGAATTTTTGAGTACTATTAAACTATTTGCTGAAGTTGGTGACATCGGTGACACTCAAAATAATCAGGGGTATGTTTCTTTTCACCTCTTTAATGAGGATAGGCAATTATCCCTGCATGAACTTGACCATATCTTTATGTTACCTCCAAAGGGCTACCGATTCATTTTACCCTGGTTCCATGCCGACAACTTTTTCGCCAAAATAGGTAATATAGCGAATATGCCTACCCCCGATACCTTCAGCATTTCTGAAGCAAAATCCTCTAGGATTTTTAACCTTGTATTTCGATACATACAAAGGCTTTTGGCTACATCCATCTTTGGGAGGGGAGATAATACCGGGGTAGTTCGCTCATTTGAACTCTTCTTTCTCTATTCTATGCTGGAACACTACTCTGTTGATACCGCCTATTTTATAGCGAAACAATTTCAAAGGGTAGGTAATTCTAAACAGGGCGACTTTGTCATCGGTGGTTTAATTACCACCATCTGTGTAAGCTTGGACATACCTCTCCCCGAGGATATGCCCATCGAAGCCATGAGCACGCGCATTGATATCGAACATTGCCGTCTTACGCATCTTATTGAGCGTAGAGGTAATGCGTGGTACTTTTCCTACCAAGGACGTGCTTTCTTCCCTCTACCTAACCCTGCCAAAACCGACCCTTTAAACCCACTGAATTGGCAGCCTATTGAGGATGATGATACCCCTACCCTGTTAGCCATCGAGCATCCTATTCCACCTCGTGGTGACCATGCACCACCGCCACCATCACCACGATACCAAGCCAGCTCTTCTTCATCCTCAACTTTTGTTCCAGAATGGCATCTCCAATTCCAAAATCAAGTATATTCCCAATTGGATTCCATTCACCATAACTAGAATCAAATGATGGAGATGATGAAAAATCTTTATGATTTTCATCTCGGGAGCCGAGACCCACCTCCACCTCCCTCTTGTAACCTCTTCTTCATCTTTCTCTTGCATTTGTTCATTAGGGACAATGAACATAATAAGTAGGGGGTGCACTAGCACTTGTAGGCTTGTGATTATTGTTAAGTAGAAATAGTTCGTAGATGTTATATATTTATGCTAAGTGGTAGTTAGTTAATTTATTCCTATCTCCTTTACGTGCTAGTTGTTCATTTTGTTTTATATAAAAAAAACAGGAAGTATTAGATTTGAGTAATCCATATATGAAGTAAAACAAAGTATGGGACTGAATTATTTTTAAAAAGGATAATTTTATACTTATTGTATGTTTTGATCAACATCTTTTGAAACCTTAAAAATAGAAATTGAAAATGTGATAACATTAAAGGAAAGAAATTTAGAATGGATAGAAATCAAATCATGCATTGACTAGGAATGGGATGAAATGAAATTGAAAATTGGTAGATACACCTTGGTGAGAACTTGGACCTAGTCATTGGATATATTGTTTATCCAGAACATATTTTACTTGTGTGTGTACTCTCCAATGATGTGTGAAACTATAATTTGCCATTAATTCTCTTCAAGACTGCATAGAACTTTAGGATATCTGAAAATGAAAAAGGTACTCTTGTTTCTATATTAGCACCAAAAGACCAAAAAGCTTATCCTGAAATTTTTTTCCTTTGCTTAAACCCCTTTGAGCCTAAGCCTTATTTTATTGATTTAACCTTCATTAAAACTCAATATCCGTATGAATTTTCCATCCTTACTTTATAACTAGGAAGCAATTAATTGGCGGGAATGAGTTTGTTGATATATGTAAATCTAAGCATGGGGGTTCATTTGATTAAAGAAAAATTTATTTAATAATTTAGAAGAATTTTGGGGAGGATTGTATTCTCCATGTATATAGGTGTATGATGTATATTTGAGTTGCTTCTCTAGTTAATGGAGTCTAGCCACAATCGCAAAAATTCTATCTCACCTTAAACCCTTAGCCCCATTACAACCAAATTTCAAGACCTTTTGATTTTGATTAACTTTAGTTCTTTTTAGCGGTGGCGAATTGAGAATAATGGCAAACATATGGGCAATCATTATCATTTGGAGAAAATTTGAGAGTAAACACATCATATCCTATACACATAAGAGTGAGCGTTTCCACATCCCGAAAGTAAGAATCTACCAATTTGAATTTCATTAGTCTTAATCTAATTTGCATGATGAGATACTAACTATTATAATTCTCATTCCTCAACCGTTTGAGCATTTTATAAGACTATTTTTAAGGTGATTTAGGGTGTGATCCAAAAATATTTTTATCATTGAGATTTCATGATTTATAAGTATTTTAAGTCCCATTACAGTGTTGAGCTTCATATATGAATAATTCCAGTCTAATGATTCTTGTGATCCATAACCTGCTTCTCTTGCATTTCTTGATGTATTCATGTGCATGTTATGATATTGCTTGAGGACAAGCAATAATTCAAGCATTGGGGTATTTGATAGATGAGATTTATAGATTTTTTTCATACTTAAAAATATCATTTATCTCTCATTAATTCTATTAGATTTAATCTTTTCGTTGAGTTTTCCTCCTTTGAATAGATTTTACAAGAAAGAAAAAAATTGAAGGAATTCAAGGAGAAGTCAATGAAAAGAATAAATCAAGTAAAGAACACATCAAGAAATGTTGAATCAAGGAGAGCGAAGTTGGAAAGGGAACAAATACATCAAAAGAAGCTAGGCTGAAACTTTAAAAGGAATTGAGTGGAAGGATCAAAAATACGGCACCCCCGTGTTTCATAAACACGGGCCGTGTTAATTATCTCGAGCATCGATCTTTAAATCCTTGTCAGCAGAATAGTTGGAAGAAAACACGGGGGTCCCGTGTTTCCAAAACACGGACCGTGTTTCCATTTAAAAATTTTTAACTGTCCGTGCGACCTGTTTTTGATATATTTCTATCTAAAAACAGGGTTCGAGACAGCGAGAACAGATCGAAAATAATTGGAATGTATTTTTCTTCCTTTATTCCTCTAGAATACACATGTAATGCACAATTCCAACTTTTTGATCTTCTTGAATTCTAGTGATGATTTGACAATCTGCACTTCAATTGATAAGTCTTCTCAATTCCTTTATGAATTTCAGTATCTTCATTTTTGTTAAATATAAGTAGATTATCTATAATTATACTTGTGTTCATTCTGTTGTCATCTTATTGGATCAATAGTAGATTTTGTGAATGTGTTGTTGTTATTAATTTTCGATGTTAATATGTAATTGTGTGATTTGTAAATATGCAGATGTTTGAGTAATTTGAACAGGGTAGGATGATTTGGGAATGGAATTATATCCTAATTACCATATCATATTTTAAATGTTTGATTCTAGATGAAGTTTAATTGAATTAATGGATCGAATTGAATGATTCCGTATCATAGATTAAGATTTTTGAACTAATTAGATTGATCACCTATTTAGTTTAGAACTTAATCTTTGCTAAGGCAATGAAATTAACCCGTATTTGTTAATTAATTTGTCTAAAGTAGCAAGAAGATTAATTATTAATCTTATCCATTAATTCGTGCAATTGCATAATCCGAGCTTATGTGATTATGATTGTAGTTGGCTGCTTTCCATTCATAATGCTACCATTAATTGAATCTAGTGTTCGTAACCAAGGTTATTAAATGGTCATAAAATAAATTAAGAGCATATTCAATTTATTACGGTTGAGAGGAAGTAAAGAAATTTGTTATTATGAATTTCCTAAGTCAATATTAAATTGTTTAGAATCATTCGTCTTATTTGAATGATTTGTATTTTAATTCCATCATCAATTCATTCCTCCCCTATTTGTCAGTTAGTGGTTAAGATTTAGTACAATTAGATTTAGTATAAGAATCAATTAAATTTTATAAACGGGGTTATAACATTAATAACAAAATTAGTGATTAAAACGTCATTCCTTGTGGGTTCAACTCCTTCTTGCCATATACTACGTATTTGGGATTTAGGATTTATTTAAATTTGTTGTATTCACGATAGTGTATCAGAAAGATACCATATCATGTTGTATTAGTCAATATGATCTTAAATACAATTAAGAAGACCTAAAATTTAGAAATACTTGCTTGAGGAATGAAGATATATAGTCTAAATATGACTTGCAAAGTATCGACAACAAGTTACTAAATACTATAGTAAGAAAGTCAAACCCACAACTCTTAGAGCAAGAGAATTGGCATTAAGAAAGGCATAATTCCAAAGTCATGGTTATTAGGGCAAGCTTGCAGCTAAGTAAGAAAATCCATATCAACTTTTGGAGAAAGTTGAATGAGCTTGATACTATTTGATAAGGAAAGAAGATACTTAGCCAATGCTTGGAATGCAAACAACTTAAGAAATTATTGTGTGTCAAATTACTCCATTTTGGATAAATGATAACATTGTTATCATTTACATCGATCCATGTAATTTGTTAATTTTCTTTTCCATATATTTGTTAATGATAGAATAAATATGTTTTCCTCACTTATTTTGTCATAATTATGTCTTTTGTAGTTAAATTTGTTGAATAACTTGAACATATAACTCAATTACATAAGCCCTTTAAAAAGAGGTCGCTGATAAAAGAAAAAGTGTAGGAAGCCCTCTTACAAATAGGAGTTGTTAAAGTTGAGAAATATCTAATCCCTCTTACTAAGAGGTAATTGCTAGAGTTCTAAAAGCTATAAGCCCTCTCATAAAGAGGTTATCAACAAATCTAAATTTGTAGGCCTTCATCTAGGTTGTCGACAATTGAAGATAAGTGTACTTAGTGAGATAAGTACCCCAAAAAGATTTCACTCATTAATCCCAAGGCTTAATATGTAATCCCTACCAGAAGTCATCTAGAAAATAAGATGAGTGCACCTAGTGAATTACACTGAGCCTAAGGATTAATACATAAGCCCTCAAAGATGTTAGATCTGAATATTAGCACACCTGGTGATATGAAATTTGTACATAGGCTCACTCACTAAGCCGAAGGGAAAACCTAATGAGATGAAAGATTGATGCTCTTTCACTCACTAATCTCAATGTATTAAGGTGCATCCTTGGTTTAGGTACCCAAAACATTGAGTCCCTAAGGCATACTCAGTGGCTTTTTAGTTTAGCTAAGCCTCTAGCTCCTACAGGGCCTTATTCAAGAGAATTGTTGTGTCCTCTTAGCTAGTACTATGGGGTTTTTTTGGTTCATTAGATTTGATCAACCAATAGAAACTAGATCAGACACTACTTTGGTTCACCACCACCATTAAAGTATAATAAGGATTAGAAGTGCGTGCCATATGGATATTCATTTTTCTTACCATAGATATTATAACAAAATGGTTTTCTTATCTCAAGTATTTTAATCTCACTATTTTATTTGTTTAGTCTTTTTTTCCTAATTATTAATGATATTTTAGCCTAGGAAATAGTAAAGGATTATATGTGAAGAGAGATATACAAAAATGGGAAAATATTATTCTATATATTAAGTAGATAAAAATATATTACATTATAAAAAATAAGGAGGAAGGCTCCCTAATAATCACATTCCTCTTCATTATCACTCTCAATCTTCTTAGACCCTTTAGGAATAATAACGCCCTCTAAATCTTTGTTGGTATATGAATTCTTGTCATGTTTTTATAGTTAATCATGCTCAACCAAGATCGGAAACTTGGTATATATATTAGGAGCACCATCTTCATCCCATTAATATTGAATTTGTTTATCATTATAGGTCAATTCTGCTAAGACAAATATTTATCATTATAGGAGTTGTTGCATTGAATCATTACCATATGAATCTAAGAGGTCTAATATTTTTTGTTAGAAGGCCATCAACAATTGCTTGATATTTCTTCAGTTTTAGTGTATTGGTTAGTTCAATGCCAATATAATCATCCAAATGACAATCATAAAAGCAATAGTATTAGGTATGGAAATGGTGAAATCTCCATCTTCAATGGAGACCTTATAATCACTCTCCCAAACTATTTTTGTTCTAGGAAAATTTACCAATCTTTCCAATTTTGGACCCAATAGTAAATTAACTCCATTGATAGGATTATCACAACTAGGTGGGACCAAGGGATTCTCTATGGGATCCCTTACAGTGCTAGGATTTTATAGTAAAGTTGGGAGGTTGATGAAGCTAAAAGGAGCTTTCCTTTTCACTTTCTTAATTCGTGTCACCATATCTCCCTCATTTTCCAATTCATCTTCAATTGCTAAAGTCTCTATGGTTATACCTTATATTTTCCTTCAATTAGCTTAGGTTGAAGTGTAGTAGGACTAGCCTTGGAGCTGATGGTAAGTGGAATGGATAGAGTTCAAGGTTGGTAAAATGAAGATGTTGGGAACTTCTTAGCAACTTGTATTTTTGAGATCACCTTTGGCTGGGCTCCCTTTTAGGCCATTAGAGTAGTAGATAAGGCATTAAGGTGTGCTTCCTTTTTTTCTACCATCACATTTGAGATAGTTTTGCATGGCCTACATCCTAAAATGGCATAAATGAAATAGGGAGTAAAGTAGTGATACATGAAAGTATGATGGAAAGAAAATATATTTTATTAAGATATCCAATGAATAAATTATTAACACCTTCGTTGAAATACCCCAAAACTCTAATTTTATAAATTATGGCTAAATAAGGATTTATTAGAAAAATTAATTAAATAAATTATTTTATTAAAATATAGGGGGAGTTATTTAGGAAAAATCAAGAGAAAAATGATAAATAATTTAATTAGGAAAAATTAGGGAGTGTGCTAATTAAAATGGGATTTGGAAAAATTATTCAAAAATAGCCCAAATTAATCTAGAAAGGATTTAATTATTATTTTCTAGGCATTATTATTTTAAATAACCCAAAAACACCAAAATACCCCAACACACCTATTTTTCCTTTTTTTATTTTCCTTTTTTTTCTTTTTCTTCCTCTTTTCCTTTTTTCTTTTCTTTCTCTCTTTCCCGTTTTCCTTTTTTTCCTTCTTCCCCTCTACCTGGGCTAGCTCGCCTCGCTTGGCCCAGCTTCATCCCCTCTTCCTGTGCGGCCTGGGCTCGCGTCGCATCTCCCTTCGTTTTCCTTTCTTTCCCAACCAGCTTGATTTTCTTCTTCTTTTTCTTTTCTTCTTTCTTCCTCCCTAGACCACCTGATCTTGACCCTTCTTCTTCCCCAAGCTGCAGGAGGCGATAGAGGAGTTGCGAGCTTGCCTTCCGCCTATCACCACGTTGTTGTTGTCCTTCCCTCCCTCTCTCATCGTTGTCTTTCATTGTTTTGACCCCAACCGACCCCTTCCCCTCTCCTGAGTGCCCTTCCCCTTTCACTTTTCCTCTTCCCTCGACATTGCCACCCTCCCATGGCAGAACCGCCTCAATTGCCACCACCGGTCAGCATGCCTGGCACCTACACCCCTCTTTTCTTCTTCCCCATGTCATTTCCCACCCAATTGGCTTATAAATACCCCACAGGCAACATTAATTGTGTTTTTGATTTCGAAACCCAAAAATTGCCCCATTCTCACTGTCGCCCCATCATAGGAGCATTCCATCACCGTTGCCAATCATCGCCAGCCAAAACACCTATAGAACCTTCCCTTGTTTCACCCTCTACTTAACTAAATCCCCATCCTCCCTCAATTTTTCTTGCACGAACCACCCCAACTGTTCAAAGTTTCCCTTCCAATCAACCCATCCTCAACCCTGGCCGCCCTTTGCACCACCATCCGCCACCAATTCCACCGTCACTAACGCCACCTCTACCCTCCAAAACAACTAGGGGAGCCTCCTCTACCTCCCCACACCTCCCTTTCTCCCTACCTCCCTCTCTTTCTCCCTTCTCCACCTTCAACCACCTTCGGCTGCCACACCCGCCGCCGTGTGTTGCCACTTCGGGCTTCACCAACACCTTTATTCCACCCCTCTCCACCTAAGACACCTTCCACCACCTCAAGCACCCCCTCATTTCCTCTCCTCTAGCATATACCCCCATCTCTCTACCTCTCTTCTTCCTCCGCCGCCGCCACGCACCGCCACTAGTCCCACCACCAACCTTAGGTGGTATTCTAATTTCCCCAGTCCTTAAACTCTTTTTTTATAAGTGATAATATTTTTTAGTAATATTAATAGTATTACCCTTAATAATAATAATAATAATAATAATAATAATAATAATAATAATAATAGTATTAATAATAATAATAATAGCAATAATAATAATAATAATAATAATATTATTATTATTATTATTATGTTATCACTCTTATTATCCAACCTAATTTCAGAAATATTTATAACTATGGTATTATTATTTAACAGGCTACAACTTTAGTATTAATATAGTTACCTTTATTATTATTATTATTATTATGATTGTTATTACTACTATTATTATCATTATTATTAATATTATTTTCTTACTAATACTATTAATACTAACATTGGTCATTATCACTTTTATTATTAGTATAAATGTTGGGACTCTTATATTACTATTACCCTTTTCGATTATTATCATTATTATGCTTAACATTATTATCATTATTACTCTCACTACTACCATTATTATTATTATTATTGTCATTTCTATTATTATTATTATTATTATTCTATTACACTTGACCATAGTATAAAGAAGGTTACTACTATTATGAATTCTATGACCTTCAATAGTATTATTCTTCAGATGGGAATTATTATTAATATTATCACTATTATTATTATTATTATTATTATTGTTACTACTACTACTACTACTACTATGAATATTATTATAGTTAACTTGTCCTTTTGGTTAATTTTCACAATCACTAACCTATTATCACTACTAGCATTATTAATATAAGTATCATTATGGCCACAAATTTTATATTACTAATGTCACCATTATTATTATTACTAGGGTTTAGATTGATATTAGTACTATTACTAAAACTATTAATAATGATATTATTATTAATAATATTGGATCCATCACCTTAATTCTATAAATATCACTATGACTACTTTAACATAAACCATGATGGCTACTAATATTTATTTTGGTTAGTAGTAGCATGATTAATTATTTTGAGAATAATAACCCTACTTTTAATTATAAAACTACTATTATCATTATTAGCCCTAATAGTAGAGTATGATAAGAGTGGGGTAGAAATAATGGTAATCTTCAGTAAGAGAGAGATTAACCCATATTATTTACCTCTTATAAGTGAATCAAGTCAAAACCCTAAGGAGGCGTAGGAGCGTGCTCCAAGACCGGTGTCATGTTAAGTAAGGGTGTAGCTAAGGCCATATGTGTGCTATGTGTTTTTATATGCCTTGGATTCCATGTATAATGATATGTTGTGTATCCTGTGCTATTGTTATAACCATTTTGTGTGTAGTGTAGCTTGGAATTGAAATATGCCCTTGTATTTGCTTATGACATGTGTACAATATGTCTGTGCTATGAATGGTGATATTATATGATATGGACCTTTTAGGACATGCATGCTAGGATAATTAATGTAGTGATATGGGGTGGAAGGATGAAAAAGAAAAAATGGGGAAGTAAGTGGACTAAGGGAAAGTAAGTTGGCTAAGGGGAAATAAATTAACCAAGGAATGTGCGATTGATCCAAACATCCCATGATCCATGAGAGGAAGAATAAAAGGGGACCTTAAGCAAAGTAAAGTGGATGAACTTTGCATGGGAGAATCTAGGGTTTTGCATGTGACTTTTAGGGTTTGCATGAAAAACTTTGAGGGTTTGCATGGGGTGGATGAAGTCTTCACAGGGATGATCTTTACATGAGAAAAGCTATTTTAGGGTGTAAGTAAGCCAAGGGGAGAGTTGTGGAGTGATTGGAGATTAGGGGTGAAAAATAGTACATAGGTTGGTGTAAGGGTATATAGGGGACCTAATTAGGGTTTTAGGAGGAAGCACTAATCTAGAAAAAAAAATGTGCATGGAAATTAAAAATAATTAAGGGAGAGTGGAGTACGGGTTAATTGTGGGAATTTATTTTATGAGGGGTGAGCATAGGTGCCATGGGAGAGAAGGGATAATAGGTGAAAAATAAAGAGGTTACTTGTGGGGGAAAAAAAGGTGTGGGGTGAAGTGGCCAACTAGGGTTTTCCCGGTCACATGTGAAATTGAGGAGTAAAGTGATATGATTTGGGATTGAATCTAAATGAGATAAGGAGTGGGGTGATAAATTAAACAATGGTAGTATAAGTGAGAAGAAGTTGGGCCACATAGGTCCAATTAGGGTCTTCAAAGGACAACCCTAGAGGGTGATAGTAGGTGGAGTTTGATGTCATGAGGTATTAGGCTTTAACCCACACCCTTAGGTGTTGGGATTTCACTATGGGTAAGTGTAAAGGGGAAATGATGTCGGGGTGTGATAAGGGCCGTAGAAGTCACAAGTTATAGGACAAGCCCCCTTGAGAGGATAGAAGTAGAAGGTTGGTGACATGCATGTCAAGGGTGAAATGCTTATCGAATAAGACACAAATAAGATACTAACCATTAAAAGAGGAATATTGTTGATCCAGGCCCAAATCAATCCACTGGCAAATAATAGTGGCCAAGAGCATTTTTCCCTACATGATATTTAGTTTACTAGCTATAATAATGGGAGATTCCGTGCTCAACAAACCAAATGTAATGAATTTAAGACATGGGAAATTCACTACGTACTTACAGTGAAACACCATGTGAGTCGGGGCTAAACCAGTCCACCGGTGACTAATAGTGGCCAAGAATATTTTACCCTAGAGGCTAGTCCACCAGCGAATAATAGTGGTTAGGAGCATTTTGCCCTGTATGTATTCCGATCCACCAGCTATAATATTGGGGCTCTTACACTCGCATGGACTAATAAAGAGTATGTGTGAAATGAGTATATTGTTAAGAGAAATAAAGAAAAAATTTATCTGGAACATAACTCGGCCTCATTATCTGTATTATTGTATGTTGCCTATATAATCATACTTGTGTTATGTGCCTTATATGTTTGGCCTTACTCAGTACGTAGCGTACTGATCACCTGTTTCATGGGTGCTGCTCCTTCCCACGAGCAGAAGGCCCTTCCAACTTAGTGCAGGTCATTGTTACTATCTTCGATTCCTACGACACTTATGTGGCATCGGGCGGGGCTGAGAGTTGAGCCTGGACCTAGCCTAGGGATCGGGAGTGACATGGCCAGACTCTATCTTCCATTTCTTTTTTCCTGTATCATTATAATGTTGTATGATGTTTTCTGTCATTTGGAACTTTAAATCTGTACTTTTGGTTAATGGTTGCTGGTTAATAGTTCATTTATTTTATGAATGCTCATTTGAATTATCGACTTCTATTTGATGTTAATCCCATTTAAACTTAGCACTTTGTACTTGAATATTATTAAATAAGGATTTATTGGAAAATTAATTTAGTTTATTTATTTATTTATTGAAATAAGAGGGATTTATTTAGGACAAATTAATAATAATATATAAATATTTATTCTTATAAAAAAAATTAGGCTTTTGCTAATTAAAAAGCAATTTATGGAAAATCTATTAAAAATTCTAATTTAGAAAAAAAATAAATGTATTTAAATTTTATTCTATTCAAATATTATTATTTTTAAATATCCCAAATAATTTAATTAATTTGAATACCCAACATAATTATTTCTTTCTTTTTCTTTTTCCCTTTTTCTTTTTTCTTTCTTTTTCTTTCTTTTTATTTCTTCTTCCTTTCTTTTTCTTTTTCTCCCGCCGATTAGGCCTAATGCGGCCCAACCCACCTCTCCTTCTCCTTCCCCCGCGGCCCAGCGCCGTTGGCTCCTTCGTGCGGCATCCCAATGCCGCGTTTTGGCACACTTCTTGTTAAGATGCTGCATCTCATTTAAAAAGGTTATAACCGGCGTTGACTGGCCTGGTTCTCTTCCATTTCTTTTCCTTCCCGACAGACCGGTTCACCCCCCTCCTTCCTTCTTCCTCTTTTCTCCTCCGTCGACGCACCCTATAGCTTCCGCCCTTAAAAATGGCGGCGCCGGCTACGAGGACTCTGACCGGCCGAGTCACCCCTCTTTTTCTCCCTCTAGACCCGCACATGAGCTTGGCATGATCGATTATCCTCAACTCTCACTCATTCCCTCTCTATTGCTTCTCGAAGCTTCGACAAGACCAAAATAATCGCCGGTGAATTTCTGACGCCGGCCACCAAAACCCTAGCATCCAACTCCATCGTGCCGATCTCCAAAACCCTAATAACCCATCTAAACTCTATAAATAGCCTAGTCGTGAATGTTTTTGAAACTTTTTCATTCTCGAAACCCTAAGTGAGAACCGCAAGCCACCGTGACTTCAGACGCATATTCCGCCGCCGATAGCCAACCTTAGCGCCACCTCCTCATCCCAAATTCTTCCTTGAAATTCCCTCTAGCTAACTAAACCCTTCACATAATTCGATTCATCTTGCACGAGCTACCATAGCCGTGTGAAATCTCCTTCCCATCTCAAAAAAATCTGTACCCCACAACCTTTAAGCCGCCTTCCGCCACCACTTCCGCCACTTCTATTGCCCCCTGTACCACCAAAAAACTCCCTCAAATTCTCCTCCACCGAACCATAAGATTATTTTATTTTTCTCCTTTCCCCTTCCCTCCTTTTCTTCATTTTTACCTCTCTTAGATACATTTTTCGGCCACCTCCGGGAACCACTGCCGGTGCCACCCATACCCTCCAACTCAAGGTCTAGGAGTATTATTGAGCAAACCCAATCAAACCCCTCAAGTGGAATAGGAGCATGTACCAAGACCAGTGTCGTTTTAGGTAAGGGTCTATTAAGGCCAGTTATGTGTTTGTATGCTCTATGTGTTATATGCCATGTATTTTATGTTCATTATTATTAATGATTTCGCATGCGGCATAATTATAGAGTTGAAGTATGTTGGTGTGAATAAACTATGGCATGAGAACTATGCGTATGTTTAGGTCATTATTGTATGATATAGCCTCGAGACATGTTGTTAGGGTTTTCATGAAATGGCATGATGTTAGGGTTTGCATGAAATAACATGATGTTAGGGCTTGCATGGGAGCATGACTTCGTGGAGTTAGTGTTTGTATATGAATTGAGGTTGCATGGAAGTGTGGTATATGGATTTAAGGTTTGTATGTGGACTAGGGTTGTATGGAAGTGTTGTCTACTTGAAGCTATGGTTTGCAGGTGAATTAGAGTAAGCATGGTAGAAACTTGATTTGCATGTTTTGAAATGAATATCCGAATAAGATACACAAATTATTAAAAATGTAAAGTGGAAGATACTGAGATAGGACTAGCCGATCCATCGGTCAGTAATAGTGGTTAGGGTTTTACCCTATGTGCGACCGATCCACCGGTAATAATAGTGGTTAGGGTTTTACCCTATTGTGACCAATCCACTGGTAATAATAGTGGCTAGGACATGATGTCCTATGTGTGACCTGCCCACCGGTTATAATAGTGGGGGATCCCGATCTCAATGAAAATAAACCAAGGTTTTGCTAAGGCAAATAAAAGACACTAATTACTTATAACCGATCCACAGTGGAAAACCATGCCAGGAGGAACCGAACTGATCCACCGGTTAGGAATAGTGGTTAGGGTTTGACCCTATTATGACCGATCCACAGGTAATAATAGTGGTTAGGGCATGATGCTCTATTGTGACTAGCCCACAAATTATAATAACTGGGTGTTCCTATACTTGCATGGATTGAAAAAAGGCATGGTGTGAGTCGGATTCTGATAAGAGATTAATTAAATGATTAATCTGGATTATATACAGGCCTTTGTATTTTTACCTGGTTGATCATATGCATTTATGATTATGCTCTTTTATGTCCTGCATGATTTATGTGTTTATGTGATGGCCTTAGTATTCGGTTACCTTACTAAGTACGTAGCGTACTGATCACCCGTTTCATGGGTGCTGCTCATTCCCATGAGCAGAAGACCCATCTGACGTGTTTCAGGTAGGTGATGTTTTCTACGATGCCAGTGATGTCTGTGGAACATTAGGTGGGGCCGAGTGATGACCGGGTTGGAGCAATAATCAGAGTAACGTGGCTGGCTTTCCCTTGATTTTATTATTTCTATCTTATTTACTTATGATTAGCACTTCAAAAACAATTTCATGACTGTAGTTACTTCTTCTCCCTAAAAAACTAACTCCCGTATTTCGATTGTGTAAAGACTATTGCACACTTAATTTCTGTATTTATGAATTTGAACTATTATTAATATTATGAATTTTTTTCTTAGCCTTAGCACTTAGTATTGGAACGGTAGGAGTTAACCGGTCTGGTACTAAGTGTGGCGGTAACATCCTAGAATTCACAGGTTTTAAGTATTTCTATTATAATTGCTTCCGCTTTAAAAAAAAAGTAGTGAATTTTGGAGTGTTACAAGAAGTGAACCGGTCTGGTACTAAGTGTGGTAGTAATATCCCCATAATTTACATTTTATTATTTCATTTCTGCTAAACCTTTCATTAAACAAAATTTTTCAATAGTAAAGTTTGGGGGTATTACATTCGTAATATTACTAACCTGATTTTGTTTTAGTTTCTTTCTTGGCTTTTCAAAACTAGGATTAGTGATTTTTTCAATCTCCTAAGCATATAAGTAGGTGTGATGGTTATTAGAATAATATTATGAAAAATTATAGTAGTGGAATGTTATTGGGATACATTAATTTTCCTTATTGGCCTCCGTAATGGAGGCTTCATAGGTAGGACAAAGAATAGGCTTCTTTACACCTTTTGACAAGGTGGGAGTAGAAAGTTATTGATGGACTATACATGCATTGCATTCTACAGAGTTGCTAAGGAGAAGTGCATAAGCCAACGACTAGATTAAATCACTTAATAGATAATAATAAAGACATAGAAGATAGAATACTCATCAAGATTAGAGATAATCCCTATTTTCCTAAAGATGATGGGACCACTTTTGAATTTTTTATTATTTACAATGTTGTCATCTCAAAAAGGAATTATCAAACATGTCCACAATATCTTCTAATGCAAAAGCAAAAGGAGGAAATTGTTGGAACTTTGGACTAAGTTGACTCTAGCTATTAGGGTAACTTCCATTCAAAGTCACTTAGGATGAAGAAGTAATATGATTTTAACTTCTTTAAAGAATGCCAAGGTTCTTTAATGAATTTCCCCCTTTTTTTGATAGAATAGAAGCCCGAGATGAGGAATGACTCAATAATTTGAAGAAATGCCTAAAAAGATCCACTATTAGCATGACCTCTAACAAGTGACATCCATATAGGCAACCTATTACCATCTACCCTACATTCAGAATAAAATAGGATAGGTTAAGATGATATGCTTGAAGGAATTTCCATATGAATGGATATAAGGTAAAATTAACGTCAGTATAAAAGGCCTTTTATATAATAATATACACTTATCTAGGGGAATATTAACTCTATCCAAGGTACGTGGTGTAATCACTTTTAGAGATGAAGGAATGTAGTATTTTATACAAAAAATGCTCGATTTGAGCATTATTAATATTGCATGGAAGGAGATTACATAATTTGAATAAGGAATATTTAACCATCTAGATAAGAGATAAAGGATGAGAAAGAGATGAGAAGGTTAAGAGGTACGTAGCCGACAGGATGATAGAAGACAAAGAAGGCAAAAGAAAAATAGGGGGTGTTAAATATATGAGTGAAGATTCATAAACATAAGGGGATTTAGAATTAAGATACTTTAGGAAAAGATCCCTAAAAAGATATAGGTTATTTACCTAGAAGATCATAAATAATGATTTTTGGTGAGACGGCAATGAAAACTCCACAAGTGTGATTTCAATTTAAAATATTGTGATGTTGTACAACTCCATTTATAGCAATTGTAGGAAGAGTTGTCATCATGTCTATAGATGAAGATGACATTGTTATTGATAATAGTTTAAAAAACATAGGAGATGGGGGTATGAAGCTTGGTGATTTTAAGATAATGAATGAAAATTAAAGGAAATCAAATAACAATAATCATAGAGGATAAAAAAGGAGAGAGTAAATATAAAAGGGGATTTATATATAGAGTGATGCAGGCTACCTCATTTTTTTACTGGGAATAAGAAGCATTTACACTCATTATCGATATAATCTTATAGATAATCTCTTCAAGGAGAAAATAAAATATCCAAAGCCTTGATTCTCACTCGATCCTCGCCTTTTCTGATGTAGAATAATGGTATATAAGTGAATGTTCTTTAATGGGTGAAGAAGTTGTTCCCTTTTATAATAAATATTAAATATATCATGTATTCCTCATTCAAAGATCTTTTCTACAATTTGAACACTTGAGAGAAAAAAGAGTATAAACTTTATTCAACAAGACTCATTTTGGCACCATTTTACATTTTATCAAAATAAAATTTTGAATATTACAATAACTAATAAAATTCATGTACTATTTTTTCCTTTCAATGGGACTCGTTAATAGACTTTACTTATGGGATTTAATTCTCCAGCACTTACTAGTTTTTTTATGTGATGTTTGACAATCTCTTTATTATTGCAGTTTCTAGTGGCTGATGGTTGTCTTTTGTGATTCTATTTGTAAGTGGATAACAACCTTTGCTTTTGTAGTTTATTGATGCTTATTTTATAATTTTTCATTTTAAGTTAATCTTTCTACTTGTTAGTTAATGATAGCCTTTATATTATTGTATCTATAAATAACCTATGAATATTTCATTTTTCTTTGTAAACTCACAATGTTGTCCATTAGCGATTCATAAAAATTTAACCTCTCTACCCAATAATAAATGAGTGATGCAATGGTTGAAATTTTGAAAGGAGTGATGATATGGGTCTTTCTCAACTAATAATTTTAGATCAAAAGGGTGATGGACCAAACAATGAAGGTTATCTCAAGAGGTTAATTGGTTAATGTCTCTCTCAGTTCCCACTCGGCCAATTAAGTATGCAAGGTAGGATAAGTTAGCTAACATTTACTACATGTATCTTTTCCTTCTCTCTTCTATCCCCGGTACTTATTTTAGAAAATATAAAATTATTACTACAAATTCTCATTTTTTCTCTCTTCACTCTCTTCCAAATTCTCCCTTTAATATCCTTTGATCACTTAACACACCCTTTAATGACCTAATAAGCCCTTGTTTCAAAAATAAGCAACATCACATAGGAAACAAGAAGCAGATGAGAAGAACTTATATGAATGGTATAATTATTTGGTATAACTTCGGGTTTCATTTATAGGAAATATTGTTAGTTTAATTAAAAATATAACCAACAAAAATCTACAAAAAATAATTGTTGATAGTTAAACATAGATAAACTTACTCATATAATATTGTTGATAAAGATTTGAAAAATAATTGTTATAGAATGACTAGTAAATTTGAACGAAAATGATCATAACAAATGATCAATTAGGTAATTAAAATAGTTAATGGTCATCAAAATTGAACTAATTAAAATGATAACCCAAAATTATTATTGGCTTTAAACTAGTCAAAATGACTATTTAATTTATTATTAATGAAATTAAGCTAACCTATATGTATCTTGAAATGGAAGATTTGATTATATCAAGTTACCTAATGTTTGACTCAAATTTATATCAAAACTAGATATGAATTTTACCTCTAATCTAGAGCTTTAAGTTGGAAACAACCCACAAACCCAACAATCCAAACTTCAATAACTTCTTTAACAACAAAACTTTTGAAATGAAATTACCAAATGAATTGGTATTCAATTTGATAAAAATAGATAAAATAAAGGGAGCTCCTATGCCCTAGCTTAATGATTGCTCTAAAAAGTAATTCCATGATAATTCTCATAGGGGTACATAGCCTTTAGTCACATGGTTGATTTCATCACATGTGTAGTACCTATACCTCCAAAACGTGGGCTATGGAACTCATTAAGAACTTCACACCCAACCTCATCAATTGTAGAAAAAATTATAGGATAATCATCATGATTGATCAATATGCAAAAATTATTTACAAAAATAATAGGTAGTGAGATAATAACTTCATTTGAATCATAGAATCTATTGTAGCTTATTGGGTTTGACTCCATTGAACCTAATCAAAATGGGTATCCATCATAAGTCCTCTACACATGTGGACACAACCCCATCTCACTTATAGTTCATAAAATAGTTCCATAATAAGTGGCTTTTTCAATAGATCTACTAAATTTCCCCTTAACATGATATAGTGAAGATAAATGACAACATACTTGAGTAGATAACGAAAAATACTATGTCTTATACAAATAGCTCTATTCTTACCATAATAAGACTTATTCTTGGTTGTATGGATAATCACTTATAAGTCACGATGAAGCTAGGGGCTTTAGCCATAGGGTAATTTTAGAAATCAAGTTTCTCAACCACTAAGCTTTGTATCGAGCCAACTCTAGTGAAAAAAATGTTGACTCCATTTTTAAGCTCACTATATTAGTCTGCTTGGAAAATTTCCATGACATTATTTACCCTACCATAGTGAATACATATCCATTAGCAAAGTGTATATCATTACTTTATCAAATTGAGTTAGCACTACAATGACCCTCCAAAATTATAAGGCGCCCACAATATGAAAGAGTATAGTGCACAGTACCTTAAAATACCTTGGTAGTCATGTGAGGCCATTCTAGTGTTCTTGATTCGAATGTGTGTACCTACTAAGTCTACCTATCGAAAAAGTAATTTCAATTATAGAGTAGTGCAGTAGCTATAAACCACTGCTAAGGACTTTAACATACATGGGTTATTTAATAGTTAAATTTTTTCAAGATTTTCTTAACATAATGTTACTCGCTATGTTTAAAGATAGATTTGGTCTTTTATACTTTCATGACTAGTATTACATCAACTTCACAAAGATCTTTAGTACCAAAATCAAACTAAATATTATTAGTTGAATCAATGACTTAAATATTAGTGTTAAAGATAATCATGTCATCCATATATAATGAAATAATGGTGCATCTATGAAAATCACATTTCACATAGATGCATGAATAAGAGTCACATGTAGTAGAGCCACTAAACAATCTGACACTATCAATGTTTTCATTAAATTACTATGGTACCTACATGAGGTGATACAAATAATTTATATGACAACATAATTTTTTTCTTAACTAGGCACAAAAAATCAATTTTAACACCTATATGATGAACACACATCTTGAAAATAGTTGCAATGGCTTTAGAACCTTATAATTTATAATTGGTATACGGATTGGAGTTATATGGGGAACTACTAATTCTCTTATAAGAAAAATAATTAACTTGAAAAGCCTCAAAGTGAAGTCAATTTAGTGTCATCCTAATGGCACTTTGACACTCAAGTTTATAACGTAAGATACAAATAATGTTAAATGAAAGCAATAAAAAGGTTAGAGTGACTTGGTCATTATATCATGAAGATGTGGTCAATGATGTTAGAAGCATTGGGATCTCTAGAAAAAATTAGTTTCACGGGTGTTATTTAAGCTATAGTATGTGACGATAAGTGAGATTCATAGAGCTTAGTAAGATATTGCTTAATGGGAAATATGAGTTGTAATTTCTTAGTATATTATTTCTTTTGGCTCCTCTATTCTCTCTTAAGGCCTCATGGTTCCACTACTTATGCTTTTTTTAGCATACAAGGGATCCCCATGTGAGGGGGAATAAGGCCACCATCGAAGATTAACTAGTGTTGGGAAATAAGAGGAAGTTAGACACTTTAAAAAAAATTGCTAATAACAAATTTTTTAAACAATCATGCTAGAACTTGGGGCTATGATATATGCCCTCAATGTCATTACATGTACTAATTTGGTTAGATTAGAAGGAAAACCCTTGAGAAGGCATGAGCTACCAAAAACAAAAAACATAAGGAACTTAGAGGCTTTATCATGTTGGGCTGATCTAAATGGCCTGATTTTCTCGATACAATTAAGTCCCACACATTAAACTAATGGTCTTAACTTAGGGAGTGGATGACATAGTAGCAATTTAGGTGAATCACTTTGCTATATGCCTGATTACACCTTTAGGAGGTAATTGATTGCCTATTTAGGAGGCTAGGATATACACAGTCTTTTTAACTAGGTATGATTACACCTAATTACTCTAATTTTTGAGTATTTATGTTTTAGATTTCCTCAACCTTATAACATAATAAGAGATAAAATAATACTTTAATATTTTATCTTCATTTGGTTAAGGTTGTTAGGATTCAAAGAATTGCTAACCATCAATTTTTGATGAGTTTTTCAACCACATTTTCACTTGATTAATTCTTTTTCTTAAACAAGAAAAGCCTAACTAGTGGTACAAATTAACCTCTATGATGTAGGAAAGAGAATTTAGTTTATTCCATTATGAGTGTATTGTGCCCTTTATTAGTCTTGAGATAAAAACCTTAACTAATGCTCTTATAGTTGAGGATGCTTGAGGTATGATTGAGTAATATCAATGTCAAACCCATTTTATGCCATCATGTGTGGAATTGTGATAATAAATTTGGACTTAAACTGAGTGAAAATGGAGTTATGAATATAGCCACATTAGAAAAGGCATTAGAGACCTAAAGTATGATAAAATTCGAATGAGAGGGGATGATCTTCCTAACATTGTTGATGGATGTAAATTTTCTATTGTTGATGTAGGGTTCTTACAACCTTGCCTTTAACCTTTGAGGAAGTCCTCCTTGTCTAGAAGAGAGGGAGTATTGGGCTTATATAGGCTTTCTTTGCTTCTAAACGTATCCCTTTCAATAAAGGATAAGGTTTCCATGGTAGAGTAGGTAGGATGTTTGAACAAATTTAGACTCTGACCCACCATATTAGTCCCTAATGCTTAGAGGATCTTTCTAGGTTTGATCAACTTGGGCATACTGATGTGGTGTGATGGTGGATTTAATGTTTCTCTGATGGTTTTAGTACCACAAAGTGCACAATAAGGAGGATATGAGGGTTCCTCCTTTGAACCTATAATTTTATTAAGAAAATAATCTAGGATCCTAGGTAGAATCTTAAATTTATTGAATAGTTATAAAATTTTATGCTCTTAGTTAAAATCTTATGATTCTACACAATAACTATAATTTTTATTGATCTAATTCCAAATCAATTTCCCTCTTTATTTGACATTTAGTTTTTTTAATACTCTAATATGCCACACTACATTTTTTTTCAAACATGTCTTGAAAATGAGTTAAAGTAAAGAAAATATGACCAAGATACTTCTAAGATAATAAAGTTGATTGTTAACAAAAAAATTTAATCAAGAATTTAATCTACATAAAAATGGTAAACCATATATATTAATTTCTACAATATTATTAACTATTAATTATATTCAATTCAAGATCAACATTTTTTTATTACTTTTTTATGGTTTTGTGAGCTTCATAATATAAACAAGCTTTAGTTTATGGTATACAAATAATTTATATAATATATTAGAATATGTGCATATAACCAAAACATACATACATATATAAGTATACATTACCTTGACTCATTAAGGAAACATAGTTTTCCTTTTGATCTTATTTGCTAAAATGATAGAACATATTATACTTTCATTATTCCCTTCATTATCATTTTCTTTCTTTAATTTTTGTGGGTTTTTGTAAGTCTAAAAATATTGTATATTTTGAGCACAATGAGTTATATGTTTCCCCTACACATAATCTCATGGAATTGTCACTTTTCATTAACACTTGATTTTTTTTTATGTTGTTGACTCATATAGATCCTAATATGTAAAATAACTTCAAAAACTTTTATTACATGTAATTTTTATGTTCTCTTAGTTTAAAATATAATATTTATAAAATATAATCATACATGTTTTATATGTTATGGTTTTGTAGGATCCTACAAGTTTATGATCCGATTCTAAGATCTAATCTTAAACATCTAAATTGAACCTATGTAGAATCTTGATTCTTATAAATTTGGGTATACCAACACAAATATTGAGGGTCAAACAACCTACATTTTTTGGTAGTTTAGAGAGAGGGTCACCCATTAGGTTCATTCTTGAATATTTCCAATGAATGGAGAACCTTTGGTATGTATTATTTCATTTTTCTAGTTTCAATGGTGTCCACTAAGTTTTAATTCCATGTTTTATTTGTAGTTCCATATGGTAACAACAATATAGGGGATCTAATGGTTATTATTTGTGAATAGATAAAGAAGTTCTTGATAGTACCCATAGAAGATATTTTTTAGGACATTTTACAACGAATAAATATCTCTTGTGATAGTGTAACCTTTAGTAGAGTCGTTTATTCTTGAGGTATTCTTTTGTGTAGCTTTATCCAAATTTATTATCTTTCTTCACTAGAGGTATTATGGTTCCCTTAGAGCAAACAAGACATAATGTCATTAAGCCTCTAATATTGTATGAGTGACATTGTGTAGAGATCATCATGAATATTTTTAGTGGCTCCTAAATGCCAGATCCATTAGTCACAGTAGGATAAGGGGTGAGTAGGAGACATATTTCCACCCATGGAGAAATTCCTTTAACTCTAGGTGGCATGTTGCTAGGTTCTACACTTGAGAAAGGTATATATTCTTAGATCACCAAAGGTGAGGAGTCCAATGTTTGAAACATTGAGGTTCAATAAGAGAACATGATCATGAAGGATCCTCTATTGATTCATATTGGCAAGGAGGGTGATTTGAGAGAGTGTGTGGTGTTACCTTAGCTAGTATTTGGTTTCAACACTTAAAATACCCAATTGGAACAATGTTTTAAATTTAATAATCTAATCTTAGAGTTCTTCCCAATATGTATACATAGTGTTTGGTTATTTTATTTGTGCCCTCTAGCTTAGGTGATCAATTATGGTGGATGTTGAAGATCTTTGAGAAAAGACTCCAGGCACTAATATTAGTATGGTGGGTGTAGCAAATCATAAATTAAGCATATGTGCTATATCCTTGGAAACCAAGTACAATGGATGTTAATTGGCATTGATAAAATCCCCTTAACACTAGCACTATTCTTGTGTGAGTTGTAGTCCTACATGTAACTCTATCTTGGATATAGATAATGATTTTATTCTAATAAACATGATGAGGGTGAGGTAAACCAAAAAATTAGATTATGCCACTTACTTAGGTGACCAAGTGTTGTGGATGTTGATCTTTGAAAAATCCCCCTTTACATTAATGTATACTAGTGTTGAGAGTGATATTCCTACGCTACTCACTTTCATTAAGAACAACATTTCTTAGATTTACACTTATGAGGATTAATGGATGAATGGTTATATGTAATTCTTAGATTTTTCTATGATAGATATGTTATCCCTCATCCTATATATAATGTTATCTTTACCATATCCAACGCCATGTTTTATATAACCTCAATATGTAGCAAAAGCCCTTACTATGTTTTAGACAGTTTGTTTTACTAGTATTTCACCATATAGATACTACATTTGTGCTGTCACTTTGATGATCAAGCTTCTATTCTAATGAGTAGAGGATGATTTTTAGGGTTATGATACTCAGCTAGAGTATTTTGAGAATGTTGAGACAAATAGAGGGCCATTTCTTAGGGATCAAGATTTACATTTTGGATAAGTTAAAAGTTAGGATAACAAGTTTAAATTATTTTACCCATTGTGTAAAAAAAAATTTGTTTAAACTCTTAGCTTTGGTTCTTAGATTTTGATTTTTTAAATCACTATCTTACCTATGTTATTCTCATCTTTGTTACCATTACTATTACATTATAAGAGCATGTATTCTTTTATTTATCATTCTATTTTACTTTGCATCAAACATATGTTAGGTGATGATAGCACACATCCCTTAGATGATGTGGCAATGGCATCCACTGGTTTGGTTTTAGTACACTACCATATTGTCTTCAAAATAAAAAATTTAGGTTTAAAATTTAGGGATATTACACCCTTAATTAGCCTCTTCATCAAGCTTTCTCACTCTTACTCTAGTAAGCATGATCCTAACACTAACAACTTAACTTGACCCTACTTTCTTTCATTCCTCATGCACAACCTAGCTTGTTTTCCTTAGTTCTTTCTTAGTTTATTTTTTCATCCTACATAATCAACCATTTAAACTATACTTATATTCCTTTATTCTTTTCCTTCCACCACGAGCTCCCTCTTTCCCCCTTTATTATATCATTTTTCATTTTTCCTATAATATTTCTTCATTTCCCTTGCATGCAGCCATGTAGTAGCTGACTCTACAAGTAAACCTATATCCCTACCAATTTTTTTTATCTATAAATACTTCAAACAGACTCCTTTAACTAATCATAACCTCTCCTTGAGCCTTTTCACTTTTTCTCTAGCAATTAGTAGCCTAGCACCATCAAATGAGCCATGCTCTAAAATCATCCTCCTATAGCTTCACTAGTAATCACCAACTTAGCTGAGCAACACCATTACCCTTGAGCCATCTATATGAGCCTATTTTTGCAGCTAGCAACATCATTTAGTCTACTCAAGCCTAAGTAGTAGCAAATTTTTGCAAAATAACATTCTAAGAACTAGTGAATTTAAGCCTTATGCCATGCATTCGCAACTTGTAGCCTCAATTTTTTTTATCTATTTAGTTCCATGTGTATTATACTGATTTTTCTATTTTATGTGATATTAGGATAATTTATATTATCTTACGTGTTATTGATATTAGGTGGCCTAATAAGAGGTATTTTTGGGGTACATCTTATGTATGTTGGAGATAAATCTAAGTACCTTATAGATGGTAGAAATTAGATGTAAATATAATAGGTATATTTTTTGTAGAATAGAATCATGTTAGGCTGATGTTATTGAAATTTTTTTTCTTTATACTAGAAAATGAAAGCATATAAGATTATGATTCTATTTAAACTTTTATAATTTATAAAATAGTGTGTGTTAAATATTTAGAAATGATTTTTATGCCAGAATCTTAATGAAATTTGTGAATTGGTGTTTTGGCTAGCCAGACCGATCCACCAGTTAGGTTAAATCAATCAAGTGGTTCCTAGAATAGTCAAGTGATTGACCCAACCCATCGACCGTTACGCCTATAGAGATCTTAGTGTTGCACTCTGCTTAAATCCATCGACAAATTTGGCAATACTGATCGAGTAGTCTATGAAAAATTAACTTTTTTGCCTAAACCAATCGATCAGCTTCAAAAAAGCTTGGTCTAGTTGATTTAAAATATTCGATTTGCTAACCCAAACCGATCGACTAGTTGCTACAACTGATTAAATTGTTGGGCTAGACCAATCAACTTGTTAGATTGGTTTGCCTAATTTTCTTCTTTTTGGTTCAATTATGCTTTTACAATATGATTGATATTATTCAAAAGTTAGTTACTGGATAAACTATTGATTCTATCATGATTAGTAACCTAATTAAAAGATGAAATGGATCATAGGTTATTATATATCATATAGGAAATAGAAGGATAAAATAGGCAGTTCACTTATAATGAATAAGTATTATTTTGGAAAGAGTAATGGAATTTAGTTCGGGCTAGAATTGAATATAATGGTGGATATGAATTTCATTCGCCAAGGATTAATGGTAAACACATATGGTTAGGAAAAATGGAAATAAAAGGATTAACATGGTTTAATATATAAGAATTTACCTTTTTTGCTTCTATGGTCCTTGTATGATCACCCATCCTTATGAATAAAATACTAATCACTTAAAGTGAAATAAATTTGAGGTTAGTATGGGTCTTGGCTACCGGATCCTTGATTAGCTACAAGGGGTTAATCTTCTTTCGGGCATTTTTGGTGCATTTGGGCTTTGCCTTCAAGCGGGATTCTGAGAGGTCGTGGTGCCTTACTTACTCTAGACATTGATGATATACTAGGAGGTACCAATAATAAAGGATCTTATTACCTATATGGTTGGCTTCAACCTTGACTTATGTCCATATTGGTTGGCTTTAGCCTAGACTTATATATATGGTAGTGGTTGGCTTCGACCTAGATTTATGTCCACTTGGGAATTGGTTTTAGCCTAGACTTTAAGTCCCTTTTTGGATAGGCTTCTATGGTATATGAGACTATGGGGTGGTACACAGTCTATCGCTTGATAATATTAAGATATGGTTGGTAAATACTTGTTAATGATTATGAATGGTTATCAAATGAACAGTTAACAATTGGCCATGCAATGGAAGTAATAAAATGGTTAACTAAATGATTTAAGTGGTTTATACACTTGATTAATTAGTTATGGTATGGAACATTAATTATAGTTGTTGGCCTATATCTTAAATGGATAAATGGATGGCATATCTTTGATATATGGGATTTATATATTATTTTCCTAATTAAAAATGTCATTTATTATTCTCTCTCCTCCTCCTCCATAGCTCGCACGAGGAGTGCTTTAGCTGCCAAGAAGAAGAAGATGGCTTCAGGGAGTTCTACTATAGTGATCACTGGGATTGATCAGGCACAGGATGGTCACGGTTCTCTTGAGGTTTTGGATTAATCAGTATCGCATGACGACCGGTCATGCATGGTCCATGCAGATCACAACGTCGATCAGGGAGATGTTGTTAGGGTTACTAATTTTGAACCAAATGCTATGTCTGATTCTGGTATCCCTATTCATGATAAAGAACTTGATCCTTCTGGTTTGGATTTTCGTCAGCTGTTGGATCCTGAGCAGGTGCACCCCCGTCCCTTGGTTTCTTCATGTAAGGACTTGGTTGTAGGTAATCGTCTTCCTCTTCAAGGCACTTCTCTGTCTTATGTTCCTCTTGAGAGGGTTGGGGATAGGATTCAGGTTACATTACAGAAAGACAGGGTGGAGAAGAATTGTCACGAATGGTAATGGGCTGTGGTTGGTTATGTTATTGGTTTTCGACCAACCATGTCTCAATTGGTTGGTTATATTAAAAGAAACTGGTCAGCTATCCGAGAACCGAAGGTGTTACTTCATGACCAAGGTTTTGTAGTTTTCAAGTTTGAATCTCATGAGGATAGGGATTGGGTTTTATCTAAACCTTATTGGTCTTTCTTCAACAAGCCATTTATTCTTAAGGCATGGCATCGTAGGTTTCAATTCACTAAGGAAAAGTTTCAGTTTATGCCTTTGTGGGTGAAGATTATTAACCTGCCTTTGGATTATTGGGATGTGGATTCATTGAGTAGAATTGGTAGTGCTATTGGCAAGCCACTTCATTTGGATGGAATAACTTCTACAGGAGACAAAATCTCTTTTGCTGGTATGTTGATTGAAGTGGATGTGACTAAAAATTTGGTTGATTTTGTGGACTTAATTGATCCTGATGGTGATATTCTGACTCAAAGAATTATATATGAATGGAGGCCTAGTTTCTGCAATTCATGCATGAGGCTGATCACTCCACTGATAAATGCAAGAAGGTTTCAATAGTGTAGAGGGATGATCATGTTGTTATTTCTGTCCCTAGTGTTGTAAGTCAATCACAAGGGGCGAAAGGTGTCTCAGTATGGCATAAGGTTCCTCTGAGGCATTCTGGATCTCAACTATTAAGCCAGAAGGTGGATATGGAGTCAAGGCCGGTTGATCCCAATGTTCCTGGTCCTATTTTATCTTCTAGTCCTCCTGTCAGTGCTTTACATTGAGGGAAGGACAAGTTGGTTCCTCCTGAAGAAGGGTAGACTTCTATGTCCAAGAATATCAAGTCTTTTAGGAATAATTTAGTGATTGCATATTAATTTGCATTGAGTTTGCATTCCTAAATAGTTGTCCCATTCTCAATTACAATGCACCATGATATAAGAAGAGCAAGGTTCTTTCCATGGTGCTATGGTATTTTTTTATAATATTAAGATTTAGGTGGATGTTTAATGATGAACAAGATACTAAGATCTTTACATGGAATGATGATGCTAAGACATATAATGTTTTTCTTCGATGGAGAGTTGATGCAACATAAGGATGAAAATTGATGACATACCTTTAAATTGTTAATGAATCAATAACTCTACATCTTGCACTTTATGTAGATGGAATAAACACTCAAAACCAAGGCACCTAAAGCATATGGCTAGTGATTTTAGTGCTGTATAATCTACCATCATTGATATACATGAAACATAAATATATGATATTGTCTTTACTTACTTCATGGCCAGACCAAATGGGAAATAATACTCATGTTTATATAGCCCCACTAATCAATGATTTCAAATTATTATGGAATATTATTATTGAAGTACTTGATGCAAAGCATCAAGAATACTTAACATTGAGAGTGATATTACTTTATACCATAAATATTATTATGTCATATGGGAAATTGTTAGATTAAAGTGTAAAGTCCATTATGCATGTCTAATATGTGAGTAGGATACTTCATTTATTCAGCTAAAGCTTGGATGAAAGATTATTTTTCTCAGACGCTATAGATTTTTAACAAAGAATCATCATTATTATAGACAAAGGAAAGATTTCAATGGTTTGTAGAAGAAGGGGAAACATCAATTCTATTAACGATTCAAATTTTTTTTTGAAGATAAAATGATTGAAATTCACGTTAGGAAATAAGAATAACGATTGAGTTCCATCATTTTGGTGGAAGAAGTTTTTTGTGTTCTTTAGTCTTCCTTAATAATAAAGTTTTTACATGACGCATGCCCACGATGTGATGAATATCAAGAAATTATATGTGATAGTATTGTTAGTACATTACTTAATGTTCCATGAAGGTTTAAAGATGACATTAATGCTCTAATGGATATGAATGAAATGGACATTCATTAAAAATTGGCACTGCAAACAAAATAAAAAGAACAAATTTACACTCTACTTGTCATACTCTCCTTAGAAAAGAGAATCTTGAAATTTGTGAATCTCTAGTTGTGTAGAGGTTTTAGAAGGGTATTATTCAAATATCAAAATCCATATGTAGAAGACTGAGTTGAAACTAATAGTTAGGAAGCCCCATGATTACCATAATTTCATACAGTATTTGTTGCCAATGGTTGTAGTGCAATTTTACAAAAGCATGTTTCAGTTTCCATCAATAAGCTTTGATTTTTCTTCAAGGCACTTTACTCAAAGTCATACTATAACACCCCATAAATTAGACCAATAATGTAAGATGATTCATGTGATTGGTGATGAATGATGGTGTTTGGTCTTTTTTTAGAAATGCATTTTGGGTTTGATTTAAAAAAGTTTGGAAAATAAGTGAAAAAATAGTTTTTTCTTATGTACTAGTTGATTTTTTATATGAACTAATTGTCTAGTCTGGGATTTTAAGCTTTTATTAGGATAGTCAAATGGATAGGCCAACTCATCAACTACGCTGTCTATGGTATTATTTAACTTAAATGATGCATAATATTGATCAAGTATTGATGTAACACCCTCAATTTACTACTTAAAAATTCTATTTGTGAGTGTTACCACCAATCCTAGAATAAATTTAAAATTCTATTTGATTTAAAATAATGGTTCCCTCACATTTCTTATAGCATGTGCTAAGGTTCAAAATAAGTTATTGATGGAAATATGCCCTAGAACCAATCATATGTTATGATTTGTATTTGCATATTTAGTGATTGTGGTTATTAATAAAAGCATCAATTGATGTTATTCATTCAAATGTTGTTATCCCTCTGAATAATTATTCTTTATGTAGATAATCAAGTATGTGACTAGATTGTGGAACTCTACTAATAGATAGAAATATTATTATTCAAGAACTATCCCTAGTCTAATATCATCTAATTAAGGGATATTAGTGATTATAAGACTAGTATGATGATTAGTTGATGATCATGTTCCACTGATCATTGATATGAGATATCAAACTAATAACATAGATACATGTTATGAAACATGATACTGGACTGACCCAGTAGGAGGACATTGCATTAAATATTGTGCAAAGTGTCATTAGTGTTCTCCAAATAGTATATTGTCCTTTGACCTGAGATCTTCATATTTGCTAGTATGATGATCATTCTGTTTTAACTTTATCAATCGTTATCCTTATTAGGGGTGATCATAAAGGTATTGATTAGACATGTTGTGAATCATATAGAGGTACATAGTTGATCAAGATGGGATTTGTCCCTCTCATGACATGAGAGAGATATCTTTGGGCCCCTCGACAAGTATGACTAATGTTAGCATGGCCATGTGCAAATGAGGTGTCGTTTGTTTAAGGTTAGTCTTACTTGGTGATAGAAAGAGTGTGATTGAACATAGCAAGGATGACATGACCAATTCCTTGTGTTCAATCTAAATATTATGTGACAAAAGGACAAATATATGGGTTATTAATAGGTTATGTCGAGCATAGGACATTTGCATAATTTGGGTAGTTATAACATCTTGCTCGAGACCTCTTATGATTTATGGGCCCGAAAGGAGTTTCGCTCCACTACCAATATTACGTGAACCTACAGGGTCGTACACCGAACTGAACTGGATCAAAAAGATAAGATGAGATCTTAATATGATTAATATCTCATCAAGTCCAAGTGGTTTAAATGTGATTAAGGCCCAAGTCCAATGCCACTAGGTGGGCTAGAGTGTTAATATAAATACCCAAGCTAAGGTTTTATTATATATACACCTTTTTTCTCTCTCTCTAAGTGTGAGAAAATAACCTAGCCACCAACGCTGGTTATTCACGAAATTGAGAGAGTGTTCTATTGGCACTAGCACTCTTCCTTAGTGATCCAGATTCAAATTGTGTGGATACCGGTAGAGGTGTGACGCAATTCGCACTCACTCAAGGGAGATTGAAATCCAGCAATTGAAATAAACTCAATTGGATCAAGAAATCAATCAAACCATTAACAACTTCAAGCCAATTCTGATTTAATCGTAACCTAATCCGGGTGACTAGCAAGTTCGTCTTTAATCTAGTATATGTTCCTGGTAAATTTAGCCTTTGATTTTATTCCACTGCGTTGTGTTTCGTTTGGCTAAATTCCTACAGTTATATCCAAACAAGGCTATAGAAATAGGAGACAACAACATAGATACAAGTATTTATAAATACCTTCGTACAAAAGTATTAATTCAATATACAAAATGGGTCATAAGAGTCTAAAGAAAAACCTACATCCAAAAAAAATCCAACACCCATAGTACAACACCATTTTGCCCTAACTTTTAGACCCATAAGCTCATTCCAAGAATATAACCTTTTCCGACCACTTATCCTTACCTTTGTTCTATCCTTCTTGCCACTCCATAGCCTTCACAAAGTCATCTAAAAACTTATTATAGGTATAACTTCCTTATACTATGTAAATCACAATACCTCACAAGAGGTAGCATGATCACATTACACATAATCACAAACTAACCCGAAACCATACCCAAAGCACAAAACAAAACCATAATAGTGCATAATAATCATGAGATAATATATACCAAATTAGATTCTCATGCATAGCAACATATCATACTTAACCAATTCATATTATCTCAAAGTACACAATAGGTTTATCAAAATCCATAACTAACACTAAGTAATCAAACCAATTCCAATACTAAGGTATGAAACTGAGGCATATACCAAACAAACCAAGGAAACTAAGGAGCACATAGTGGTAAATACCACAGTAGAACCAGAACAATCCATTTAAATTCTTACACAATAGTTGCTTCCATTTTTAATTACTTAAGGGGATAAAATCATCATGTAGACACTAATGTACACCCACTCCTACTAATGTATGATAGGAGCACAATACCATTACCCTAAAACCTAGGGACATTGATGTATGCCTAATCATACTAGCGCACATAGTCAATACAATATCCTCAAACCATAGTCATCTAATCCTTAAGTATTTGTACACCATATAGGGCACATATGTTAGCCATAAAGTAGATTAGGGCCTTACTAGGGCACAATGATACACTACCAAACCAACACAAGTCGTGGGCTACACCTCATCTCTTGGGTAGCTAATCCTAGAGAGAAATCCTTTCTAAACATGAGGTCTTCCACTTAAGCATTACTATCTTACAAGGTGATCACAAATATCACATACTACACAATAATTTCTTTTTCCATACTTTACCCCTTTTCAAGTATATATAATTATTCAAGTAAATCCTAAGTTCATCAGCCTATGACAAAGCTAAAATAAAAAATTAGGTAAACCTATCACATATCTAAAGGCATCCTAGCATGATTATCAAGTTAAAAAAACTATCTTGCTCATAGAAAAATTCTATTATTTCTTATGCGATTAGATTTACCTAAATCTAACCTACATAATGTAAAAAAAAAAAAAAGAAGATGTCCTATCCATATAATCTCAAGGATTATCTAAGTAATGAATCCTAGCAACAAATATTTAGCATCAAATAATCAAAATTAACTAAAACCAATTAAGGAAAGGGTTAGAATATAAGTAGGGTAAAATGAAGACTATACAAGGGAAACACCACAAAGTTATAGAGAAGAAAAGACAATGACACTCTCTCACACTCTAGGTAAGGGAGAAATGGAAAAAAAAATCATGCATCAAGAGTGAAAGAACAACCAATTTTACCATGTAAAAGGGGTGTAACACTGATACTAGCCATAGAAAGGAGGGAAGAAACAACACTATTTCATGCAGGTAGTAATACTCGACATAGAAGTTTTCAATCATAATGGTGAAATAATGACGGAGAACATCGGGATATCTTGCAAATGAAAGCTTAAGAGGATGGAGAAGAAGATCACGGACCAAGGGCACAAATGAGTGAACAAACAAGGTTAAGCGAAACATGGCAGGCAAAGGTAGAGTATGAGGTGAATTGGGAAAGATTGGTTGTGGAGATATACATGTCATGGAAGTGGCATATGGAGAAGACTAACTAAAATAAAGTAGGGATGCTATTAAAAGTAGTTAAATAGGAAAAAATATCCGATAAGAAAATAAGGGGTTCCTTGATGAAACAAGTAGTGGTTAGGACTTTCATTAGGGTCAAAACTACTAACCCTAATTCTATCCAAGTTTTATAGTAATTAAATTTATATCTAATATACCATATTAATACACATAATAATACATTTAATAAATAATTATTATACCTAATTACACATAATTACTAGTTTAGAGTTAAGGTTTCTACAAATTGAGTATTACATTACTACCCCATTAAAATACACTTTTTCTAAAAAGTTAATAAAATAAAATAAATTCATTAGAACCTGGGGTTGTCCCAAGCCAATGACTTTGCAAGATGGAGGTCACTACCCCCCTTGAAAGAACGCACTTAAAGTTAATAGTGACAGCAAAATAAAAAAATTATTTTAATGGTTGCACAAGCACCCTGCACAGAAGTTGAAAAGAGGGTGCTTGTTCATGGCATGATAGGTTATTATACAATATTCAAGATTACAAACATTGCATTAGTAAGAAACTAGAGACCCATCAATAAAAGAATCCCCACTCCACTGGTACTACTCATACCATAAATATAGATCACTACCATACCAAGAATCCACCTATTATTAACCTTATACATTTGATGCTTAATAAAACCTTAAAAAGTATCCCAATCAATGGCCACCATCAAAACCCTAAAGCCTTAAATCCATAGCAGCATCAATTGTCCCAACTCTTGTGGATCACCAACTAGAATTATTCCTTATGTAGTATCCTCTACTCTTACTGTAAGTCATAGGAAGGCCCATTCACTTCATCTATCTATATACGATAATTTTGGGTAACACTTTGTGCTAATTTGAACCTATTCAACCACGGATACTCGATCAAGATTAGCTCTCTCACCAACTAATGATAATATAAGAAAACAAGTTTTCCCTCCACAAACCTAGGGTGAGGGACATTTTTCATTAAAAAATCTCTATATACCTCCATTTCCATACCCAATAGCTCAATTGGAGGGAGGGTCCTCAAAAAATTGTTGGACCAAAACATGTAAGGCCTAATGTAATACAATACATTTATTAAATGATTTAACTCTAAAATAAGAAACATTATGTGGACTCTGATATCCCCATCAATTGATATCCTAAAGTCAGACATAGTTAGTCTAACAACTCAAAAAGAAATCCTAGGAATCCTACAAAGGCACAACAATTCATATTAAAACTCAATCAAGCCATTTTCTTACCAAATAATCCCTTAGACCTTCAATCAAGATCAAACTCATTTCTCTATATCATAATTCATCAACCAAAACACTAGGCACATATATAACTCCATCCACACACCAAACTCAACATGGTAGAACATAAGAGTAAATAGGGTTAAATAGGGTAATAAATACAAAAACCAAGAGTAAGGTAAAGTTAAACTACCCACTCATGATTCTCACAAGGCTAAAATAGGTTTCATAATATTTAAGAAAGGAGTTTTTAAAAATAAAAGAGAGGATTTTAAAACTAAAACCTTTGATACCAACTTATAGCACCCCTAATTTACTAATCAAAAATTTTTATTTAAAAAAAATGTTAATATAAAAATAATAGGTGTTCTCATCATACTTAGTATAAGTCTAGTTCCCTCACCTTTCTTATACCAAGTGTTAAGGCTCAAAATAAGTTAAATAAAAAACAAAGTAGTAGAAATAGGACAAAATAACATAGAAAAATTTACCTATAAATACCCCTTATAGAAAAATAATAATTCAAGATATGAAATGAACATAAGAGTATAAGGAAAAATTGACTATAATGAAAACCAGCACTTGAAGATACAATACTAATTTACAAGAATTCTTAAACCCACAAGCATATTCGAAGAATAAAACCTCTTCTTAGGGAGTGCCCTTAGCGTGCCATTTTATTTGCTTCATACCACTTCATGACCTTTAGATAGTCATATAAAAATGTAGCATCTGTAAATTATAATACCTCACAAAGGCAACATACTCACATTGTACATACACACATAATATTTTGAAAACATGCTAAAAAAATATCACTTGCCATAACAACACACAATAATCATAGGATAATATATACAACATCAAAGTCTCATGATCGGCAAATAATCATAAATAACCAATTGGCATCATCTCAAAGTACACAATATCCATATCAAAGTCCATGAAAATAATGATGAATTAAATTAAATACAAATATTAAGGTAGGACACTAAGCTATCTACCAAATAAAGTTACCAAACAAAGTAACACATTAAGGTAACTACCAAACGACAACTACAATAATCCATTTAAATTCTTACATAATAGTTACATCTATTTTTAATTACTCAAGGGGAGATAACCAACCCAAGGATACTTAGGCACACCTAGTCATACTTAAGAACGAAGGTAACACAATACCATTACTCTAAAAACTAGAGACACTATGCTACACATGGTCATACTAGAGCATATAAGCAACATAATCTCCTTTTTACCTTGGTTATTTAATCCTTAAGTATTGATATACCCTATAGGACCCAAAGATCAATTGTAGATTAAAGTAGGGCCTAGTGGCACACCAATAAAACAACCCAAGATGAGGACTACACCTCATCTCTAAGTATATAATATACGAGAGTAGTCATTTCCAAATTTAAGGTCTTCTATTGTACCCCATATTTTTATAAATGGTTGAATGAGAATTATGATAAATTTTAGGCATTTGATTTTGATTTAATGTTATGATTTGGTCTGGGAAAAATTATGATTTGAAATCATATTATAAAATGGATTTTATTGAATTTTGTAGGAAAACCGATCAACTAGTTCCATGAATCGATCGATTGGTTTGTCATTTCAAAAAATTTAGTTTTCTTGTTTAAACCAATTAACTGGTTGGGGGAACCGATCGGTTGGTTATAGAATAGAAAACTTGTAGACCCAAACCCATAGGCTGGTTTATCGAGCTATTCATATTTTTCAAACATGATTTTCTAAAAAAATATCTTACACTAAAATAGAACATTACCAAGCCATGCAAATTTGTCCCTCAGAGATTCCCAACCATTTTTATGATGCATTTAACCCAAAATATTGCCTTAATGCGATATAGTCGTTGATTGGGATAATTGAGAGAGAGAGATGACCTCCAAATTATCGTCTTCTTTCTTTGTACACTACATAATTCTGATATCAATGCTTCAATCTTAGGATTGACTCTGAATAGTTGTAATATTCCTTTCATGTTTACCTTCCATTACTCCACTCATGTATATTAATTCTTGCCTAATTGACCTACAATATCCAAAACATCAATTGCTATCTAGAGAATAGGTCAGCAAATCCTAGATAAATTTTGTCTCTTTAGCTCAAATTCAAATGATCAATTGTAGGGTTTCAAGTTGAGTCCAAAATCCTCAGTATTTTTCTTCAATTGGTTGGCTATAAATAAACTATTCACTTTGATCCTTGACAACTAACTTACTTATACTCTTCAAATCCTCTCTCTAGCTCTCTCTTATTTTAATGTTTAAGTACGGAAGAGTTTGAGTGGTGTAGTTGAGGTTTTCCGTATCTTTGCTTCTACTTGGTATGATCTTATTTCATTATATTTCTATTTTTGAAAATCTAATAATATTTTAATGTGATGTAAAAGATTAGATTTTGGTTTTAAGGTTTATTAAGTTGATAATTTCCTCAATTAGGATTTTTTGTTTTAAAGGGAATTTTTCCTACGTTAAGTAAGTAATTATTGATTCTAAAATGTTTACTAAGTATTCTTGTATGTTTTGTATTCCCTTACATTTGTTTATGCATGTTAGTATGAATAAACATATCTTACTTAAGATGTTTGGATGATTAGATGGCATGAATTTAGTAAAAACATGAAATTTGGTAAAAATAGGATATGATGATTTCACGTTGAGAAATGCATGTTAATTCAGTTGAAAATATGTAAGACTATATTAATACATGTTTTAATGTGGTTAAGGATGATTTATATGTAAGGATCTACAGAA
Organism: Tamarix chinensis; assembly: GCA_030549775.1. Classification (NCBI taxonomy): domain Eukaryota; kingdom Viridiplantae; phylum Streptophyta; class Magnoliopsida; order Caryophyllales; family Tamaricaceae; genus Tamarix; species Tamarix chinensis. The sequence continues at coordinate 44,345,395 of CM060175.1, forward strand.
AATTTAATGGTTTGGTACTATGTGAGGGAAAATTGATTGACTAGTCAACCCAACCCATTGATCGGTAAGCCTATAGAGACCTTAGTCTTACTCTTTACTTAAACCTATTGACTGGTTTGGCAGAACAAATCAACTGCTCTATGAATAGTTGACTGGTTTTCCTAAACCAATTGACTAGTTTTAGAAAAATATGGTATGATTGAGTCAAACTAATTGACTGGTTGACCCAAGCCAATTGACTAGTTGATGCAACCGATTGAATTATTGGCCAAACCGATCGACTACTTCATCTTGTTTGCATGAGTTTTTTCCTTTTGGTTTGATTATTCTTTGAGGATATGTTTGGGACTATACCATGATTATTAATGGGGTAAAATATATATTTAATCATATATTATTGGCCTAATGAAGGAAATGGATCATAAGTTATGATACACTCTATGAGTAATGTAGAGTCTAAATGGATATTCCGCTTATAATATGAGATGATATTGAGAAGAGAATAATGAAACTCAGCATAGACTTAAATTAAATAAGATGGTGGATATGAATGAAATTGGACAAGGACAAATGGGAAATTCACATGATTTGGGAAATGAAAAAAAAGGATTAATATAGATTAACATGGAAAATTACCTTGCTTGCTTTGTATGGACCTTGTATGATCACTCATGCTTATGAATAATATACTAATCATGGAAAGAAAAAGACAATCATGTTGATTATGGGTCTAGGTTTCCCAATCCTCAATTCACTATTGGTGGTTAGTCAGCCATTAGTAATTTTTTATGCCGTCAGGCAAGATCCCTAGAAGTTTAGGTGCCTTAACTATTCTAAACACTGATAGTGTCCTAAGGGGTATCAATAATAAAGGGTTTGGTTTCCTAGGTGGTTAGCTTCAGCCTAGACTTATGTCTTTATTTCTTGGATTTAACTTAGACTTATATCCATTATGGTGATTGATTTTGGTATGGATATATGTCCATTTGGGGATTGGCATCGGCTTTAACTTTATGTCCCTTATTTTTATAGGCTTCTATTGTATGTGAGACCATGGGGTAGTGTACAATCCATTACTTGATGATAACAAAATATGGATGATAAGTAATTGGTTGATAAAATATGAATGGTGACCAAGTCATTTATTAATAAATAGATAAGGATGCAGGTAATGGCATGAATGATTAAAAGGAAATAAAATATTATGTATACACTTGGCTAATGGTTGAATGCTTAAATCATTATGGAATGGAATATTTATTGGAGTATTGATCTACCTCATGTATGGATAAGTAATTGATATAATCTAAAGGATTCAGGAATTGGCAATAAACCTTGCAAGCTGTTGGATTCTCTTTGTTATTACATGTGTAAGTTCTAATGTGTGAGGATGCGAAACCAAGAATGATTTATTCTGCTTTGTTAGAATTATACATGTTACCAGGCCTTTATTCAATGCTACCATTATATATATATATAACTTTATCGTAATGCATGTTGTATTTCATATCCGTCTATTATAGATTAGCATAATTATGTTTACATTAAGGGAGAAACCTAGCTTACTTTGTACATAGCATACTAATGTACCCGTTTGCTCGATCTCTTGCTTATTCCCATGAGTAGAGGGTCGTGCATAGGTGTTTAGGGATGGCTAGTAAATTTCCTATGTCTTTTTGGTTGGGGCATAAAAGCAAGGACATCAAGAGGTTTTTAGTGGGGTATATGGCAGACCAAGGTTTTAAGTTAGGTGTCATGCTTTAATCATATTTTATTATAGCCACGTATATCTACTTGCATGTATTTTGTAAAGATTTAGTCGAAACTTGTTAGAGTCCTATAAATAAACACTCTTTGAAATTATTTAATTAATCCATTATTTCATGTAATTTATTATTTTAAGTGTTTTTATTTGTTTAGCCTTGTATATGATATGAAGTAGGTAGCAGGCATCTACCTTATGTCAGGTACGGTCGTAACACTCAATTTTTCCTAGGCATGTTTTTACTTTTCCAAATTTTTTAATGAAATTTTTTGGCAGTGAAAATAGGGGTATTATATGTTATTGTTAGATTTTTTTTTCTTAAAAAATTTCCACATTTTGGTATTGATAAACTTATACCAAAGGGTTTTATCAAAGCATTATATTAATAAATAAAAAAGCCTTATTCTAGCAAATAATTTTATACAGATACCATGGGATGGTATTAGTCTTGATTAGAAATTATTTTTCCTTAAATTTTTGATAAGTTTAATTACTTCAAACCTAGAATGTCCGTAATTGAGATTTGGGGTGGGATTGTGCTATAGATAGCCTTGTGATTATTGTTGTGCAAGTCTTAGTACTCGATAGAATGAATTAAATCCCAAACTTCTTCTAGTCTTTAGGACGTGATGGCCCTTAACCAATGCTATGAGCATATAAAAGCTTTTATAGAGGCCATTGGGAAAACATGGAGAGCTAGTATTGAGTACCTCAACCTCTATCATCAATTATAGCAGCACCAGCTCTAGAGGATTGGCTCCGGAGGGCTATCCTCAACATCTACCAATCTTTAAAGGTCAAGAAGACCCTGATATCATGGAATGATGGGTCCAAGACATGGAAAAGACCTTCACTACTTGCGGTGTCCCGGGAGAGAGGTAGGTACACATGATCATCTACTATTTGAAAGGAAGGGAAGACGTATGGTGGAAAAGTCTCCAACATAGGGGGGAGAGTCTATGAGATAGGGACCATTAATGGAATCTTTGCAAGATCATTTTTACCTGACTCACCTGTGTATGACAAAGTATGATGATTTCATGGTGCTTTGGTAGGGGGCATTTCCATCGAGGAATATTATACTCAATTCATAAACTTGGTCTAGTTTTCCCAGGAGTTAGACGCAAATGAGGTGATGCAAGTTCCCAAATTCATGATCGAACTAGGGATTCGATATTAAGAGGTGTTGATGGGATTCACCCCACTAGATATGGTAGGGATGTACAATCAAGCCTTAAAGCCATCCCAAGTAATCTAAGCCTAGAGTGCTCCGTCAGGTGAAAAGAGGAAATTTGAAGGTTTCCAGCATCCTAGTAACTCGAAGAAGGCTTTCTCCTAAAGTAGTTTACCATCTAAATTTGGCTGGATTTTGGGGTCAGTACCCTGATCAAGAGGATTATCTAGGTGTCGTACCGAGGAGAGGCACTACTAGTACAAGAGATACGGGTCTGATCACCCAAGGGTTGACTACAAGGGTAATAAGGAGGCATGCCATGGATGTTGTATGGTGGGATATAGGGCATACAAGTACCGAGTTAGTAGTGGAAGCATTTAAAGGAGTTAGATTAGAGCTTATAGTATGGGTTCCATCCAACATCCACAACCACATATATAAAGAGTTCCTTTTTCACCAGCCAGTGCTGCTAGTGCTAGCTAAGATAGACAACCTAGAGGTCCAATGCCCAAACATGATGAGTTAGGCAAAGGCAGATTGCCAGGCTAGTCTCGGGATCGGTATGTTTACTATCTCTAATCATTCTAGCTACATGATGTTTGATTCTAGTGCTTCTCACTCTTTTATGGCATCAACTTTTGTAACTAAATCTATCTTATCTCCTTCAAGTAGTTTTTCTACGTCTGTTGTGTTGCCTTATAGGGATAGGATTGCATGCTCTAGGTTATATTAAAGGGTTATTTTGGTATTGGAAGTAGTGTAATTTCCATTGGATCTCATAGAACTAGAGTTGAGTGATTTTAACACAACTGTAGGTATGGATATGTTGGGAAAGTACCAAGAGCTGATTAACTATGTGCAAAAACATATGATTCTACAAGGACTAAAGGGTATTCGGGTTTCATACAAAGATTATGAATCTAATCCCTCTACAAGGATCGTGTTGGTGATCTTGTTGAGTAACCTTGTATATAAGGGATATCCGCCCTACCAATGTTGTGTCAAAGACACCAATACATCTCAGACGCCATTAGAAAAAATAGTGATGGTTCATTAATTTCTCAATGATTTCCCTAAGAAGATCCTAGGAATGCCACCCGTTCAAAAATTTGATCTCACTATAGATGTATTGCTAGGAATAGAATGGTTATCTAAGGATCCTTATCATATGGCACCTGCGGAGATGAAAGAACTCAAGACTCAGTTGGAAGAGATTTTTGAGAAGGGTTAATCCATCCAAGCATATCACCATTATCCATTACCAAGGATCGATAACTTATTCAATCAATTAAAGGGAGAAAAGGTGTTCTCACAGATTGATCTTCGATTGGGCTACCATCAATTGAGGATAGAAGAGTAAGATATCCCTAAGACTACTTTCCAAACAAGGTAAGGCCATTATGAGTTCACAATAATGCCCTTCGGACTTACTAATGAGCTAGTAGCTTTCATGTTCTTCATCAACCAGATCTTTTATGCTTCCTTACACTTCTTCATCATGATGTTTATCAATCACATTCTCATCTACTCTAGTGACTGAGGGATGCATGAAATTAATTTGAGGTAAACTTTACTCGTGCGAGATCGCACTAACTGTATCTCAAAGTGTGAGTTGTATTTAGATCATGTGGCCTTCCATGGTCATGTGATTTCTAAGGATGGTTTGGTAGTGAACCCTACTAGGATTCAAGTTGTTTTTGAGTGGCCAGCTCCCACTTCTATGAAGAAGATGCATAGTTTTCTAAGGTTAGCTGATTACTACTATTAGTTTGTGGTTAACTTATCCAAGATTGCTTAATTATTGACTCAAATTTTGGAGAAGGCTACACATTTCTAGTAGAGTGAGAGGTGTAGTGAAGCATTCTAGGACTTGAAAAGGCATTTGAATTTAGCCTCAATACTCACACTACCTAGTGGGTATAATGTTTTTGAGATGTAAAATGATGCTTCCAAGCATGGATTGAGTTTCGTGCTAATGCAATATTAGAAAGGGGTGGTTGATGCCTCACAACAACTAAAGATGCATGAAAAAAACTACCTAACACATGACTTAGGACTTGTTTGTGGTAGTGTTTGCCCTTAAGATTTGGAGGTAATACCTTTATGGAGTTCAATGCAAGTTTCAAACTGACTATAAAAGTCTTCGGTACATTTTCACTGAAAGAGAGTGGAACTTGAGAAAATGCTAATGGTTGGGATTGGTAAATGATTATGACCTAGAATTGACCTACCATGAGGATAAAGCCAATGTAGTGTAGATGTACCTAGCCAAAAGACATCATATTCCTTAGGCACAGTTTTATTGGTAGATCAACTATGCCAAGAGATCAGGAAGATGGAAATCAAATTGATCACAGTTAGAAGTGTAGGGGCGAGAATGAGCACACTCACCATTACTCTTTTAATCTTTGAGGAGAACCAAGCTAACCAAGTTGGTGATGTAAAGCTTTAGAGAATCTGAAATGGTATTATAGAAGGCAGAGCTGAAGGATTCTAAATCCATGAGGATGGTAGTATTAGGCACTATGGTAGGTGGTGTATACCATAGTGGTGTATGGATCTTAATAATAGGATTCTGTAGGTAGGACATTACACTCAATACTCTATTCACCCTAAAGGAGACAAGTTGTATAAGAATATAAACAAGATATATTATTGGCCCTACATAAAGCAGGAAGTGGTATAGTTCATCACTTGATGCCTAACTGGTCAAAAGGTTAAAATTGAATACAAGAGACCGGTAAGGTTAGTGCAACCACTTAAAGTTCCCAAGTGGAAGTGGGATAGCACAATGGACTTCATGGTTGGTCTTCTGAGGGCTCATAGTGGTTTTAATTCCATCTGGTTATTATGGATTATCTAACTAAGTCTAACATGTTCATGCCAATGAAGGCGACATAGAGCATAGAGAAACTAGTCAATGCCTATAGAAAGCACGTGTTAAGACTACATAGATTTCCGAAGGACATTGTGTCCATTTGAGACTCTAGGTTCTTGTCACACCTTTGACAGAAATTGCAAGCTTCCTTTGGTACTTAACTAAAGATGATTATAACTTTTCACCTAGCTACAAATGGTTAGACAGAGAGGACCATTTAGACTCTAGAAGACATCCCTTAAGCATGTGTGTTATACTTTAGGGGAAGTTGGGAAGATCACATGGACTTTATCTAGTTTTCCTACAATAATAGTTATCATGCCAACATCAATATGGTACCTTTTAAAGCCTCATATAGAAGGAAGTGTCATAGTTCCACGTGTTAAAATGACATTAGCGAGATGCTTATGTTAGGAGCTGAGATTACAAAGGAGATAACTTGCAATATCTATTTGATTCAGGACTAGATGAGAGCTACCCAAGATCGACAAAAGAGCTACACAAGTCTAAAGAGATGGATTAATGATTACAAGGTTGGTGATAGAATCCTTTTGAGGGCCTCTCTCACTAAAAGAGTTATAAGGTTGTTAGGAAGGTTAAGCTTATTTTGAGGTACATTATACCGAATGGAATTTTAGACTATACTGGTGAAGTCTCTCATCTCTTACCTCTGCCAATGGAGTTTTCATGTGTGCACAACGTCTTTCACGAATCTTAGATATAGAAGTGTGTAGCAGATCCTTCACCTTTATTCAACTAAAGTTGCTATAGCTCAATGAGTCTTTTACTTATGATGAGTGACCGATGAGTATTTTGGACACAATGATGAGAGAGATGAGTACGAACATTATTCCTTTGGTGTAAGTTCTTTAGTTATGGCATGGTACAAAAGAGGCTACTTAGGAGTTCGAGGAATAAATTTGAGCCAAGTATACAAAGTTGTTTTTTACTTGTTACCCTAAGTTTAAAACTTTTTCTTTAAGGGGTAGTAACCCTTTTTCCTAGAATGTGAGTACAATGTGTGTTTGACGTTATGTGTGATAACGTGATTGAAGTGTATTAGGCTTCGGGGATATAACCTCTTTAAGGGAGTAGTGAAGTAATAACCCATATGTTTGTAAATGGTTAAATGAGAATTATACCAAATTTTGGGTCTTTGATTTTTATTTAATGTTATAATTTGGTTTAGGAAAAATTTAGATTTGAAATCATATTGAAAATTTGAGTTTATTGAGTACTGTAGGAAAACCAATCAAATAGTTCCATAAACTAATCTACTAGTTTGTTATTTTAGCAAATTTGGTTTTCTTGACTCAAGCTGTAACACCTCCAAAATTTACACATTTTTTTTTAAAACAATACTTATAAATTATACCGTAAATTCTGAGGATGCTACCTCCACACTTAGTACTAGACTGGTTCACTCCTAGCGTTCCAGTACTAAGTGCTAAGGCTAAAGAAAAAAAACTAAATAAACATTAATAGATAGTCCAAATTCATAAATACGGGAATCAAGTACACACCAGTCTTTATTCAATCCATAATACAAGGGTAGCTTTTCAGGGAAAAGAAATAACTACAATCATAAAATTGTTTACAAAGTGTTCAACATAATTAAAAGAAACGGAGGATAAAACCTCAATAGAAAACCGGCCACGCCACTCCGAAACTGATTCGGCCCAATCATCACTCAGCCCCATCCAATGTCCCATAGACATCAATCACGTCAAAATAAACATCTCCTACTTGCAGCAAGTTAGATGGGTCTTCTACTCATGGAAATGAGCAGCACCCATGAAACGGGTGATCAGTATGCTACGTATTGAGTAAGGTAACCGAGCACTAAGGCCAATATATAAAATCACATAAACCATGTATAGGAATAAAAGAACATAAAGACCAACATGATAACATAATAATGAACAATCACTCGGGTAGATACATAAAGGCCCAATCATAGTTCGGATTAATTATTTAATTAATCTTTTATTGGAAGTCGATATACACCATGCCTTTTATCAAATCCATGTAAGTACAGGAACATCCCACTATTATTGCCGGTAGGACGGTTACTTGCGGGGCGAAGTCCACACCACAATTATTCACCGGAAGATTGGTCATTTGCAGGAAAATAGTCCACGCCACTATTCCTTACCGGTGAATTGGCTGGTTCCTACTCACATGGTGTTACACTATAAGTAATTAGTATCTTTTAAATGCCTTAGTAATTCTAGTTTATGTTTATTGATCTCGAGTCACCCCACTATTATTGCCAATGGGTCGGTCACTTGCGGGACGAAGTCCACACCACTATTATTCGCCGGTCGATCAATCACTTATAGGGTAAAAACCCTAACCACTATTCCTAACCGGTGGATCGGCTGGACTCGGCTGTAATACTCGGTAATTTTGATGATGATGATGATGATGATGATAATAATAATAATAATAATAAAATAATAGGTCATGGTGGGATTTGACTAATACAAGGTTGTTATAGGTTTATCTAATAATATTTAATTTATTTACTAATATGTTACTACCGGTATATTTCATTAACTAACTAATTGTAGGGTATAATAAAATTACGTATGAGTTAAAAATTATAAGTTAGCTTGAAAAAAAAATTTAATTAATCCATAACCCTAATGGCTTCGTACCTTTATAAATACTTACCCATTTCCTTGGATACACCATTCGGCCGCTCAAGCAACGGAAGATAGGTTTTGCAGCAGAGATTAAGGAGGCACATTGGCACTCTATTCCACGTGAACCCTCTGCCCTCACACCATTCTAACCGATACATTACGGTAATTCTCGACACTATGCTAGTAATAAAACATAGTTGATCTAGTTTGTCGAAGGGTAATTAGAAGTGGGCCTTGATTCTTCTAAATATAAAATAATACTACAATCTAATTAGTGGAGAATGGTGGGTGGGGTCTTACGTGATGTAGTTTAATTAAGAATAGCTTTTTCAAGCTTTTACATTACTTGACGAGATGCACTTTCCGCATGCATTTATAAGTATTTCTTCTCCGCAGGCATTCACGGCTAATTCTTATATATATATATATATATATATATATATATATATATATATATATGTATAGATATATATATATGTATATATATATATATATGTATATGCATGTCCGTATCAATCGTGACGATATTACTTAGGTAGTACTCAGGTTTTCCAAGCCTTGAATGATTACAAATATTTTATTTTTAATTTTTTTTCTTAATGAATCAAACTATAGAAAGTACGTTACTAGTAAATTTTATGTATTGTTAGTACTTGTGTGTGTGTGTGTGTATATATATATATATATATATATATATATATTTGAGTAATCATATAGTTATATAATTATTTTATGAGTTGGGGTTTATATATAAATATTAGGCGGTAAATTAAAATTTTGGCAAATGTAAGATTTTTGATAAGTTGGATCTAAGCCCTTTATAATATGTTTACCTAATATATTTCATTTAGAGTTAATATTATTGGTGTAATCTATAGGTTTAGTGACTAGTGAACATTTGTGATCAGATCGCATTCCAGGTAACATTATTTTCAATCTTTTATATGTTGGTATATATGTGTATGTGCGTTCATGTATATTATAATTACGCACTTGTTAATATAATGGTCTTATCTGGCTATGTGACCTTATGTGAATATATAATATTTTATATAATTAGGCCCCATGGATGATATTCTATTTTTATTATGAATTTAATACAAATATAGGTTCCCGATGGATTTTATATAAATATTATCATTTTATAGTGGTGTTATTTATTCGAAGTGCTGGTTATAAAGAGTTGATTTTATGCAAGTGTTCCTTTAATATGCATATATCACAAGGCTCATATCTTATATGAAAAAATTAAATTTTTATTTATGTTAGCGTATAATTGGACCTTAAGAAAATTTGACTATTTATTTGAAGTGCTGGTTGGGTAATTATTATATTCTGTTCTATTCCAACTAGTTAATTGAGTGGTGACTCTATGTGGTATATTTCTATGTAATTTGAGGAAGTTACCTAATATAAAAAGTGTATAAAGTGAAGTTTATACGATGGATTGTGTGAATTTATTTAATTAATATACCTTAACTTAAAGTGAAACATAAAGTGGGCCTTGGGTCCTTCAGGTTTGGCCTCCTGAAGTTGGGGATCGACAATAGCCTTTCCTTTTCTATTGTGGATATTTATTTATTTGCGAGCTGTGTCTGGTTAAAGCTCCTTGTCTACTCTATAGGCTTCTCCGGACCCTATTAGGGGGTGTGCACACTTAAGGACAGGATGACCGAGGTGGTAGGTCTTCAAACTTTTGTTATCTCCTCTGGATTATTTCTATTGGGATGGCCCAAGTGTGATTTGTATTCCTCCTATGGTTGGTGGTAGGTCTTTGGACTTTTGATTTGCTAGGTGACCCCCTGGTTAGTTTTTCCACTTACAAAAAATAAATAAATAAATAAATTACACGTTACGGTCACTTAAATAAAGATTAATAATTGGATGGTTTTCTTATGTGAATTGAGTGTATGTTTGTAAATTATACGCTTATATAAATGTGAATATATAACTTTATTCCTTTGTATTTACATGTTACTTAGCTGTTCCCCTGGCTAATTTGTTACATGTTTTAAATGGGGCTGTGATGATCCATGATGTACATGGTGAGCAGATGATCTAGTGCAGGTTGGGTACGAACCTACTTAAGGTGTTGATGGCATGCATGATGTGAAATATTGAGAGTGGTGGTGACTTTTAGAGTTTTATTTATTATATTAATTTTAGTAGATACTTTTCATGGTTTCATTTGTAGTAACAATTTCGGTTCGGTTAGTTTGAATTAATAAATATGTTTTGTGTGTTTTCTTATTTTACACAGCCTTAGCATCTAGTGTGAATGGGATTAGGGTGCTAATTTACACTAGATGTGGCGGTGATGCCCTAATTGTTTTTAGCTTCCGCGCATAATTTTTAATGAGTTTTTGGTTTTGAAAATGGGGGTGTTACACCGGCTAAATAATCTTTCACTTTAAATGATTAGTGTCTTGAGTATCTTATTCAAAGCTTTTACCCTAGACATGCATGACTAACTCCATGCAAACCCTAGCTCCACATAAACCACACTTCTATGCAACCCTGGCGCCCATACAAACCCTAGCTCCACGTAGACCACCCTTCCATGCAAACCCTAACTCCCATGCAACCCTACCTCCATGTAGACCACCCTTCCATGCAAACCCTAACTCCCATGCAATCCTAGCTCCACGTAAACCACACTTCTATGCAATCCTAATACCACCATGAAAAAATCCTAACACCATGCGACATTAATAACATCATGCAAACCCTAACACCATGCAATATTAATACCATCATGCAAAACCCTAACACCATGCAATATTAATAACATCATGCACAATTAAATTCCCCTATCAGTACTTTGCAACCCTAACATGCATGTCTTAAGGCCACATCGCATATCATCACATACAAATAAAACACATGCCATATAACAACCCAAGGTCATACATGAACTCCACATTATATCATATACAACAAAATAAATAATGATAACATCGAATACATGGCATATAAAGCACATAATGCATATAAACACACAAATGGTCTTAGTAACACCCTTACTTAATAGGTCACGGGTCTTGGTGCATGCTCCTATTCCACCTAAGGACTTTGATTAGGCTCACCTATTATGGGAGAAAATACTAGAATTAGCCTCCGTCCTAAAATACTATTAGTTTCTAACTTATCCTAAGTCTTGGTTCTTAATTAACTACACCAAATAATACTAAAATAATAATAAAATACTATTATAATTTAAAGTAAAAAGGTGATATAAGGGTTTCTACCCTTCACTAAAATAAAGTTAGTAAAGGTAATAATAATAATTATAATAACAAACTATTACTAATAATAGTAATATTAATAGAAATCTTAATAATAATAATAATCTAAGCCTTAAAATTACAAGGTGGGGTTTTGACCCTACCCTAAATAATAAAATACTATTCAATAATATTAATAACATATATTATTTATAATAATATTAAAATAATAAAGATAATAATAATAATATTATTATTATTATTATTAATAGTAATAATAATACTACAAAGCATATGTGTGAATAATAACAAAATAATTAAGGTCTCTGCCCTTCTAGAATAATTAAAGATAATAATAAAAATAATTATACTAATAATAATAATAATAATAATAATAATGGTAATAAAACATATAATTATTCAAATAATACCTAAACTTCGAAACTAATAACCCTAATTATTTTATTCCTACTCTCTACCCTGCAAAGAAAATTTAGCATTAATATTCCATCTAATAATAATAATAATAATAATAATAATAATAATAATAATCGAATAACCATAAAAATTTAAATAAAAACAGAATAAATGTGAATAAATATAAAGAAAGGTCTAAGAAGGTCTGGGGTTTCACCTTGAGTCGGCAGGGATAGGCGGCGCCGGCGGTGGTGTACGGCGGTGGCCGGAAAAAGAATCTAAGAGGGAAATAGATGAAGAAAAAGAGGGAAGGAGAAGGGGAAAGGAGAAAATAAGGTTAGGGTTCGGTGGAGGAGAATTACAGGGAGTTTTTGGGTGGTGTAGAGGGCACTAGAAGTGGCGGCAATGGTGGCGAACAACGACTTAAAGGTTGTGGGGTACAGATTTTTACACCATGGGAAGGAGATTTCGCACGGCTATGACGGCTCATGCGAGAAGAATTCAAGGTTTTGGAGAGCTTGGTTAGCTAGAGGGAATTGCAAGGAAGAATTTGGGATGAAGCTGTAGTGGTGAGGTTAGCTATCGGCGGCGGTAAGCTCGTCTGATGTCAAGGTGGCGCATGGCTGTCTCTTAGCGTTTTCGGGGAGGAAAATTTTTGAAAGTACTCCAATAGAGGCTATTTATAGAGGTTAGAGGGGATATTAGGGTTTTAGGGGTCGGCAGGAGGGTGTCCTATGTAGTTTTTGGGGCAGCTGGAGGTAATAATCGCCTGGCAAAGGATTTAGTCGGATTCAATACTTCGAGAGAAAATAGAGAGAGAAAGAGCGGGATTTGAAGATAACCGATCATGCCAAGCTAATGGGTGAGTCAAGAGGGAGAAAATAAAGGGAGAAATGGCCGGTCAAAGTCCTCGTGGCCGGCGGTGCCATTTTTGGGGGCGGGAGTTGCAGGCTTCGATGACGGGAAAGAGAGAAGGACAAAGGAGGGGAGGAGAGGTGAACCGGCGGCCGAGAAAGAAAAGGAAAGGAGGGGAACGCCAGTTTGGCACGGTTATATTGTCATTAAATGAGACATAACGTCTTAGAGAAATAAGAGACGAAACGCTGCATCGAGGTGTCGCAACAAGAAGAATCAAACAGCGCTGGGCCACTAAGGAAGCAGAAGGAAAAGAGGATTGGGTCGCGTCCAGGCCCAATCCTGCGAGAAGAAAAAGAAGAAAGAAAAAAGAAAAGAAGAAAAGAAAGAAAAGAGGAAAAAAAAGGAAAGAGGAAAAAGAAAAAATTAAGGGTTTTGGGTTTATATAAAAAATTTAGAATGTTTTTGGGTATTTAGAATAAAAATATTAAAATAAAAATATTAAACCTCCTTTTTAGGCTAATTTAGGACCTTTAAAAATATTTCTCCTAAATTCCTTTTTAATTAACAAAAAGCCCATTTTTTTTCCTTTATAAAAATATTTATAAACTCCTATTAATTTGCCCTAAATAAATCCCTCTTATTCAAAATAAAATAATAAATTAAATTAATTTTCCAATAAATCCTTATTTAATAATATATCTTAAATTAAATAATTATGGGGCATTTTACAAGCAACCAATTGGTTGGAGGAAACTAATAAACTTGTTATATAACAGTCAATAGATAGACCCAAACCCATCGACATGTTTGTCGAGGAGGTCATACTTTTCAAACATGAACTTTTGAAAAATCTCTTACACTAAAATAAAACCTTACCTACCTAAGCCAATTTGTCCCTAACAAATTCCTAACAATTTTCATGATACCTTTAACCTAAAATATTGCCTCGAACCAATCTGGAGGTTGATTGGGACAATTGAGGCCTTAACATTATCTTCTTCCATCTTTCTCATCTACACGATCATGAGATGAATGCTTCAAATTTAGGTAAAATTCTAAACATTTGGAAGATTCCTTCCACGCTGACCTGCCATTACACAACTTGTGTATGCAAATTTTAGCCTAATTAACTTACATTCTCCAACGACACCATTTGAGCTCTAGAGAATAGGTTAGAAAATCCTAGACAAAATCCATCTGTTTAGCTCAAATTCAAATGGTTAATTGTAGGGTTTCAAGTTGAGTCCTAAACCCTTAGTATTTTTCTTTGATTGGTTGGATATAAATAGCCCTGATCATCCTTTAAATGCAGTTTTCTTTCAACTACCAAATTCTATAAACCTTGTATTCACTCTCATCCTTCTACTCTTTGAGCCTTGATAACTAAATTTCTATCACTCTTTTTATCCTCTCTCTAGCTCTCTCTTATTTTAATTGTTAAGTAAGGAAGAGTTGGATTATGTGGAAAAGGTTGAGTATTCTAGTTGAGCTTTTTCCTATGTTTACCTCATGTTAGTGTATCGTTATTTCTTTCTGTTTCTATGTTTCAGAATCTAATAAGGTTTTTATGTGATGTCTAAGTTTAAGATTTTAGTTTTATGGTTTTAAAAGCTGATAATTTTCACAATTCAAATTTCTAGCTTTAAAGGGGATTTTTCCTACATCAAGTAACTGAATCTTACTTCTAAAAAATTTATTATGTATTTCTAAATATTTTGTGTTCTCTTAAGTTAGTTTCTACGTGTTAGCATGAATGAATCTAGCCCGCATATGTGGTTAGAATTGTTAGATGGAATGATTTGAGTAAAAAGCATGAAATTTGGTAAAAATAGGATATTATGATTTCATATTGTGAAATGTGAGTTAATTCAACTAAAAATATGTTAGAATATGTTGATACATATTTTAATGTTGTTAAGGATTATTTATAAGTAAGGATCCACATGAAATTTAATGGTTTGGTGTATGTTTAGGGAAAATAAAACAACTAGTTGACCTAACCCATCGACATGCAAGCCTATAGAGACCTTGGTCTTTCTCTATACTTATATTGATTGGTTTGGTAGAACTGATTAACTTGTCTATGAACAATCGACTAAATTTCCCAAATTGATCAACCAATTTAAGGAAAAGCATAGTCCAATTGAGTCAAACTGTTCAACTAGTCAACCCAAACCGATTGACTAGGTCGACTAGTTTGCATGATTTATTTCCTTTTAGTTTGGTTATACATTAAGGCTATTTTTGGGAGTATACTATGATTATTAATGGGATAAAATACATATTCTATCATGGATTATTGGCCCAATAAAGGAATTAAATGGATCATAATTTATGATAAAATTTATGAGTAATCTAGAGGCTAAATGGATATTCCACTTATGATAAGTGATGATATTGAGAAGAGAGTAATGAAACTCAGCATGGGCTTTAATTAAATAGCATGGTGGATATGAATAATATTAGCTAAGGATAAATGGAAAACCCACATCATTGGAAAAATAGAAATAAACATATTGATATGTATTAACATGGAATATTAACTTAATCGTTGTGTATGGGCCTTGTATGATCCTCCATCCTTATGAATAATATAATAATCATGTAAAGCAAAAAAATAATGGACTAGAGTATGGGTCTAAGTTACCAGATCCTCAATTAGCTTCTAAGGGTTTATCTACCTTAGGGAATTTTTGGTGCTTTGGGCCTTTGTATTCCTATAGGATCTTGGTAGATCCCGTTGTCGAACCTACTCGATAAACAGATGATATACTATGGGGTGTCAATACTAAAGGGCCTGTTTATCTATGTGGTTGGCTTCTGCCTAGAATTATGTCCATAATGGTGGCTTTAGCCAAAACTTATGTCTAATCTATTGAATAGCTTTGACTTGGACTTATGTTCACTAGGTGACTAGGTTCAACTAGGACTTTATATCCCTTATTTGGATAGGCTTCTATGATATGTGAGACCATGATATGATGTATAGTCCATCGCTCATTGATAAAAAAAATATGGATGATAAGTAATTGGTTGATAAAATATGAATGCTGAACAAGTGATTGATGAATAAATAGATATGGATGGAAGTAATTGCATGAATGATTAAAAGCTAATTTATACACTTGGTTAATGGTCAAAGGAAAAATTGGTTATGGAATGGAATATTGATTAGATGATTGATGTACCTCATATATGGATAAGTAAATGGTTTAACATAATATAACACCCCGGTTTTTACTATTAAAACTTTTCATTTTGCGACTAAAGTAATCAAGAAAAATATTAGGGTTACCGCCATGATCGATATAATTCTGGCTTATACAACCATCCTTACATCAATCACATGGCTTAAACATTTAAAGTAACACAAGGAAATTAGAAACAAAAGAACATTTATGTTATAATACTAAGTTTGGAGCCTAACTTCGAGTTTAACAATACAAAACACAAAAGAGGGGATACCATGGATCAAGAGTCTAAAAAGGGTATCCAATTAAATACATAAACCGGATAATAATTCTAAGACATACACTTAAGATTCAGGGCCTTCTGCTAGTGGGAATGAGTAGCACCCATAAAATGGGTGGTCACTATGCTACGTACTAAGTGAGGGAACAATACTATCAAAGTAAGAATACAAATAGCACATGCTCTCACATTAGATAATAAGGGAATGACCAAATAAATGAAAAATATCATGAGACATAATATGATCCAGATTCCTTTATTAAGTATAATCCATTTTCATTCCTTTATATATGTTGAGTGTAGGAACCCCACTATTCTTAAAATAGTGGGATAGTTTGGAACTCTTCTCGGGGACAATGCACCCAAACCACTATTCTTTCTAATGGAATGGAGATTAAAAACATCCTCTCGGGGCAAAATGCTCCTAAGCTACTATTTTCCTTGATGGAACGCCTACATATATATAGAAAAATAGATCACCTTGGTCTTGAATCATGTATTCTTCCACTTTAAATCATTAGTATCTTTTCCAAAAGTTAAAATGATATATTTTCATTTCATGATGAATAGCGACCCCACTATTCTTAATCTAGTGGAACTACTAAAGAACCTTCTTGGAGCACAACGCTCCCGAGCCACTATTCTTTCCAGTGGAAAAGATATTAAAAACATCTTCTTGGGATAAAATTCTCTAGAGCCACTATTCTCCTTAGTGGAACGGGAATAAATATACAAACATACATACATACATACATATATATATATAGATATATATAGATCACCTTGGCCCTACTCATATGCTCTTTTACTTTAAGTGATTAGTAGCTTATTCAAGATTGTTTCTCAAGCATATAACACATTAAAAATAGATATAGATATAGCATAGGTCTAAGTCCTTAAGTCCTTTCGAACCCTAATTACATGCCCTTTAGTATTCATTTTCCTATATTGATTGATTCGCACAACTTATATTATATCATCTCCAAATCCCCTAATTTTTATCATACCCAATATGCATGATCTAATTCCCATAACTATATTTTAATGATCTCAACCCAATATGTTAATCACAAAAATATCCAGGACCCAAATTCCATAGAATTATTATAACACCTTTCGTAAAATTTTTATTATTACCAATCCCGATAGATAACCTCTAAGTCTTAAACATGGCATAATGGTATTATCATTACAAAATAGTTTACCCTAAATTAGCCATTAAATCATTTAAGGACCCCAAATAACAACAATACTTTCATGAATTCCTCATGCAATTGTTATCATATTTTAAACCTCCTAACACATAAAATACCAAAATTTTCTTATTATCTTATAATGACTAAGTTACCCTTAAGCACAAATAGAAACCTTTATTTTTCCATAAATGTTATTTTCTAAGTCCACAATTAATCATCATACCTCATGACAATTCTTAAGTCCATTTATCAAAAACTCACTTAGCCCATATTTCATACCATAATACATATATTTCCACAAATATGACATTATTACAACAAAATAATAATGGTACATTTTACCCATTCTTACTTTCTTTTAATAATATAATATCATTATGTCCATATTTCATGCCATAGGATATATTTCCACAAATATGACATTATCACAACAAAATAATTATGGTACCTCTTACCCATTCTTACTTTCAGTCAATAACATAATATCCTTAAACCCATACATTACACCATAGATATAATTCCACAAATATGACATTATCACAACAAAGTCATAAAATAATGGTACTTTTCACCAATTCTTACTTTCTTTCAACATAACATTCATATCATCACAAAATATCAGGGTCAACACATGTTATCTCATATATAAATAATATCATGAAAAACATATTAAACAAAGGAAATGATACAAATAATCCTAAACATCAAATAGTATCCTTAACAACTAGGACACTAAGATCTAAGCATGCAAATCCTAGCCTTCATCCTCTGAAGCTATTGGAATACCACCTACGAAAAGTAATAAAATTCATGGTTAGGCTCAAAGAGTTAAATCAAAGGGAAAATCAAGGTAAAGAGGGAAAATATAGATATAACCATAGTCAAATGGGAGCTTGAGATGTGTGGATGTATAGAGGAATGTGTGGTGGAGCTATGGTTAAATTTTGGTGGTTTTTAGACAAGGTTTGGGGGTGAAAATAGGGGTGCACAGCCAAAAAGAGGAAGTTGCACGCCTATGTAGGAGGCGATACGACTCCTAGTCAAGAGAAACTATGGCACACAACCAGGTGGTGTAAAAGTTGCATGACTATGTAGCAATAGGTTGAGAGGAGAAAGGCATATAGTTAGGTGGTGCTAAAGTTGCATGGTTGTGTTGCAGCAGTACACAATAGGCCGAGAGAAAAAAACACACATGGCCAAGTAGTGCAAAGGTTATACGGTGATGTAATAGGAGATTTTAGGTGTGCAAAGGTTATACGGTGATGTAATAGGAGATTTTAGGTGTTGCACAGCCATGCAGCAGGCGGTGCAACACCTAAAATATCCTATTTCAGAATGAGGCAAACCCAAAGAGGAAGAAGGAGAGTGTTGAGTATATATATATATATATATGTATATATACATGTGTGCGTGTATGGTGTGAGTCAAGGAAGAAGAAAAATAATAGGGGGTGGTGTGTGATGGTCATGATGGTGATGGTTGAGGAGGATGGTTAGGGGTAGAGTAGTAGCTATAGGGTAAGGGTGGTGATGGTTGTTTGTAGGTGTTGAGTAAGGATAACAAGGATAAGAAGGAAGTAGGGAGGTACGGTGGTGCAAAAGGGGGTGTGTAGGTCTACAAATATGGGAGAAGGAGAAGAAGAAGGAGAAAGGTGATGGATGATGGATGAGGGTGCAGAAAGGTGATGGGTGATGGTGAAAGTGGGTGGTGCAAGTTACAAGTGCAAGTTGCAACCAATTCAAATGTTTTAGCTCAAGGTTGATGGAAGGAGGAGAAGAAAGAACAAAATAAAAGGAAAAAGAAAAATAAAAACATAAGGGTTGGGGGATTAGTTTAGAGTGATTCTAGATTAGCTAAAAGTAATTAGTATTAGTGGATATTTTAGCGGGTTTTAATTTTCGTTTACAAATTATGGTTTATCTTAGCTAAGGTTTCTGATTTGGTTAAAGTTTAGGGACTAAGGCGTTAGGTTAAGGCTAACATAGGATTTATTGAGATTAGAATCAAATTGTGGAATTAATGATGTGGGATTAGGCTTATAAATTTTTTGGGATATGACATCTATCGGATTGAGTAATTAGAATTATACATTGGAGGCTACTTGGATTCTCTTTATTATTACATTTGTAAGTTCTTATGTGATGAGGATGAAAAACTAAGCATGATATATATTGCCTTTTTGGAATTATTCATGATAGAATGTCCTTATGTAATCCTATTGTTATGTATATGACTTTATATTGTAATACATGTTCTATTTCATATCCATCAATGATAGTTTAGCATACTTGTGTTTACATTGAGGCAACATATTTGCTTACTCGGTATGAAGCATACTGATGTGCTAGTTTGCTAGGTCACCATTCCCATGAGAAAAAGGTCATGTGTAGGTGTTTGCAGATGGCCAGTAAAGGGCCTACCTCATTTGGGTGAGAGCTTAAGAGTAAGGACATATGGAGGTTTTTCATAGGGTCTATGGCAAACCAAGATTTTATTATTGCCCTATATTTGTATCCACATGTATTTTGTAATGATTTGGTAGGAACCTATTAGAGTCCTCTAATGTAAATAATCTTTGAAATTATTTAATTAATACATTATTTCACACAATCTATTGTTTTAAGATTTTGGGTGGTTTAGCCTTATAACTTATATGGGGTAGATGGAAAATGTCTATCCTATGTTAGGTACAGTAGTAACACCCTATTTTCTTAGGTATGTTTTCAGCTTCTGCAAATGTTTTAACTAAAGTTTTCAATGAAAATGGTGGTGTTACATTTTCCACTTTCAGTAATAATATTTTATGAGGCGATCCCAAATATCACATACTACCTAAAAATTCTCATTTCCATACTTAAAATTTTTTCCTTCATTTCCTATTACTAAAGTAAACCTTAATTTCATTTGTCAATGTGAAAGCTAAGGTGAAAACTAAGGTTAACCTATCATAGGTCTAAGGCCATCCTATATCTAATTATTCAAGCTAGGTGCATATGGTCGAAAATGACCAAAATTCCTACAAAATCCTAAGTACATCATTGTTGCCCAATATTGTACCAAAATTTATTATTATTATTATTATTATTATTATTATTATCATCATTTGTCATTAAAAGTATAAAATATAATAATTTAAAATATTTCATATTTAGGATTTAACGATTGACTATATTTTATGTTATCGTGCATTTTACAACTTACATTTACAAGCCCTAATCATGTGTTTCTAGTGTACCATATATATCAGACTACAAATATATACATATGATACATCATATAATTTCATTGTTATTATCATGGTGCACGTAAGGATGCATTTCTAACCCTAAAGCATGCATACAATAATTATTGTGTTTAAACCTTAATCAAGCATTCATGCCTTCATGCTCTTTATATCAACCCCAAATACACATACAATGATAATCATGGAGTGCTTATTATAGGATAAACATAATATCTTGGAAAGTTTAAAAACTCTAGCAAAACCTTATAGATGCATAAATTAAGCATTTAACAAAATACACATGCATATCACTCAAAATTAATGGTAAGAAAAACATACATAATAACTATTTAAGAGCATATTATCATCTTATCATGAAGTTCATAACACTTGCATAATATAAAACCCTAGCATCTTTTTCAATCTAAAATATTTATTATGCTCTATCACAAATTATACTATATCATGAGCGATTAGATTTACCAAAATCCAAACAACCGCAAGGACAAAAGTTTTCTTCTCCACGACACCTCAAGGGTTACCTCAGCAACTAATGCCCTATAAAAAAAATATTAGCATCCAATATAAGATAATAATAACTAAATTAACTAAAATCAAATAGATAAAAAGGTTAGAAGATAACTTGGGTAAAAAGGGGACTATGCAAAGCAACAATAGAGAAACAAAGGCACATAGTCATGTAAGGGTAGGGACAACACTACTCTCTCCTATTACAAGGGTGAGGGATGATGGAAAACCAAGCAACAAGGGGAAAGGAATGACCATGTTTTCCATAGCAAGGGGTGAAACTACCATTCTTGCCTCAGCAGACAAGGATAAAGGAAACATCAAAGGTAGAGACAAAAAATGGACTGAATAGGGGGAAGATTGGTTGTGGATAAATACACAATGGGGAAGTGTGATACAAAGAAGACTAAACAAAATAAGGTAGGGATGCTACATAAAATAGTTGAACTAATAAAAAATAACCTGGTTAGTTGAAATAGTGTTCCTCTATAAAATAAATACATATTAGGGTTATAATTATGGTTAAAACTAATAACCCAAATTATATATAAATTTTTTTAAATTAAATTTTTATCTTATATACCATATTAATATGCATAATAATAACACATTTAATATAAAACACCCTATAATAATTATTATAACTAATTAAACACAATTACTTATTTACTATTGAGGTTTCTACAAATAGGGTATTACAATTGATGATGCCTCCACTAAGTTTCCTTAATGGGTTGGGGTGGATAAACTGGAACAAATTATATGGTTTTGGTTAACTTGGTATGCTATATAGGCCTTGTGATACATGACTTGGTTAATAAATAAGTAACCGCGTAAGGTGGAAGAACATAAAGCATTATGTGAGACTAGATTAATCAATTCTCATTTTCTCTCAATTGTTAGTTTGTGTTTAGGCACTTCTGATGTTTTCCTTCAGATGGACCTAGATGATATCAGTTCCTTATAAACTAAGGAGTATCGATACTAAAGGTTATACTCACTAAAGTGGTTTATTAATCTTTGGTTAGACTTTATATCCATTGGTGGTTTTCTTGGATTTTAATGGACACATGCCATTTGATTATTATTTTAAATTCCATGGGCATTGAAAGATCATGAGGGTTATCCAACACATTACTTAAAGAAAATAAACATAAGCAAATAACTTATATATATCTATATATATATATATCTATATATATATATATATCATTACAATTTAAATTTCATGAATGGTTAAGTGGAATGGATGTTAGAGGTTATCTATTATCTCACACTCTTTATTTTTCACTTCACATGATCATATATTGTTATCCATGTTTTTTTAATTTGGTGAAAAACATTATGAACCATTAATTTCCTACACTATGTGTTAAGCATGAAATTTTCATAAAATCATTACTACCACTAAGCCTTATGTTATCTGCTTCCGTACACATGCATAGGGTACCATCATGAGAATTTCATGTTAGGAAATCACATGAGTTGGTATGTGATATAGGAGCATCTCCATCTCATTTTGTTCATATTGTAGGGAAAGATTTAGTAACACCTTCATAATAACCTTAATAATATTTCATTATGTAATTATTACAGGTATTATTTATGTTAGCAAGAAGAATACTTCATCAATCATATTTAGTGTACAAGACAATGACAATTTAAGAGTTATAAAGTTGCATGGATGAAAAACCTACAAGTTATGAAGCTTCATTACTTGATTATTCAATGTATTATCATAATTAGGTTTTATATAGCTTTGATATTTTATGTAAGCATTTTAATATCTTATCATTGTAATTATAACTCATTATACATACCATATGGATGTGTTTTAGTTTAAATTTTTATTAATTAGGTCAGTTAATTTAGGCTTAATTAGTGGAGGTTAAGCTCGACCTCATATGTGTGTGTGTGTGTGTGTATCAATCATACCATAAGCTTTGATACCAAGAGAGCCACTGGATCTAGGGATGCTAGAACAAGAATAGAGACAATGGAATTGAAATGGAATTTGAATTTGATAGTGTGGAAAGAATGAAGATAAGGAATAATAGTATTATATCATTTGAATTTAGGAGAATATAAGATGATTTCATATATAATGCTCACTATGTTAGCTCTAATAAATTCAAGAAGTCAATATAATACATTTTTGGGAGAGGGGATTACAAGATGATTAAAATTTGTTTCTAGGAAAAATTTATGCCAAATAATGAGTCTTGAGCCTTCATTTTATAGGTAGGAGGCGTCACACCTGTAAGAGACATCATTATTTCATATTTTGAATTTGGTAATGGAATCATTTCTAAGGAAATCCACTAAAAGATAATTTTTTATGTGATTAAAACAATGAATTATCCTCTTGTCTTGATATTTGCAAGATGCTTTATCTATTTCCTTTTTTGATTTTGACTGCTATAGTGACTATTGTTACATAAACTACTTTATGCTTTATTTACTACCATGCCATGTGGTGGTATCTTTTGGGTATATTTTTTTCATTTTTTATAGATTTTTTTGATTTTGTAGATATTTTGATTAGGATAGAATCCTATAATAGTCATCCTCTTTATCATCGCCATAATCAATGAAGGGCAGTGATGACAAAGATGATGATGAGGATTTTTTTTTAAAAAGGGTTTAGCTAAGGACAGTGAGATATTCTCCCTGTGATGGACAAAACAAGGCATGGAATATGTTCCAATTTCCCTGATTTTAGATGGTGGAACATATTCCATGCCTCATGTTTTGTCCATGCCTTTTTTTTTTAAAAAGGGTTTAGCTAAGGGCAGTGATGGAATATGTTCCACCATATTACCTTGAAACATTGAACGATGATGGGGATTCCATTAATGTTTTAGTGATAAACCATCCAGGAGAAAACCTATGGATAAAAAAACCTAGAACAAAAATGGAATAAGTGTGGTAATTGTTTATCTTCAAGTTTGGGTCAGAAAAGAATTTTAAAAGAATCAAGGGCTTTAGAAACTTATAGAGGTGAGATCTTAGGTAAAGAGACAAAATCCTTCCACCATCTATTAAACCAAATTAGGAGATAAGTTGATGTAAATTTTTGGGAAAATAATAGCTAGGAATGGCTTCTCTGGTAGTTTTGTAAGAAGAAGGTGTTATACCATGCTTGGTTGTAATCCTAGTAATTAAAGTGAGGGAGAAGTTTTGTGAGGTGTTGTTGGTGTCTAGGAGCCATTTTGGGATTTCAAGTGCTTTACCCCAAATAGTGTGTAGGAGGACTGTATGGATTTTAAAAGTGGAATATACCCATTCATATAGAGCCTCATGCTGAGAGAAATGTTTAATGGTGGCTTAACCAGTGTATTCTAGGATCGCGATGTAATATTTTTGTGGTTTGTGCAAATCCCATTATTTAAAATACCACCCAAAGAAAAATGTTTGAAAGGAAAGAAAGGGGTTAGGATTATGAAAACCTTCTCACAGTTTGTAATAACTAGAACATGTATTTTTTAAAAATAGTTAGAAGTCTTTTGAAAACCCTTTTATTTTTTAACAATTTATTTTCAAGATGGATTTGGTAAAATTATGAGATTTGTAGAATAAGATTTTGAAATCAATTTTTGAGAAGGGGTTTTTTGGGAAGAAGAACACTCCTCAATTCACAAAATAGGGGAACAAATTATACTAATAGAAGGAGACGGGATGTTCCCTAATCTTTGTTGTAATACTAAGAATACTTCAGGAAAATTTTTAGGGGTTTCTACCCAATTCTGTACCTCTTATTTTGGATCAAAAGGGGGAACCTATGAGGAAGAGCCTTCTTTCTCTTCTTCAATTGTAGCCTCGTACAATTTTTTATGGGGTTTGTAATAGGGCTTTGGAGATTGGTTATTTTCCTTTCTTTTTGGAACTCATGTCAATATTGTTCCTAGATAAATAATTTAGTTAAAAAATTAGGGATAAAGTTTGATTCTCCTTTAATAAAATCTATATCGTAATCAAATACTAAGCAAATGGCTTGCCACCTAGAAAATATTTATTTTGAAGTAATATTTGAGATGTCCTTTTGTAAGACTTCTTTCACAAATTTGTAGTCTATTCTAAAGGGGATTTTGTAGTTGAGGACATCTTATTAGTATTTTTTATTTCAAAGAACAAGTGAAAGGATTTCATTTTTTTTATGGTAGATTGATTTTACTAGGTATCATTCTAGTGAACAATGGTAAACTAAAAAATTTGTTCTCGCTAATTTTGAACTTTTTTAAGGATGCCACCATAGCCAATGTTAGAGGCATCAGTCTTGACCATCTTTGGGAGTTTTAGATTAGAAAAATGAAGACATGGGGTATTTTTAACCAGGGTCTTGGTATGTTTGACAATTTAAGAATGCTCTTATTTCTAGGGAGGCATGTTTTTCTTAAGTCGAATGTTGAGAGGTTTAGCTAATCTATGAACATTTGGAAATAAATATAAGACATAAATTAGGTTACCAAGGAACCTCTGTAGTTGTTTTTTGTTAACAAATTTTAACTCAAAATTGCTCAAAATTGAGAGATATTTTAATTAGAGTAATAGTACCTATAAAAGGTAGTGACCTAAGAACCTAATTCATATTTGGAAGATGGAGATTTTAGAATTTGAAGCAACAAGATCATTTCTTTTAATGACAAAGATGAATGGATTAAGATGTTTGAAATGTTGATCTAAATATTGAGAAAATATAAGGACACCATCAATATAAACAATACAGAAATTTTAGTAAGGATTAAATATATCATTCATTATTCTTTGGAATGCAATAGGTGCATTTTTAATCCCAAAGGGCATAGCATTCCACTCATACTAGCCAAAAGGAACAGTAAAAGCTATTTCGTACTAATCTTATGGAGAGATATGGATTTACCAAAACCCTAATTTCATATCAAATTTAGAGAAAATAGGGATGAATTGAGTTTTTAAGGAAGATCTCGTTTGTTAGGAATAAGATATCTAATCCATTTGAGTGCATTATTTTTAGGTTTGTAATTTATGATGAGGCTAGGTGTTCCTCATTCAATTTTGGACTACTTATTGACATAAAACATTATGCGCGACTAGGGAGATGGAGATTTTGAGATTAAATGTTTTATTTTGAGATCTATTATCTCATTTTGGCAATGGCTTTTTGATGTAGAAGATTATCTCCAAATATTCTACAACACTTCAGGGCCTTGTTTGAATGATTACAAAAATGCAACTTAAACACCAAACACTCAACTTCAATTATATAGAAATTCAGCAGATCTAAGCCAAGATCTAATCTTCTAATGAAAATCTTATATTTCTCACTAGATTAACCTTGGTAATTCTCAATAGACACTTAAGAAAGGAAAAGAGATAAAGAAGAAGAAGAAGAAGAAACACCCTCATGTAACTCTCTCCCAAAAGGCTCGAATGAACTTTTCATATATCATGATAATTGTGATGTGTTGAATTCCTTTATTTACAAATGCATATATAGGAATAGAACTTCCATGCCATTTCGTTAAGAATCCCAGTAATAGTCTCATTAATGATTTAAATTTCCTAATGCACGGTTAATGGCTTACAAATAAAGTTACGATGACACTTTTACAAGAATTACAAAGTAGAGAACAAAAATACCAAAGCTAATTTTGGGCCTCATGTTCCCTCCTCACTTTGTGAAAATTCCTATAACCTGTGTAACACATGTTACCTACACTCTCTCCATTAATAATGACCTTCTTCCTCCCTTCCCTGCTCAAAAGGGACTAAGACAAGGAGACCCTCTTTCACCCTATTTGTTTGTTATTGCTCTTGAGTATCTCTCCATGCTTCTCCATCAACTTAGGAGTAATAAGGAATTTAGAGGCCACCAAAAATGAAAAAGGCATCACATTATCATCCTTTCTTTTTCTAATGGCATCTTGCTTTTTTTTAGAGGAGATCTAAAGTTTTTCACCCTACTTATATAAAAATTTCACTACTTAAGTAACACCTCAGGTCTTCATATTAGTCCTACTATAAGTGCCATCTACTTTGGAGGTGTCTTGGATATTGTTAAGCAGTAAATCATTAGTTTCCTTTCTTTCCCTAAAGATGTAATGCCATTTAAATATCTTGGAGGTCCTCTTTCTTTAGCAATATTGCACTCTAATCAAATGTTAAAGCTAGTAAAGAAGATCACTAACAAAATGCAGCACTGGTCTTCATGGTTGTTATCATAATCTGGTAGATTACAATTACTAAAGTCTGTTATCTATGGAATTAAGATGTATTGGAGCCAAATTTTTATATTGCCTAAGAAAATTTTGCTCAATTGGTTTATGCAAGGCCTTCTTGTGGACTAGTAAAGCTAACCCTAGTAAAAGAGCTCTTATTGCATGGTCAAGGGTTTGTTTACCCCAACAAGAAGGTGGACTAGGTTTGCTAGACATTCATACTTGGAATATAGCAGCGGTTGGCAAGAACTTCTAGCACATTGCACAAGACAAAAATATCTTATGGATCAAATGGGTTCATAGTTGTTATCTTAAAAGTAAGTCTATTTGGAAAGCTAACTTTCCATGTACTACCTCTTAGACTATGCTTAAGTTATATAAATACAGAGAAGTATTGCAATTTCCTATTCTTTCTATTGATCCTTCCACATCCTACAAGATAAATGTGGTTTATGATAAAATTTGACCAAGAGCCTCTCCTATCACTTTGTGGAAATCAATTTAGAGAAGTAATGCAAGTCCCAAGCACAAACTTGTTCTCTGGATTGCTATTTTCTGCAGGATTCCCATAAAAGATATCATCAGTAAATATTGCCACATTACAGACTCTTATTATGCTTTTTGTGATGTAATTGAGACATTTCCTCATCTCCTATTTAAATGTATAGCTATGAAGCACTTGTTACATAATGTCTTTGCTTATTTTGGTCTTTAGGGTCCTATCCATAATTGACCTCGAGTTCTTGATTACTTTGCCCGTAATATAAGAATATCTGGAAGGAAAATTCAAGTTGTAGAACTTTAAGTGCAACGTGCATCTATGAATGTTGGCATGACCGTAACTCTAAACTCGTATCCTATAAATATTATATTTGGAAGGATCTTCTTAAAAAAATAATTTACGTTGTCTCATCTAGGTTTACATGCTCTCTTAGAAGGATAAGTAGGGAGTTTCTTGAAAGTTAATAATATAATTAAAATTTATAGTCTTTTAGCCTTGTTATTTCTTGTACTTTGTAATCTTGTAACCCATTGGCATTACCTTATACCTCAAATATCTTCAACTATCATGAACTTCATGAATTTCTTGCAAACATGTACAATACCTGCAAGAACAATGACTTAATAAAACATTAGAGGTATAAAAATTTTCAAGCATAATTGGTTATATCTCCAAGTATGCTAATTCCTCTTGATCTCCATCATTACAAGAAGAAGGTTTAGAGTTTTCAATATATGCTCGTATATTGATTTTATAGGTATGTGTTCATTTGAATTGGTATGGCTTTTGTGGGCATATTTTTCTCAACAAAGAAATCTTCATAAGGCAAATCAACAATGTGTTGCTTTCTTACCCAAAAGGCATTTGAAAGATTGGCACAGATTTCTTACTCAATTTTCTTTTAGAGACTAGCAATCCACTTTTTTATTTATTCCTAATAGATTTTGAATTTTTATTCAAGAAATTCCTTGTTTGAGAAAATAAAGATCAATTCATTTTTTATGAATTAAAATATTGATTTGGTGCTAATAAATGGAT
The DNA here is from genome assembly GCA_030549775.1 of Tamarix chinensis. Lineage (NCBI taxonomy): Eukaryota > Viridiplantae > Streptophyta > Magnoliopsida > Caryophyllales > Tamaricaceae > Tamarix > Tamarix chinensis. The sequence goes on from CM060175.1 coordinate 44,374,514, forward strand.
TTACCATTTAGAAGATTTATATTTTCAGTTCTTGAATTTCAAGGAATGGAGGGAATTTTTTTCCTTTTATTTTAAAGGTTATTCCGGTATGGTTTACATGGTATGGGGTAGTTAGATTTATAAAACATGTTCCTATAATAATACTATGGCTAATATTATGGGATATGATATAGGTTGATTAGATTTTTAGATTTTTAGATTATTATATAACACATAGGCTTCATACTTATATTTGAGTTTAAGCCTAGAATCATTTTGTGTAGAAATTTCTTTGGTAGTTGGTTGAAGGAATCATTTTGGAATCATTCCATCTTTTTCATAATTTAAATCAGTACTTATCTCAAAAAGTGCTACAGTATTTATTTGGGAATGATCATTGATTTTGAGGGTGATATTTATGATATATTTTTGAGAAGTTATTTCTCTTAAAAAGTTTGAGAAATCAGTGGGAGAAGGTATTTTTTTGAAAGAATTTTCATCAAAATCATCTTCGTTTTTAGTAGAAATATGAGAGGATTCTTCTAGGGTTTTTGAAAGAAGAATATGATTGATACTACTATCCTTTTCTTGTTTATGCTAAAGCTATTTTAGTTCCTTCTTAACTTCTTTGATTTGTTGTTGAATTTCAGAAGTTGTTGGGAAAGATTTTTTGGGTTTTTTTTGTCGATAATAGAGGATAAATCATAAGCATTTTTAGGTTTAGTAGAGTGTTTTGGTAAAGAAGGAGTGTCGTTATTTTAAAGGGATTCACAAAGTCTTTTAAGATATTCTCTTTGTTTAACGGGATCAGAAATGTGTTGCACAACCACAAGCATAAGTTTTTGTTCTTTAGTGAGGAAATTTATTTCTTTTGAGATATCTCCATCCTCGGACTCAAAGGAGGAATTAGAGGATTGTGAAGCAAGTTCATCAATCTAGAGGCCAAATTTAGAGAGGTCATCATTTTGAGAATAATCATCAAAAGATAATATGAGGAGATTTTGTATCTTTCATAACGTTTCTTCATCAAGATTTAGTTCAATAATTTTTATGTTAAGCTAGAAAAATCTACAAATGTGGTCTTTTCTTCCACAGTTATAATAAATAATATAATTTTTTAAACTACTTTGGAAAGAGGATAGAGTTTTTTTCCCCTTTGGCTACGATTTTTTGTAGTAAGGAAGTTGTAGTGTAGTCTATGGAGCAAGAATATGCTTCTTTGAAGCATCTTTGGAATGGTATTTTGAACAATAATATATGTTCCAAGACCCATTAAAGGTTTTATATGAATTTTTAGTGCCTAAAATGCCAAATTGTTTGCATAAAGAACCTAATTCTTGCCTAGTTTTATGCATTTCCCACTCTAAATGCCTTTAAAGCTTAAGATCCAAGAAGATCTTAAGACCTTCCTTTTGAGTAAGGCTGATCAATTCCCAATATATAAACCCAAAGTAAGATTGGTTAACAAGTCTATCCCTAATTTTCTTATGAACTCTTTCTCCAAGTAGAGGAGGAAGGCCTATAAGCAATTTTTCTTTCCAAAAGGGTTAGTTAAAGTCATCCTAAAGATAACACTTGTGAGGAAAGTATTTTTGTACCATTGAAAGTCATTGAGGTTTTTACAAAGAAGGTTTGAAAGGATTTTATCATTCTTGTCTTTAAGATGTGAAGGATCTCCAATAAAATAGAGGGAGATTGCCAAACATAGGGAGACAACCTCATCTTGATAGACATCAGCATCTTCTAAACTAATATTACCTTCTTCATACATCTCGATGGCATCAAGAATGGATTTCTATTCTCCAGAGGTGAGATAAAAATCCCACCATCCTTTGAGTTGGCTAGAGAACCCTACAACAAGTAGTTCTACTATAGCTTTGTTAGAAGTTCTAGATTGGTTTTTATAACCATTTGTGGTCATGGTAATTTCTTGAAGAATATTAAGTATGTGGTATTCTGACATACCATTTATATACCATTCATAAAGTGATGAGGCATTATAGTTTGGCTAGACAACTTTCTTGGGTCTAGTCTCACAGCTAAGGTCTGACACAATGCTTATGGGGATAAGGGTCTTAGATGATAAGGGATGTTCATAAAGATGTGAAAGGGTTTAGTTTTCATCAGTCTCATCCTCTTTTTGTGCAAATATGTGAACCCTAGAGTGTTTATTTGAGAACCTTATTCAAGGGTATTAGGAACCTAAACATGGTTAGAGGAAGAAGAAATAGGATTAATTTGGCTGAGTTGGGTCTTGATAGCATGGAGGAATTTAGTTTTCTCTACTTAGATAGCCTTTTGGCTAGACTTTGAAAGTTGAAAAGGTTTAAAGATAGGAATATTCCTATTTTTTGGGTGTTTGATGTGTGTGGGAATATGGAATTATTAATTATGTAAATTAATGCTCAATGATGTTGTAATTAAGAAGTAGAAGATTCGAAAGAGATGTATTGATGATGAAGATATTTGAACAAGTTAGGATAATGATAATGATGATGATGATTCGATGATGATGGAATGATTAAGATGATTCAAATTTGATGAGATGATTATGATGATGATTTGACAATGATGCAATAATGAAGATGTTAATTCGGGAATTAAGCTTGATGTTAGAAGGTGTATTGGGTTAGGGTTAGGGTTAGGTTTAGTTTTGAAAATTAGGGTTCAGGCAAGGGTTTGGTTTGAAACTTAAGGTTAGGGATTCAAATAAGGTTTTTGATTTTGGGATATGTTTGGACAAGGAATATGGACAGTAATGGTGTGGGTTATGGAGTTCAAAAAAATAGGACATAGTCCCTAATTCACACAAACAAAGAGATTAAGAGTTTTAAGATTAATCGCTCACACATATTCAATTAAGCTTGAGTTGAACTCACGCGGAATTCAAATTTGCATTCAACTTCAACTCAATCAATCATATGTCTCCAATTGTGGGCTCTATGGGTTTGTGTAGGGAAGGCTACAAAATTCCATGAAAATTTCTAATTTTAAAAATTATATTTAAATGAGTTTTTTATTATGAAAATTAATTAAATACATTATTTTTATTAAAATAAAAAGGAATTAATTAGGGATATTCAAGAAGAAAATAATAAATAATTTTTTATTAGAAAAGTTTTGGTATTTTAGCTAATTCAGGATTTTATTTTGGAAATTAATTAAATAAATTATTTTATTTAAAATAAGAAGGAGAAAATAGTTACAAATTAATATGAATTTTATAAATAATTTAATTGAAGAAAATTAGGGTGTTTTTCTCATTAAAATGAAATTTATGAAAAATCTTTGAAAACCCCTACATTAGCTTAAAAAGGTATTTAAGTATTATTTTATTTAAATATTATTATTTTTCTATATCTCGAATATCCTAATTAATTTAATTAACCCAACCCACTATTTTTATTTTTCCCCTTTTTCCTTTTTCCTACCCTTTTATTCCTTTTTCTTTCTTCTTCTTTTCTTTTTCTTCCTCCCCTCCCCTGAATTGGGCCTGTCATCGCCAACCAAAATCCTTCTTTCCGTCTTTCGAGATGGGTCGTTTCCTTCTCCCGGCCCAGACTATCTTCATTTAACTCCGTGCTGCATTTTATGCTTTCTCTGCCCTAAATGCCGCTTTTCAATTAAATCCTCCCCCTCATCGCGCCTGAGCGCCTAATCTGCCTTTATTTTCCTTTCTTTCTTTCTTCCCCCGAACCGCCCGGTCCACCCCCCATCTTCCTCTTCCTTGTTCCCTTGTTGACGCCGACCTTCACCTGCACCGTCACCATCGCCCTGGTTTTTCACCGCCGATCTCTCCTAATTTGACCGGTCCTTTTTCTCCCTTTCTTTTCCCCCTGATTCATTGACCACATAGACCAATCTAACTCTCCCTCTTATCATGTGCTCCCCTCTCTCTTTCCTACGCACAACCCTTGCCCTATTTTGACTGCCACCGACCAACCATCACCATCGACGCCTGAAAACCTACATACCTTACCCCGTAGCCAACCCACAAAACCCTAACCTCCCTTCTAAAATCTATAAATACCCCCATAATGAGCCTAGTATCAAGCTCTTGATCCCCTAACCCAGAAAACTCCCCTTGCACGCCGCCGCCCCTTTAGACGCTAACCCTACGTCGTCAAACAACTCCGCCACCCTCTCTTCCCACCAAACTCATCCTTGCACCGCCCTCTAACTACCTAAATCTCTCTCATCCCTCAATTCTTCCTGCACAAGCCACCCCGGCTGTACGAAGTAGCCCTTCCGATCAACCTATTTCTCCACCTCTGCCACCCTTTGCACCACTATTAGCCACCAATTATGCCGTTGTCGCCACTCCTTTCACCTCCCATTCTATTATGCAAACCACCCTCTACCTTCCCCTACCTTTCTTTTCCTCTCCCTCCATCTCCTTATCTCTTTCTCCTCTTATTCCTCTTTTGGCCACTGCTGTCGTCGCCGTGCGCCGCCATCTTTGGTTGTGCCACCACCATCATTCTGTTCCTCTCCTTCTGAGCAACCATAATCACCCTTATTTCCACCCTCATTCTCCCTATTTTGTTACCAGCATCCAACTTTTCCCCTTTTCTTCCCTTTTTCCAGCCACAACCACCACCATCAGTGCCGTCTATCCCCGCTAGCCTAAGGTTGAACCCTAAACCCCCTTAACCATTTTTCACTATCTATACAAGCTTTAATCTATTTTATTTCATTTATATGAAATATATTATGATTACTATTATTTTTATTATTTCTATTGAGGGTCGAAGCCCTATTATATTTTTAATTCGATTTTATTATCATTATTATTATTGTTGCTATTATCTTTATTATTAATATTAATATATTATCATTATAATAATAATAATAATTATTATTATTATTATTATTATTATTATTATTCAATTATTATTATTACAACTATTTTACTATTAGTGTTGCTATTAGTATTATTGTCGTGCGATTGTTATTATTATTATTATTATTATTATTATTATTATTATTATTATTATCTTATTATTATTATTATCTTATTATTTTCATTGTTGGTATTATTACTCTTTATACGGTTGAAACCCTATTGTGCCTATTTTGAATTGCGGTAGTGGTATTATAAATATCAAGTCTTATTATTATTATTAATATTATCATTATTTTTATCATTAGCATTTATTATTTATTATTAGTGTTGTTATTATTATTATTATTTAATAAGGTTATTATTATTCAATTCGGGGTAGAAACCCTACTTCATTTTATCTTCAAATGTTATCCTTACTATTATTACTATTATGATTATTATCATTTTTGAAATATTATTATGGTTTTTATCATTATTATTATTACTATTTCATTATTATTATTATTATTATTACTAAATTTTGTTATTAATTTTACTTATTTTATTATTAGTATTATTTTGATAAAGGGACTGAAGCCCTTATTTCATTATGTTTTTGAGTAATGCCCTTTTTATTATTATTTTTACTATTATTATTCTTATTCTTATTAATATTATCATTCTTTTTATTTTTAGTATTTTTTCCATTATTATTTTATTATGCTATCAAAAGCCTAGTCTTAGAATAATTTAGTAATTAATAGTATTTTTTGTAGGAGGGAATCTACTTTTAGCTTTTCCCTCATAATAGGTGAGACTAGTCAAAGCCCTAAGGAGGCGTAGGAGCGTGCTCCAAGACTATTGTCATTTTAGGTAAGGGTGTTACTAAGGCCTATTATGTGTTGGCGTGCATTATGTGCTTTGTATGTTATGCATCCTTTGTTTATTATTGCATTTATTTCGTATGTGGTATAACGTGGAGTTGAAGTATGTTTTTGTGTATTTTCTTGGCATGTGTATTATGTATATATGATGATATGTGTTGTGAACCTGTAAGACATGCATATGAGGATGTTAATATGGTTTGTGTGGGGGAAAGGATGAAAAAGATGAATGGAGAAATAGGTTGACCAAGGGATGTGAGTTGACCTAAGTATTTTAATGATCCATGAGTGCAAGAATAAAATGGGAAATTTATGGTTTCATATGGGAGAATTTAATTTATGATTTTGTGTGGGAGAATCTAATCTATAGTTTCATATGGGGGAATATAATTTATGATTTTGTATAGGAGAATCTAATTTATGGTTTCATATGGGAGAATTTAATTTATGATTCTATGTGGGAGAATCTAATCTATGGTTTTGTATGGGAGAATCTCATTTATGGTTTTGTATGGGAGAATCTAATCTATGGTTTCGTATGGAGAATTTTATCTATAGTGTAACATGGTTTCGTATGGAGAATTTAATTTATGGTGTAACATGGGAGAATCTAATCTATGGTATGTGTGGATTGAATTTAGGGTTTTGTATGAAGGAATCTTAGGTTTTGCATAAACAAACTTAGGGTTTTGTATGGCAGATTTTATGGTGACATATGGGGAAATCTAATCCAGGGTTTTGTATGGATTGAATCTGGGGTTCTGTATGGATGGACTTAAGGTTTGCATGGCAGATTTTATGGCATTGCATGGGAGGATCTAATCTAGGGTTTTGCATGGATGGATCTAGGGTTTGCATGAAAATTTTTAAAGGTTTGCATGGGGAGCTTAGCATCTGCATTGGAGTAAAGTTTACGTATAAAAGGTTGATTTAGGGTGTGAGGAAGGTAATGTAAGTGTTGTTTTGGTGTTTGAACACTTTGGGTGAAAAATAGTATGTGGAGAAATATAAGTGTACGTAGGAGACTGAGCTAGGGTTTGTGTGGACAATTAGGGTTTAGTGTGGCTGCTTAGGGTTTTTGTGGTATCATGTGTATTTGATGATTAAAGTGTAATTAAGAGGTTGGAATTTATGAGTTGTGATGTGTGAATGTTAAAATAATTTGGGTTGTGTGAAGTGGAGTAAGATGGGCCACTTAGGCCTAAATTAGGGTTTCTGGGAAGTTAGAAGGTGTAGAATTCTCATGATACGATACAGGTCAGTTGGAGACTAAGTGTAAAGGGAGTGATTATGCATGTCTAGGGTTAAAATTTTCTGAATAATATACTTAAGATATTGATCATTTAAAATGAAAGATTGTTGAGTCGAGCCTAGACCGGTCCACCAGCGAATAATAGTGGTTAGGGCATGATGTCCTATGTGTAACCGATCCACCAGTAATAATAGTGGTCAAGCTTTTTGCCTGTGTGTTTCCAATCCACTGGATATAATAGTGGGGGATTCCGTGCACAACAAAACCGAACATATTTGTGCCAAGACATGGGAAAGACACTAAGTACATACAGTGGAACACCATGCAAACAGGGGCCAGACTGGTCCACCGGCGAATAATAGTGGCCAGGTACTACGGTATCCTAGAGATCGATCCACCGGCTATAATAGTTTTCAGGATCTATATGCCCTATGTGTTTCCGATCCACCGACTATAATAGTGGGGTTCCCGAACTCACGTGGATTTGATGAAAAGCATGGTGTGAATAGACTTCTGATTAAAGATTAATTAAATAATTGAATCAGATTATATGTGGGCCTTTATACTTTTACCTGAATGGTCATATGCATGTATGTTATCATGTTGGTTTTATGCTCTATTATTATTCTGCATTATTTATGTGATGTTATGTGTTGGCCTTAGTGCTCGATTACTTTGGTCAGTACATAGCGTACTGATCACCCTTTTCATGGGTGCTGCTCACTCCCACGAGCAGAAGGCCCTTTCTGACTTTACACAGGTGGGCGAGACAACAGATGGAGCTAAGCATTGAGCATATATGGCCGGATTCACTCTTCTCGTTATTTTATATTCATTCTATTATTTATTTTGCATCAAATCTATCTCTTTTTAAATTGTTACTCTATATTGAGCTTTTGAGATAAACCATTTAACCCTTGTACGATTATTTCTCTATTTAGACATGAATTATAATTCTTTTATGCATACTCTAATTTTTGTTTTACTATCATTTAGTGCTTATTTGAAGTTTATATTGTTTGATTTATAATTGATTACTCTTTTATTTTAGCCTTAGCACTTGGTACTGGAACGGTCAGAGAGAACCAGTTGGTACTAAGTGTGACCGTAACATTCCCATAATTCATAGGTTTTAAATTTTAAATTCTTCTGCTTTTGAAAAAAAAAAAGATTTAGAAAATTTTGGGGTGTTACAGCTGCTGATTACAAGATACTAGCTAAAAGGTATAATTATTCAAAAGATACCTAGCTAAGAGATACTAGAATATAGAATATACTAAAATATACAATATTCTTCAAAAAGGTAAATTTATGCTACTTTGTCCTCTAACTAATATCTAACTCTACTAACTAATTAATTAATTAACTAAATCAACTAATATGCAAGTCTAGGCTGCATATTATTTCCCACATGCACTTAGCCATGCACTCCATGCATGCCATGCACATGCACGTACATGCCTAGTAGCTTGTATTTTACATTTCATCTATTAATAGAAACTTAATCATCTATTTTTCTTCAATTTTGTAGAGATCCTTTTTAGATGAAGAACAATTGGTTTCATAATTATGAGTGTCAATTCTTGAATGTCTACTCCTACATTAGTGTTGAGGTGAAGTGTCTAGAAAGCTAGGAGTATGGTTTTTTATGTTAGCTTATCAAGATTTATGAGCTGTGAATTGATGGGATTGAAATGGACTTTAGTAAAATTTTTTTGGAGGAGGACGTTCTTAATATTTTTGCTATCTTCCTCTCTAGGTATTTGCATAGTTTTTACCTCAAGTGAGCTTTCTCTTGAGGTCATCTTAATATTTTAAAGAGGAGGATGATCAGATTCAATTATGCCTTTTATCGATTTGCCATATTTTAGTTCTGTTTCAAGTGATTACAGGATTAATTTAATGAAATGGGGGATTAATAGCATGAAATGGGGGATTAATAGCATTCTGTATAGCATAGATCTCAAAACATTCAAATAACATAATTTCACTTTGAACAAAATCATAAAATTGCTTTTAGATATCATGAAGTTGGTGGATAAAAATAATCAAAGAACCAAGTTCTTTTTTTGAGGTTATGTGATCCATAGAAGTCCTCTTGTAAAACACTCTTGTTTATCTAAAAATCTTTGTCAATAACATCTATCAAGTTTTCTATGATCTCAATAAAGTTTTGAGAACTAGGAGGAGAAGTATTATCTAGTGGAGGCTCAGGGATTTGCTAAGAAAGCTGCTGAGAAACCTGAGGTAATTCATTCTTTTGTTTGATTCCAAAATTATGTGATTGGTTTTGTTTATAAATTGAATGAGGTATTTTGGATGTGTAATATGCCATTTGGAATGTTGTATTTGGAAGATCTAAGATGTAGTATCTTCACTAGTCATACGAGAGGTTTATAATAGGGGGATTTTTTTAAATCCTCAATATGTCAATTATAGAAGAGGTTGATGTTATATCTAAATATCATTGTCTTTCGGTTATTTGGAAACTAAGCTTGGCCGTACCATCTTGGAATTGAGTAATTTATCTAGAATTGGGTAACTTGGATCAATTCAGTATCTAGTTTTATGGGGAGATGAGGGTAGTTAATAAGCAATGGTACAACATGTTCAATGAGCCAGCCATCTGGAAGAGTAATATCTTTCCATGTAATTAGTTTTAGGATAACTTTGTTTTCCCTATACGGGTAGGTCTAGAGAATGAAAGTTTCACCACTTTTAATGTGGACCATAGCTTGTGTTTTGAAGGATCTTTTTATAGCTTTATAAGGAATATAAAAAAGCATAGAAACAGATATAGATCCATCAAGAATTCTATAGCCATGCATTTTGACATAGAGGACAAGATATTGGAGTAGGTTTGATCTCTTAGGATGGGAGAGAAATTTGGATTACAGTTAAAAAAAAAGATATGAGGATTGCAAAGGCTTTATTTAATCATTCCAAGAATGAAATCCTCAAATTGTTTATGCCTCTCATCACAATGAATGACAAGAATAGAATTGTTTAATCCTTCCCTGATTAAGGTTTTAAATCCTACATAAACAAATCATAAGTCAATGTATTTAAAACCATTATTGATATGCTTTTTCATGGTCTTTTTTTATAAAAAGTTCTATTTGTTCGAAAGGTTTTTAAATTTGAATATCTTATTCTTTAGTTTTTATGACATAATTTTTTTGAGAATGGTAATATTTTGAAGTTTTATAAATCATTTAATGGTAGTTTCCAGTTATATACGGATACTTTAAAATCATCTACGACATATCCTTCAGAATTAATAATATTTTCTCTAGATTCTATAGTGAAACTACTATAATATGAAGAAGAATAAGTAGATCTAGAAATAAATTTATCCAATTTAAAACTAAGAATGATTAACTCCTATGGAAGTTTGACCATACCTTAACTTATTGCCTAACATAGAACTTACCACAAATTCAAATTCTAAATGACTTAGAATTAAGACCAAGAATATAGAAAAAAAAGTGAAAGAATTATATTTTTACTACCTTCCCCTTGGCTTTAATACCAGAATTGCCACTTATTTTAGGATGTTGAGGTGAAATAGTTATATATATATACTTTTACATTTGGTAGAATGGAGAATAAATGACACAAAAGACAATTAAGCCAACCTTTTGTAGCTTAAATCTTCCTTCCTTCCTCTTCAAGTGAGATTAATCTTGAGTGATTTTAGGATGTATTCTATAGATAATTTAGTGTTTATCATTAGAAATGTTTTAACCTTGGAGAAGATCAAAAACTTCCAGTTATATGCTGAATAGAAAAAAAAATCATAACTTTCAAATCCTTTCCATGTTGGCCAACATTCTTCTTCAACAAATCAGGTAAAAAGATCATGTATTGTAAAATATTATTAATCGATTATCTTACACATAAATTTTTGGTATCAAATCATTGGCTTAGTTTGACCCAAGTTGGAGGGAGGCACAACATTAAAGTGGAAACAAGAAAACACATTTACTTTGACTTAGGATTGAGGTTCTTAACGATTACTGCTTTGGTTCTTTAAATCGTGATTGATTTTACTGAATTTTAGATGCATGTAAATGATCTATGATGTCAAAATGTGTGATGAAATTATGTGACATGATGATCATGAAATGAATCTTTAACATTTTTGTGCTAAAAATGAAATAAAATGTAGCAGATTGCATGCAATGTATCGAGTGATTTAAGGGAGAAATCTTGTGTGTGTGTGTGTGGTACATGTGTTTGATTGATTTTAAAGAGAAATATTCTTAAAGATATTATACATGATTAGGAGAGGTTTTCATGAATAATGAAAACCATTGATGATTGATTAAATTGAATGAAAATCTACTAAACCTTTAACCCTAATCAACATTTGCATATTTACTGTTTTTGTCGAGTGTGTGTCTTTGTGTATTCAAGTAAAGTTTTGTGTAGTCCATAATTTGGTCCATTATTTTGTGATAAAAAGATACCTTATACATATAGGATAATGTTTTGAATCTTCTCTATTTATATTACATGTTAGAACATAGAATATATATATATATATAAGTTTTGTTGGAAGATATCGAATTATTATTTTTTTTCCTTAAATTATACATCAAGAACTTAACAATAAATTTCTAAAGTGCATTAATTCATTTGTTTGTGTGATTATATTGATTGCCAACTGTGTGTTTGATTCATTAAATGATTCCAGTTCTCACCAAACCCTAAGGAATTACTAATATTTTGTTAAGTTTGTTAGCAAGTTTATTACTCTGGAAGGAGAACTAAATATTCAAGCTATTTTTGAGATAATTCAAAATATCTCAATTAATTTAGTTTCAACCAATGGTCAGCTTAAACAATTTCTTACAATGCAAAATTAATTGCAATGGATGGAATCTTGATTGGCCAAGCAAGATTTGGTGCAAAATATGCAAGAACAAAAGGACTTCTTCGGAGATCGAATGGGAATTCGTGAAAAACTAATCATCCTAGAAAGAGGAATATATTTGAACTCAATATTATAGTATGAAGAAGAGTCACAAGGGAGTGGAAGTAATCAAAAGAACTATGATCATCAAGCAAGTCCTCATCATAAAGAAGATAAAGGTATCAAACTTGATCTTACTAATTTAGATGGTAAACTTGATGTTGAATTATTTCTTGAGTGGTTACATGAGGTGGAGGCTATTTTTGAATTTAATGATTATCATGATGAATAAAAGAGTAAATTATCTACTCTTAAGTTTAGAATTTTTCTAGGATACGATATGATAACTTGGAAAGAACTAGGGAAAGAGAGGCTAAATCAAAATTAAAATCTTAGGATAATCTTAAGAAACATCTGAGAAGAAAATGTGTACCTAAATAGTAAGATAAAGATAATTACATTAGATTAACTACTCGTACAAAAATATTTTTAATTGTTGAAGAATTCGATAGTGAATTTGAGAGGTTAGCGGTTCTATGTGACATCCATGAGAGAAAGGAACAAATAAGTATTAGATTTCTAAGTGGCCTTAACATGATTATTCGAGACAAAGTTGACACTTTTATATATGATTCTCTTGATGATATGATTAAGCTATGTTTAAATTTGAAAAGTAAATCAAATCTACTAAGGCTTATGCTAAAAAAGTACTTCTTCTCCTAAATACTACCCGAATATATAAACTACTAAGTACGGGATGGGTACCTCAGGCTCTACAAATGTTAAGAAGAAAAAGAGACTTAAGAGAGAGGAGAAGGGAAAATTAAAGGTCAATGAAGTATCTTCAAAGTAATGCTTTAAGTGGTGAGGATTTTAACACTTCACTAGAGAATATCCCAACCGAAGAGTATTATCTATATAAGAGAATGAAGTTATTGAGACTTGGGATGAAAACCTTGAGTATGATTAAAATGAAGAAATCTCAAGTGAGTCTAACGATGAAGGAAATGCTTGTTATGTCCTACAAAGAGTTCTTAAAATTCAAGGTAATGAGCAATCTAATAAATGGGATAAGATATTCAAGACTAAAGGAAGAGTGGGAGATACAGTTTATTGGGTCATCATTGATAGTAGATTGTGTATTAATGTAGCTAATAAGAGGTGGTAAAGGAATTGAGGTTAAAGAAAACACCACATCCTAAGCCTTATTCTCTTCAATGGCCTAAAAAGGAAAAAAGTTTCAAGGTAATAAAAAAACCATAATCTCATTTTGAATTAATAATTATCATGATGGTGTGATATGTATTGTTTTGCCTATGAATTCTTGTGGAATCATATTAGGCAGACCATGGAAATATGATAGATTTGCTATTCATAATCATATTACTAATGAATATCTTATTGAAAAGGATAGGAAAAAGCATAAACTTAAACCTTCTAATAGTGATAATGATAACATAGTTGAAAGTAAAAAAGAGTTTATTTTTGCATAAAAATGCTATGATAGAATGTATTAGGGAAGAAGGTAGTTTCTATGTTGTAATTATCAAGGAATCCCTACAAGGGGAGAAAAATAAATATAATCCTCAATTAGATCATATTATTGATGAATATAAATATGGATTTCCTAATGATTTACCACTGGAATTACCAACTAAAATAGGGATTGATGTGGATCTTTAAAGTCTAAGATAAAATTTAAAGTCTTAGAAGGAAGTGTACTTTGATGAGTTGAAGATTAAGGAGAAAAATATGAATCTGCAAACAAGATACAACTAAGATTTAAAGAAAACTATGAATATTCAAACAAGATTCAATAAGAATTCAAAACAAATGGATCTTTGAATATTTCTCCAAGAACATATTCAAAGGATCTTACTAAGATTACTCCATATAGTTTTAGCAAGGAATTCACTCAAAAGACAGAGATAACCAATTATTAACTTATTATTTCATTCAAATATTTTGACTATTCTTCATCTCATATTTCAAGTCTATCGATATATTTTTGTATGTATGTGTAAATACATACATATATATATATATATATATATATATATATATAGGTAGCTATACTTTTCTAAGTAGCACACTAATGCACACATGATTGACTAGCATACTAAACTCTAATTGCACCATATTACTAATCTATGTAATAAATGAATCAAAGAAAAAATTATTAACAAAAAACATGGCTAATCATTACATGGAAACAACTAACCAAAAGTCCTAATTTACATAAAAATGATAACTAGTCTGCTTTGATTTTAAAGTTTAACTTCCATGCATAATATATCATGCTACTTGTAATAACTTGTAACGTAAGAAACAATCTTAAGTGTTTTAAATTCTTGAATCCTCTCCTTGAAATTATGTGATATACCTGCACTAATAAATTAGAATATACATATTATGGTTAGAAAAAGTTAAATCATCAAAGACACATATGGTAATAGGCTCCTTTATTTATAATTCCAAATCCTACTTTGCATAAGAATCCTTAAATGCATCATGAGAATCCACAGATTCTCCTGCATCATTCTCCGCAACTTGAGAATAATTTTCCTTAAATTCACATCAATTTAATGAGGCAAATCAATAATATTAAATATCCTTGAAAACCCACTATAGGATTCTAGAAGTTCAAGTTCATAAATACTTTCTCCAAATTTTCTAAGGATTTTAAATGATCCATCTACTCTTGGAATTAGTTTAGTTTTTCTTAAATTAAGAAATCTTTCTTTACACAAATGTAAAAAAACTAAATCTCTAATACCCCATATTTTTTTAACGTGTTGTATGAGACATTATGCCAATTATGGTAATTGATTTTTATTTGGTAGTATGATTTGGTTTAAGGAAAATCTGGATTTGAAATTAGGTTGGAAAATTAAATTTAATAAATTTTTCAAGTGAACCAATTAACTAGTCCATTGTTTCGGTAGAATGGATTTTACTCGACCAAACTAATCAACTCGTTAGGGAACCAATTTATAAATCAAAGATTTTCCATATTTATACTTTAATTTGCCTTCATTTTTGTAACTTATTTTGACATAAATTATAATAATTATCATAGTTCAAGTCATGTGTTTGTGTTACTACTCTCTTGGTAATTATTTTTTAGAAAACTTCACATAAATGCACAAATCCAAAGACATAGTGCATGAAATCAAAGGGAAAATACAATATAAAAGGCATTAAAGGAAGATAATAAACCGCACATGATTTTAGAGAAGTTAAGAAATTCAAGGAGATGAAAAAGGGGGGAAGGAATCAAGAGGATCAAGGAAAGGGTATTGTACAATTATAGCACAATCAGTTACACAATGATTCAACCTTCAAACCACACAAAACGCATGAACAATTGTGTTACATAGCTCCAGCACAACCTATAGCACACTCGTGCAACCATTGACTTAAAAGATGAGTAAAAAACTTTTGCACACCCCCTCTACATAACCATGCAGAGTTTGAGAGAGTCGAAAGTGTAAATGTTTCATGACCAGCCTATGTAGCCTGGCACGGTTGTTTAGAGTGTAATTACGACTCTCCTTTTTCAGACGTTTGGAGGAGGGGATTTTCTTCCTAATTAGACTTGCAGAGAAGATAATTTTTATTTTCTTTTCTCTATTCTTCCAAAGTAAAGAACTCCATGTTATCTATTTTTGTATATGTAATTTTATTTTTCTAAATTAACAGTAGATAAATGTTTATCACAACTCTTCAGTCAACTTATTTTATCTCCAATTTATGGTTTGATGTATATACTCTCCCTTTTGTTATTTATTTTATTTACAACATGTAAGTTGTTTGCTTCTATTCTCTACATTTATTTCTAACCATGAGTGAGTAATTCCTTTTTCTAGGATTAAATTAGACTCAAGTTGGTGTAAATATAATGAGTTAAGTTTAAAATAATTTGACTTATTCAGAAGTTAACTATAACTAAAAGGTTAAAATCATTGTTGGAAATCAATATATAAAATAATTCAAATGGTCACTGATAAAGTGAATATTTATATATTTTTATCTTTCTTTACCTTCATTTTGAAGACTTTATTTGGTTTGTAATATGTTTTTTATTGTGGTTCAAGTCTATTGTTTGCACTAATAGTTGCTTGGATTTTTTTTAGGGTTTCCACAAAATTGCACAAATCTAAGGAAGTAGTGAATGTATTCGTTGAAAAAGACCACGTATGAATGGCATTGAAGAATTATAAATCAACCTAGAATGTTTATGTAGCCTAGGAAGTCAGAGACTAGAAAATAAGCCAAGAACGTCAAAAGAGGCAAGGCAATGGTATTGTATAGCCAGCTAGCCGTGAAACACTAATGTAGCTAACATTTGAACACCAGAATGATACATGGGCAGGGTGTGCAGATCTTGTATAGCCGTAAAAAAGCAAAGCAAGCCAGGTCAAAGCCAAGAATACTGGACACTCAAGCTGTGTAGATCTTGCATGGAAAAGTAGGAGTTGAGCATGCCAGTTCGAGACCCAGAATATTGCACATCTTGGCTATGCAGACCTTGTGCAGCAGTGGTCACCCACAATCGCCATGCACTATGTAGCCTATGTTATGGGTAGTTGTTAGGGGAATCTTTAGGTACTTCTTGAGGAAGATTTTTGGTGAAGATTTTAGAGGACTTTTTCCTCTCTTTTCCCAAGTTAAAACCTCATATAACTTTTCTTTAATTCTTTAGTTTTAATTTCTAGATTTAAGTGTAAGTTTTGTGTACGTTCAACTTGGAATAAACTCTATTCTCCCCTAATTATAGTTAATTCAATCCATTCTCTTCTTTGTAAATTTTTATACTGTCTTTATATTTGCTACGTAATTTAAAATGTTTATATTTCCTTCCAATCATGAGTTAGTAATCCTTTTTCTATGATTGAATTAGGTCCATTTTGCTAGTAATATGATGAATTAAAGTATATGTTATATGTTTAGTTTGTATATGTTGTTTCTTGTGTTAGGATTGATCATTTTAAGTCATATTTGACATTATCCAACCTTTTAGATATTATTTGTAACTAAAAGGTCGAAATCTTTATTGCATATTAACATTTGAATAGGAATTCAAACAATCACAAAAGTAGATGTTTGGTTCTCAAGGACTATAGAATTGATGGAACTTAATTGGTTTAATTTAATTTCTTAGTCATGAAAGTAGTCAAAAAATTAGATTAAATATTTTTCTAGACCTTGAAAGAAGCTAATGAGTATATTTAGACAGATTATTCATAGCCATTGAACTAGACTATAATATAGCCTTATTTTATTGTCGAATACCAATTTATAAATCAAAATTCAATCCTAAGCTGTATATGTATCATTTTAGCATCTATATTTAGTTCGTCTTTATATTCTTTTTCACTAAATACCTCGATATTCTCACTCCATAATGATCTAGATAGCTAAAGTGATGAAGTTTGGTACTCAATTGCAAAGTCATTGGAGGATATGACCTTGAAGTGTTACAATGAATCCGTGAGCTTGCGGATTTCATCGTCAACTTTTTGGCATCGTTTCTAGTAACCTCGGCTAATTGATATTGAGGTATTTATTATTTGGGAAGACTAGATTCCTTAATTTCTTTTTGCCTTTTATCTTTCATACTTTTTCTTTGATAGCTCAATTGTATGTCTCTTCAGGTACATTTTATGCAACGATCCTATTGACTTACGATTCCAACTGAGTTAGACCCTGAGATTGAGAGGACGTTAAGTGGATTAAGGAAGTGGATACATGAGACAAAAGTAAGCATTAGTATAGGAAACTGATGGAGAGGAAGATCATCACCGCTCTCTCAAGGAGTTTGCATCTCCAAATGCATATGGGACACAATCAAGTATAAGGAAACTGAATGTAGGTGCTAACAACTTTGAATAATGTGTGCATTACTCAATATGGTACAAAAAAATCAGTTTAGTGGTAGCCCAACAGAGGATCCAAATTTGCACATTTCCATTTTCCTTGAGTATTATGACACTTTAAAGATGAATGGAGTGTCAAAAGATGCGATCAAGCTGTGTTATTTTCATTCTCATTGAGAGCCAAGGCAAGATCTTAATTGTAATTGCTTCCTCCTGGGTCCATCAACAATTAGGATCAAATTTCACGAGCTTTCCTAAACAAGTACTTTTCCCCATCCAAGAAGGTTAAATTAAGGAATATCATTACAAACTTTAGTTAGAGGGATGGTGAGTTTCTCTATGACATGTGGGAGTTCTTGAAATACCCCAAAAACCCTAACTTAGGAATTTTGGTAAAATAGGGATTTAGTAGGAAAAATTGAAGAGAAATAAATTAATTCACTAAATAAAGAGGAAATTAATTAAGGGAAATAAGGAGGAAATAATAAATAAATTATTTAGAAAATTTTGGACATTTTAATAATTAAAATAATAGTGGAGGAAAATTACCCAAAATAGCCAAAATTAATCTAAGAATAGAATTAAATTATTATCTAAATAATTTTTAAATATTCAAGAAAATAAATAAATATATATTTAAATGTATAATAACCCAAAAACATCCTAAATAAATTGTGCAAAAATCCAAAACCCTAAAGAAACCCCTTTTCTCCCTTTTTCCTTTTTCCTTCCTCCCTTTTTCTTCTTTTTCTTCTCCCGCCGGAATTGGGCCTCGCCCGGCCCAACTCCTTCCCTCCTTCCTTCCCCTCCCACGTAGCCCAGCGCCGTTACGCCCCCTTCCCATAATCGCGACGCAGCATTTCGCCCCTCAATTTGCTGAGACGCCGCGTCGCGCTAAGTAACGAGATAGCCGTTGCCAGCCTTCGACGCGACGCTGCGTTTTCCTCCCACAACACCCAATACGCCGCGTTTGATTTACGGATTTTATATCCGTTGCCAAACCGGCCAGTTTCCCCCCTATTTTCTTCTCCTCCTAGACCGCCGGTCCAGGAGTCGTCTTCTTCTTCCCCTCCCGCGTAGGTCTGCGCCTGTCGCCTGTCGCCTGTCGCCTACCGCCTGCCGCCTGCCGCCTGCCACCTGCCGTCCGGCGTCCTCCCCTACCATTTCCGTCCCTTTCTTCCGCAATTCGACCCAGCACTCCCTCACGCGTCCTGCCACCCCTTCCTTTTTCCGAAAAATAGCCAAACGTACCCTGCAAATCGCAGGGCACGTGACGCTGCCATCGCCGACCGGCCACCTGCCGTGCCTGCCCGCGTGCCACCTCCCTTCCTCTCGTCGTTTTCCTCCCCCATGGCCTATAAATACCCCCTCCCGAACGGCCACAGCAAGTCCCTCCCTCTGGACCTTGCTGAAACCCTGCCCCGCCACCGCCAGAACAGACGTCGTTTTCGCCGCTTTCAGCCACTGCCGGGACCACCTCTACCCACCAAACTTCTCCTTGCGCCACCCCCCACGCAATCAAACAACCGCCGCTGCCCTTCCTACCCCGCACGAGCCACCACGATCGTGCGAAGGTACCTGCCCAAAAAGAACGCCGCCGCCACCTTGCGCCACCCTCTGCCGCCACCACCGCCGTAATCAACCCATGTCCCACCTCCCAAAGTAACCAGCAGGCCTTCCCCTACCTCCCCACAACTTCATCTCCCCCTGCCTCCCTCTCCTTGTACCTCCACCTCTTTCCACCTCTCTCCACCACCCTCGGCCGCCGCACCAACCACCGCGCGCCGCCGCCCCTTGCCACGCCACCACCCTCATTCCACTCCCCTTCACCTGTTGATCCTTCCCCCACCTCAAACTTCTCCTTTCCTCCTCCCATCTAACCTCCACCTTAATCTTTCCCTCTCTTCTCCTCCTCCACCGCCGCCGCCGTCGCCGCCACGCGCCGCCTACGGACCACCACCGACCCTAGGTGGTCTTCCACTCATCCCAAACCTTAACCATTCTTTTATATAGCTACTACTAAGTTTAACTAATATTAATTTTATTATACTTATTATCATCATTATTATTATTCCTTTTATTATTATTATTAATATTACTTTTATTATTATTAATATTACTAATATTATTATCTCGATTATTAAAGTTATCATTTTTACCAACACCATCATCCCTTCGAACCTTAGCTTCTATT
This sequence comes from Tamarix chinensis, assembly GCA_030549775.1. Lineage (NCBI taxonomy): Eukaryota > Viridiplantae > Streptophyta > Magnoliopsida > Caryophyllales > Tamaricaceae > Tamarix > Tamarix chinensis. The sequence goes on from CM060175.1 coordinate 44,394,445, forward strand.
ATACTTAACTTTAGTGTTATTATTATAATTATTAGTATTAACATTATTATTATTATTATTATTCTTACTATTATTATTATTATTATTATTATTATTATTATTATTATTATTATTATTATTATTATTATTATTATTATTATTATTATTATCACTATTATCATTATTATAGGTATTATTATTGCTTAACCTTACTCGGTTGCATCATTGTTATCATTATTACTATTATTACTATTATTATTATTATTATTATTATTATTATTATTATTATTATTATTATACTTAACACATTATCACCATTGTTAATAATAATACTACTTTTGTCCTTATCCATGTTACTTAACTCGAGATAGTAAATATCATGTGGTTGTTAAATAAGAAGAGTACTTGAACCTTATCACCATACCATTTAACATTAACCCTAACCTCATTACTAGGACACTATTATTAGCTATTGCTATTATTGCTGCTATCACTACCTTATTATTGTAACCAAAAGCATTTGAACCCTTGTATTATTCAAGAATATACAACTATTATCATTATCGCCCTTAGGAATAGTTACTTGTAATATTGTGACCTTATAATATTATTATTTCAAATATAACCCCATTAATAGACTTGGCCTTAAAATGCTAGGGTTTCTATCACTAGACATTAGTGTCACTATTTTATTAATACTAACACTATTTTCCTATAACTAGCATAAACCCTATTACTACAAGATTAGAACTAATGGGTTGAATAAAATAAGTGTAACAATAAGTATCAAAAATAAATATATTTTGACTACTAATATTTAGTATGCTAATTCTAAGGTAAAAACCCTAGTTTTTGTATAATACCCTCTTTAGTAATAAAAACCCTAATCCTAAACTAGAATAAGGGTTGATGGTACTTGCAAGGGAAACTAATACTTACCTTTTTCCCCTTTTATAGGTAACCCCGACCAAAGCCCTAAGGATTTATAGGAGCGTGCTCCAAGCCCGGCGTCGCCTTAGGTAAGGACGTAACTAAGGCCTTTTGTGTGGCTATATGTATTATGTGTTTCGCATGCTACGTACCCTACGTTTATCATTATCAATTATGTTGTGTGTGCATGACATGGAGATGAAGTATGTGTGGTATATTTACATGGCATGTGTATTGTGTATATGTGATGATATGTGTCGTGATCCTGTAAGACATGCATATGAGGGAGATGATGTATCAGAAAGGAGGATGGGAAGGAGATTGACCTAGGGAAGTGAGTGGATCTAATTATTTTAATGAACCATGAGTGAAAGAATAAAATGAGAATTCTAGGGTTCGTGTGGGAGAATCGGACTTATGATTTTTATGGTTTTGCGTGGGAGAGTTTAATTCATGTTTGTATGGTGGTATTAAAGTTTCTATGGTGGTATTAATGGCTTCATGGTGGTATTAATGGTTGCATGATGGTATTAGGGTTTGTATGGTGGTAATAATGATTGCATGATGGTATTAATGGCTTATGGTGGTATTAGGGTTTGCATGGTGGTGTTATGGTTTGTATGGTGGTATTAATGTTGCATGGTGGTATTAGGGTTTGCATGGTGGTATTAGGGTTTGCATGGTGGTATTATGGTTGGTATGGTGGTGATAGGGTTTGCATGGTGGTGTTATGGCTTGTGTGGTGGTATTAATGTTTGTATGGTGGTGTTAGGATTTGCATGGTGGAGTTAGGGTTTTGCATGGGAATTAATAAACGTATGGGATTTAGGGTTTCATGTGAAAAGTTCAAGATGTTGCATGGGATGTGTAACATTTGTATGGGAGCAAAATTTACGTATGAAAGGTTGAATTGGGATGTAAGGAAGGTGATGCGAATATTATTTGGGAGTTTAACTGTTTTGGTCGGAGAATAGTACGTGGAGTAGTATAAGGGTATGGAGGAGACAGAATTAGGGTTTTGGAGTGATTAACTCTGGGTCGTTGTGATTAAGTAGGGTTGGAGTAGCTAATTGTGATTTGTTGAGGATGATTAAGGTTTGGGAAGGCTAAGTATGGTTGTTATGGTAAAATAGGGATTAGGAGCGGTAAACCACGGTTTGGTGTGGACAATTAGGATTTGTTATGGCTGCTTAGAGTTGTTTGGTGTTATCATGTGTATTATTGATTAAAGTGTAGTTATGGATGTGGAACTTTATTGTGTGTGATGTGTAAATCATAAAGAGAACGAATTATGCATGGTGAATATCTTTTGAATAAGATATGTTAAGACACTAACCACTTATAGAGAAAGATGTTGAGCCGGACCCAGAGTGGTTCACCGGCAAATAATAGTGGCAGGGTATGTTACCCTCGTGACCGGTCCACCGGCTATAATAGTGGCAGGGCATGGCCCTCGTGACCGTTCCACTGGCTATAATAGTGGGGGATTCCGTGCTCAACAAACTAATTAGAATAATGATAAGACATGGGAAAGATACAAATATTTACAGTGGAATACCTTGTGAGTCGGGGCCAGACCGGTCCACCGGCAAATAATAGTGGCAGGGTATGTTACCCTCGTGACCGGTCCACCGGCTATAATAGTGGCAGGGCGTGGCCCTCGTGACCGTTCCACCGGCTATAATAGTGGGGTTCCCGTACTCACACGGACTGATAAAGACGATGATGTGAATCGATTATAATTATCAGAGACCTGATGGAAAAGTTATCCGGTTTGTAACCTGTATTGTTTATCTGCGTTATTGCATGCTATCTACGTAATTGTGCTATGTCTGCTATGTCATGTATCTTGGTGTGTGGGCCTTAGTGTGTCTGTTACCTTACTCAGTACGTAGCGTACTGATCACCCGTTTCATGGGTGCTGCTCATTCCCACGAGCAGAGGACCCCTTTGACCTTGTGCAGGTAGGAGACCATGTCTTTGATGCCTATGATACCTACGAGGTATCGGGTGGGGCAGAGCGTTGAGCCTAACCTGACTTGGGGACCGAGAGCGAGTTGGCTGGACTCCATTGCTATCTTTGGGTTTCGTATTCTCTTTATTTAACCGTATTTTGGACTACGCTTTATGTTTTGAGAAATCGCACTTTTAAGTTGTAATCCTAAACTGTACTCTAAGTGCCGTTTGACTTATGTTTCATTAATGATTTATGTTAAGTGCTGAACCATGTTTTAATGTTTCATATCTGAGGTTGTTTGGTTTTAGCCTTAGCACTTAGTAATGGAACGGTAGAGGTGTACCGGTCCGATACTAAGTGTGGCGGTAATACCCCCAAGTTTATGGTTTTAATTCTTTCGCTTCCGCTAAACTTTTCGATTTTAACGAAATTTTTCAGTAGTAAATTTGGGGGTGTTACAGTTCTACAAGGATATGTTATGAATATGTCCACATCATGGGTTGAAAGAATGGTTACTAGTTCACACCTTTTACAATGGCATCCTCTACAACACAAGGTTGCCCCAAGATGCAATAGCGGGAGGTACTTCCAAGAACAAGAGCATACCCGAAGCCAAGTAATTGATCAAAGACATGGTTCAAAACCATTATCAATGGTCAAGTGAGAGTTTTTCCACCAAGAAGAGCGGAAGGTACTACGTTGATGCTTTAGATCATCTTTCTTTGCATGTTGATGCATTATTTTAAAATTTTAACAAATTAAGTGTTAATCCATTAACATCCACTTTTACTATTTGTGAGACTTATGGTATTATAGGGCACTCATTGTTTGAATGTCAATCTATTGCCCCTCCACCCCCTAATGCAATGCTCGCAAACTATTCAATTATGTGAAAAATTTCAACCATGAAAGAGAACCATTTGCTTCCTCCTACAATCTAGGATAGCATAATCATCCAAATTTATTCTACAAGAACCCACCACCGAATCTCATTCCTCAATCAAACTTTAGGCATCTAGGTTTTTAAAACCTTCGACCGCCATTTCCTAACCCTTTGAAGTCAAATCTTAAGTTAATAATGGAGAAATTTATAGCCTCTCAAAACAAACAAACTGAGGATTTGAGGAACTCAATGAAGAACTTAAATTCTAATGTTGAATCCCTAGCTACCCATAATAAGATGCTGGAAAACCAAATTATCCAAGTGGCCCAACAATCAAGATCTTCTTCTAAGCCCTTCAGAATGCTTTTAGGGAAACCAGAAACCAATCCTAAAGGATCCATCAATCCCATGGCACTTAGAAATGGAAAGGAGTTATAAGGCCCTATTTTAAGGAAAAAATTGAAGATGAGGATGAAAAAATCAAGGATGCAAAAGGAAGGAATGGTGAACCCGTGAATATTGAGAAAGAAACCACCTTAGGAAAGGACCATGAGGTTGATAAATATGTTCCTCCGTCACCATACAAACCTCCACTACTTTTCCCTCAAAGATAAGCTCAAGTAATGTTAGAGAAACAATTTGGGAGGTTCGTTTGTTGAAGCCATATCTCAAATTCTTACCTATACTAAAATTATGAAGGAGATTCTTTAGAGGAATATGAGACCACATCCTTAACATAGGAATGTAGTGAAATTATCCAAGATAAGCTTCCACCTAAGCTTAAAGATCCCAACTCATTTTCTATTCCTTGTATTATTAGTGATATATCTATTAACCATGCTCTTTGTGATCTTGGGCCTAATGTTAGTTTAATTCCTCTTTCTATTTGTAAGAAACTATAGATGGGAGATATGGAACCCACAACCATTTACCTCTAATAAGTAGATAGATTGGTAAAACATCTGATAGGTATATTAGAATATGTCCCTATCAAGGTCGGTAAGCTCTATATTTCGATTGATTTTATTATTCTTGAGATAGAGGAGGATGCGCAAATCCATATCATATTAGGAATAAGTTTCCTGACTTCTATGGGTGTGGTAATCAATGTGAAAAATGGAAAGCTCTCTCTCATTATTGGGGATAAAAGTGGATTTTTATTTATCCTCTGGAGTAAATTTTCCATTACTTAATGACACTTTCTACAAGATTGATACAATGGACATGATAATTCGAGAGGACTTTGCTTACTTGATCTCAAGTGATGCGATATAGAAATGCTTGATGAAGAGTAGAGTGCTTGATGATAGTGATGATGAGGTGGCGGCTTATGCTACCATGTTTGTGGAAAACCTTATCTATGCAAATGAACCTAAATTGGTGGCTAAAGTTGAGAAGGAATTACATGACCTGGTATATGAAGAAAAGGTTGCACCTAAGGTAGAAACAAAACTCCTCCCTTCCTCACTCATGTATGAATTCCTAGATTCCAATGGTGAATACCCTCTTATTTTGAATTCTAAATTGAGTCATGAGGAATTTGAAAAAATACTTGAAGTCCTTAGGCTATATATGGATGCCATAGGTTATTCCAATGATGACATCAAAGGCATTAATCCCTCCTTTTGTATGCATTGAATTATATTAGAATAAGGGAATAAATCCTCTATTGAACATGAATGGAGATTGAACCCAAGCATGAAATAGGTATTTAAAAAAGAAGTGATTAAATTACTTAATGCAAGGATCATCTACCCTATCTTAATAGAGATTGGGCATGTCTCAAAACACTATGGAACAAAGAGGATGTTAAGTATTTGTTCACTAGAGGCAGCTTTGCCAATTTCTTAATGCATGCACACCCCATGAGCATAGGACTCACCCTTGAGTTCCTTAGTTAGTTTTATTTTAACTTGAATCTCATCTATACTTCATTCTCCCCCTATTGGTTGAATATTTACCGAGGAACAACAATTATAGGATCCTCAAGAATTCTAGGCTTGAATCTCCATGCCAAGGAGGCTATGTGATCCTAGGCCTTATAGCACACATCATACTAAGGATTCATTAATCTATAATCTAGTATTAAGATACGTCCAAAGGTTGTTGGTTGGGACACTTTTTGGTAAGGGGAAAGCTAAGGGAATGTACGAAAGCTAGAGCTTTTCGCTCTACGATGTATGCTCCTAGATGATGCCCTTGATGGAGGGTATTATCTCACTGATCACCTAAGTACTATTAGTACTAACATTATTGGTGATATCGTCATAGGAGGCATCATCATGTACATTGCTAGCTGAATTGTATATAATATAGACGACATCTCTATTAACTTTCAAACAACTTATTTTGGGTTGGCAACTTACACCAACATGAAACTAATTGTGCAAGATAGGCTTCAATTCCTCTTATTCTATAATCAAGAGGTGCGGTATCCATTTTCCAAAAAACCTTTCACCACTCTCATTGATAACAGAAGCACCAACTAGTTACCTTCACCCACCATAGCTCGCCTTGCTTAACCTATTCTCCCTTCAGATAAAAATCCAACTTTCCTAAAGAGGTACCCAATCTATCATTGCTTTCTCTCCTAGTGCCTCCATCTTTTGGCATAGATGTTGGTCTTTCTTCCTCTAAAACCTCTTGGGATGTCCGTTTCTAGCATATCAATGACTGTTTCAATATTCTTGATGCACAAATTGTGAGTCTTCAAGACTGCATCACTCCTATCAACCAAATGAACACCATGATACACTAATTGTATCAATGGCATCTCGAGCATGGTTACCCACCAACACTCCCACCCCATTTGTTGCACTTCATCCTTACCCCCACATGTACACTAATCACACATTGCAGATAATGTGTACTTTAAGCATGGGGAAGTTCAAGGTATGTCTACTTTTTTCATTTTTGTTTCTTTTCTTTATTTCCTCTTTCTTTTAGTCTATTCTTTATTTCTTTCTCTCTTTTGTGTTCGGTTTGCTATAATGGTGTTTATTTTATTAGCATGTTTAGTGTGTTGTTTATAATTAAATAAAAGAATTCGGGAAATGATAGGCCTATGGTGACAATATGATAGATTATTTTACAATGCTTGATCATACACTAGTGAGACCTATAGGTTGCGAGAAATTATAATCAAAATGCTTTGAAATTGTTTTAAGCGTTCATCTTCTTAAGTTTTATTTATTGTAACACTCTATTGGTTCATCTTCTTAGATTTGTGATGAGTTCATATTTTGACACATTTTATACCCTTATAATCTTAGTTTTTGGTAGTTTATTTAGCTAATATAGGGGAATAATTATTGTTTTATGCTTAAGTGGTAAAATTTACATAAATTTTATTATTTGAGCTAAAATGATATAAATTAAGTAAATTTAGAGTAAAATAATATTTATTAATTTTTATTAATTTATTTTACAGGTTTTGTTTTAAATAAATAAAAAAAAAAACCTTTGGACCAACGGCCGAAGGCCGAAGGCCCAAAAGCCTGTAACAAAATAAACCAAACGGACGTCGAAGCGGAACGAAGCCAAACGAGTTAGCAGCCGCACGGAAAGAAAAGAAAAGTCAGCCGTAGGGCTGACGTGGCATGACGAGACAGACGGACGCGGCATTAAATAGAGAGCGAGAGAGGGCACGAGAGTGCAGCGCGAGACAGAGCCTGACGGCTCTGTCAGGGGAACAGCGTCGTGCAGAGCGGCGAGCGTAGAGAGTGGAGAGAGTCAACAGGCTCGGACGACGCAGAGGGCGCGACAGAGCCTTCCTTCATAGGCTCGGGAGAAAACGCAGACGCTGACGCGGACGCAAAGGACAGCGCCGCACGGTAACCGAGGAGCAGCCGTCAGCCCTGTCAGCCGGGCGGAAAAAGGAAAAAGAAAAAGAAATTTTTGCACGGAAATAAAGGCCGAGAAAGGAAGAAAAATCAGAGGAATAAATTAATATCCGGTAGAATTTATTTCAGATAAAATTAATTTTTATCTGAATAAATTCTTGATCTTTAATTCAAAATTAATTCCGATTATTTCTTTCTCTTATTTTTAATCTATATTTTAGATATATATTTCTGTGTAATTAATTCTTTAATTATGGTTGGCTGATTATTTATTGTTAGGGAATAATTTGAAACCCTAGATTATGATTTGAATTATAATTTTATTTTCTTTGTTTCGTGAGATTGTTTCTTGACTCTATATTAATTGCTATCGTTTATATGTATAATTCTGTCCAGTATAGTTTATTTGGTGCATGCCTTGTTCTGGTTCCTCATAAGTGACAGTATGTAGGATTATTTGCCTGCGAGGTGGCCATCTAAATATACTAGAATTTATATGTATAAATTGCAGCTAGGTTAGATAACAATTCACCTAATCGTTTTGTGATTCTAACCGAAGTGGTAAAACGTTTCGATACGTGTGGGTCAAGGATAGGAAATACAGCTAGACATGCGTTTTGTACTAGTCTGGGTACTTAGATTGACAGCCTTCCACTTACACTTAATGCATTAAATCTAGTTAAATATAGGAGCCGCTTGTTGCTGCTATACTGCTAGTATTTAATAGGGTTAATATAGGCACGTGGTCGTATTAATTAATTAAGGGAAGTAATATAAGGTGTATGGACCTGCGTTTGGTGTGCAACTTGGTCGATCTCTTTTTCACGATTAAAATATGACTTAGAAATAAATATTATATTTTCAACCTAATCTAGTGGTGGATTTTTATTTCCCTAACATATTTCTCCTATCTGCTAGTTTCCCATTATTTTTCATTATTTTCATTATTAGTTTACTTTATTCCATTTAATCCTTTTATTATTTTATTATTATTTTGATAAACCCCCATTAGTATTTTTCTTATTTATTTATTTTAGGTTATTTAGTGTTTTTATTTTATTTATAGTTTAAGCTAGTTAATTAGAGGTGAGCCCTCTCAATCCCCGGTTTAGAACGATACCCTTATTTACCAGTGCTACAAGTGACAACAAGAGGGTTTAAATTGCGTGCCGGCTACGGTCGCACCAATTTTTGGCGCCGTTGCCGGGGATTGATAACTTCACCTTTATTTTGCTAGTATTTTTAGTGTGTTTTTATTTTTAGTGTTTTTGTATTTTTTTTTTCTTTTAGTTTGTTTTAGATTTTCTTAGGATTTTTAGTGTGTTTTGTTATTAACCTTTTCCTTTGAAGTGTTAATATTTTCAGGTGGCTATGAGAGGATCCTTTGGTTATGGACAACTTTGCTCGAATCTTAACGCAAGAGTAAATGAGGTAAGTATGAGTAGTCTTGAAGACAAACTTGACAAACTTACTACTCTTGTTTTGCAGGTTGCTAAAGCTATTGTAGTTGTTAATACAAGTGAAGTGTGTCATACACAAGGAAATCCATATGCTTACCATGAACAAGCTATGAGAGGAGGAGGATGGACACAATCTGGTGCTCAATCTTTCAATGGTTTTCAAGGACACGATCCCTATACAAGCACATACTATTCGGGAATGAGGCATCAACCCAACTTTGGATGGGAGATGAATGATCAGTATCAAGTGCCATATCAAGACCCTTACATGCGTGAATATGAAGCTTCAAAATATTATCAGTATCCTCAACACGAATTTTCTCCAGTTTCAGAGCCCTCAAGTTCAGAAAAAATGGATAAGCTTCTTGAAGAACTGATAAATGATCAAAACCAGTTGGCAGAAAACCTAAATCAACTGGTGCAACGTCAGATTATACAAAATGAAAGGGTGTCAGTGATAGAGGAGAAAATAGGTTATATGGTCAACCTGATGAATCAGTCACAAGCACAAGAAGAGCTCTCTAGTACTTCAATTCCAAATTCAAGTGAGAGTTATGAGGGTGATGATGCCATATCCGAAGGTAATGATGAGCTAGTTGAGGAGGTTTCCATGAAAAACATTGAAGAGCAAGATCAAGTGGAAGAAGAGCTTATAAAAGTAGAAGAAGAATCTCATCAAAATGAGGATCAAGTGAACAAAGAGAAGTATATGGTAGACAAGACTATCACTTTCACCTACCATATACCATCTTTGAACATTTATTCCCCACTTTTGCTTGGAGATGAGCATAATGCACAAGGTAAGCCTTTGGACCACTTTGATTTTATTTATGCTGACCACACTCCTTGTTTTCCCTCTCTTAGCAGGTTAGATGGATCCAAGAGTGAAGAGAGTAATCAAATCACCTTGGATACATTTAATAAGAAGCGTGATGCTCCAAAGGAGAGGTTATGTTGGAAGGACGTGTTTAAAGATTTTGAGATGGAAAAATATGTTCCTTCGATAGAGAGATCAAGATACATGGATATTGGGCAAAATATTCTCTCTTTACACACCAGTTTAAACTCTAATCTAGGTAAGTTACGTTCTTGCTGGATCAAATCTTTCATTAAATCTAACATTTTGTCTTTTTCTTCCTTGCAGGATAAAGATGATCATCACAAGGAAGGATTTGGTGAAGCAGCTCTCAAGTGGACGTATCCACCTTGAACGAGTAAACCGAGATCATGTCAGGCTGAAGACATAAAAACAAGCGCTACTTGGGAGGCAACCCAATGTCATGAGGGAGTTTTTCTATCCTTTAGTTATTTATTTATTTATTTTGTTTTCTCCATACATTAAATTTCATGTTTCCTTAGTTGTTTACACATTGAGGACAATGTGTGATTTAAGTGTGGGGGTGCATGTGCTTTACGTAAAAAAAAAAATTTGAAAAAAAAAATTGTTTTGATATTTTTAGAGTGTTTAATAATTTTAGAATGTTTAGGATTTTTAGAGTTGTAGGAACCCTTAACTAGTTAATGAGGAATATATCTTTGAAATCTAATGGAAAAGAGGATCATGAAATCGAGATAAAGTAAGTGGAGATTTTTGGTGTTGATTTCGATATAGGGAACACATATCTACGTGTCTAAATGTGAATGGAGAAAGAATATGTATGATTTTCTAATCACCGACATGGCATGTTGAGATTCATCACATTCCTCAATGAGCATTTGAACCATATGTACCTTCTTTTTTTGAGCGAATTTACACAAAATCATCTACTATTTCTTGGCTTCAAAATTTTTCTTTGTAAACCTCATATATGTTTAATTGCTTTGATCAAATTATTTGCCATAGATCTTGTAATGGACTATAGAGATTACTAGAACTTACTCTTGTACTAGTCGAAGCTTATAGTCAAAACATGCTCTGATTGAGAAAATGATAAAGGCAGCTTAGGAATTTTCCATCACATGACCAAATAGCTTAACCTGATTTGTGTATACAGGATGTACACCCCATAGAAACCCTTTTGAGCCTATACATGGAGCATACATTTTTTTTATTACCCACATTAAATAACCTTCGGGCCTTAATGTCCTTACCTTTGCTTAAAGCTAGTGGAAGGAAATCAAATCATTATGGATATAAAGAGTTATTGTGTATGTGTATGTGTGTGTGTGAAAGAAATATATGTATTTATGCTAAGAAAGGGATTGGTTATGTTTGGTGGAGATAAAAAAAAATTTGAATGAAAAGAAAAAAAATGAAAAAAAAAGAAAATTGTCAAAAAAAAATGGAAAAAAAAATGAAAAAAAAAAAGAAGAAGAAAAAAAAAATGTTAGGATATAAGGAAGAGAGGGAGTTATGGAGATTATGTTGAGAAAGTTCTATTCATGTTACATTTTATTGTGAAGGTGGAGAGGTGTGTCATTAATCATTGATGTGGAGATATGCTTATATTTCATCTAATTATTAGATTCCACTAGCTCTTGATCTTTTTAGCACCACACTCCTAAAATACTCCATACCCTTCTTTACCTTAAACCCCGTTACAACCAATAAGTAAGTCCTATTTGATTTTCAAGATGAGCAGCTTTTGATCTGTTGGAGATTAGTCACAAGAGTTAAGCATATGGTTTGGTCCATTTGGCAAATATTTGGTATCTTTCATGAGGTTTTATCCACAAGAACATGAGCCTTCTTTGTTTATATATGTGAGTCGTTTGTTATTTTTATCATCTTAGCTCACATACATGAGTGTTTCTATACATTTGTAGCCATGAATCTAAGAGAGAGAAAAAAATATAGAGGGTATCCATAGTGAGGATGGATCTTGATGTGACTAAGGCGTGGTAGATTTTCATCCATAATATTGATCTGTTCATACCTGTCATGTTTATGTGTGAACCATATGTTGAAATTGATTCTTTAAATCTCCCAATGCTGAATTTTGATTGATTGCTAATCTTGACATTTGAAAGTAAGAGATTCTGAGACAAATATGGTTAAGGGTGTTAGGTATATAGTTTTAGTTTTAGTTTTTATTTATTTTTATTTATGTGTGATTTTTCATTTTATTTGTGTGTGATTTTGTGGGTATATCATCTGCGAAACCCTCACGAGACCTTACTCGTCCTCGATGGGTGACCTAGGGGTTTAAAGGGCTTGTTGCACATGCTAAGTGTAATCGTGAGACCTACGAAAGTGGTTAGTTAATTTAATTTTATTTATTTAGAATAATAACTTGCTTGAGGACAAGCAAGAAGCTAAGTGTGGGGGTGTGATGAGTTCATATTTTGACACATTTTATACCCTTATAATCTTAGTTTTTGGTAGTTTATTTAGCTAATATAGGGGAATAATTATTGTTTTATGCTTAAGTGGTAAAATTTACATAAATTTTATTATTTGAGCTAAAATGATATAAATTAAGTAAATTTAGAGTAAAATAATATTTATTAATTTTTATTAATTTATTTTACAGGTTTTGTTTTAAATAAATAAAAAAAAAAACCTTTGGACCAACGGCCGAAGGCCGAAGGCCCAAAAGCCTGTAACAAAATAAACCAAACGGACGTCGAAGCGGAACGAAGCCAAACGAGTTAGCAGCCGCACGGAAAGAAAAGAAAAGTCAGCCGTAGGGCTGACGTGGCATGACGAGACAGACGGACGCGGCATTAAATAGAGAGCGAGAGAGGGCACGAGAGTGCAGCGCGAGACAGAGCCTGACGGCTCTGTCAGGGGAACAGCGTCGTGCAGAGCGGCGAGCGTAGAGAGTGGAGAGAGTCAACAGGCTCGGACGACGCAGAGGGCGCGACAGAGCCTTCCTTCATAGGCTCGGGAGAAAACGCAGACGCTGACGCGGACGCAAAGGACAGCGCCGCACGGTAACCGAGGAGCAGCCGTCAGCCCTGTCAGCCGGGCGGAAAAAGGAAAAAGAAAAAGAAATTTTTGCACGGAAATAAAGGCCGAGAAAGGAAGAAAAATCAGAGGAATAAATTAATATCCGGTAGAATTTATTTCAGATAAAATTAATTTTTATCTGAATAAATTCTTGATCTTTAATTCAAAATTAATTCCGGTTATTTCTTTCTCTTATTTTTAATCTATATTTTAGATATATATTTCTGTGTAATTAATTCTTTAATTATGGTTGGCTGATTATTTATTGTTAGGGAATAATTTGAAACCCTAGATTATGATTTGAATTATAATTTTATTTTCTTTGTTTCGTGAGATTGTTTCTTGACTCTATATTAATTGCTATCGTTTATATGTATAATTCTGTCCAGTATAGTTTATTTGGTGCATGCCTTGTTCTGGTTCCTCATAAGTGACAGTATGTAGGATTATTTGCCTGCGAGGTGGCCATCTAAATATACTAGAATTTATATGTATAAATTGCAGCTAGGTTAGATAACAATTCACCTAATCGTTTTGTGATTCTAACCGAAGTGGTAAAACGTTTCGATACGTGTGGGTCAAGGATAGGAAATACAGCTAGACATGCGTTTTGTACTAGTCTGGGTACTTAGATTGACAGCCTTCCACTTACACTTAATGCATTAAATCTAGTTAAATATAGGAGCCGCTTGTTGCTGCTATACTGCTAGTATTTAATAGGGTTAATATAGGCACGTGGTCGTATTAATTAATTAAGGGAAGTAATATAAGGTGTATGGACCTGCGTTTGGTGTGCAACTTGGTCGATCTCTTTTTCACGATTAAAATATGACTTAGAAATAAATATTATATTTTCAACCTAATCTAGTGGTGGATTTTTATTTCCCTAACATATTTCTCCTATCTGCTAGTTTCCCATTATTTTTCATTATTTTCATTATTAGTTTACTTTATTCCATTTAATCCTTTTATTATTTTATTATTATTTTGATAAACCCCCATTAGTATTTTTCTTATTTATTTATTTTAGGTTATTTAGTGTTTTTATTTTATTTATAGTTTAAGCTAGTTAATTAGAGGTGAGCCCTCTCAATCCCCGGTTTAGAACGATACCCTTATTTACCAGTGCTACAAGTGACAACAAGAGGGTTTAAATTGCGTGCCGGCTACGGTCGCACCAATTTGCCCATCTAGACTAATACATAGGAAATAGGGTTAATTGCAAAGGAACCGGTGAGATCTTGAGCTTTATAGACTGTCCATATTTTATACAGTTTTACTATTTTCTAACTGTGTGTTTTTTCCTCCGATATGCGATACTAGAACTTCCATGATTTCTCTTTGAAACCACATCTAACTTATGCATGGATTTATTGTGATTGAGGCACATGCTTTCTTTTTATAGCTACATTAGCTAAATGGCCTACCAAGCGGCATTTGTTTTCCTTTATTTAAACCCCTTTGAGTCTAAGACTTGCTCATTTGATCATAAACCTACTGGATAACCATAATTTTGAGTTATTACCTTACCTTTGTCTGATACAAGGGAGTGGTAACTCCTTAACCTATTTGGTGTAGCTATGTTATGAAATAAGCATAGAGGTGTGATAAAAAAAAGGGTGTTTGGTATAGCTTGTGTTATGAAAGTGATCTAATTATAGATCCATTCTCTTCAGAAAAAAAAAGGGAAAAGAAAAGAAGAATGAAATTATTGAAGTTGTGATGTGGGGAATAAAGTAATCTACTTTTTTATGGGTAGAAAAGAGTTGTTAGAAAAGAGCTTTAGTTGTTAATTGGAGAGTGAGTAGAAAGTTATCAATCTCAAATTTTAACATATATACTTATATTTGTCGCTCCACTAGCTTTTAGACCATTAGCTACAATCCTAGAATTATCTTACCCATAACCCCAACCCCATTACAACCTTAATAAAACCTCATGATTTTTGTAATGAATAATGTCTTCAAGTGGTGGAGAATGAGAGTGTGTGAAAGCATATGGTCAATCATTATGGGCCTGGAGAATTTTGAGTGAAACAATTTTACCTCCACAACACACGAGTGTAGAGCGTTCACATTTTTCTAAAGATAGAAATTCTACAACCTTGTTTAACCAATATCTTCTAAGGATGGAATCTACACGATCCTAAACCATCTTAGAGTGTCGTGATAATACTAATTTAAGAATCGGGAAAAAAGGTAATCACGCCTTTATTTTCTTTTTTCCTAAGTATAGGTCAATCGTGCAATTGTATGTCTTGTTCATGTAGTTTTTTCTATCATCTAAGGCTTTAATCTCCTTCTACTTTCCCCAATTTCTTTCTATTATATGTGTTTTTGCTTGAGGAAAACCAAAGGATAGGCATAGGGGGTTGATAAAGTGAATATTTTCAATATTTTCTATATTTTCACCTTGCTTTGCCTTCATTTTAAGATATTAATTGGTTTGTAATATGTATTTTATTATGGTTCAAGTCTATTGTTAGCACTATTACTTGCTTAGTATTTTGTTTTTAAGGATTTGCACAAGAATGCAAAAATATAGGGAAGTAGTGCGTGTATTTGGAGCAAAGGACCAAGTATGAAAGGAATTGAAGGAAGATAAATTAACCTAGCATGTTTATGGAGGAGTCTAGGAAGTTAAAGAGCTGAAAATAAGCTAAGAAGGTCAAAAAAGGCAAGGGGATGGTGTTGCATAGCCAATTGCATAGCCGTGCAACACTAATGCAGCCAGCATTCGAACACCAAAATGTCGCATGGTAAGCTTTGCAGATCTTACATAGTCATGTAGAATCTAAGTGAGCCAAGTTGAAGCTAAGATTATCTCATGGCTAGGATGCATAGATCTTTTAAAGCCATTCTAGATCTATGACTACTAGTTTGAGACCCAGAATGCTACTTGGCAAAGCGATGCAAACCTTACATTGTTGTGTAGTAGTGGTTACCCACGATCGTCGTGCGCAATCTAGACTGTGTTATAGGTAGTTTTTATGGGATTCTTTGTGCACTTCTTGGGGAAGTTTTTTGGGGTGGATTTCAAGGACCTTTTCCTCTCTTTTCCCAAGCAAAAAATTCATGTAACATGTCTTGAATTCTTTAGTTTTAATTTTTCGATTTAAGTGTAAGTTTTGTTTATAAGCAACTCAAAATCAACTATGTTCTCCCCCAATTTATGGCTAATTCAATCCATTCTCTTCTTTGTAAACTTTTATACTGTCATTATATTTGTTATGAAATTTACATCATTTATATTTTCTTACAATCATGAGTGAGTAATCCTTCTTATAGGATTGAGTTAGGTCCATTTTAGTATTAATGTATATGTTGTATGTTTAGTTCGTATGTGTTGTTTCATGTGTTAGGATTGATTGTTTTAAGTGAGACTTGATGGAATCCGACCTTTTTAAATATTATTTGCGAATAAAAGGTTGAAGTCTTTATTGGATATTAACATTTGAATGGGAATTCAAACGATCATGAAAGTAGATGTTTGGTTCTTAGGGACTATAGAATCGGCGGCACTTAATGGGTTTAATATAATTTATTAATCATAATTTGTTAGCAAATTAGATTAAATACATTCTTATATCATGAAAGAGGCTAATGAGTATATTTAGATCAATTATTCACAGCCATTGAACTAACCTATAATATAGCATTATTTCATTGTAGAATACCAATTTTATAGACCAAAGTTCAATCTTAGGCTTTATATTTATCATTTTAGAGTCTATATTCAATTAGTTGTTATATTTATTTTCACGACCTATCTGTATATTCTCACTCCATAATGATTTAGATAGCTAAAATGATGAAGTTTGGTACTCAATTATGAGGTCCTTGTGGGATACGATCTTGAAGTGCTATAATGAATTCATGTGCTTGTAGATTGGCACCATTAGTCACAAAAGTAGAAATTTGATTCTTAGGTACTATTGAATCAGTGGTACTTAATGGATTTAATCTAATTTGTTAGTCACAAAAAGTAGTCCATGAATTAGGTAAAATACATTCTTATACCTTGAAAAAGCTAGAAAATAACATTAGACCAATTGTTTATATTTATTTAGACTATACTACAACATATTGTTAATTTATTATTAAATACTGAGGTTGAGACCAAAGTTCAACCCTAGGCTTTATGTCTTTCGGTTTAGAATCTATAATTAGTTACTCGCTGCACTTGTATTCATTATATACTTCCATATTCTCGTTCCATAGCGATATAGATGGCTAAAATGATAAAAATCAGTAATCAATTACAAAGTCCCTATGGGATGCGACCTTCACATGCTACAACGATGCCATGCAATTGCGAATGAGAACTCATCAAGCTTTTAGCATTTTTTGGGACTTTGGCCAATTGATATTAATTCTTTTGTTAATAATCTAGATTAGATATTTCTTTTCTTATTTTTATTTGCTTTTATGCTTTTCTTTTCCTCTTTGTTAGTTTTTTGTTTTCTATCTTCATGTTCTTTATATGCAATGTTCTCTCCATTTAGGACCTCCAGTTGCACTGAATCCTAAAATTGAGAGAACTTTAAGTGAATTGAGAACATAGGTACATGAGACAAAAGCAAACAAAGGCTCCAAAATTATGGCTGAAATAGATGGAGCTGAAGAGAAAAAACTCTCTCTTAGGGAGTTTACATCTCCTAATGCATATGGAGTGTAATCTAGTATTAGAAAGCTAAATGTCACCACCAAAATTTTCAAGTTGAAGGTTGCACTCCTTAATATGGTGTAGCAAATCAATTTAGTGGCAGCCCAACAGAAGATCCAAATTTGCACATCTCCATTTTCCTGAAGTATTGTGATACTTTGAAAATGAACGAGGTAACATATGATGCAATAAAACTACAATCGTTTCCATTTTTGTTATAAGAGAAGGCAAGATTTTGGTTACAATCACTCTCTCTGAGTTCTATCACCAATTGGAAACAACTCTCACAGGCTTTCTTAAACAAGTACTTTACCCTATTACTTGCAAGAACTATGGTATTGTAGGGTACTCGTCATTTGAATGTTAATCTATTGCTCCTCCATCCCCTGAAGCAACCCTTCGTAACCATATGAATGATGTGAACAACTTCAACCAAAAAGAAAACCCATTTTCTCCTACCTATAACTTGGGATGGAGAAATTATTCAAATCTCTCCTATAAGAACCCGCTACTTAACCCCACTCCTTAATAAAACTTTAGGCCTCTAGGTTTGCAAAACTCTAGACTACCATTGAGTTACCCTCTAAAGTCTAATCTTGAGTTAATGTTAGAGAATTTTATGGCCTCTCAAAATAAGCTAGCCGAGGATTTGAGGAAATCACTTAAGAATTTAACTTCTAATGTTGAATAACTAGCCACCCACAACAAGATGCTGGAAAACCAAATCATTCAGCTGGTCTAGCAATCTAGATCTTCTTCTTTGCCCTCTGGAATGCTTCCAAGGCAAATATAAACCAATCCTAAGGGATCGGTTAATGTCATAGCCCTTTGAAGTGGGAAGGAACTAAAGGGACCTATTTTCAGAAATTAAATTGAGGATTTGGATGTGAGGGTTCAGAATGATACAAATGGGGGTGATGAGCCTGTGAAAACTAAGAAAGAAACTAACCTAGGAAAGGATCATGAACATAAGAAGTATGTCCCCTTACTAACATACAATCCTTATATCCCTTACCATTAGAGGCAAGTGAAGGATAGGTTGGAAAAAAATTTAGGAAATTCTTGGACATGTTGAGGAAAATCCTTATAAATATCACATTTATTGATGGTGTGACCCAAATTCCAACATATGAAAAATTCCTCAAATAGATTTTATCAAATAAGCACAATTTAGAAGAGTATGAAACCATAACCTTAATAGAATAGTGTAGCACCCTAATTCAAACAAATTATAGCCTAAACCTAAGGATCCCATTTCATTCTTTATACCTTGTTCTGTTGGAAATGTGGTCATTAATCATGCTTTATGTGATATAGGTGCAAATGTAAGCCTAATACCTTTTTTCCATTTATAAGAAAATTGAAACAAATGAATTGACGACCACTAAAATATCTCTTTAGTTTGTAGATTGGTTAGTGAACTATGAGGTAGTTATTCTTGAAGATGTCCCTATAAAGGTTGATAAAATTTTCATTCCTATTGAGCTTTTCATCTTGGAGATGGAGGAAGATTATCAAATCCTCATAATCTTAGGAAGACCACTCCTAGCAACTGCAAGTGGTATCAATGATGCGAAAGATGGAAGGTTATCCTCAAGTTTAATTTATCTAAAACTGTGAAATCTCCTAACTTTGATAACAAATGCTACAGGATTGACATATTCAAGCAGGTTGTACAAAGAGAATTACTTAGGTAATTATCCAAAGATCCATTTGATAAATACCTAGTGCATGGAAACCCTAATAAGAGCAATGAAGATGGTGAAATAATAAAGATATTGAGGGTAGCCTCTCTCCTACCTAATGCAGAAGACATAATTGAAGTGCTAAAAATAGACTCAAAATGTATCTAAGAGGGGGCAAATGAAACACCAAAGGTAGAACTTAACCCGCTCTCTCCCTCTTTAAGGTATGAATTTCTCAACTCTAACTTTAACTACCTAGTTATTATTAATGTGAACCTGAGTAAAAATGAAACTGAGAAATTTCTTAGAGTACTTAGATTGCATAAGAAGTCCATTGGCAACACTATTGATGACATAAAGGGTTTAAGCTCTTCTTTATGCATGCATCGCATTTTCTTAGAGGAGGGACACAAACCTTCTATAGTGCATCAAATACAATTGAACTCTAGCATGAAAGAGGTTGTCAAGAAAGATGTCATTAAGTTATTGAATGCAAGAGTAATATATATTGAAATACCCCAAAATCCTAATTTAGGAATTATGGCAAAATAATGATTTATTAGAAAAATTAAGTAAATAAATTATTTTATTAAAATAATGGGAAAATTAATTGAGGAAAATAAAGAGAAAATAATAAATAAGTTTTATAGAAAATTTTGGACATTTTACTAATTAAAATGAAAGTAAAGGAAAATTTATTCCGATAGCCCAAATTAATCTAAAAAGGGGATTATTTATTATTTTATAAATATTTTTATTTTAGGTAATAATCTAAAATACAAAATACCAAAAAAAAATCCCAACCCACCTATTTTCTTTCTCCTTTTTTTTCTTTTTTCCATTTTCTTCCTACTTTTCCTTTTTCCTTCTTCCTGTCCTTTCTCCTTTTCTTATTTTTTTCCCTTCTCCTTCCCAGTTTGGGCTAGCCCATGACTCAGACTCCCTTCCCACTCTGTCTCGTGTGGCCAGGCCCGCCCAAATTCTTTTTCTTCTTTCTTTCTTTCGCCAATTCCCCCTAGCCGGCTGGTCCTCTCTTTTTCTTTTCTTTCCCTTGGATCTTCCGGTCCACCCCCTTTCCCTCTTCTTCTTCTTCCCACGCTGCCTGCACCCGACCCTGCAACCCTACACCTGCCGATAGCCACCTAAACAATCCGGCCATCCTCCATTTCATCTCTCATCGCTTTCTTTCACAAATTCGACCCCAACCGACTCTTTTCCCCTCTCTCGATCACCCTGCCCCTTTCCCTTTTCCTTTTTCCCTCGACCTTGCCGCCCTACCATAGCAGCACCGCCTCGACTGCCGCCACCGGCGGCATGCCTGGCACCTGCACCCTCTTGTCATATTCCCCTTGTCATTGCCCACCTCAATTAGCCTATAAATACCCCATAGGCAGCCATAACAGAGCTTCTATTTTTGCAACCCAGAAACCCCATTTTTGCGTCGCCGCCCAAACAGCTCCTTATTCTGCTGCCATCGACAACCGCCACCACAAACACTGCCCACAAAAATCTTACCCGCACTGCCCTCTACAATACCGAGCCACTCTCCTCCCCTATCTTGTCCTGCACGATCCACCTCGGCCGTGCAAAATTGCCATTCTGATCAGCCCTCACCAACCCACGCCGCCAATTTCGGCGTAACTAGCACCTCCTCCACCCTCCAAAACATCCAGGGAACTTCACCCTACCTCCCCAAACCTCTATATCCCCCTACCTCCCTCTCCTTTTACCTTCTCCACCTTCCACCACCTTCGGCCACTGTACCAACCGCCGTGCGCCGCCACTTTCAACTACACCACCACTTCCATTCCACCCCTCTCCACCTGATACACCTTTCCCCATCTCAAACACCCCCTCATTCCCTCTTCTCTAGCCTACAACCCCATATTTCCACCTCTCTCCCTCCTCCACCACAGCTGCCGATCCCGCCACCAATCCTAGGTGGTATTCTAATTTTCCCAGCCCTTAAAATCTTTTTCCATAAGTGTTAATATTTTTTTAGTAATATTAATAGTATTACTCTTATTATTATTATTATTATTATTATTATTATTATTATTATTATTATTATTATTATTAATGTTGTGTTGTTATTATTATTATTATTATTATTATTATTATTATTATTATTGTTATTGTTATGTTATTATTCTTATAATCTAACCTAAATTCAAAAATATTTACAACTATGGTACTATCATTTAAAAGGCTACAACTTTAGTATTAATATAGTTATTATTATTATTATTATTATTATTATTATTATTATTATTATTATTATTATTATTATTATTACTACTACTACTACTACTACTACTAATACGACCACCACCACCACCACCACTATTACTACTATTATCATTATGATTATTATTATTATTATTATTATTATTATTATTGTCTTACTCATACTATTAATACTAACTTGGCCATTATTACTTTTAGTATTAGTGTAAATGTTGGGACTCTTATATTACTATTATTCGTTTCGATTTTTATCCTTATAATGTTTAACATTATTATTAATATTACTACTAATAATATTATTAATATTTCTATCATTATTATTATTATTATTATTATTATTCTATTATAGTCGACCACATTATCACTAAGACTACTACTAAGATGATTTCTAGGAATTTCATTAGTGTTATCCTTAAGATGAGAACTACTATTAATTTTATCACTATTATTATTATTATTATTATTATTATTATTATTATTATTATTATTATTATCATCATCATCATCATCATGTAATACTACCATAAATATTATAATTGTTAACTTGTCTTTTGCCAATATTTCATAACCACTAACTTATTGTCACTATTAGCATTATTAATATAAGAATTACTATGGTCGCTACTTTTATATTACTTATGCCACTATTATTATTATTACTAGGGTTTGGGTTGATATTAGTATTATCACTAAAACTAATAATAATATTAGTATTTGTAATATTGAAACTATTACCTTTAACACTATAAAATCACTATGACTACTTAAACATAAGCCATGATGACTATTAAGAATTATTTCGGTTAGTAGTAGCATGAGTAATTATTTTGAGAATAATAACCCTACTTTAAATTATAAAACTACTATTAGCGTTATTAGCCTTAATAGTAGAGTATGATAAGGTAGGGTAGAAATAATGGTAATCTTTGGTAAGAGGGAGATTAACCCATAGTATTTTTTCTCTTATAGGTGACTCAAGCCAAAACTCTGAGGAGGCGTATGAGCGTGCTCCAAGCCCGACGTCATTTTAGGTAAGGATGTAGCTAAGGTCCCTATGTGTTGTGTGACTTATATGTCTTGGATGCTATATATCATGATATGTCGTGTATTGTATGATTTTCATTAACTTATCTTATGTGTAGCACAACTTGTAGTTGAGGTATGTTTGTATGTTTCATTATGGCATGATCATGATACATATATATGGTGATATTGATGTGATATGATATGGCCCTCTAGGACATGCATGTTAGGACAACTGATAATATGATATGGGGATGAAAGGATAAAAAGAAAGAAAATGGGAAGTGAGTTCACTAAGGGGGATATGAGGTTAACCAAACTACCTCATGATCCATGAGAGGGAAATAAAGAGAAAGAAATGACCAAAATGAATGAAAGATAAGAACCATGCATGGGGATTCTAGGGTTCGCATAGGGACTTCAAAAGTTTGCGTGGGGTGGATAAAACTCACATGGGGATGATCTTTACGTGAGAAAATTTTTTTAGGATGTAAATAAGCTAAGGGGAGAGTTTTGGAGTGATTGGAGACTTGGGATTAAAAATAGTACATAGGTTGGTGTAATTGTGTATAAGGGACCCGATTAGGGTTTTGGGAGGAAGCAGTAATCTGGAAAATGTAGAAGTAAAAATGATTAAGGGAGAGTGGAGTACGGGTTAAGAGTGGAAATTTATTTGATAAGGGGAAAGTATTGGTGCCATAGGAGAGAAGAGATATCTGGTGAAAAAGAGAGAGGTTGCTTGTGGAAGAAGAAATGTACTAGGGTTAAAGTGGCCAACTAGGGTTTTTTAGTCACATATGGAATCGAGGGGCAAAGTGATATGATTTGGGATTGGATCTAAATGAGATAAGGTATGGTGTGATAAACGAAGTAATGGTAGTGTAAGTAAGAGAGAGTTGGACCACATTAGTCCAATTTGGGTTTTTAAAGGAAAACCCTAGAGGGTGACAGTAGGTGGAGTTGATGGCATGAGGTGTTGGGCCTAACCCACACCCATATGAGTTGGGTTTTTCATTATGTGTAAGTGTAAGGGGAAATGGATGTCATGAGGTGTTGAGCCTACACCTGACTTGGGGATCAAGAGCAACTCGACCAAACTCTATTTTCTTTTATTAGACCATGTATCATTTTATTTTAGTTATGCGATATCGTACGGTGCTTTATGTTTTGAAAAACTCTAGTTTCTTACTCTTTAGATTGTAATTCTAAACCGCACTCTAATTTCTGTATGAATTGTGTTTTATTAATGACTTGTGTTTCTATTAATGGCTTGTGCTTGACGTTAACCTGTTTAGCCTTAGCACTTAGTACTGGAATGGTAGGAGTGAACCGATCTGGTACTAAGTGTGGCGGTAACACCCCTTGAATTTACGGTTTTATTATTTCACTTCTATTAAACCTTTTTAAATAAACAAAATTTTTCAGTAGTAAATTATGGGGGTATTACATATATGGCATTAGATAATGAATTTGTGAGCCCCATTCAATTTGCACTAAGAAGGGAGGGATAACTTTTGCTGGGTATGACAATAATGAGCTTATCCCAACTATGATGGTAAGAGGGTAGTGAATCTGTATTGACTGTAGGAAATTAAATAAGGGCACTCGAGAAGATAACTTCCTTCTCCCATTCATTAATCAAATGTTGGATGGATATTTAGAATTTTTCCAAATCCCTATTCACCCAAGTATCCAAGAAAATAAAATTCACATGCCCTTATGGCATGTTTGCATACTATAGAATGCCTTTTGGTTTCTGTAATGCTCCTGGCATATTTCAAAGATGCATAATGGTTATTTTATATAACTTCATTGAGGATATAATGAAATTTTTCATGGACAATTTTTCTATTATGTCACCTCTTTTGATTCTTGTTTAAGAGATGTGAAGAGGTAAACTTTGTGCTTAATTAGGAATAGTGTCATTTTATGGCATAAGAAGGTATTTTGCTTGATCATCTAATATTAAACTAAGGCATTGAGATCAATCTAGCTAAGATCAAAATCATTAATGAAATTCCTCCTCCCAAGTCAAAAAGGAAATAAGGAGCTTCTTAGGACACTTGTTTCTACTGATGTGTCATTAAAGACTTCTCCAAAATTACTAAACCTCTCACAATTATTCTTCTTAAATATATACCTTTGGTGTTTGATGAAACTTGTCTTGATGCCTTTTATAGGTTAAAGAATGCATTGATGACTGCTCTAATGATTCAACCACCTAATCGGAATCTTCCATTTGAGATTGTGACTAATGCAAGAGACTATGTAGTTGGGGTAGTTATTAGTAAGAAGAAGGATGGTAAATCATATTCCATATACTATCCAAGTCACACATTAGATAGTACTTAATTAAATTATGCCACAATAGAGAAGGAATTGTTAGTTGTGGTGTTTTCCCTCAATAAGTTTCAGTAATACCTAGTTGGTTCGAAAGTCGTTATCTATATTGATCATCCATCCATCAAGTATATACTGAGCAAGAAGGATGCAAAACAAAGGTTAATTCTATGTATGCTACTACTTCAAGAATTTGACCTAGATATCAATGACAAGAAGGGAACTAATAATACTATGGTAGATCATCTTGCCCATATTAGATTGGAGTTAAATGAAGAGGAAGGGGAAATAATAGATGAATCATTCCCAAATGATCACTTATTTGCAGTCACTACAACTTTAAGGGCTCCATGTTTCACTAATTTTATCTCCAAGTGGGTTAAAGAATTGGTGTGCCCTACACATGATTCAAGGGTGGTCATGAGGTTGTTCAAGAATGTTATCTTCCCAATATTTGGTGTTCTAGAGTGGTCATAAGTGATGGAGAAACTCGCTTCATGGAGCGACAGTTCAAAAGCCTTTTAAGGAAATATGGAGTTACCAAAAAAAGTGCAATTCCATATCATTCTCAAACAAGCAATCAATTAGAGATAACCAACCAAGAAATCAAGGTTATCCTTGAAAATACTATAAATAGCTCAAGAAAAGATTGGTCGTTGAAGCTTAATGATGCATAATGGGCATACTAGGTTGTGTTTAAAACATCAATTAGCACCACACCATTCTATTTGATTTATTTGAATCACTATCATTTACCAATGGAGATCGAGCACAAAGTAAATTTGGAAATAAAGTTGCTCAAGTTTGACTGTAAAAAGGTAGGGGAGAGAAGGTTACTTTAACTTAATAAGCTTGATGAGATCAGGCTAAATGCTTATAAGAATGTTCTGATTTATAAAGAAGAATGAAGTGATGGCACAACAAGAACCTTACTTGAAGGGTGTTTCATAAAGGTGAAGAATTGATCCTCTTTAACTATAGATTGAAACTCTTTCTAGGTAATTTGACATCACTTTTATCAGGTCCCTTTCAAATTCAAAAGGTATATCCTTCGACTATGATTAAAATTTGGAGTGAGTCTATGGGTACTTTTAAAGTTAATGGTTATCATTTAAAGCATTACATTACTAGATCTTTGGTAGAAAATTTGAGCACAATTGCTCTTTCTGATCCACCATCAAATTAAGAATAGTATGATCAAGTTAAGGACCCTAAATAGTTACTCCATGGGAGGCAACCCATGTTCTTATATGACTTTCATTTGTTACTTGTTTTCATTTAGCACTTTGATTTTATTTTTACTTTTCTTTTCAATGATTGGTAGGCTTAACAAAGAGAAAAGATAAAATAAAAGGTCTGGTAAGTCATAGCAATAAGATGAGGAGGAACCAATTGGGTATGAGGAATCAAAATCATGGCAAAAGGACCAAAAATATGCTAAAAAGAAGGGTACATGGCCTTGGCACTACCTCTCACATAGTTGTGCACTCTAAGGAAACATTTGTGTGATAGTATGTCCTATGCAAAACCCTAACACAGCCTCTCACATAGTCGTGCATCTCTACACTAATTTTTACGAGAATCAATCCTACACACTACCTAGCCATACTGATCACACACACCCATACATGCCTACACTAATTTATGTGAGAATCAATCCCATCCATGATCGGGTTGTACTGATTCTACACTCTAGTGCCTTCACACTTATCTTCACCGAGATTTAACTTCTCACATGGTCTAGTAGTGCAATGCTTGCATGACTGTGCACATCACCAAATATAAATGTTGCAAGCCTGTGACTTCACATTATGCTCATCAATTTCTATAAAATTCCTTGAATCTTCCTCAACCCTCAGACCCTACAAAGCCACACCCCCTTCCTCCTTTCTCACCACTAGTTTCCACACTCCATTCCTTTTCCTCTACATCAACTTCTCTCCAAAACAGGCGCAACATGATCAAAGTAGCACAGAGTAGCACATCACTATCGTAGCAACATAGAAGTAGACGTTGGCAGTAGCACAACATTCACGACAAAGGCACAAGCTTACACATGAGCAATATATTTTGATTTGATTTTCAATTTTCCTCTAATTTCCTTATTTGAATTGTATTTCACCCTTATGTATTATAGTAGCAGATTTACAATTTTGTTTTCCAACTTATATTGCATAATCCTTAACATTTTGGTCAATTAGTAACTACAAGCATTTCATTATAATGGTGTCTAATAAGCACACAAAGGTGAGTAGAATAGAAAATGAAGGTGAATCTTCACAACAAAAACAACTTTAGTTTTGAGGAAAAGGTATAATGTAAAATACTCAACTTTCTAATCCCTATAGTATCATGTTTGCAAATTCAGTTCACAAAGATCACTATGATAATACTGTTTCTAAAAAAATTACATCTACTTGATAATTCAATAGGACATGTCCCAAAAAGCTAGGGATTAAGGAATAAATTGAGTATTTAATAGCTAAAGGCATTCTTTCCTATTTATTTGTTCATGCTAACCACATGAGCAAAGCACTCACCCTTAAGTACCTTAGCTAGTTTATTTTTTATTAGATTAATAAATTTGTTTCTTTTTAACTCTTTAATGAGCCTCATGTAATTTTTTTATCACAGTTTTCTACCTTATTTTATTTTCCTACTATTGGGCTGAGACTTTGCCCCAAGGATCACCAAATATAGGATCCTCAGGCATTTTAGACCTAAATAGCCTAATTAAGAGGAGGATGTGCTCCCAGACCTTACAGCTTATACAACGCTAAGGCCCCATTGATATATAACCCTACATTGAGGTATATCTAAAGTTTGTAAGTTCGGACACGTTTTGGGAGTGGGAGAGCCAAGGAAATATGCATAAACGAGAGCTATGGGTTCTGCATTGTATGATCTAGGATGATGCCCTTGATGGAGGTATTAGCTAGCAGATCACCTAAGTAGTGTTAGTACTGATATTTCTAGTGATATTGTCATCGGAGGCATCATCAAGCACATTACTTGATGGCTTGGATATGATATCAAACGTATCCTCATTGACCTTCCCCATACATATTTATGGTTGGCAACTTGCACTAACATGAAATTGATTGTGCAAGATGAGTTGGAATTCCAACTATTCTATAACTAGGAGGCATGGCATCCATTGCCTAATAGATCTTTCACCACTTTCATTAGTAATAGTAACACCAACTGCTACCTTTTCCCACCACACCTCTCCCTGGCCAACCTGTCCCTCCCCCTCAATAAGAATATCCCAAAAATACTGGTGAAGCACCTGCTTCACCATTACTTCCTCTTCCATAGTATCTTGAGCATGGTTTCCTACCCCTATAGTCCCCATAGTAAGCACTACTTATTTATAACCCCACTTGTTGACCCATACACATTAAGGATAATATGCTCTTTAAGCATGGGGGTTTATCGGCATGCCATTTCTATTTATTTTCTTTGTTTTTCTTTTCATTTAGTGTGAATTTTTCTTTCTTTTTTTCACTTTTATTTTATTTTGGTGCACATATATAAAAAAAATTTGGGAAATGATAGGCTAATGAAGAAAATTTGATAGAATTCTCTACACGACTTGATCATAAACTAGTGAGACCTATAGATTGCTTGCAAGTATAATGAAAAAGGTTTTTAAAATATTGTAAGTGTGGACTCTCTTATTAATAGACCTCAAACAACTTATTACTTTAGCACTCTAGAGGTTCATCCTCATTATTTTTCCCATCTAGACCGAGACATAGTAAATACAGTTAGTAGTAAAGGAACTGGTGAGAGCTTGAGACTTAATGATTGTCCATCTTTTATACAGACTTACTATTTCATAATTGTATGTATTCTCAATTGATGTGTGAAACAAGAACTTGCATGAATTCTCTTCAAGGTTACATATGACTTATGAATGTATTAAGATGATTGAGGCACATGTTTTCTTTTCATAGCTACATTAGCTAATTTATCTAACAAATGACATTTATTTCCTTTACTTAACCTCTTGAGCTTAAAAGCTATTTCTTTAATTGAACACCTACATTAGTATCTATGGTTCCAATTTATTACCTTACCCTTGTCTGAAAACTAAGGTGAAATAACTCTTGAATGTAGTGACACTAAGGATAAGCATGAGGGTATAATAAAGAATTATTTGGTTGATTTTTTGTTGATAAATTTCTCTAAATTTATCTTTATCCTCTTCATTATCATATTATCTCTTTCTTAATCAAAAAAATGAAAGAGATAGAGAGAAAGAAAAAAAGAAAACTAGGAGAATAAAAGTGTTCAAGTTGAGATTGGGAAAATAATCATATGATTTAGATGGATAAAGATGAATGAAGATTAATCAATGGCAAAGGCCTTAGTTAGTATATTTTGGAGTATGTTAGTACATTATGAATCTCAGATTCTAGGAAATATTCTTGTTGATATTTCTCCACTTGTTTTTGTACCTTTAACTACAATCTTAGACTTTTCCTACCCTTTACCTTAGCCCCATTACACCTTTAATAAGACCTTATGATTTTTTCTTTACATAATGTCTTTGAGTGGCAAAGAATGAGAATATGTACAAGCTAATGGTTGATCATGATTGGTATAGAGAATTTTAAATAAAAAAAATATGCATGGGCATAGAGCATTTATATTTTCCTAAAGTGAGGAAATATACTTCTCTATTAAGCCTTTATATTGTAAGGATGAGCATCTACATAATCCTAAACCATCTTAGAGTGTTATACTAATATTAATTTAGAAGTCAAGACTAAGGGGTATTCAAAACTTCATGCTCATTTTATTATTATTAACACTCACCATATAGGTCAATCTTGTGATTGTATGTAGTGCTCTTTTAGTTTATTTAATATCCTAAGGCTTTAATCCCATTCCCTTCTATCTCACCTTTCTATGTTATATTTGGAGTTTTCTTAAGGACAAGAAAGGATTAAGCATAGGGGATTTGATAAACTAAATATTTTCTATATTTTACCTTTCTTTACCTTCATTTTTGTAACTTTGTTTGACATGAATTACAAGAATTATCATATTTCAAGTCTCTTGTTTGTTTTACTATTCTCTTGGTAACTATTTTACATAAAATTACACATAAATGCACAAATCCAATGTTAAGGAGCTAAAAAAAGGAGGAAATGAATCAAGAGGATCAATGAAAGGGAGTTGCATAGCTAGAATACAATCAGTAGCACAGCCATAAAACCTTTATATCACCCAACGTGCGCAAACAATTGTCTTGCATGACTGCAACACAACCTACTACATGGTTAAAATCATTGTCAGAAATTAATATACGAAAAGGAATTCAACTGATTATGAGTGCAGAATTTTTAATGTTAGGGAATATTGAATATATAGTTCTTAATTGATTTAATCTAATTTTTTAGTCATGAAAGTAGTCATTGAATTAGGTTAAATATATTCTTAGCTATTAAAATTGGCTAGAAAATCACATTAGAGCAATTATTCACAACCATTTAGACTATACTACAACATAGTGCTAATTCGTTATTAAATACCAAGGATGAGATTGAAGTTCAATCCTAGGCTTTATATCTATCATTTCATAATATATAATTAGTTACTTGTTTCACTTGTGTTCATTACCTACTTTCATATTTTCTTTCCATAGCAATCTAGATAGCAAAAATGATGAAAATCGATAATCAATTGTGAAATGCCTGTGGAATATGACCTTGATGTGCTACAATAAAGTCGTGCACTTGCAACTAGGCACTCATCACTAATAAACTTACTTGTAGAATAGTCGACTAGTAGGTCAAAGCAAATGATTAGTTGTTGAACTAGGGATAACTTCAAAACTTAACTTTTTGGAAAAAAAAAATTCATACAGAAATGGAACTATGTTAACCCATGCCAAAGTTTTCCTAAAAGATTCTTTATCTTTTTCATGATGCATTTGGCCCAAAAATATAGCCTAAGGTTGATTTAAGGTAATGATTAAGACAATTGAGGAGGTAAGATGACCTCAGCTTTGTCTTCTTCCACCTCTCTCCTCTATAAATTTCTAAGATCATTACTTCGATCTCAGGTGAAAGTTTCTTTCCACTTTGACCTTCCATTACCCCCTCTTTTTTATTACATTTATGGACCAACTGACCTACACTCCTCCAAAATTATTATTTGAGCTCTAAAGGATAGGTCAGCATATATAAAATGAAGCACATCCATTTAGCTGGAATTCAAATGGTAAGAATAGGGAGTATCTATTTATTCCTGAACACACTATGATTCGTATTGATTTATTAGCTATAAATAGCCCTAATTGCCCCTTTTATTCACCTTTCTTTTAGCTACCAAAAATACCTAACTCTCTAGATTTGACCTTCTCCTACTGCATGTCGAGTCTTACAGTCAAATTCCTTTCACTCTTCTAATCCTTTCTCTATCCCCCTCTTATGTTAATTGATAAATAATAAAGAGTTATATTTAAAAAAAAAAAAGCTTCAAATTACCCTCTATTTTTCCTTTAGGTGTCGTATGTCCATTCTTTCCCTTCTAATTCATGTTCAAATTAATAAAAGTTATTCACAAATTTTTGATTTAAAACTAGGTGTTTTTAAGGTTTTGAAAGTAGAGGATTTTATAGGTCGAATATTATTATTTAAAGAAAGTTTTTCCTACATCAAGTAAGTTATTCATGCTTCTAAAATGGGTTATGAGTAATCTTGCATAATATAAAATTCTTTAAGTTGATATTACATGTTGACATGAATATATAGCTTACAAAACTGGATTTAGATTGTTAGATTGTGCATTTTGAATGAAAATCATGAATCTTGAGAAAAGATGGGTTCTAATGATTAATGTTGAGATGTCCAATTAATATAAGCTAAAAATGTGTAATGTGATGTTAGAACATGATCCAAGGTGTTATGATAAAGATTTATAAGCATGATATACATGAAAATGAATGTTTGGTGTCATTATAAGGCAAACTAATCGACTAGTTAGGCCAAACTGATTAATTGGTTCCTATAATATTCAACTAGTTGACCCAACCTATCAACTGGTAATCCTATAGAGACCTGATTCTTTCTCTATACTTAAACCTATCAACTGGTTAGTAAGAACTGATCAACTAGTCCATTAATAGTTAATTGGTTCATCGAAACTGATCGAGCAGTTTGAGGACAATCATAGTTTGATCACTTCAAACTAATTGACCAATCTACCTAAATCAATCAACTAGTTGTTGCAATAGATCAACTGGTTAGACCAAAACCAATTAATTAGTTAGGCTAGTTTGTGTGATTTTATTCCTTTCAGTTTGCTTAAGCCTTGTGGCTATGCATGGGATTATTATGGGATTATTTAATGAATGGATTAAATAGACAATGATTTATGACATACCCAATGGCTATTGCAAAGGCTTAATGGGTATACCACATGAAATGTGATGATTCTTGAGAAATAGGGTGGGGAAATAAGAAATGTGCTTAAATGGAATAATATAATGAGCATGATTGATATTAGACAAGCATAAATGCAAACCCCACTCATGGTTGGGGGATGGAAATAGATTAATATAGGAGAAATATAGGGGTGTCTTGCTTATTATTTGTATGGTCCTTGGGTGATCACTTAATCTCATGATTAATGTACTAATCACATAACAAGAAAGAAAACCGAGTTGTATATGGATTTGGGCTACCCATTCATTGATTAGCTATCGAGGATTAAACTGTCTTTGAGTAGTTATTGGTACATTCAAGCTTTACTTTCGGGCAGGATCCTAGCAGATCCTGGTGCCTTACTAACTCTACACACTGATGATGTACTAAGAGGTATCGATACTAAAGGTTTTGGTCACCTAGGTGGTTGGCTTTAACCTATCCTTATGTCCATTAAAGTGATTTAATTTTTCCTAGACCTTATGTCCCTTAGTTTGGATAGATTTCCCTAATATGTGAGACCATAGGATGGTGAACAATTCATCACTCAATGATGAATAATTGGATAATGATTGGAACCAATGGTTTGGATGATAATTAGGGTAAAAGATGGAATGAATACTTGGATAATGGAATGAATGAATAACTAGTTAATAATTGGAATGATTGACATGATGTTGACCTACATCAATATATGGATAAGGAAATGGTATAACCTAATTGAATTAGTAACTTGGAAAATAAACCTAATGTTCATCTAGATAATCTATTTAGTATGTGTGTGGATTACCTGTGGTATTGTACTATGATAATGAGCATGGTGCATTATGATTTGCCTAAGTTATGCATTATAGTGAATTTTGATGCATTATTTGATTCTAATAGGGTAGATACACTTATTTATATGGCTTTAGATTGATGCATGTTAAGCATAATGTTCATGTCAATATAGAATCTTGTACATTTGTAACTTCTTTTTAGGAGGAAACTTGGTTATATGTTTGCGACTTCCTTTGAGCAGGACACATGGCTTACTCAATATGTAGCATACTAATGTGCCAATTTTCTCAGTCACCTGCTCACTCCTATGAGTAGAGGGCCACATACAAGTTTTTGGGGATGGCCAATAATGGGCCTACCTCATCTTAGATTTGAGGCATAAGAGCATGAACATCTAGAGGTTTTTTTGTGGTCCATGATGGACCATGGTTTTAGGATCATGCCCTAATCTTGTTTTCTATCAATATAGACCTATGTCCCTAATTTATCATTCTTCCTGTATTTGACTTTGTCAGGGACCATCATGATCCTTTCTTGTAAATGATCTCTAGAATGTTTGTGTAACTTAAGTTTTTGTACTCTATTTTAAATTTTTTGGTTTGGTTTTATCCTTGTATCTAGTATGGAATATGCATCAACCGTCTATCCTGTGTTGGGTATAGCGATAGCACTCCATTTTTTCTAACTGTGTTTAGTATTTTATGCTTCCATATTATTTTAAAAAATAATCGGTTGTGAAAATAGGGGTGTTACATGTTGGGACTAGATATTCTTCCCAAAAATAAATCACTTTTGAGAATAATTAAACCAATACCTAATGACTTTTATCAAAGCATGTTCTTATAAATGTGTCGTGTTTAGATATATTTTTTTAGTTGATGCCACAAGATGGTATTATCCTTGATTTCAAATATTTTTCCCTCATATTTGTAATACTCAAACCTTTTATTTTAGGATTAAATAATATAATAATGAATTATTGAATAAAATTTAATTATAGGTACCCTTTTTAACAAAATAATAATAATAATGGTAATAAAAAAAGATACAAGGCTATAGTTATGGGAAACTAATTTAATTAACTAGACTAAAATAAATTATAATAATTTTTAGATTAATAAAAAATATTTTTATTATTATTATAAATATTTATTATCCCTAACACTCCTAAAAACCTAAAACACCCTACCACCCCATTTTTCCTTTTTTATTTCCATCTTTTCTTTCCTCTTTTTCTTCCTCCTCTTCCTTTCTTTTTTTTTTCTTCTTCCTCGACTAGCTGGGATGTGCCCAACAGCGGCTTAATCCCCTTTCTTCCCCCTCTCCTTCTCTTCTTTCCTTCCCCCCACCTGGTGACTAGGCCAATTCCCTTTCTTTTTCTTCTCTCCCCGAGGCGGCATCCCAATGCACATGCCCCCTTTTCCCTTTCTCCCCCTCTCTTTTTCCTACCTTTTATTTTCTACCCTCATCCCCTACCTCCTACCTACGCTACACCTACACAACACTACAACTCCACAACTCACTATTCCTACTCTCCCTCCTTCTTTCCTCTTTCGACCATGCAAGCCATGTAGTTGGCACGTCCCCTACATGGTCCCTCCTCCCCTGTGAGCTCCCTCTCCCTCACCTACTCCCCTATGCCCTGCAAATCTACCCCCTTCCAATTTCCTCCTTGTATAGGAACACCGACCTGCACACTAACCAGTAGCCAACAACTCCACCCTTATCCTCTTCTTTTCCTTTTCCACTTCCACTGTCCCCTATGCCCATATAATCCCCCAACTCTTTTCTTCCTTCTCTCCTTTATACCTAATTTTTTCCTTGTCTCTCTTACTCCCGCTACCCATTCATACACTACCACTGTCACTACTAGGCCACACTACCAACTCCACTCCCTCCCATCCTCTTCCTTAAATCACCCTGTGTTCAATGAGACATTTCCCTTCCCTTCCTTCCCCTTCCTTTCCTCTCCCCATTCGCACAAAGTGGGTAGCTTGAGATGCCCTTTTGCACCTTGTGCCACCACCAACACTGCCACCATCGCCACTCACACCACACTCCCTACCTCCCGTCCTATAAAAGAAGACCTCCCCTATAACACTAACACCTCAACCTCCCTTCCTCCCTCTCTTTTCTTCCCTTTATTCCTCTATGGCATCACAATCGTGTTGTCATTAAAAGACTACCACCACCGCCACTAGCCATCTAAGTCAAAAAACTCCACCACCCCAAGAAATCCTACCTTCCCTTCTCTTTCTAATCCTAAAAATCTCTTCTTTACATCACCACCATCACCACTACTGCACCTCCATCACTAGAGCCCTCATTTTCTTGGTCCCTTTATGGTTACACCTTCCTCGCTCTTACTTATTTAGTGTATTTTATTTTGATAACTTATTATTATTAACATTATTATTATTATTATTATTATTATTATTATTAAGAAAATAAGAAAAAGGAAAAATAGGTAGGAATAAGAGAAGTGACCTAATTGATGCTTTTATTTTAGGTATTGAACTAATGTTTCCCCATCAGGAGGCATAGGATTTCTTGTTTCAAGCCCGAAGACAACTAGGTAAGGATATAGTTAAGATTTAGGTTGTACTATGAGTCTTATTTGTGAAATGGGTGTATTTGTGTGTTGAGTGTGAATATATGTGTATTGAACTAAATGTGTGTGGTGCAGCTTGGCTTGCATAGATATAAGGTAATGGTATGCATGATTCTCATTGTTTGTTATATGTATGGCTAAATCCTTATATGGGTGGGCATATTTTTGTGTATAGTTGAATGATAATATATTAATGCATAGATGTCTTAGGTGGGACTTGAGTGGTTAAGAGACATGAAATAAATAAAGAGGATGGAGTAAGTAAAGTGTTATGGGGAAGGTGTCCTAGTCATATCATGAAATATTATGGAAAAATGGAAAAGATGAATGATAATGTGAGGAGTTTGGGACTTGCATAGGGATTGTGGGCCTTGCATGGGGTGCGTACTTTGCATGGGAGAACGATTTGTGTGGGAAGTCTTATTTGGAGGTTAACCATGGGGAAGGAAGTGTGTTTTAGGTGGTTGGTGTACTTGGAGAAGTTTCAATACGTGGGATGATGGGAAGGTGCATGGGGGCATAAACTAGGGTTTTGAGGGATTCAACCCTAAGGATAGAGTATGTTGTGGGGAAAGGTTGAGGAAGGTTGTGATGGTGCCAATCCGCAAGTGCACGGATTCATTATATCACTTCAAGGGCATATCCCATGGAGACTTTGCAATTGAGTACCAAAATTCATCATTTTAGCTATCTAGATCAATTATGGAGCGAGAATAAGCAAATAGGTAATGGAAATAAATATAAAAACTATCTGAATATAAACTTTAAAATAATAGATATAAAGCCTAAGATTGAACTTTGGTCTCTAAATTGGTATTCAACGATGAAATAAAGCTATGTTGTAGTTTAATGTAATGGTTGTGAATAATCGGTTTAAATATACTCATTAGCCTCTTTTAAGGTCTAAGAACATATTTAATCTAATTTGATGACTACTTTCATGACTAACAAATTAAATTAAACCCATTAAATACCACCAATTTTATAATCCCTAAAAACTAAACATCTAATTTCATGATTGCTTAAATTGTCATTCATCTACTAATTTTTAATAATAATTCCAACCTTTCAGTTGCAAACAATATCTAAAAAGGCCAGATTTCATCAAATCCAATTTACAACCATCAATCCTGACACATGAAAAATTATATACGAACAAAACAAACAACATTATACCTTAATTCATTATATTAATACCAAAATGGACCTATTTAATCCTAGCAAAAAGGATTACTCACTCATGATTTCAAGGAATATAAACAAAGTAAATTGCATAACAAATGGAATAACAATAAAAAAATTACAAAGAAGAGAAATTAGATTGAATTAACTATAAACTAGAGAAGAATAAAGTTGATTCCAAGTTGATCATACAAGAACTTACACTTGAATCCTTAGATATTAAACTAAGGAAAAGAAAAGTATATGAAATTGTTTCTTGGGAAAATAGAGGAAAATTACTCTAAAATCTACGCCCAAACATCAACACGAAGTCCCCAAAGAATGCCTTATAAACTATCCACAACACAGGCTATGTCGCATATGAAATATCATGAGGTAATCGTTGTTGCACGATTGTGCAAGGTCTATACAGCTTGGCGGTGCATCATTCTTGCTCTCAAAGTAGGGGAAATTTGGCTTTCGCACAACCATAAAAGATGTGCACAGCCTATCCATGTGTTGTCCTTGGCCTCGACTCATTCCATAAACTCCCACACGACCATGCAGGATATGCATAGCCTGGGCATGCGGTGTCTTCTACTTCGAATAGGCATGTATAAGTGTTGCACGACTGTGCGGTTGGGTCTGACTCTAGCTATTCAACACCATCCCCTTACCTCTTTTAGATTTCTTAGCTTATTTTTTGCTATTTGATCTTCTAGAATCCTCCATAATGGGTCTTTTGCTCTAAAAATCAAGAGAGTAGTAGCACAAATAATAGTCTAGAACCATAGTAAAATACATATTAGAGACTAAATGAAGTCTTAAAATGAAGGAGAAGCAAGGAAAACATAGAGAAAATATTCACTTTATTAGTTTGTTGAAAATTAGTGTTGTGATTGAGGGTGTACCACATGAAGGGTGTGAGCCAAGCCAAATGGAGGGTAGAGTTGTGTAAGATAATGACGTATGAAAGAAAAAGGGGGAATATTATGGTTTTTGGGGGTAACCATATAGGATTTCATATCACGTGTGTGAGTTAAGGATTTGGACTATAAGGTTTGGAATTGGAGTGAATAGGGTGATGGTGCTTGAATCAAGGGAAATGTGGGCTAAGTAAGGAGAGGGGAGGCAAGGGCCACATAGGCCAAATTAGGGTTTCAAGGGGAAACCCTAGTGGGTTGGTGATCATAGGTGGAGAAATAGGAGAGCAAGCCTTGACCTATGAATATGAGGTTTCAAGGGTTGCTAAGAGGTTGGTGGAAAAATGTTGGGGGTCCCCCAGAGACTTTAAAGTGTGTAAATGTTTTAGGTTTAGGGTTTAGGGTTTTCATGAAGTTTAGGTTTGTCAAGTGGTAGTAAGTCGGGAATGTCCCTTGGGTTATGCATGGATGGATATATGTTACTTGGCAAATAAGATAGGAATAAAATACTAATCACTTAAAGTGGTAAATCATTGAGTCAAGCCCGGATGTAGGATATTTACTTGTCCACCACTTATAACAATAGCTAAGTACGTTTTATCATAAGGTTATATATATTTATCGGTCCATCAGTTATAATAGTGGCCAGGTGTATTCTACCCTAGGGTAGATATTTCTAGTTTACCAGTTATAATAGTGGAGTGCCCATACTTATGTGGATATAATTTGAGAGATGTGTAAATATGGTACTAATGGCCAAAACTCCAATGAGGGTAAATGATCTAACAAAACCTACTATGTACTTATGTCTGTGTTTTGTGTTACATTACCCTATTTTAACTATATTGTTACCTTACACGATACTTAACATACTGATCACCCTTACTATAGGTTTTGCTCATTCCCAAAAGTAGTGGTCCCTCGTAAGTCTATGTAGGTAGGCGATGAGGCCTTAGAGGACTGTGTTGCTTACGATGAGCAGGTTGAGGCAGAATGATGCCTTGGTGTACCAAATTCAGGGCTAGAGAGAGTGTATTTTGGAGAGTTTTCTATTTGTACCTTATGTTTTTATTCCCTGTAGTGGGATCCTAAATTGTACTTCATTTCTCTATTATACTAACATTTGACTCTCACTTGTTCTAGCATTTTTGTAATCTAATGTTAGACTCCTGCATTCTTTAATCATTTTCTATGTCAATTAAGTATTCATGTTTATCTATTAGCCTTTTCATTAGTATGGGGCTAGCTAGTAGCTAGACTTATACTAATCACAGTGGTAGCACCCCCTTTTTTGGTGTGCGATTTTACTTAAACAATTGAAATTTTTCAACTGTGGCTTTCGGGGGTATTATAATATTTTTCTAGCAAGTTTATGTATTTTTAACCCAAAATGTTCTTGAGTGAGAGTGGGTTGGGAACATGTTGTAGATAGTATTTGTGATAATGTGTCACACAAGTCTTATACTTAGTAAATTGAACTTCTCCCTTATTTACTTCTAGTATTTAGTAATCGATAGTCACTAACCACCATTGTAAGCACATTGAGGAATTCATGGAGACTATATGATCTTACATGGCGGGCCTAATTCAAGCACCACAACCACCACGGGTGCCAATAGCTACACTAGTTATAGAGGATTGGCTCAGGAGGGCTCGGCATTATCACCCACCAATCTTCTAGGGCTAAGAGGAACCCTAAAATAATGGAGAGATGGGTAGAAGATATACAGAAAACCTTCACTATCTATGGTTTCCCTACAGATAGAACAATTGACGTGGCGATATATTATTGGAGAGGAAGGGCAGACGTGTGGCGAAGGAGCACCCAAAGTAGGGGTGGAGAACCTATGCAATGGGGACCATTCCTTGAGGTGATTTATGCTTGCATATATGTAAATCACCTCTAAATCAAGAAGTATGATGAGTTTATAGCTCTTTGACAAGGAGACATGTCCATTGAGGAGTACTACACATGATTTATGGACTTCATCTAGTTTGCTCAGAAAATTGATGCCAATGAGGTGATGTAAGTCCATCATTCCAAGATTGGCTTGGGAATCAGATATAAGGAGCTCTTAGTGGGAATTACTTTGCTAGACATGGTAGGGATGTATGAGTAAGCTTTGAAGTCCTCCCATGTCATCTAAGCAAGAGATGCTCAATCAAGGGGTAAGAGGAAGTTTAAATGTTGTTAGCAACCCAACGAAATAAAGAAGTCCTTTTTAGGAGGAAGCTTACTAATTAGATATAGGATGAGCATGGGGTCAGTACCCTAAGTTTTAGGTTTATCTAGAGATCATGCTGAGAATAGGCAATACTAATACAAGAGTTGTGAAATTGATCACCCGGTGGTCAACTATAAAGGCAACAAGATGATGTGCAATGGATGCAACATGATGGGGTACAGAGCTTATCAGTGTCTAGTTGGGAGTGGATGTATCTAGAGGAGCTAGTCTAGAGCTTAGAGTATCAGATTTATTCCTAGCCACATCCATAGATTCAAAGGGTTCCTCAGTTGCCATCTAGTATCACTATTTAAGCTAGTCAACCTAGAGGTTAGAGGAACAACCTTTCCCAACAAGGGAAAGGACCAACTAGTGTTGTAGGAGTTCCTTTGGGAGAACACATAAATGTGATGATTTAGGCAGAGATAGAATGTTAGGCTGGTGTGGTAACTGGTATGCTTACTGTCTCTACTTTTCTACAATGCGTTTTGCTTGATTCTGGTGCATCAAACTCCTCTATGTAAGCCTCTTTATCTCCTTCCATTAGTATTTTCACTTCTATTGTGTTACCTTATAGGGATAAGATTGTATACTCTAGGTGTTATGAATGAGTAGCTTTGATAATTGGGGGGACAAAATTTAATCAAACGTGAATTACATGACTTCGTTGTGATCGCCGAAATGGATATGTTAGGGAATTATGGGGCATTGATTGATTACACATAAGAATGACTGGTTTCACAAAGACTGAAGGGTACTAGGATTTTGTATTGGAAATGTGAACCTAGTCCATCTTTGAGGATTGTGCTAGAAATTGCAATGACCAATCTTGTTCATAAGGGATATCCGCTCCTCTTGTGTGGTGTTTGAAACGCCAAAGAAATTGATATGTTGTTTGAGAAGATAGTATTGGTTCGTGAGTATCCTGAAATATTCCCTAAGAAGATCATAGGAATGCCACCAACTCAAGTTCAAAATGGATGTGTTGCTAGGGACAAAGTATGTATCTAAGGTCTCATACTATATAGCACCTATGGAGATGAAATAAGTCAAGGTCTAATAGGAGGAATTATTAGTGAAGGATCACATCTAACAAGCATATCACCATGGGGAGCATTAATCCTAGTTGTGAGAAAGAAGGATGGGCTCTTGAGTTTGTGCATCGACTACCGACGTTTGAACCAAGTGATGGTAAAGAAGCATTACCAGTTGCTAAGGATCGATAATCTATTCAATCAACTCAAAGGATCCAAGGTATTCTATATGGATTTATCTTAAGTCAGGCTACCATTAACTAAGGATAGCAGAACAAAACATCCCTAAGACTACTTTTTAGATAAGGTATGGCTATTATGAGTTCACAATAATGCCTTTAGGGCTCACTAATATGCCTAACAACTTTCATCCCTCATGAACTAGATTTTCCTTTAGTCCTTAGACCAATTTATCATAAGTTTCATCCACAACATCCTCATCTACTCCAAAGATCGAGAGATGCATGAGTAGCATTTAATACAGACCTTAACATTTTTTAGATCACACCAGTCATACACCAAGATCTCAAAGTGCGAGCTTTGGTTAGATCAAGTGGTTTTCCTAAGATATGTCATCTCTAAGGGTGGAGTAGTAGTGGATCCTACCAAATTCAAACCACTTATGAATGGCCAATACCAAATTATATCAAGGGGGTGTGCAACTTTCTAGGATTGGAAAGTTACTACAGTTGGTTTATGGTAGAATTCTCTATGATAGTGTGACTATTGACTCATCTCCTAAGAAGGCTATGCATTTTCAATGGGATGAGAATTTTCGTAAAACTTTCAAGGATTTGAAGAGGCACTTAAATTCATCCCCAACACTCACATTGCTAAATGGGTGTAATGGTTTTGAGGTACAAAATGATGCTTCCAAGCATGGTTTGGGTTGTATGCTGATGCAACATGGAAGAGTAGTGGCATATGCTTCTCAACAGTTGATGTAGAAGCAAAAGAACTACTCAATGCACAGCTAAGAACTTGATGTGGTAGTGTTTTCCCTTAAGATATGGAGGCATTATCTTTATGGAGTCCAATGCAAGTTCTACACTAACCATAAAAGCCTCAAGTACATCTTCGCACAATGGAAGTTGGATCTAAGCTAGTGTTAATGGTTGGAGTTGGTAAAGGATTATGACTTGGAATTGACCTACCATAAGGGTAACGCTAATGTGTTAGCAAATGCACTTAGCTAAACGATATCATATTCCTTAGGCATGATCATGTCATCAGATCATTTGTGTCGAGAATTCAGGAAATCAAAGATCAAACTAATCACCTATGGTAGTCTAGAGTTAAAAATGAGTGCACTCACCATTACCCATTAAAACTTAGTGATGTTAAGCTTGAGAGGAACCGAACTAGTAATGCAAAAGGTAGAGCTGAAGGATTCTAGATCCATGAGGATGTTAGTGTCAAATACCTAGGAAGGTGGTGTGTAATATAAGAATGTGTTGAACTTAAGAGAAGGACATTTTATCCCTTATTCTATCCACCCTAGAAGGGATATGCTGTATAAGGATCTAAACAAGGTATATTGGTGGCCCAATATAAAGTAGTAGGTGGAAGATTTCATTACCCGATATTTAACCTGTCAAAAGTTTAAGATTGAGCATAAGATATCAGCAAGGTTGGTTCAAACACTAGAAGTTTTGGAGTGGAAGTGGGACTGCATATATATGGGCTTTGTGGTTTGTTTTCGAAGGACCTATAGTGGATTTTATTCGATCTGGGTTGTTATGGATTATTAGACTAAGTCGGTCATGTTCGTACCAATGAAGGCAACATGGAACATGGAATAGCTAGCCAATGCTTATAGGAAACACATTGTGAGACTTCATTGAGTCCCTGACGATATCATCCTAGATAGAGACTCTAGGTTCTTGTGGCATTTTTGGTAAATGTTGTAAGTTGCTTATGATACTCAATTGAAGATGGGTACTATTTTTCACCTAGCTACAGATAGTCAAATAGAGAGGACCAATAAGACTTTGGAAGATATTCTTCAGGCATGTGTGTTAGATTTTGGGAAGATAGTTTGGACTTGATTGAGTTTTCCTATAACAAGTATTATCATGCGAGCATCAGAATGGAACCTTTTTAAATCCTTGTACAAGAGAAAATGTCATAATCCTTCATGTTGGAACAACATCAGCAAGACACTTCTATTAGGATCTGAAATGATTGAGGAGATGACAGGGCACATTCAATTGATTCAGAACTTGATGAGAGTAGCCCAAGACCAAGAAAAAGAAAAAGTTACACAT
The DNA here is from genome assembly GCA_030549775.1 of Tamarix chinensis. Classification (NCBI taxonomy): domain Eukaryota; kingdom Viridiplantae; phylum Streptophyta; class Magnoliopsida; order Caryophyllales; family Tamaricaceae; genus Tamarix; species Tamarix chinensis. The sequence continues at coordinate 44,437,788 of CM060175.1, forward strand.
ATGTGAGAAGACTAACCGATGGTTATGAGGTAAGAGATAGATTCATGAGGTCTATTAAAAAAGGAAAGATTATTCCAAGGTATATTGGGTTATACAAGATTGGGGATCATGCTGGTGAAGTCACCTATCATATAGCCCTACCGATTGAATTATTGTGTGAGCACAATGTATTTCACATATCTAAGCTAAGGAAGTATGTAGCAGATCCTTCGCACATTATTCTACTGGAATCGCTAGAGCTCAATATATCTTTAACTTTTGAAGAGTAGCCAGTGATCATTTTGGATACAAAGATGAGAGAGATGTATACAAAGAATGACCCATTATTAAAGGCTCTTTGGACACAGCATGGTACCGAGGAGGCTACTTGGGAAGTTGGGGAGGAAATTCAATCCAAGTACCTATAATTATTTTCTTAGCATGTTACCCCTTTTTCTTTAAGGGGATAGTAACCATTTTTCTTGGATGTGTTGATTTGATGTGTGCCTTATTATGTGATTAGTAATCTAGTTGGAAATGTTATAGGCTTCGGGGGCATAGCCTCTTTAAGGGGGTAGTGTTGTACTACCCCATCTTTTTGTAAAGTGTTGAATGAGAAATTATGCCAATTTTGGTGTTTGATTTTGATTTGGCTTGAGGTAAATTTAGATTTGAAATGAGGTTGGAAAATTAAATTTAATAAGTTTTTTCAAGCGAACCAATCGACTAGTTCCATGAACCAATCAACTAGTTCATCATTTCAAGAGAATGGTGTTTACTAAATAGAATTGATTGACCTATTAGGGAATTGATCTACTAGTCTATAGAATAGTCAACTGGTAGGCCAAATCGATCGACTAGTTTATCGAGTTGGTCATATTTTTGAAACCTAATTTTTTGAAAAAAAAAATATTATACTGAAATGAAACCATATTAACCCATGCCAAATTATTCCGAAAAGATTCTTTAAATTTTTCATGATGCATTTGGTCTAAAAATACAACCTCATATCTATCTGAGGAGTCAATTGGGACAATTAAAGGGGGAGATGAATTTAGCTTTTTCTTCTTCCACCTCTCTCCTCTACACATTTTTTATATCATTACTTTGATATTAGGCATAATTCTACTCAGTTAAGAGATTTCTTTTGATGATATTCCATTATCCTTCTTGTGTATTGCATTTCTGGACCAATGATCTCCACTCCTCTAGAATCACCATTAAATCTTTGGGGAACTAATGACCTAATGTATTGATTAAATAGACCATGATTTATGACATACATAATGGGTATTATAAAGGATTAATGGGTGTACCACATGAAATGTGCTAATTCTTGACAAATAGGGTAGGGAAATGAGGAATGTGCTTGAATAGAATAATATAATGAGCATGGTTGATATTAGATAAGCATAAATGGAAACCCAACACATAATTGGGGGATGGAAATGGATTAATATGAAAGAAATATGTAAATATCTTACTTATTCATTGTATGGGCCTTGTGTGATCACTTAATCTCATGAATATTGTACCAGTAATGTAAAGGGAAAGAAAATCTAGTTGAGTATGGGTCTAGGTTACCCAATCCTTAATTAGTTGTTGGGTGTTAGTCTGCCTTCGAGAGTTTATTACTACCTTCTGGCTGGATCCTAGTAGATCCTAGTGCCTTACCTACTCTAACCACTAATGATGTACCAAGGGATATCGATACTAAAGGGTTTGGTTGCCTTAGTTATTGGCTTTAGCCTAGACTTATTTCCATATTGGTTGGCTTTGACCTAGACTTATATCCATTATGGTTTGCTTGGCTTAAACTTATTTCCATTATGGTAATTGGCTTCAGCCTAGACTTTATGTCCCTCTTTTTTTAGATAGGCTTCCATGTTATGTGAGACTATGGGGTGGTGTGAAGTCTATCGCTTAATGATGAATAATTGGATAATTATTGGAACAAATGGTTTAGATGATAATAAGGGTAAAAGTTGAATGAATACTTGGATGATGTCTTAAATGAATAACTAGTTAATAATTTGAATGATTGATTGGATGTTGACCTATATCAATATATGGATAAGGAAATGGTATATCCTAATCGATTTATTAAGTTAGAAAATAAATTCTAGTGTTCCTCTAGATAATTAGTTAAGTACTTGCATGTGATTACCTATGATATTGTACTATGATAATCAGCATGATGCATTTTGAGTTGCTTGAATTATGCTTTATAGTTAATTTTGATGCATTATTTGATTCTGATAGAGTAGATGAATTTAATTATATGGCTTTATCATAACGCATGTTAAGTATGATATCCATTTCATTATATAATCTTGTTTGCTTTAACTTATATTATGCTTGTTTACTCGGTCAGTTACTCAATCCTATGAGTAGAGTGTCATGTGAAGGTTTTTTGAGATGGCTAGTAGTAGGCTTACCTCAGCTTAGGTTCAAGGCTTGTAAGCAAGGACATCCATAGGTTATTGTTTGGTTTGTGATTGACCATGGTTTGCGACTGACCATTATTTTGGGATTACACCCTAGCATTATTTTCTATAAATATAGCCCTATGTTATTAACTTGTCATTATTCTTGTATTTGACTTAGTCATGGACTATCAAGGTCCTTTCTTATAAACAATCTCTTAAATGTTTATGTAACTTAAGTTTATGCACTCAATTTTAAATTTGTTGGTTTGGCTTTATCCTTGTATCTTATATAGGATGCACAGAGGGCGTTTATCCTGTGTTAGGTATAATGGTAGCACCCCATTTTTCCTATATGTGCTTGGTATTTTACTCTTCCACATTGTTTTAAAACAAAAGTTTTTGATAGTGAGAAATTGGGGTGTTACAAAATCACTAGGAGAAAATACATGTGGAGTGCGATGTGTATTAGCTTGGCTGTCATTGGCTCATTCAATGTTTTCCTTGATTTGTTGATGAAGATATTGAAAGAATTCAAATCTTTCCTTGGCTTCATAATTTTTAAACTAACCTTTCTTCATAGGTATAATGTCAACTGGCATGTACGGATTCACCCCATTCACAATCTCAAATGATCTAGAGTGAGTAGATCTTAAAGGACTTCAACTATAAGATAACTCTGCATAAGATAACTTAATATCCCAATATTTATTACTTTTACAGACCAATCCTCCTAACAAAGCACCAAGAGTACGGTTTGTAACTTTAGTTTATCCATTATGAGGATGATGAGAAGTACTAAATAACCACTTAGTTCCTAACATGTGCCCTAATTTCTTCCAAAATTAACTAAGAAACTTAACATCTATATCTAAAAAAATAGTTTTAGAGATGCCATTTAGCTTCACAATTTATATGAAACATAAATCAGGGACATAAGTAGCATCATTAGTTTAATTGCATGGAACAAAATAAGTCATTTTAGAAAATCTATCTACCACAACCATAATAGAATATTTAACTCATTATGTTCTAGAAAACCCTAAGATAAAGTCCATACTAGCTCCTTCCCAAGTTTGACTAAGCATAGGAAGTGGTGTATGAAAACCTTTGTAAAAGAAGCTTTTACTCATTTTACAAGTAACACATCAATTTACTATAAGTTGTACACCTTTTATCATGTGTGGTCAAAATAAATTTTCTTGTAAGAGTTCTATTGTATTTTGAGTACCAAAATGTCCCTATTTATCTCCTTCATGTACTTCCTTGATAAGTATATCTCTTATAATTGATCTTGGTACACAACATTGATCAACTGAATTTTTTCTATATTTTTATTTTAGTTTCCCTTCATTTATGTAGTCTCATATGGCATCTTGTTTGTGTTACTATTTTCTTGATAATGATTTTTAGGAAATTTCACACAAATGCAAAGATCTAAGGAAATGATACATGGAACTAAGAAAATAATCAAATATGGAAGGTAATGAATGTAGATAATCAACCTCACATGTCTTTGGAGAAGCGAATAAGTTCAAAGAGCTAAAAGGAGAAAAAGAAGCAAGAAGAGGAATAAATGGTTGTTGCACAAACATGCAAATCTAAATCATCATTCTACAAAGAGTTGAAAAGTTGCACAGCTAGATAGTTCAACCTTGCATCGTCATGCAACTATCGAACAACACTCCGCACTATATTTCCTCGCATGACCACAACACACCCTTGCACACCTGTGCATGCCTATTCTACCAAGAGTTGAAAATCTTCATGGCCAGCTAGTATAGCCTTGCACGACCATGCAGCCAACTGTTATAAGGCATAACATACAATTTCTCCAATGTTCTTCCACTCTTTTCTATGTCAAAGAAAAATGAGTATAAAAGGAAGGTGGGAAAAAATATTGAAGGGATGAAGACTTAATTCTCTATATTATTCTCAAGCAAAAGCAACTCATTGTAATTTACTTTTGATTCTTATGCAGTTTTATTCTTTAATTAAGATTTTTTAAGAGTGTATCTCAACTCTCCAAATCATTATTTTTATCTTAAATCTATGGTTTAATATTTTCATTCTCCTTTCCATTATTTATTATATCTACAATATGTATGTTAATTACATTCATTTTTTCTAGTTCTTTCAATTCTTAAGTGAGTAATTATCTTTTCTAGGATTAAACTAGTCTCTATTTGGTATAAATTTAATGAGTTAAATTATTGATATAAGTCAGGTTTGATAAAATCTGATTATATATATATACATTTACTATAACTGAAAAGTTGAAATTAATAGCGAAAAGTTAATATATGAATGGGAATTTAATTAATCACCAAAGTAGATTATTGATTCTTAGGAGTATTTAATTGGTAGTGTTTAATGGTTTTAATCTAATTTATTATTCATGAAAGTATTTAATGGATTAGATTAGGTATGTTCGTAGACCTTGAAAGAGGCTAGTGAATTACAATTAATAGATTTTTCATAGTATTAAACTATACTATCACTTATGATTAATTTATTTTTTAATACCAAAAACAAGATCGATGTTTAATCCTATGATTTACATCTATTGTTTCCGAATATACAATTTATTAGTCATTTTATTATTTACTTCTATTTTCCCACTTTTTAACAACTTAGATAGCTAAAATAACAAAAATCCATAATTAATTACATAGTCCATCTAGATACAACCTTGAAATACCACAACAAAGCCATGCACTTGTGAATTAGAAATCATCAAAAGTATATTCATGAGCTTGTGACTCTTATTTGGTGAGTATAATAGCTTGGATTGGTGAGTAAAGTGTTTTAGAGGAATTTGGATTAGCATTGTGAGCTATGCTTGAAAGATGTGAATATTTGACCTTGATGAAATTGGAGCATGGAAACGTGTTGACCATAAACGTTATATATCTTTCTATTAGCTTTCCAATGCTTCAATAATCAGCTCAATTGAAGGTATAAATAAGAAGTTGTGGCTGAAATACTTAAGATTATCAAAGCTATAAAGAAATACGAGGGACCCATATTTTTTACAGTCTCATAGAGTATAAATACCATGCGATTAGAACCTTAATTAGCATAACATCATCCTCTTCTCTCCTCTTGAGTTCTCTTATAATTTATTGGTCACTTGAGTGATTTAGGTGAGGATTACTTTGATTCTCTTTGTGATGAATAAGATCATTTTTTTCCAATCTATGTTCTTGAGTTTTATTCTCTTATCAATTATTGTATTTAAATTATATCTTAATTTTTCAAATTGGTATCGAAACCCAACACTATTAAGTTTAAATAAAAATTCATCTTATAATGAATAATTTCCATGATATCCATTTTCTTTACATGCTTTATATTCATCATTAAAGTGTTTTTCTTTAGGATATAATTATTTTGACATTTTAAAACAAAGAAATTTAGCATCTAATATAACAAGTAATGTAAACCTTTGAGAAAGAGTAACAACTACTACATTTATTTTGATATAAATGTTTGACTGAGGATACAAAGGATTGTAAAAAGTTTATCCATTTTTCATATCTATGAATAATTTTATTTTGGCTATGTAAATATACTCTCATGATTAGAATATAACATAAAGGCTTTAGGCCTCAAATAATAACTCCATATCTCTAAACTACATACGATGGTAAAAAATTTCTCATCATATGTTGAATACTCTAATTTAGCTCCATGTAATTTTTCACTAAAGTATGTAATAGGTCTTTTTATTTTGAAAGAACTCCTCTTATACCTACTCTGCCCACTTCACAAGTTATGTCACAAAGTAGGTTAAAATTAGGAATTTCTAACATAGGAGCATTGCACAATTTATTCTTAAGAATTTCAAAAGCTTTAGTGGCATTATTTTCCCAACGAAATTCCCTTTTTCTTATGAGTTAAGTAATAGGAATCCTTAATAAATCTCTTATAGAAATTAGCTAACCTATGAAACTTCTTACTTGATGAACATCTTTAAGAATAGGCCATTCATTAATAGCTTATATCTTAGAAGGATAAACTTTTCACATATAATATAACCAAGAAAAACTATACTTGGAAGCATAAATTCACATTTTCTTTAATTTTTCATATAGTTTAGTTTCCCTTGGCTTATCAAATAGTTTTCTCAGGTGCACAAGATGATCATGTCCATTCTTACTATACACATGTATGTCATCCAAGTAAAACATAATGAATTTAACTAGGAAAGGATGAAGAATTTCATTCATTAGTCTCATAAAAGAACTAGGTGCATTACACAACCCAAAAGGCATAACAATCCATTCAAAACTACCAACATGATCAAACCGAGGCTCTATCCTCTCTCCTAGGGTTTGAGAGAGACTTCTTGTGGGATGGCGAAGAAGAAGAAAACTTCACCAATTTCAGTTGTTTTGTTGAGGAAAATGGCAAAGGATGGTGTTGGGAAGGCATCAAAGGATGATGTAGTGATTGAGAAGTATAGTAATCCTAATCCAATGGTTACAACGCAAGGGGATGGACCAATTTTGCCATCTGAGATGGATTTGATCGATGTGGTTATCAATGATGCAGGAGCCAATAAGCATCCAGAACCTTTTATCATTGATTCTCCTACCCCTACGAAGGACCATGCAGAAAGATCAATTGTGCCGGATCGTTTAACTCCTAATAGGATGGTTAAGGCATATGTATGGGATCGTATTCAGCCTGCTTCACCCCCTAACTCTATATCTTGGAGGGATGCCCTCATGGAAAACCGTATCCCTAGTCATGGGTAGGAATTATCTTTCAGACTCCCTCTTATGAGAACGGAAAGTTAACGGTTAAATTAGACAAACAGGAAGTCAAGATTGAGGTAGACCGATGGGTTAATACATTGATTGGTTTTGTCTTTGGGGATTCTCCATCCTACAATCAAATTTGTGGTTTCATTTGTAAGTATTAGACTAGTATTAAATTTCCACAAGTCATTCTTCATGCTTCTAGTTATTATATCTTTTGATTTCATTCTAAAGATGATGCAAACTAGATTCTTGGCCAGCATTGGACTTTCTTCAATAGGTCGTTTGTTTTGAAAATGTGGCATAGGATATTGAAATTTAATCTTGATAAGATGTAAGTTTTACCTTTTTGGATCAATTTCTCTAACCTACCCCTGGAATATTGGGCATCAAACTCTCTAAGTAGAATTGCAAGTGCAGTCGGTGTTCCTATATGCACTGATGCTATTACAGCATCTAGAGAACGAGCATCTTACCCTAGAGTTCTGGTAGAGGTTGATGTTAAAAAGCCTCTTTTGGACTTTTTCATTACCTTGGATCCAGAGGGGGTGGAAGTTGAATAAAATGTGGAGTATGATTGGAAGCCTGCTTACTGTCCTTTACGTGATTGTTTTGGCTATGAAACTAGGAGATGTAGGAACTATCAACTGAATGCAAAAGAATCCCAGGAGAAAGGTGGGGAATGGAGAATGGTGTGTGATCTCAGGAAAGGGAAAGCTCTTGATAATGAGGAGAGAGATCAGCAAGAGCACTTGCTTGATCCACCAGTGAATGAAATTATAAAGGATCAACAAAATATTGGTGCTACTGATAGCTCTATGCTGCATGGTCCTGTTGATCCACCTATTCAGGTAACTAGTTCCTTTCCAGGGGGAGAACTCCATGAAAAGAAAGGAAACAAAGAGAACCCCTTTCTCTCCTTCTAAATAAAGGATGACAAGGTAAAGAGCTGTACTTTTTGCTAATCAGGATGTTTCTTGTGGAAAACCTGTGGGTGCAGATGAGAGAGTTGTGTGGTTTGATGGTGGTGGACAGGGTGTTTCTTTTCTTGATCCTGGTGGAAATTTTTAGTGCTTGGAATGTTAGAGGCTTGAATAAGGCTTCCAAACATAAGGAAGTCAAGCATTTTTATGAGTTGAATAAGCTTTCATTAGTCAGTCTTCTAGAAACTAGAGTTAAAGAACATAATTTTTTAACTATTTTAAATAAGGTCAGAAGGGGATGGAGTGCTATTAATAACTATTCCCATCATCCAAATGGTAGGATTTGGGTACTATGGAACCCTGCTATTTGGATGATATCGTCCTCCATCATGTGTGATTTTAATGGTGGGACAAATCGAAGAGTTTTATGGCAATGCTTGAGGAATTATTCTCCAGGTGATGTACCTTGGATTGTATTAGGTGATTTTAATGTGGTTCTTGATGCTAATGAAAAGTTTCAAGGTGGTATCCCCATTGCCTCTAATGTCCAAGATTTTATAGAATGTTATCTGGATACGGGTCTCTTTGATTTACAGGGCCAAGGTTGTCGCTTTACATGGTCAAGTTGAAGGGTTGGAGAAGAAGAGGTATTCTGCAAGTTGGATAGGGATCTTGTTAGCTGGATTCTTTTCCACATTCTTTAGCTGAGTTTTTAAGTCCTTTTGTATTTGATCATAGTCCAGTGGTTATACAATTGCATATACCTCTTAATACTGGGCATAAGCCTTTTACATTCTTCCAGTTCTGGACTGAAAATGAAGAGATGTCGCTTGTTAAAAGAGCATGGAGTCTTAATCTAGGAGGTAATTTATTGCTAAGGGTTTCCAAAAGATTATCACTTTTAAAGCATGATTTGAAGAAACTTAATAAGAAAAAGTCTGGATATATTTCTTATAAAGTTAGTGCTGCTAGAGAGGAGGTGGACACTATTCAAAAATTAATTTATTCTAACCCTGCTGATTCTACTCAAAGGGATCAGCTTTTTCTGAAGGAGAAGTATTACCACCACCTGTTATATTATGAGGAGATGTTTTTAAGGCAGAAAGCATGTGTGCAATGGCTCCATTGTGGTGACTCTAATCACAAGTTTTTCTTTGCTAAGGTTAAGGAAAGACAGTAGAGGAATTCAGTGGTGGTTCTTTTTTTTTCCTAATAATAGGGAAATTAGGGGGGCCAAAAATATTCAAGATACTTTTATTTCTTATTATGAGCAGCTTTTGGGGACTGAGTCCAGGATGTTGGGTGATTTTGACCATTCTGCCATTGAGACTCAATTTTCATTGGCTCAGCAAGTAGCTCTTACTGCATCTATATCTAAGGATGAAGTCAAAGAGGTTGTATCTATTGGAGACACTAAAGCTCCTGCGTTTGATGGATACTCTGCTGGGTTCTTCAAAAAGAGTTGGCATATTATTGCTGATGAGCTACTTTGGGCTATTAGAGAATTTTTTGCATCTAATTTCTTACTTAGGAAAGTGAATGTCACTTCCTTAACTCTTGTCCCAAAGAAACCTAATGCACATAGGGTGTCTTAATTTTGACCCATTGCTTGTTGTAATGTGCTTTCTAAAATCATAGCCAAGATTATTATAGAGAGAATGCAGAGTATTATGCCTTCTATCATTGACATTTCTTAGAATGCTTTCATCAAGGGTAGAAGTATTGGGTAAAATATTCTTTTAGCTCATGCGCTGGTCAAGAAGTATACTACCAGGGGTATATTTCCCAGATGCATGCTAAAGATTGATCTTCAAAAAGCTTATGACATGGCGAATTGGAATTTTTTGCAGAATGTGTTAATTTTATATGGTTTTCCACATCACTTTGTTAAGTTGATTATGGCATGTGTGACAATTGTGTCCTTCTCTTTGAGCTTTAATGAGGTTCTATCTCCTTCTTTTCCTGGTAAGAGGGGATTGAGACAAGGAGATCCACTTTTTCCTTATCTGTTTGTGCTGGTGATGGACTACTTCAGCAGATGTTTGAGGAAGTTATGGGTTGATCCAAGGTTTCATGGGAACCCTAGATGTAGAGCTCTAAGGCTTATCAATATAAATTTTGTTGATGATCTGCTTCTATTCTACAAAGGGGATCTACAAAGTTTTCTATGTTTAAAGGAAGTTTTATCTCAATTTTCTGCCTTGTCTAGGCTGACTGCTAATCCAATGAAGTGCAGTATTTTCTTTTGAGGTATTTCTGAGCAGGTTCGAGCTTCCTTTCTTTCTCTCTCAAGATTCCCTATAGGCTCATTTCCTATTACCTATTTAGGGCTCCCTTTTTCTTCTACAAGGGTATCTACAGGTCATTTGCAACCTCATTTGGATAGGATTTCTAATCATCTTAGGCATTGGAATACAATCTACCTTTCTTATGCTAGTCGACTACAACTCATCAAATCTATTTTGTTTAGCATTCAGTTACATTTCATTCAATTAATTTTGCCGCCTAGGAAAGTTATGCATTGCTTCATTAGTATGTGAAGGGGCTTTCTTTGGTCTAGGAAAGTTAGTGTCAGAAAGTGTGCACTTGTATCTTAGGATAAGCTTTGTTGTCCAATAAATGAAGGGGGCCTTGGCCTCTTGGATCTGGAGCTATAGAACACTTGTGTACTGGGGAAGTTACTTGGGAACATTATTGCTAAGAAGGATACTCTATGAGTCAAATGGGTGCACACCATTTACCTTAAGCATCATTCTTTGTGGGACTTTGTTCCCACATCTTATACTTCTTGGATTTTTCAGAGAATCTTACATACTAGACCTCTTTTACAGGAGTATATGCAGAACTGTGTGGATAGGAATGTTGAAGCTTTTAGCATTAAAGCTACTTATCATCTTACTTATACTAAACATGGGAGACAGAGATGGACAAAACTGGTTTGGAGCCCACTGACTGTGCTAAGGTTAAGATTTCCAGTCTAGCTTGCTCTCAGAAACAGATTACTAACCAAAGATAGATTGGGGGATTTTGGCATGGATGTGGATGCAATGCGTGTTTTCTATCAGCAGCAATTGGAGACTCGCGACCATTTGTTTCTTTTCTACCCTTGTACTTCCATTTTTTTGGCAAAAGATTAGGGCTGCTGCAGGGAGAAGTGATGGTATCTATGGATAGGATCAAGAAGTTAAGGCTTTAGTCACTAGATCTTGACAGAATTCTAGCAAAAAGCATATATTAGGTGCTTTGTGTATTTCTTACATTGCTACTATTTTGCATGAGTAGAATCTTGGATTGTTTGAGAATCAGTCCAGATAAAACTCCACTATTTTAAGAGTTATTATTATGAATGTATCTAGGAGAACGGTACACCAGAGCATGTATGCTAAATATGTTAGGTGGTTATCGCTAATTGATAGTATTGTTTGTTAAGGTTTGGTTGTAATTCTTCCATTTCAATAGTAATAAAACTTCTTACTTATAAAAAAAAAACAATCCATTCATAAAGGTTATATTTAGTTTTAAAGGTTGTCTTCCACTCATCTCCTTTCCTAATTCTCATTTGATGATAACCATTTATTAGGTCTATTTTGAAAAAAAACACGTGCGCTACAAAGTTCATCAAGTTTAGGTATAGGAAATATATACTTGATAGTTATATTATTTATGTCTCTAAAATCTATGTACATGCACCAGGTACCATCCTTTTTAGAAACTAGCAAAGCAAGTAAACAACAAGGAATCACACATAACCTTTAACATGGATTATTGGCCTAATGAAAAGATTAAAATGGTTCATAATTATAGTATACTCTATGAGTAATGTAAAGGATAAAAGGGTATTTCACTTATGATAAGTAATGATATTGAGAAAAGAGTAATGAAACTCAACATGGGATTGAATTAAATAATATAGGGGATATGAATAATATTAGCCAAGAACAAATGGAAAACCCTTATGATTGGAAAATTGGAAATAAAAGGATTATTATGGACTAACATTGGAAAATTGCCTTTCTTTCTTTGTATGGGCCTTGTATTATCACCCATCCTTAAGAAGAAAAAACTAATCATGTAAAGCAAAAGATGGTCAATTTGAGTACGGGTCTACCCAATCCTTAATTAGCTACCACTGGTTAGTCTGCCTTGGGCTTTACCTTAGGATAGGATCCTAAGAGGTCTTAGTATCCTACCTACTCTAGAAACTGATGATGTACAAAAGGGTATCAATACTAAAGGGTTTAGTTACCTAGGTGGTTGGCTTCATCCTGGACTTATGTCCATGTTAGCTGGCTTCATCCTAGACATATGCCTAATTTAGTGATTGGCTTAGGCCTAGACCTATTTCCACTTGGTGATTAGCTTTGGCTTAGACTTTATATCCCTTATTTGGATAGGCTTCCAAGATATGTAAGACCATGAGGTGGTACATAGTCGATCACTAGATGATACTAAAATATGGATAATAAGTAATTAGTTGGTAAATTATGAGTTATGACCAAGTGAATGGGTAATAATTGGTTAGGAATGGAAGTAATGGTATGATCAATTAAAAAGGAATAAAAGCTTCTTTATATATTTAGCTAAGGGTTAAAATGACTAATTAGTTATAGAATGGAATATTGAGTGGATGACTCACCTATCTCATATATGGATAAGTAAATGATATAACCTAAAGAATCAGGTAATTGAAAATAAACCATAGAGGTTGCTTGGATTCTCTTTGCTATTACATATGTGAATGAAGATGTGAAACCAAGCATGATATATTATGCTTTTTTGGAATCATGTAATATAGCATGTCCATTTGTAATCCTACTGTCATATATATGGTCTTTTCATGATCCCTAATATATTTCATATCCATCTATGATAGATTAGCATACTTGTGTTTACATTAAGAGAGAAACTTGGCTTAGTCACTACATAGCGTATTGATGTGCCCGTTTGCTCGGTCACCTACTCATTTCCATGAGCAGAGGGTTATGTGCAAGTTTTTTGGTATGTCAATAAAGGGTCTACATTTTATGGGTTACGGATTGAGAGAAAGGACATCCAGATGATTTTGGTGGGGGTTATAGCAAACCGAGATGTTAATTTGGGTGTCATGCCCTAACATTATTTTTATTGTAGTCCATACTTCTTCCACGTGTATTTTGTAATGATTTGGTCAGAAACCATTATGGTCCTTCAATGTAAACACTCTTTTAAGTTGTTTATCTAATATTTTATTTTATGCACTCTATTGTTTTGGATGCTTTGGTTGCTTAGCCTTGTATCTAATACGGGGTAGGCGGCAGACATCTATTCTATGTTAGGTACAATAGTAGCACCCCATTTTTCCTAAGTGTGTTTTCAACTTCTGCAAATATTTTCAAAAAAAATTTGTTAATAAAAAATGGGGGTATTACACATACTCTTTAGGTACAAATTTCTTCCTTAGGTGTTTTCTAATTTATCCTATGACTTTACTCTTTTCTTACCTTGTGTTTTTCTAATCTATCCCATGACTTTACTCTTTTCTTACCTTTCATGAGTTCTTTTGAGATTGTCATACCAAACCCTAGAAAACTTTTTAAAATTTGAAAATTTATAATCTACATATATCCTCAACTTTATAACCCTCTGAATTCAAATATATCTTCTAATTCATGCAACCATTTAAAAAAAATAACTCAACATCCAATTCACCATAAAAATCAGGGAGGTCAAACTTAATACCTTTATATTTAATATGGTTATACCTTTATTAATTATTTGCATGGGATCTTTGATTGTGGATGAAATCATTGGATCCATTTTTTTTCATCCTTTCCTCATATCCCATTGGATTGTTGATGTGGTATCCTCGTTCTTGGACAACTCTTCTCACCATAGCCTCAACTCGATCATGTTTAGCTTCTGTGGTGTTGTACATGTGTTGAAGGGAATCTTCATCTGATACCCTTGTTTCTTTTCCATGAAGTTGGCTTTGAACGGAAGGGAGTTATTGTAGTTGTGTGTTAGTGGCATTCACACTTGTTGCAAGCTATTGAAGAGTGTCAGACATATACTTCATAGACACTTCTTCATCCATGGCTACTATACTTCACTAAAATCAACTCAGTTGAAGGTGCATTTACAGCTCAGATTTGGGTCTTGATAGCTTCTTAATAGAGCTTCAATAACCTTGGAGACTTCATGATTGACAAGATGGAGTATAAATGGAAGGGAATTGATTGAAAAGATTACCACTAATTCTTGATGTACAAAGACGAGTTCTTGATGGAGAATATAATCGAATGTGCACGAACAATAATTAAGGAATGAAATTTAAAGATATCAAAAGGAATTTTAAGAATGTTTATATTTTCTTACTAATGAGTGTATAAAGTTTATAATGTAAAAGGATAAAGAAAATTAAAATAGTGTTTTTGTAATGTTGGAAGAATTTGAAGATTCTTCTTTCTTAAATCAAAACACTCAATGGTTCGAATATAGGTTGGGAGAAAGAATGAAGAATCAATTAATTTAAATCTTTAAATTCAATAGGGATATTCATGCAAATTAAAGAAGGATACAGAAAAGTTAGAAGAAATTCAACTTTCAAGGTTGAAGATATAAAAAATACCTTGAAGATAAACTAGATGTTCGGCTAGCTACATTGCATGCATTTGCATGTAGAGTTTGCATAAAGGAAAATATGAAGATGGATTTGGCTATTTTAATGGAGGAAGTATCCAACCATGATTTGAAATAGGAAAATGATGTGGATATTCAATATCTAAGATAGAATTAAAAGGTTTAGAAGGAAGTGTAACACCCCAAAATTCACTGAATTTTTTTTTTTGAAAAGCGGAAGCAATTAAGATAGAAACACTTAAAACCTGTGAATTCTGGGAATGTTACTGCCACACTTAGTACCAGACCGGTTCTCTCCGACCGTTCCATTACCAAGTGCTAAGGCTAAAGGAAATAGTAATCCATCAATTATAAATCAAGACAACTAAACTCCGAAAGCATTAAATGGTTGTAAAACAAAAGTCAGAGTACGCATAAAGAATTATTATTCAAATTAAAAGGAGAAATAGCTTACAACCGATAAAATATTAACAAAAATAAATAGAATTACATAGAGACTGAAATATGGCCACGACTCTCTCGAACTTGAGCCAACCACAACTCAACACACAGCCCTACCGGATATCTCACCCACCTGCACATATCATAAGGGCATACTACTCGTGGGAATGAGCAGCACCCATGAAAAGGGTGATCAGTACGCTACGTACTGAGTAAGGTAACCGAGCACTAAGGCCAACACATAAGCACATAATCCATGCAGAATAATAACAGGGCATAATCCAAAATAACAATATAAAGGTATGTGAACAATTCAGGTAAAAGTACAAAGGCCCATATAATCCAAATTAATCATTTAATTAATCTCTTATTAGAATTCGATTCCCACCATGCCTTTTATCAAATCCATTTAATCACAGGAATACCCCACTATTATAACCGGTGGACCGGTCACTTGCGGGACAAGGTCCACACCACTATTATTTGCCGGTGGACCGGTCACTTACGGGACAAAGTCCACACCACTATTATTTGTGGGTGGACCGGTCTGGTTCCTGCTCACATGGAGTTCCACTGTAAGTAATTAATATCTTTTAAGTATCTTTAACAAACTCGGGTTCGTTTTTATTGAGCTCGAGTCCCCCACTACTATTCGTCGGTGGACCGAACACTTGCGGGACAAAGTCCACACCACTATTATTTGCCGGTGGACCGGTCTCACATAGGATAATAACCCTAACCACTATTCCTAACCGGTGGATCGGTTGGACCCGGCTCAATAATCTTTCACTTTAAGTGATTAATGTCTTAAATATTTTATTCAAATATTTCACCCTGGACATGCATAAGTCATCACACATCACAAATCATAAAATTCCACCATCATAATTACACTTAAGTCACCACATACACATGATAACACAAAAACCCTAATCATCCACCACATACCTCAATTAACCACAACAAACCATAGTTAACCACTCCAAACTCTATTTAACCATACCAACCATAATTAGCCACTCCACGCCTTAGTTAATCATAACAAAACACAATTATCCACTCCAATCTTAGTTAATCACAACAACCCAGAGTTCATAAATTCCATGTGAAACACTAATTTCAACCATGCAAACCCTAATATCGTCATCCAATCATCAATGCCAATATGTAAACCCTAATACCACCAAACAACTATAATTACCACCATACAAACCTCAGTAACATCATACAAACCTTAATACCACAATATAACCATAAATACCACCATACAAACCTTAGTAACATCATACCAATCCTAATACCACCATGCAACCATTAGTACCACCATTCAACCCACGATTCTGCCATATAAAACCCTAAATTCAATCCATAGCAAAACCCAAGATTTGTCCACATAATACAATTGATTAGATTCTCCCCTTTCATAACCACAATTTAGATTCCCCCATACAAGACTATAAGTTAGATTCTCCCACATAAAATCATAAATTAGAATCTCCCAAGCAAAACCATAATTTGGATTAATTGGATTCCCCCAAACAAATCATAAATTAGATTCTCCCAATCAAATCATAAATTAGGTTCTCCCATATCATATCATAAATTACATTCTCCCAAATAACATCATAAATTATATTCTCTCCCACGAAACCCTACATTTCCCATTTTATTCTTCCTCTCATAAATCATTAAAATACTTAGGTCTACTCACATCTCTTGGTCAACTTCTTTCTCCATCCTCATTTTTCATCCTTTCCCCCATACAAACCATACCAACATCTTCACATGCATGTATTTTAGGGTCACATGCAAACACATATTATTCCATACACATAGTACACATGCCAAATAGCAACACAAAAGCATGCTTGGACTCCATGCCATACCAAATATGCAATAATTACAATAATAACATAAGATGCATAACATATAAGGAATGCAATGCACATTAGCACACAAAAGGCCTTAGCACCCCTTACCTAAAACGACACCGGTCTTGGAGCACGTTCCTACGCCTCCTTAGAACTTTGACCGAATAATAACATATTAAAAAAAATAACCTTAACAAAATTCTAACTTTGCTAAAGACATAAAAATAATAGAGATATTATAAACCTTGATAATATAGGGTTAAAGACTTTACCCTAATAATAATAATGATACTAATATAATAATATCAAAGATAATAAAACTAATATCAATGAGAATATAAATAATAATAACAATAATAATAATAATAATAATAATAATAATAACAATAATATATAAGCTTTAAAATTTAAAGTGGGGTTTCGACCCTACTTATAACTAATGACTTACCATTTATTTAATATTAATAATAAAATTAATAACATATATAATAATATTGAAATAATAAAGATAATGATAATATTATTATTAATGGTTATAAGAACAGTAGAAATAATAATACTAAAATAAATAAGTGCGAATATTAATACAAAATTAGGACCTAAGATTTTCCAGAATAAATAATAAAATGTTAATAATAATTATTCTAATAATAAAATAGAATTAAAATACAATAAGGCTTCAGCCTTCAACATAAATTATAATAAAACAATAATACTACTAATAATAATCATAAAACATATTAAGAATATAAATATTAAGAAAAATAATAATGGTATTTATATGCAATAATTGAAATAAGTTAAATCAAGGCTTATAATAATATGGAAAATGGTTGAGAGAGTCTAGGGTTCAACCTTAAGCTGGTGGTGATAGGCGGCACCGGTGGTGGTGCACGGCGGTGGCAGCGGCGGCCGGAGAAATAGAAGAAAAGAGGGAAAGATGGATGTTGGGAAAAAGATAGGGAGAATTGAAGTGAGATAAGAGGTGTTTATGGTTTCCCAGGAGGGGAGGGACAAAATGATGGTGGTGGTGCAGCCAAAGGTGGCGGCTCACGGCGGCGGACGGTGGTTTAAGGTTTCGGGGTGAAAATTCTGGCGAAACGAGCAACCAACTTTACACGGTTATGGAGGCCCGTGAAAGAAGAATCGAAGGTTGAAAATGTTTTAGTTAACTAGAGGACGTTTCAAGGAAGAATTTGGCATGTGGAGGTGGCGCTGAAGTTGGCTAACGGAGGCAGAAGAGACGTCTAAAGTCTCGATGATGGCAGCCCTCGCCGAGGGTTTCGGGGAAGAAAAATCTTCCACAACTCCTACAATCAGGATTTTTATAGATGGTAGATGGTATAATAGGGTTTTGGGGTCGGCAGGAAGTTATTAGCTGCGAAAAATTGGGTGGCCGGTGGCAGAAAATGGTCGGGCATCGTTTGGTTTGCTTCGAATTTGTGCGAGGCTGGGGAGAAGAAACGAGCGAGAGATAACGTCGAATAATTATGCCAATTTATTCCTGGAGTTAAGAGGAAGACAATGAGACAAGAAACGGCCGGTCAAAGGTCTCATGGCCGAAGATGCCATTGATGGGGTCGAAAGGTGCAGCAGCGTCGACGGAGGAGGTAGGAGGAAGAAGGAAGAAGGAAAGGAGGCGGACCGGTCGGTCGGGAAAAAGAAATGAAAAGGGAAGAACCGGGCGGTCAGCGCGAGGGAGGGTGCGTTTAAATGAGACGACGCGTTTTGGGGAGAAAGAGGACGAAACGCAG
The DNA here is from genome assembly GCA_030549775.1 of Tamarix chinensis. Classification (NCBI taxonomy): domain Eukaryota; kingdom Viridiplantae; phylum Streptophyta; class Magnoliopsida; order Caryophyllales; family Tamaricaceae; genus Tamarix; species Tamarix chinensis. The sequence continues at coordinate 44,456,566 of CM060175.1, forward strand.
CGCGTCAAGGGGCGGACGAATGTTGACGGGCGCGGGCTGGGCCGTGCCGTAGAAAAGGAAGAAAAGAAAAAGAAGAACTGGGCCGCGGCTGGTCCAGTCGGGGAAAAGAACAGGAAAAAGAAAAGAAGAAAAAGAAAGAAAAAGGAAGAAAAAAAAAGAAAAGGGGAAAAAGGAAAGAAGAAAAATAATTAGATTAGGGCCAATTAAATTAATCTGAATATTTAGGATATTTAAATAAAATAATATTTAAATCCCTTTTTAGGGTAAAATAGGATTTTTAAAAGATTTTTCATAAATTCCATTTTAATTAGCAAAACACCCTTAATTTTCTTCCATTAAATTATTTATAAAATAAATATTAATTTGGAACTATTTCCTCCTTATTTTCAATAAAATAATTTATTTAGTTAATTTCTTAAATAAAATCCTTAATTTAGATAAAATACCTAAATTTCTCCTAATTAAAATACTTATAGATTTATTCTTGATTTGCCCTAATTAATTTCCTTTTATTTTAAATAAAGTAATATACTTAATTAAATTTTATAATCAAACCTCATTTAAATATACTATTTAAAATTATGAATTTTTCGGTGCATTTCAGGAAGTGTGGTTTGATAGATTGATAATTAAGGAGAGGAATGTGAATCTTCAAGCAAGATTCAACCAAGATTTAAAGAAAACTATGAATCTTCAAACAATATTCAACAACAATTCAAAAAGAATGGATCTTTGAATATTTTCCCAAGAACACATTCAAAGGCTCTAACCAAGATTACTCCATATAGTCTTAGGAAGAATATAACTCAAAAGAGAGAGATAACCAAGTATTAACTTGTTATGTAATTCAAATGTTTCTACTATTCTTCATATCATTTTACAAGTGTATTGACATATGTATATATATAGGTAGTTATACTTTGCTAAGTAACATACTAGGATAGCCAAGCTCATGCACACATGGATAACTAGCACACTAACCTTTAACTTCACCATATTACTAACCTATACAATACATGAATCAAAGAACAAATTATTACAAATAAATATAGCTAATTATTACATGGAAAAAAACAAACAAAAAAGGCCTAACTTACATAAAAATGATAACTAGTCTTCTTTGACTTTAAGGTTTGATCTCCAAGCATAATATTGCCTTTGACTTGTAATAAAATGTAACATGAGAAACAATCTTAAGTGGTTTGACTTCTTGAATTTCCTCTTTCAAAATATTTGACATGTCTTCAAGAACCACTTAGAATATACTTATTATGGCTATTTAAAGTTATATCAACATAGACACATATGGTAATAAGCTCCATTATTAATAATGCAAGATCCTCCTTTGCATAAGAATCTTTAGATGCATTATGAAAATCCATAGATGCTCCTACATCAAGGCTAGAACATGCTATAGACTTATTGAAATGCCCCTAAAATTTCTAATTTTAAATATTATATATAAATGAGGTTTTATTATAAAAATTAATTAAATAAATTATTTTTTATAAAAGGGAATTAATTAGGGCTATTTAAGAAGAAAAGAATAAATATTTTTTACTAGAAAAGTTTTGGTATTTTAGCTAATTAAGGATTTTATTTTATAAATTAATTAAATAAATTATTTTATTTAACATAAGAAGGAGAAAATAGTTTCAAGTTAATATTAATTTAATAAATAATTTAATTGGAGAAATTTAGGGTGTTTTGCTAATTAAAATGGAATTTATGAAAAATCTTTCAAAAATCCTAATTTAGCCTAAAAAGGGATTTAAATATTATTTTATTTAAATATTATTATTTTTAAATATCCAAAATATTTTAATTAATTTAAATACAAAAACTAATTATTTTTCCCTTTTCCCTTTTCCTTTTTCCTTTTCTTTCTTTCTTTTTCTTTCTTTTTGTTTCTTTTTCTTTTTCCTCTCCTCCCCATTTGTGTAACACCCCAAAATTCACTAAATTTGTTTTAAAGCGGAAGCAATTAAAATAGAAATACTTAAAACCTGTGAATTCTGAGCATGTTACCGCTACACTTAGTACCAGACCGATTCTCTCCGACCGTTCCAGTACCAAGTGCTAAGGCTAAGAAAAGATTTACATTAAACTCAAACCAGCGGTTCATAAAAGAACTCGAAAGATCATACATTAAAATCAGAGTGCGCATAAAGAATCATAATTAATAATAAAAAAGAAATCAGAGTGCGAAATCAAAATTCCTCGAAGGGAATAATCTTACAATTTATAAATGGTTAAGTCGAAACACTTAACACAAGATAATAAATTAAAAAGAGTAAATGCGAATCAGAAGAAGTATCATAACGAAATGAAATCACATGAAGAAAATTACAGCCACGACACTCTCGAACTTTAAGCCAACACATGCTCAACACTCAGCTCCGACTGATGTCTCGCCCACCTGCACAAACCAGAAGGGCATACTACTCGTGGGAATGAGCAGCACCCATGAAAAGGGTGATCAGTACGCTACGTACTAAGTAAGGTAACCGAACACTAAGGCCAACACATAAGCACATAAAATCATGTATAAGAATAAAAGATCATAAAGACCATCATCATATCATAATATCGACCAATCATTCAGGTACAAACATAAAGGCCCAAACATAGTCCAGATTAATTACTTAATTAATCTTTTATCGGAATTCGATACACATCATGTTTTATATCAAATCCATGCGAGTACGGAAGCCCCCACTATTATAGCCGGTGGATCGGAGGCACATAGGGTATCATACCCTAACCACTATTATAGCCGGTGGATCGGATACACATAAGACTACGCATCCTAACCACTATTCCTAACCGGTGGATCGGTTGGCTCCGGCACGCATGGTGTTCCACTGTAACTAATTAGTATCTTTTAGGAATTTTAGCAAAACTCTTGTTTGCGGTTGTTGAGCTCGGGAACCCCCACTATTATAACCGGTGGATCGGTTTACGCATAGAGCATCCTACTTTAACCACTATTATAACCGGTGAATCGGTCACACATAGGGTAAAAACCCTAACCACTATTCCGAACCGGTGGATCGGTTGGTCCCGTCTCAACGATCTTCCACTTTAAATAATTAGTGTCTTAAGTATCTTATTCAAAGCTTGCCTTAGACATGCATGAATCAACACACATCACAAATCACAATTACACTTTAATCACCAAATATACTTAATATGACAAAAACCCTAAGTAGCCACCACAGACCACAATTAACCTCAACAAATTATAATTCAGTCTCCTCCGTACCCTTAATTTGCTCCACGTGTTATTTTTCATCCCAAATGCTCAAACGCCCAAACAACACTTACATGACCTTCCTTAAATCTCAAATTAACTTTCCACACATAAATTTCATACCCATGCAGACATTAATCTCCCCATGCAAAACCCTAACTCAAAACCCTAATACCGCCATTCAACCACCAATGCCACCATGTAAACCCTAATACCACAATGAAAACCCTAATGCCACCATGCAACCATTAATAATACTATGCAAAACCCAAGATTTTATCATACAAAACCCTAAATTCAATCCACATAACCCAAAGATTCATTCATACCAAACCCTAGATTTGAACCATATCAAACAAGAGATTCATCCATATAAAACCTTACATTAGATCCTTCCACACAAAACCATAAATTAGATTCTCCAAATCAAAACCATAAATTAAATTCTTCCATACAAAACCATAGATTAAATTCTCTCACACAAAATCATACAAAACCATAAATTAAAATTCCCCATATAAAACCATAAATTATATTCTCCATACAAAACCTCAAAAATCATAAATCAGATTCTCATACACGAAACCCTAAAATTCTCCATTTTATTCCTCTACTCATGAATCAATGGAATACTTAGGTCAATTCACATCCCTTAATCAACTTCTTTCTCCATCCTCATTTTTCATCCTTTTCCCCCGCACAAATCATATCAACATTCTCACATGCATGTCTTACAGGGTCACAACACATATTATCATACATAAATAATGCACATGCCGTACAAAACATACTTCAAGTCCACGTCATATCATATACGACATAATTAATAATCATAAACATGGAATGCATAGCATATGAAGCACATAGTGCATATAAGCACACAATGGCCTTAGTAAACCCTTACCTAAAATGTCACCGGTCTTGGAGCACGCTCCTATATTACTTGAGAGCTTTGATTGGGCTCACCTACTATGGGAAAATACTAGGATTAGGTTTTCTCTTAAGAATGCTATTATTTCTAACTTATCCCAAGACCTTATTTTTAATTAAAAATTATTATACTAGATTTGACTCTACAAAATACTAGTAGAATATTAACAATCAAACTAATGCAGTTCAAAAATAAAAAGGTGATATAAGGGTTTCTACCCTTCACCAAAATAATATTAGTAAAGATAAAATAATTACAATAACAATAATTCTAATAACAACTAAATATTATAAATAAAGATAATATCAAGAATAATAATAATAATAATAATATATAAGCTTTAAAATTTAAAGTGGGGTTTCGACCCTACCTATAACTAATGACCTACTATTTATTAATATTAATAATAAAAATTAATAACATATATAATAATATTAAAATAATAAAGATAATAATAATATTATTATTAATGGTTATAAGAACAATAGAAATAATAATACTAAAATAAATAAGTGTGAATGTTAATACAAAATTAGGGCCTAAGATTTTCCAGAATAAATAATAAAATGTTAATAATAATTATTCTAATAATTATAATATTAATAATAAGAAGAAGAAGAATGATAATAATCCTATAATAATTCAATTAATAACTTAAAATTCGAACTAACAATAAAATTATTTTATTACTACTCTCTACCCTGCAAGTACAATTCAGCATAAATTTTATATCAAATAATAATAATATTAATAGCAAGGAAATAATTATTATATTCGAATAACTACTGATAAATAAAATAAAAATAGAATAATTTACAATAAATAGTAAATAATGATTAAGAAGGTCAAGGGTTTCACCTTGAGTCGTTGGGAATGGGCGGAACCAGTGGTGGTTCACGGCGGTGGCCGGAAAAGAGAAGAAAAGAGGGAAAGATGGATGTTGGGAAAAAGATAGGGAGAATTGAGGTGAGATAAGAGATGTTTATGGTTTCCCAGGAGCAGAGGGACAAAATGATGGTGGTGGTCCACCCAAAGGTGGCGGCGCACGGCGGCGGATGGTGGTTTAAGGTTTCGGGTAAAAATTCCGGCGAAACGAGCAACCAACTTTGCACGGTTATAGAGGCCCATGAAAGAAGAATCGAAGGTTGAAAATAGTTTAGTTAACTAGAGTGCGTTGCAGGGAAGAATTTGGGATGATGTGGTGGCGCTGAGGTTGGCTATCGGCGGAGGACGACGGCGTCTTAAGTTGTGGTGATGGAAACCCTTGCCGAGGGTTTCGGGGAAGAAAAATCTTCCACAACTCCTACAATCAGGATTTTTATAGATGGTGGATGGGATAATAGGGTTTTGGGTCTCGGCAGGAAGGCATTAGATGCGAGAAATTGGGTGGCCGGTGGTAGTAATTGATCGGGCATCATTTGGTTTGCTTTGAATTTTCGCGAGGTTGGGGAGAAGAAACGGGCGAGAGATAACGTCGCATAATTATGCCAATTTATTCCTGGAGTTAAGAGGAAGACAATGAGACAAGAAACGGCCAGTCAAAGGTCTCATGGCCAGAGATGCCATTGACGGGGTCAAAAGGTGCAGCAGCGTCGACGGAGGAGGAAGGAGGAAGAAGGAAGAAGAAAAGGAGGCGGACCGGTCGGCCGGGAAAATGAAAAGAAAAGGGGATAACCGGGCGGTTCGGCGACGCAGGAGGAGTCATTAAATCAAACGACGAGTTTCGATGGAAACGGAAGCAAAACGCGGCGCTGGAAGGGGGACGAAGGGTGACGGGCACGCGGGCTGGGCCGAAGAGGAAGAAGAAAAAGAAGACTGGGCCGCAGCTGGCCCAGTTCGGGGAAAAAGAAGAGGAAAAAGAAAAAGAAGAAAAAGAAAGAAAAAGGAAGAAAGAAAAAGAAAAGGGGAAAAAGGAAAGGAGAAAAATAATTAGATTAGGGCCAATTAAATTAATCTTAAAATTTAGGATATTTAAAAATAATAATATTTAAATAAAATAATATTTAAATCCCTTTTTAAGCTAAATTAGGATTTTTAAAAGATTTTTCATAAATTCCATTTTAATTAGCAAAACACCCTAAATTTCTCCAATTAAATTATTTATAAAATTATTATTAATTTGGGACTATTTTATCCTCCTTATTTTAAATAAAATAATTTATTTAGTTAATTCCCAAATTAAAATCTTTAATTAGTTAAAATACCCAAATTCCTCCTAATTAAAATATTTATAAATTTATTCTTTATTTCCCCTTATTAATTTCCTTTTATTTTAATTAAAATAATTTCTTTAATTAATCTTTATGATAAAACCTCATTTAAATATAATATTTAGAATTAGGAATTTTTTTGGGGCATTTCAATTTGGGCCTGCCTCCTTCCCGCGGCCCAGTCCCCTCCCTCCTTCCTTACCTTCAGCGGGGCCCAGCCCGCATGGCGTTGCCCTTCTTCCGCCCCTCGACACATTGTGTTTCTTCCCTTTTCTTCTTGAAATGCGTCACTTCATTTAATTCACCCCCCTCACCTCACGCTCAACCCGGTTCGCCGCCTTTCCTTTTCTTTTCTTCCTTCTCTGAACCGCCCGATCCCCTACCTCCTCCTTCTTCTTCTTTTCTTCTCCCTAGCCCTGTCACCGCCGACCTGCGCCATTTACGCCGCCCTTGTGCCCTGGTTTTTCGCCGCCGTTAACTAGCCTTTTTGCTCCTCTCTCTCCCTTGCTGACCGTAGACCTTTTTACCCAACCAATGGCCCCTCTTCTCACACAATTTTTCCCTTTTTCCCTGCGTGTATCCCTCCCCCAAAAATTTCTGCCACTGGCCAACCATAGCCGCCGGTGACTGTAACCTATCTTCTCTATTACTACGCTGACTCACAGACCCTAACCTCTCATTTACACTCTATAAATACCCCCCATAATAGCCCTGTGTCAAGCTTTTAATTCTTACCTAGAAAAATGACCCTTTTCGCCGCCGCCACTTTAAACGCCAGCCCTGCCGCCTTCGGCCAACGCTGCCACCTACTCCACCTACCAAAATCTTCCTTGCACCACCCTTTAGCTAGCCAAACGTCCCATATCCCTCGATTCTTCCTGGACGAGCCACCTCGGCTGTAAATTTTTGTGTCTCCGACACTCTTCGAACCACCTTCCTGATCAACCTATTTTTTTGTCTCCGACACGCTTCGAACCACCTTTAACCACCTCTTCTGCCACTTCCGCCGCTTCTTTTACCTTCTAAAATTTTCTGTAGATCACCTTCTACCTTACCCTACCCTTCTTTTCCTCTTCCTCCCACTCCTCCTCTCTTTCTCTTCTTCTCCTTCATTCGGCCACCGCCGCCGCCGTCGTGCGCAGCCACCTTTGGCTGCGCCACCACCCTTATTTTGTTCCTCTCCTCCTGGGCAACTCTAAACACCTCTACTCCCACATTAATTCTCCCTATATTTTTCCTAGCATCCAACTTTCCCCTCTTTCTTCTCTTTTTCTAGCCACCGCCACCGTCGCCGTGCACTACCACCGGTGCCGCCTATCCCCACTAGCCTCAGGTTGAACCCTAGACCCTATAAACCCTTCTCCCTATTTTTATAGGCCTTAATTTAATTTATTTCCTTTATTTGGATATAAATACTATTATTATTTTTTTAATATGTATTATTATTATTATTATTAGTATTAATGTTTTGATTATTATTTCTATTTAGGGCTGATGCCCTATTGTATTTTTAATTCATTTTTATTATTATTCTTCTTATTATTTATATTATTACTATTCTTAATGTTAATATGTTATTATCATTATAATTATTATTTTTATTGTTACTGCTATTATTATTTCATTATTAATATTACAACTAATTTACTATTATTTTTGCTATTATTACTATTATTATTGTTGTTGTTGTTGTTGTTGTTGTTGTTGTTGTTGTTGTTGTTGTTGTTGTTGTTGTTGTTGTTGTTTTTGTTATTTTTATTATTATTATTATTATTATTACCAAATTTGGTTGTTTATTTTACTAATATTATTATTAGTATTATTTTTGTAAAGGGGCCGAAGCCTTTATTCTACTTTGTTTTTGAATAATGCCTTTTTATTATTGTTACTATTATTATTAATATTATTCTTATTTATATTCTCATTGATACTATTTTAGTATCATTATTATTATTAGGGTAAAGTATTTAACCCTATATTATCACCTTTTATAATATTTCTATTATTTCTATATCTTTAGCAAGGTTAGAATTGTATTAATGTTATTTTTATTAGTATGTTATTATTTAGTCAAAGCCCTAAGGAGGTGTAGGAGTGTGCTCCAAGACTGGTGCCATTTCAGATAAGGGTGTTACTAAGGCCTTTTGTGTGTTTATATGCATTATGTTCTTTGCATGTTATGTATCATATGTCTATCATTATTATTTATGTCGTATATGGTATGACGTGGAGTTGAAGTATGTTTTTGTATGGCATGTGTACTATGTGTATATGATGATATGTGTTGTGACCCTGTAAGACATGCATGAGAGGATGTTGATGTGGTTTGTGTGGGAGAAAGGATGAAAAAGGAGGATGGGGAAAGAGGTTGACCAAGGGAGGTGAGTTGACCTAATTATTTTAATGATTCATGAGTGGAAGAATAAAATGGAGAATTTAGGGTTTGTGTGGAGGAATCTAATTTAGGGTTTCATGTGGAAAAATCTAATTTATGGTTTTATATGGGAGAACATAATTTATGGTTTTGTGTGAGAGAATATAATTTATGGTTCTATTTAGGAGAATATAATTTATGGTTCTATTTGGGAGAATCTAATTTATGGTTTTGTGTGGGAGAATAAAATTTATAATTCTATTTAGGAGAATCTAATTTATGGTTTTGTGTGGGAGAATATAATTTATGGTTTAGATGATTATATATGGGAGAATCTAATTTATGGTTTAATATGGGAGAATTTATATATAATTGAATGGTGGTAATAGGGTTGCATGGCATTGGACTTTGCATGGTGGTATTAGGGTTTGCATGGTAGTATTAATGGTTGCAAGGTGGTATTAATGGTTGTATGGTGATATTAGGGTTTGCATGGTGGAGTTAGGGTTTTGCATGGGAGTTAATGATTGCATGGGATTTAGGGTTTGCATGAAAAGTTCTAAGGGTTGCATGGGATGTGTAATATCTGCATGGAAAACTACTTTTAAAACAAAATATTGTCTTTACGAATGAAATGTTATGCCATTTGGATTTTTTAATACATTGTGTTCATTTATGAAACTAATGAATTAAGTTCTTTGACATTTTCTTAGAAAATTTATTGTGGTATTCTTAGATGATATACTTATGCATGGTAAAAATAAGCATGATCATCTTAGTCATTTGAGGAGATTACTTGATAAGTTAAGAGAAGCTAAACTCTATGAAAAATGAAAAATGTGACTTTATGCTTTTGAGTATTGTTTTCCTTGGTTATATTGTAATTAGAGAGGGTATAAAAGTGGATCCTAAAAAGATTTAAGCTATTCAAGATTGGCCAATACCTAAAGTTCTTTATAAGGTAAGGAGCTTTCACGGACTAGCAAGTTTCTATAGAATATTCATTAAAGACTTCTCAACTATTGTTGTGCCAATTACACATCTTATGAAGAAATGAAATTTCAAGTGGGGAAAAAATGCCACTAAAGCCTTTGAGACTTTGAAGGAAAAGCTATGTAATATACCTTATTATCCTTGCCTAAATTTTTGAATTTGTTTGAAGTTACATGTGATGCTAGTGGGGTAGGGATAGGAGGTGTGCTATCACAAGAATAAAAGGCCATTTCATTTTTTAGTGAAAAAATAAATGGTGTTAAAATGAAGTATTCAACATATGATAAGGAATTCTATGTCATCCTAAGAAGCTTAGAAACAAGGAGTCATTAGTTGAAGCCTAACCTATTTGTTTTACATTTGGAACATGAAAGTTTATAATACTTTCATGGTTAAATGAAATTAGTCCTCGGCATACAAAATAAATTAGTTTCCTACAATCCTTCGTATTTTCTACCAAACCTGTTGATGGTAAAGAAAACATAGTGTCAGATGAATTATCGAGGAGATCTATGATACTTGTCATGCTAGACGCTAAATTATTAGGTTTTGAAATGTTGAAAGAATTATATGCGTAAGAAGAAGATTTCTTTGAAATTTTTAACGAATGTAAGAAAAATCATAGTTATGGAAAATATGTGCTTTACGATGACTTTTTTTCAAACTTAATAACTTTTGTATACCTTGTTCTAGCATACATGATTTACTTGTTAACAACGTAAATGAGGGAGGTATAGCTGGTCATTTTGGCCTTTATAAAACTATGGAAATATTAGAAGAAAATTTCTACTAGCCATGAATGTAAAGTTAGTACAACCTATTATTAGGAGATGTGTAACTTGTCAAAAGAGTAAGAGTTTTTTCCATAAAGGTTGGTATACTCCTTTACTTATTCCTAGTAAACGATGGATGGGTGTTAGTATAGACTTTATCCTAGGTTTACTAAGAATACAAAGAGGAAAGGATTCTATTATGGTAGTAGTGTATAGATTTTCTAAAATGGCATATTTTATTCCTTGTAATAAAATGAATAGCATAAGTCATGTGGAAGATTTATATCTCAAGAAAATATTAAGGTTACCTAATATTTCCAAAAGTATAGTATTAGATAGATATGTGAAATTTTTTAGTTTATTTTGGATGACACTTTTGTACATGTTAGGTGCTAAATTATTATTTAGTACATCTTATCATCCACAAATGGATGGCCAAACTAAAGTAACTAATAGGACTTGGAGAAATTTATTATGAAGATTGGTTGGTAAGAGTATGAAGGATTGGGATATAAAACTTACACATGCTATATTTACATACACTAGAAGCCCTTCTAGTATAACTCAATCAAACCCATTTGAATTTTTCTATTGATTTAATCCATATTTTTTTATTGATATATTGTCATTAAAGAAAGAATATATTAATAAATATGATTCTAAAGGAAGAATTGAATTCTGTAAGAAACTTCATGAGAAAATATATAACAATATTGAAAAATGTAATGCTAAATAACAAAACCTAGCAAAAAAATAGAAATATAAAAGTATTTTCACTAAGAAACTTGGTATGGTCACACTTATGAAAGAAAGACTTTCAAACTTAATAACAAAAATAAACTAATACTAAGATAGGTGGATCATTCAAAATCTTAATGCTTATGATTTAGAATTAATTTAATCATATGGAGGAGTTTATAGGACTTTCAACATTATTATTTATCTCCTTGTAATAGTGATGCAAATTTGAGGAAAAATTCCTTTTTACAATGAGAGAATGATGCAAGAGCATAATTATTCTCATGCTAAAGGGTAAGAGTTATCATACTTGGAGATGGTACCAATTGTTCTTGAAAATCTTAAATACCTTTCTAATACCCCTAATAATATTTCATTAAGTGATTATTTTAGGTATTATATATGTTTGTAAGAAGAAGACTTTATAAATGATATCTATTTTACAAGACAATGACATTGCAAGGGTTATAAAGTTGCATGGAAAAAAAAAGGTACAAGACATGAAGCTTGATTACTTGATTATTCGATGTATTATCATGATTTGGTTTTATGTATATTTTATATTTTATGTAAGCTTTTTAATATGATATAGTTATAATTGTAAATAATTATATATACCAAATGGGCATGTGTTATTTTAAATTTTTATTAATTAAGCAAAATGACTTGGGCTTAATTAATGGTGGTTAAGCTTGATCTCATATGTATATATATTTGTATACATTTGATAGAATGAAAAATGAAAGACATGAAAGAAAATTGAGTTGAAACTTTTGTAGCTTCAATCTTCCTTCCTTCCTCTTCAAGTGAGATTAATCTTGAGTGAGTTTAAGAATTGTTCTATAGAAAGCTTAGTGTTTCTCCTTAGAAAAGTTTTGATCTTGGAGAAGATCAAAAAATTATACTTTAATGTTCAATTTAAAATGCCCAAAACTTCAAAATCCTTTCCATTTTGATCGACATTCTTCTTCAAAGAATTAAGCAAAAATATCATGCATTGTGAAAGTTAATTCATCTATTATCTTAAACGTCATAATGTTCCTACATAAGCATGAGAATGTGTGATATCATGATGTGTATTCTTATTATGACCATATGTACATTACAACCTCCATGATTGGTTATATTGGCTTATTCTCATTATGTAACATACTAATGTACCTGTTAAATCACTCATCTGCTCAATCCCATGAATATAAGACCTTTGGAGGGCATTTGAGGGTAGCCTATAGTGAGCCTATTTACATTTGGGGTATGGGGAAATCGAGCAAGGGTTTTTTTGTTGTTCACTTTTGGATATCTAGAAAGGCTTAAATTCCCTTGTATTTCCCTATTCTCTACGACCACTCTCTTTTTATACTTCAATTATTTTAAACCTAATATGGTATTTGATTTTTTAACCCTAACTCCTTACTCATTTATGCTATTTGTTTTGTGCATTTTGTTTCTTGTGTTTGTTTTTTTTTTAATACTTAGCCATATATCTAACATGGGATGGATGATAAGTCATTGATCCAATGTTAGTTGTGGTAGTAAAACTCCGTTTCCCTCAAGAGTCTTTTCAGATTTCTGCTTTCGCAAATGTTTTAAAGGAATTTTATTGGTAGTGAAATATGGTAGTGTTACATATGCATCCTCGTATTTTATACTCATTGTAAAGAAAAATTATAATTACTTTGTGGCACTTTAAGATGTATTTTTCACCTTCATTATTTATCTTTATGGTACATGTAACCATTCATGTAACTTATGGGGTCAAAATGTTAGGACCTACACATATATTGGCTCAAACTTTGTGTTATTTCATTCATTAAAACTATTCCAACTTTAATTTCTAACATATTGATGTAGTTATCTCAAAAGACCTACACAAAAGCTTTCTCATATAGTAGTTATGCCATCAATTATTGCACTTTTTATGCTTAGCCAAATTTCCTGTCAATAAGGAAAAGCTCGAGCTAAAAGATTTCAAATTCTATAACCTTTAAAATAAACAAATTAGAACTCAAAATTTATTGAATAACTCTCATTAAAAAAACTCAAATTAGGGAAGAAAATAGACTTACCACCTCCTAAGAAAAAAGAGATGAAGATTCAAGTAAGAGCAACACAACTTTCTCCTAAATATATCTCTTTCTTTCTTAAAGATAAAATAAGAGGTAGATAAATAAAGGATTAGAAGAGTGAAAGGAATTCTAAAGCAAGCTTGAAGTGGAGAGGAAATAACACAAGTTCTAGAGGGTTGAGATATTTTGGAGGTTGAAAGAAAAGTGAGAAGAAGGAGTGATTAAAGTTATTCATAGCCAACAAAATGGTTGAGGAATGAGTGAGGTCATGCAGTAAATCAAAAATAATAATTTTACCATTCAAATCTAAGTTGAACTGGAGGGTTTACCAAGAATAGGTTGACTTATATCTAAGAGCTCAAATGGTAATTTTTTGGAGAACACAAGTCAAGTTCATGAAGAAAATATCAAACACAAGAAGAGAAATGGAAGATTAGCATGGGTGGGAATCTCATAAATAAGTAGGGAATTCTAGAAACAAAGCATACTTCAAAAGGTGTGCATAAGACAGAGGTGGAATAAGACAAGATTGAGTTCATCCTCTCCATGATTTGTCAAAATCTACCCTCAAATATGTTTAAGTTTGTAGCTAAAGCCAAATAATAGATAAAATAGGTCAAGAATTACTCAAGAACAATTTAGAGTTTGATTATCAAATTTCCATTTTGATAGAAGATATTTCCTAGAAAAATTGAGCAAAAAAAGCACTTACTCTAACCAATCAATCGATCAGTTTGGCCAACCAATCATTTGTTCGACAAACCATTTGATCATTTCCTCAAACTAATCGATTCATTTGGTCGAATAAAAACCGTTTACTAAAATGATGAACAAATCGATTAGTTTATAGAACCAGCCGATCGATCTACCTAAAAAATATTTCATTCAATTTTATAAGCTTTACTCAAATTCTTTTTTTCACCTCCAAAACAATTATAGTTACAGATTGAGATCAAACATTATCCCATTTTATTAAACACCATAAATTTGCATTCTATAAATCAAAAAAATTATGGAGTAATATATGGGGATTATAGTAGACTATTCTTATAAAGAGTCAGTTGGTTTGGTCATTTCAATCGGTCAATATCACTTAGGTTAAACACTATAAATTCACAAATGTTTCTTAGTTTCACCATAATCAATTGACTAGTTTAGTCCATCAATTTAAATTTTTTAGCACATCAAATCATTTTAGATTATGGATCATGATAATAAATTTCCCTTTGATTTTATCACTTGAATCAGTAGTCACATAAGCCAATTTTCAAGGTTAAATCCAAGTAATCTTAAGGCTAATTTATTATAATTTTGATCAATTTTCTTGATTTATCCTTTCATTTTTCGAAAGTTTCACAAGTTTGACAAAGAGAACTTAGATAATAGAAATGTCACTCCTAGGTCTCTCCTAATAGTTTTGAATCTCTATTCATTAAATGGCTTAGTGAAGATATATCTTCATTGATTCAATTTATCTAAAAGCTCCATAATAACATCCCATTTTTCAATATGGTCTCTTATAAAGCGATATCTTATTTTAATATGTTTAGACTTAGAGTAACTAACATGGTTCTTTGTGAGGTAAATAGCACTAGTGTTGTCACACCTAGTTGGAATTATTTCAATTCTGAGTCCATAATCACTTAGCTGATGCTTTATCGAAACTAGTTATGCACAACAAGGACCAACTGCTATAGATTCTACTTTAGGTGTGGATATTGCAACACAATATTGTTTCTTACTATGCCAACTAACTAAGGTTTCTCCTAGGAATTGACACCAACCTAAAGTGTTCTTCTTATCAACCTTATATTCCCTAAAGTTTGAGTTATAAGAGCCTACAATGTCTGGAATTATATCCCTTACATAAAACAGTCCTAAGTTTTTGGTGCCAATTAGATACCTAAGAATTCTCTTTATCGTAGTCATGTGATATTCTCTAGGATTACATTGAAATCTAGCACAGAAGCATACACTAAACATAATATCAAATCTATATGTAGTAAGTTAAATAAGTGACCTAATAATAACTTAATATTTCTTTTGATCAACTTGTTTACCTACTTCATCCATGACAAGCTTTTTGGTAGTAAGCATAGGTGTACTTTGTGTACTTTTCTTCCTTAAAAAATATTACTTTATGATTTTTTTTCTTCGTTAAAAGATATTATTTCCCTTGATTTCTTGATTTGAAGTCTAAGGAAATATGTCAACTCTACCATCATGATCATTTCAAACTCACTACACATCAAAGAAGAAAACTCCTTATGTATGGACTCATTAGTAGCTTCAAATATTATGCCATCAACATATTCTTGCACAAGTAATAATTCCTTTTTTTCTTAAGGAAAATATTTCTATCAATTTTTCTTCTTTAAAAATAATTTTCTTAAAAAATTACTCAGACTTTCATACAAAAACCTATGGGCTTGTTTTAAATCATAGAGTGCGTTATTGAGTTTATAAGTGTGATTAGGCATTGATTCATTTTCAAAAAATGGTGGTTAATTAACATATACCTCTTATTCAATAGAACCATTAAGGAAATAAATTTTGACATCCATTTGATATAATTTAAAACCCATGGATGATGCAAATGCCAGAATCAGAAGTATAGCCTCAAGTCTAGCTATGGGGGAGAAGGTTTCCTCAAAATCAATGCCTTCCTCTTAGTTGTACCCTTAGGCAACACATTAGTCTTTGTTTGTAGTCAAAACACCAACCTCATCTAGCTTATTTCAAAAGACCTATTTAATCCCAATGATGGATTTGTCAAGAGATAAAAGGACTAATTTCCAAACTTGATTTCTCTCAAATTGGTTAAGCTCATCTCGCATTGCCATGATCCAATTGCAACATTCATGGCTGCAAAGTGACACTTTAGTTCCATTTGAGAAAGAAATGATAAATGATTTAAAATTTTACCTAGTGAGGATATCGTTAGAACTCCCCTTGTTAGATCACAAATAATTAGCTATTGAGGATGTTATAGGTATATCTCCATGCTCTAGGAAGATTCCTTCTCACTTCATCTTCTTGTTGATCAATTAGAGGATCTTCATCCTTTTCTTCTTCTTCTTGGTTTTGCTTGTCATCATTTTCCAACAAGCTATCAACCTATATGGAAGGACTTACTTCTTCATCTTGGTTACTTTGCATAATTGATAAAGATTCATCAAAAGTAACATACATGCATTCTTCAACCAACATTGATCATTTGTTGATGATTTGGTAAGCCTTCCTATATAATACATTCATCTACTTTAGATGTTAACTTACCCAAATTTCTTTTACCATTGTTCAGGATAAAGAATTTGGATTCAAAAGTGCATTAATTTTCCACATTTGATTTTTTACCTTTTTATAGCTCATAGGGAGTGTTCTTCAAAATGGAATAGATGAGTCCTCTATTCATCATGTAGTTTGTGATGGTAACAGCTTCATCCCGAAACTACTTTGGAAGCTTACAGTGTAATACCCCAAAAATCCTAATTTAGAAATTATGGCAAATAATGATTTATTAGGGAAAATTAAGAAAATAAATTACTTCATTAAATAAAGAGGAAATTAATTGAGAAAAATAAAGATAAATCAATAAATAAATTATTTATAAAATTTTGGACATTTTACTAATTAGAAGGGAAGTTAAGGAAAATTTATCCAAAATAGCCCAATTAATATAAAAATGAATTTAATTATTATTCTTAAAATATTATTATTAAAATTAAATATCTAAATTAAATATATAAATAAATAAAGACCCAAATACCCCCAACCCAACCATTTTATCATTTTTTTCATTTTCCATTTTTCTTTTTTTTCCCTTCTTTTCTCTTTCTCTTTTCCTCCTTTATATTATTTCCATCTCCCCCCCCCCCAGTTAGGCCAACCCGTCGGCCCAGACCCCCTACCCCTACCCCGTTCCGTGCAGCCCAAGCCGCGCTGCCTGCTCCCCCTCGCCCGTCTCCTTTTGGCCAGCAACCGAACCGGCCCTCATCTTTTTTTTCTTTTCCCCCCTGGACCGACCGGTCCAGTCCTCGTCTTCCCCGACCTGCACCCCGACCTACAATTCGACCTGCAAACACGATCTTCGCCGGCAGCCACCAGCGCCGACCGTCTTCCCCTGCCCTCCCTGCCATTTTCTTTCCTCTTTTCGACCCCAACCAAGTCCCTCTCTCCCCTTCCCGCGTGTCATCTCCTTTCCTTTTCTTCCCCCTCCCCGACCTAATCTACCATGGCAGGACTCCACCGCCTGCCACCGCCGACCGGTGGTCCTGCCACACCTCCCCCATTTGTCTTCTTCTTCCCTTATCTTTTTCCTCCTCAATTATCCTATAAATACCCGTCTTAGCAGCTGTAACTGAGCTCCCTCTTTCGCAGCACATAAACCCCAGCCGCTCACCGCCACCCAAACAGCTCTCTATTCCGCCACCTCCGGCGACCACCGCAACCAACTCCTCCCACTGAGACCATCCCTGCACTTCCCTCTACGAAACTAGACCACCAGCACCCCTTCCCTTTCCTTGCACGAGCCGCCCAGGGCGTGCAAAAGTGCCTCCTCGAACAACCTGTTCCAGCCCTCACCGCCCCTCGCGCCGCCTTCCGCCGCCCATTTCCGCCTCTACCGACACCTCCTCCACCCTCCAAAACACTAATAAGTGTAACAATAAGTATCAAAAATAAATATATTTTGACTACTAATATTTAGTATACTAATTCTAAGGTAAAAAACCTAGTTTTTGTATAATACCCTCTTTAGTAATAAAAACCCTAATCCTAAACTAGAATAAGGGTTGATGGTACTTGCAAGGGAAACTAATACTTAGCTTTTTCCCCTTTTATAGGTAACCCCGACCAAAGCCCTAAGGAGTTATAGGAGCGTGCTCCAAGCCTGGCGTCACCTTAGGTAAGGACGTAACTAAGGCCTTTTGTGTGTCTACATGTATTATGTGTTTCGCATGCTACGTACCCTACGTTTATCATTATCAATTATGTTGTGTGTGCATGACATGGAGATGAAGTATGTGTGGTATGTTTACATGGCATGTGTATTATGTATATGTGATGATATGTGTCGTAATCCTGTAAGACATGCATGTGAGGGAGTTGATGTGTTTTGTGTGGGAGAAAGGATTAAAAAGGAGGATGGGGAAGGAGATTGACCAAGGGAGGTGAGTGGATCTAATTATTTTAATGAATCATGGGTGGAAGAATAAAATGAGAATTCTAGGGTTCGTGTGGGAGAATCTGATTTATGATCTTTATGGTTTTGCGTGGGAGAGTTTAATTTATGGTTGTATGGTGGTATTAGGGTTGTATGGTAGTATTAATATTTCTATGGCGGTATTAATGGTCGCATGGTGGTATTAATGGTTGCATGATGGTATTAAGGTTTGCATGGCGATATTATGATTGGTATGGTGGTATCAGGGTTTGCATGGTGGTATTAGGGTTTATATGGTGGTATTAATGTTGGCATGGTGGTATTAATGATTGCATGGTGGTATTAATGGCTTATGGTGATATTAGAGTTTGCATGGTGGTGTTATGGTTTGTATGGTGGTATTAATGTTTGTATGGTGGTATTAGGGTTTGCATGGTGGAGTTAGGGTTTTGCATGGGAGTTAATGAATGTATGGGATTTAGGGTTTGTGTGAAAAGTTTGAGAGGTTGCATGGGATGTGTAACGTTTGCGTGAGAGCAAAATTTACGTATGAAAGGTCAATTTGGGATGTAAGGAAGGTAATGCAAGCATTGTTTGGGTGTTTAGCTGTTTTGGACGGAGAATAGTATGTGGAGTAGCATAAGGGTATGGAGGAGACAGAATTAGGGTTTGGAGTGATTAACTCTGGGTCGTTGTGATTAAGTAAGGTTGGAGTAACTAATTGTGATTTGTTGAGGATAATTAAGGTTTGGGATGGCTAAGTATGGTTGTTGTGGTAAAATAGGGTTAAGAGTGATTAATCACGGTTTGGTGTGGACAATTAGGGTTGGTTATGGCTGCTTAGAGTTGTTTGGTGTTATCATGTGTATTTATTGATTAAAGTGTAGTTATGAATGTGGAATTTTATTATTTGTGATGTGTAAAGTATAAAGAGAATGATTTATACATGTCAAGGGTGAAAATCTTTTGAATAAGATATGTTAAGACACTAACTACTTACAAAGAAAGATGTTGAGCCGGACCCAGACCAGTCCACCGGCAAATAATAGTGGCAGGGTATGTTACCCTCGTGACCGGTCCACCGGCTATAATAGTGGCAGGGCATGGCCCTCGTGACCGTTCCACCGGCTATAATAGTGGGGGATTCCGTGCTCAACAAACTAATAAGAATAATGATAAGAGATGGGAAGGATACAAACATTTATAGTGGAACACCTTGTGAGTCGGGGCCAGACCGGTCCACCGGCAAATAATAGTGGCAGGGTATGTTACCCTCGTGACCGGTCCACCGGCTATAACAGTGGCAGGGCATGGCCCTCGTGACCGTTCCACCGGCTATAATAGTGGGGTTCCCGCACTCACATGGACTATTAAAGAATATGTGTGGAATGAATATATTATTAATGAGAATAAAGAATAAGTCACCAGAAAAGTATTCAGGCCTTATCTTGCGGGTTATCTCATGTTGTCTATATGATTGTGCTATGTATGCTATGTGGTATGATTGTATGTGTAACACCCCAAAATTCACTACTTTTTTTTTAAAGCGGAAGCAATTAAATTATAAATACTTAAAACCTGTGAATTCTGGGAATGTTACCGCCACACTTAGTACCAGACCGGTTCTCTCTGACCGTTCCAGTACCAAGTGCTAAGGCTAAAGGAAAGAAATACTCAATTATAAATTCAATACATTCCAAATTCCAAATACGCATTAACGGTTGTAAAACAAAAGTCAAAGTACGCATAAAGAATTATTATTCAAATTAAAAAGAGAAATAGCTTACAACCGATAAAAGATTAATAAAAATAAATAGAATTACATAAGGACTGAAATATGGCCACAACTCTCTCGAACTTGAGTCAACCACAAACTCAACACACAGCCCCACCGGATATCTCACCCACCTGCACAAATTCAGAAGGGCATACTACTCGTGGGAATGAGCAGCACCCATGAAAAGGGTGATCAGTACACTACGTACTGAGTAAGGTAACCGAGCACTAAGGCCAACACATAAACACATAAATCATGTAGAACATAAAAGGGCATACTCATAAATGCATATGATCAAATAGGTAAAAGTACAAAGGCCCATGAATAATCCAATTCAACTACTTAATTAATCTCTGATCAAGAGTCGATTCACGCCATACTTTTTATCAAATCCATGCGAGTACGGAAGCCCCCACTATTATAGCCGGTGGATCGGAGGCACATAGGGTATCATACCCTAACCACTATTATAGCCGGTGGATCGGAGACGTATAGGACTACGCGTCCTAACCACTATTCTTAACCGGTGGATCGGTTGGTCCGACTCGCATGGTGTTCCACTGTAAGTAATTAGTATCTTTTAAGCATTTTGATTTGTGACTATTGAGCTCGGGAACCCCCACTATTATAACTGGTAGATCGGTCACACATAGGCCATCATGTCCTAACCACTTTTATAACCGGTGGATCGGTTGCACATAGGGTAAAAACCCTAACCACTATTCTGAACCGGTGGATCAGTTGGTCCCGTCTCAACGATCTTCCACTTTAGATAATTAATGTTTTAAGTATCTTATTCAGAAGCTTTCACCCTGGACATGCATAAATCATCACGCATCACAAATCATAAAATTCCACCATCATAATTACACTTTAATCACCATATATTTGTGATAACATAAAAACCCTAATCAGTCACACCAAACCCTAATTAACCACAACGACCCTTAGTTAATCATTCCAAACCTTAATTCAATCTCCTCCGTACCCTTAATTTGCTCCACGTTCTATTTTTCATCCCAAGTGCTCAAACACCCAAACAACACTTACATTACCTTCCTTACATCCCAAATTAACTTTCCACACGTAAATTTTATACCCATGCAGACATTAATCTCCCCATGCAAACCTTCGAACCTTTTTCACGCAAACCCTAAAATTCCACGTGAAGCCCTAAATTCAACCATGCAAATCCTAATACCACCATACAACCATCAATGTCACCATATAAATCCTAATACCACCATACAACTATAATTACCACCATACAAACCTTAACATCATCATACAAACCCTAATACGAACATACATCCATTAATACCACCAGGCAAACCCTAGATTCTGTCATACAAAACCCTAAATTCAAACCATATAATACCCAAAGATTTGTCCATACCAACCCTAAATTCAAACTATAAAGATTCTTCCATGCCAAACCCTAAATTCAATCCACACAAAACCAAAGACTCATCCTTACCAAACCCTAAATTCAAACCATATTCAAATCATATAAAACCCAAAGATTTGTCCTCATAACACAATTGATTAGATTCTCCCCTTTCATAACCACAAATTAGATTCTCCCATACAAGACCATAAGTTAGATTCTTCCACATGAAATCATAAATTAGAACCTCCCAAGAAAAACCATAAATTGGATTCCCCCAAATAAATCATAAATTAGATTCTCCCAATCAATTCATAAATTAGATTCTCCCCTATAATATCATAAATTACATTCTCCCAAATAACATCATGAATTAGATTCTCCCAAACAAATTATAAATTAACTCTCCCAATCAAATCATAACTTAAATTCTCCCATTTAATATTATAAATTACATTCTCCCAAATAACATCATAAACTAGATTCTCCCAAACAAACCATAATTTAATTCTCCCAATCAATCATAAATTAAATTCTCCCATATAATATCATAAATTAAATTCTCCCAAATAGCATCATAAACTAGATTATTCCTTATAAAACCATAAAATTTAGGTCAACTCACTTCCCTTAGTCAACTTCTTTCCCCATCCTACTTTTCATCTTTTCTCCCACACAAACCACACCGATGTCCTCTCATGCATGTCTTACAAGGTCACAACACATATTGTCACATGCATGTAGCACACATGCCATACAAAAACATACTTCAACTCCAAGTCATACCACATATAAAATAATTAATAATAATAAACACAGGGTACATAACATGCGAATCACATAATGCACATAAGCACATAAAAGGCCTTAGCACCCCTTACCTAAAACGACACCGGTCTTGGAGCACGCTCTTACTCCTCCATAAGGCTTTGACCAAATAGCAACATACTAATAAAATAACATTAATAAAATTCTAACTTTGCTAAAGATATAGAAATAATAGAAATATTATAAAAGTTGATAATATAGGGTTAAATACTTTACCCTAATAATAATAATGATACTAAAAAAATAATAGCAAAGATACTAAAAATAATATTAATGAGAATATAAATAACAATAATAATAAAAAGGATATTATTCAAAAAAAAAGTAAAATAAGGGATTCGGCCCCTCTACCAAAATAATACTAATAATAATATTAGTAAAATAAATAATCAAATTTAGTAATAATAATGATGATGAAATAATAATAATATAATTAGAAAAAATGTTAAAAATGTTAATAATATTAATAAAAAGTAAAAGTGCGAGGCTTTATTAGAATGTTTGGTCTCTGCCCCTCCTGAAATAATTACAATATTAAATAATTAATTACACTAATAATAATAATAATATTAATTATATTAATAATAATAATAATAATAATGTAATAATTCTATTAAATAGCTAAAATTCGAGAATAATAGTTTTTCTAACTCAAGAATGCTCCCAAACCTGTAAAGAAGATTTAACCATTTAATTACAGTTGATAACAATAATAATAATAATTAGAATCGAATTAACATTAAAAATTAGGATAAAAGCGTAATAATCCTCAATAATTCGAAAGTAAGTATTTAAAGGTCTAGGGTTTCACCTTGAGTTGGAGGATATGGGTGGCACCGGAGGTGGTTCCCAGAGGTGGCCGGAAAATGGATCTAAGAGGGGTAAAAAGAAGAAAAAGAGGTGAGAGGGAAATGAGAAAAATAAAATAAGTCTATGGATCGGTGTAGGAGACTTAGCAGGAGTTATTTGTTGGCTTAGAAGGTGGTAAAAGCGGTGGATGTGGTGGTGGATGGTGGTTTCATGTTTCGGGGTGGAATTTTCTAGCGAGAGGACTAGCCAACTTTGCACGATTATGGAGGCTTGTACAAGGTGAATTGAAGATCGTAGATGGTTTAGTTAATTAGAGGGTGTTGCAGGGAAGAGATTAAGATGGAGAAGAGGCATCGAGGTTAGATAAAGGTGGAGAACGAGGTGTCTAAAGGGGCAGTGGCGGGCGATTTTCACTTAGGGTTTCGAGAAAGAAGAAGCTTCAAAAACGTCCACAACTAAGTTATTTATAGAGTTTAGATGGTCTAATAGGGTTTTGGAGGTCGGCAGGATATTAATGGATGCTAGGGTTTGCGTGGCCGGTGGCAGAAATCGGCCGGTGATTGCTTGGGTTGTGTCGAAGGTTCGCGAAGCCAAAGAGAGAGAATGAGTGAGATTTGAGGGTAACCGATCATTCCAAGCTAATGTGCGAGTCGAGAGGAAGAAAAATAAGGGTGAATCGGCCGGTCAGAGTCCTCGTAGCCGGCGCCGCCATTTTTGGGGGCGGGAGTTGCAGCAGCGTCGACGGAGGAGAGGGGGGGAGGAAGAAGGAAGGAGGAGGGGGCTGGACCGGTCGGTCCAGAGGAAAAGAAAAGAAAGAAAAGGAAGGAGGTCAGGCGGTCGGCGCGGGTTCAAAGGCTAATTAAATGAAACGCGGAGTGTTAGTGAGGAAAAACCAAAAACACAGTGCAGCGAGGGCGGTAAAGGACGCCGGTCGCGCTGGCTGGGCCGAAGGAAAGGAAGAAGGGAAACTGGCCGCGAGCTGGCCCAGTTCGGGTGAAGAAGAAAAAGAAAAAGAAAAGAAGAAGAAAGAAAAAGAAGGAAAAAGGAAAATAGGGAAAAGGAAAAATGATTATATTGGGTATTTAAATTAATTAAAATATTTGGGATGTTTAAAAATAATAATATTTAAATAAAATAATATTTAAATCATTTTTTTGGCTAAATTAGGATTTTTGAAAGATTTTCCATAAATTCTATTTTAATTAGTAAAACACCCTAATTTTCTTCAATTAGATTATTTATAAAATTAATATTAATTTGAAACTATTTTATCCTTCTTATTTTAAATAAAATAATTTATTTAATTAATTTCCAAATAAAATCCTTAATTAGTTAAAACACCCAAATTCCTCCTAATTAAAATACTTATAAATCTCTTTTTGATTTTCCCTAATTAAATACCTTTTTATTTTAATAAAAATAATTTATTTAAATAATTTTATAATAAAACCTCATTTAAATATAATTTATAAAATTAGGAATCTTCGGGGCATTTCAGTATGCTTGGCCTTAGCGCACCTGCGCCCTTACTCAGTATTGGACCCGTACTGATACTACCTTGATTGACTGGGTCCTGTGATGATCCACCAATGGTGGGGAGCATACCTCCTATGCAGGTTTGATCGGTTACTAATTTGGGATGGAAGGCTTGACTTGAGTGAGTAAGCGGTCCGGATATTGGTCCCTTGGGATTTGTTTTATTTAGCTATATTTTGTACTACGCTTCTTGTTTCGAAACCGTACTCTTAAGTTGTATTCTTAAACGATATCCTAACTGTTGTTGACTCGTGTTTTCGTGAATGATCTATGTTAACTATGAACCTATATTTTGATGATTCTTACTTAACGATTGTTTAGTTTAGCCTTAGCACTTAGTATCGGAACGGTAGGAGTGAACCGGTCTGGTACTAAGTGTGGCGGTAATACCCCCAAGTTTACGGTTTTAATTCTTTCGCTTCCGCTAAACCTTTTGATTTAAACAAAATTTTTCAGTAGTAAATTTGGGGGTGTTACATACAGTCATATAGCATGGTTCTTACAACCTCTTCTAAGGTTATATTCTTCCTTTCCATCATGTCATTTTGTTATGGTGTCCTCAATACTATGAAGGTGTGAGTAATGTCATTTTAATTGTATAAATCAATGAAGGTAGCATTCTCAAACTCCTTGTCATGATCACTCCTTATAACATGGATCATCATTCCCTTTTCTACTTGTATATTTTTATCAAGCACAAGAGAAGCATTAAAAGCATTATCTTTAGTAGAAATAAATAGTATCCAAGTATACTATGAGTAATCATCCACAATGACTAATGTATATCTACAACCACACCTGTTAAGGGTTCTAATAGGCCCAAATAGATCCATATATAACAACTTAAGTTGTTTAGATGTGTTGGGTTTAAATGAAACTCTATGTAATTTTCCTTGTTGACATGCATTACATAATTGATATTTTGCAAACTCAACTTCAAAAGACCACTAATTAGATCTTTTATAGCAAGTTTGTTCAATAAATCTATGCTACCATGTGTAATGAGCTTATGGTAGAACCATGCACCATTATCGATTGCACTAAAACATGCACTACAAAATTTAATTGATTTAACATCAATTATTTACACGTTGGTAATGTGTGGATATATAGATATAATGAATTTATCTATTCCACTTGAGATCATGTAATGAGACTAAGGGACATTCACTAAAAACCCTTTATCACATAATCCACTACTGTTAATCAAATTGTGGTTAATACCATCAACCAAATACACATTATTTATGAAGGATTTAGAGTTACTAATACTAATGCTACTAACAATAATGACATTTCCCTTTAAATTATCTTTAACAATCATGATTTCATCATTATATGGAACTAGCATAGAGAACATGGTCTAATTAACTGTCATATGTCTCAAACAACCACTATCTAAGAACTATTTGTGGATTCTTGTTTTGACTTTGAAGAATACCTACAAGCACAAATGTTCTATTTTAGGTACCCTTTCAATGGGTCCTTATTAGGTTAGTGTTTAATTTTTGTGAGATGGTTCCCTTAGGTACCCATATGTCCTTGAATTTTGGAACATCTTATACATTTTTTGTAAAACTACATGATGAAGCAACATGATCAGTTCTACCACATCTATCACATAATATTTTCCTTTTATGAGTAGAATTGGATTTTTGCATTCTTATCATGCCAACATTGAAGAGGAATGTCAAATTTTCCCACAAATATTACAATCATTTGATGTAGGAGACTTCTGTACTTGATGAGTCATTGAGGCTTTTATACATAAAATATTTAGTGTTTAGTATTTTATTATTGTGAGATTTGACTAAACATTGGATGCACAACAAAACATTGTTTTGGTTCATGTAGGTACTGGGGAAGTATTTTTCTTAACATGTGAATTATATAATAAACACAAGGCCCAATGTTCATTAATACTAGCCATGTTTATTCACATAATATTTTGGTGTGATTTTTTAAGCAAATATTGATAGTAAGTAAATTAACATGACAACCCCTTGTTTCCTAACATAGATGATGTTTTTTAGTGATTTAAAAAAAATAAATGGTAAGGTTTTATCTAATATAAAACTGATATGATAAAGCCCTAACTATCAAGTAGTGTAAATAAATCTTCTTCCAATTCTCTATAGTGCTCTTGTTGTTATAGAATTAATTATTTGTATAATTAGTTAATTCATTTGTTGAATCATATTGTTATTAAACAAGTACACAAATAATGATCTCTATATTTCCCTAATTTTTACGTCTTATAATTGAATTATCAATCATTTAATTGTCTTGTTAATTCCAATATCCATTTAAATCCATTTAATTTTCATTTTTCTACTACAATTTGGTACCAAAGCCATAGTTGTTGAAAAGATCCAGTAAACGGGGTGGATATAAGATTTGATATTGAGAAGTTCAATCAATTTGTCAACTTTTGATCATAGAAATTGAAGATGTGGGCAATTGTGATTCAAAATTGGTTAGATAAAGCTTTATACAATCATTCAAATGATCCATAATCAATAATAGATGAGAGATTTGAGGAGCTAGATCTAAAGGCCCTCTATACAACTATGCATGTCCAATGAAGTATTGTAAGAAGTGGTAAAGGAATCAATGGTTGTTGCCTTGTGGTTGAATCTTGATTCATGGTATATAACAAAGTCATTAGTGAATAAATTGTTGTTGAAGAGTCAAATTCATGACCTAAAATAAGGTGATGGTCAATATTTAAAAGTTAATTTGGATGTGTTTGATTATATTATGATGGATTACATAATATAGATGTCAAATTTGATGATGAAGATTTGGGTATTATGTTTTTTTATTATTTTATTGCTGGCTTTAAACATTTTTGTGAGATTATTTTATATGGAAATGATGACCTAGTACTTAAGGATGTTAAATCCACCGTTCTTCAACAGTAATTGATTAATAGTTAGTTGACTAGCAATGGTACTTCGAGGGACTCATATAGTGAAAGACTTATAACAAGGGAGGTAATTATGAGTGGAGGTCTAGTGACCATAAGGATTCTAGATCTAATTAGAAGAGTTGGAAAAATAATGTGGTGTGGCATGATTACCACAAAGAAATTTTTATCCTGATAGGAATCCCGAGGCAAAGATGTGTGAGTCATCTAGTAAGAAGGATGATGTTGTTGTTGCCCTAGGTGATAGTAATGAAGAGTGTTAAAGGGAACTAATAGATAAACCAAGATTAATGATAGATGGATCTTGTATTATAGATATTGTTACCAGATATGTCCAAACTAAAGTTGGTTTCATACATTTGAGGTGACTTAGGATGGAGTTATCTTGATGGGCAACGATGTTGCTTGTAAAGTTGCTGGATTAGGAGGATGAATTTGATGATGCATGGTGGTGTGGTCAGGACACTATCTAATGTGAGATATTTCCTTGAGATAACAAAGAACCTCATCTATTTGAGTTCCTCTAATTGTAATGGGTACTAATTTATGATTAAGGATGGTACTTTAAGAGTTATTAAAGGGGATATAATGGAAATGAAGGGGAAACATGTCAATACATTATATGACTTGGTGGGTTCAACTCTTATAGGGACAGATATAGTGATATCACCAAGGTTAATAGACTCATATTTTACAAAACTTTGGCACATGAGATCAAGGCACGTGAGTGTCAAGGTACTGACTAAGTTATCTAAGAAGGGGTTATTAGATGGATAAAGTATAGGTACTATAGAATTCTGTGAGCATTATGTATTTGGAAAGCAGAAGTGGGTTAGCTTTTCCCTAACTAAGCATTATATAAGAGAACCTCTTGATTATATCCATTAATATTTATGGGGTCCAATGAGATTGGTTTTCGAAGGAGGTTCATGGTACTTGCTCACATTTATTGATGTCTTCTCTAGAAAGGTATGGGTGTATTTCTTAAAGCATAAAAATGATGTGTTTGGTATTTAAAAATTGTGTTTTTGTATGGTGAAATCAGGGAGAAGATTTACATGCATAATCTTGATGGGTTTTTTATTTAGGGGGTGCATGATAATGTTTGAATATTAAAGAGATCATTTATGGCCTAAATTAGTCTCCTTGATAGTGGTATAAATGGTTGATTAGTTTCTACTTAAGCATGGCTTCACTAGGAGTTAGTATGATGGCTGTGTGTACTGGAAGGAGATGGAGGGTGCCTCACTTATGTATCTTTTACTATATGTTGATGACATACTTGTTACACCAAAAGATATGTTTGATGTTGATAAGGTGAAGACAACGCTGAAGATTGAGTTTAGGAAGAATGATCTTGGAGTTGCATAGAGAGTCCTTGGCATGGAAATCATAAAAGACTATGAGTGGAAGCTTTTATACATGTCAAAAGAGTCTT
Organism: Tamarix chinensis; assembly: GCA_030549775.1. Taxonomy (NCBI): domain Eukaryota; kingdom Viridiplantae; phylum Streptophyta; class Magnoliopsida; order Caryophyllales; family Tamaricaceae; genus Tamarix; species Tamarix chinensis. The sequence goes on from CM060175.1 coordinate 44,485,773, forward strand.
ATATGAATAAGGTGTTGGGGAGGTTTCATATGATGGATGCCAAGTTGGTGAGCACTCCATTAGCTAAGCACTTTAGATTGTCAGCTTTAGATGTGCCAAATCCAAAGAGGATGCAAAATTCATAGCTATTGTTCTCGATTAGAATGTTGTTTTTCATGTTATGTATGTTATGGTGTGTACCCATCTTAATATAGCTCAATATGTTAGTATTGTGAATCGATATATGGTAAATCCATGGAAAGCTCACTAACAAGCAATAAAGTGGATTCTAAGGTACTTGATGGATATGGCACCAGCTTGTATAGAGTATGGGAGATCAACTAATTTGTTTTTTAGGTTCGTGGATTCTAATTTTGGTGGAGACCTCGATAGGAGGAGATCTATAAATGGATATGTTTTTAATCTTTTTGGTTTCATTATTAGTTAAAGGTATTCCTTTTAGGAGGTGACGACCATGTTCACTAACGAGGTAAAGTATATAGCTATAACAAAGGCTTTTCAAAATTCCATGTGGCTTGGTGGTTTAGTATATGAGCTGGGGTCTTGTCATGGTGCTCCAGTAATTCAAGTTGACAGTTAGAGTCCTATCTGTTTAGTGAAAAATCATATTTCTTTCTATTATCAAATAAAGCAAATTGACATTGGGTATCACTTTATCTAAGATATTATCCAAGTTGTGTTAGAAAAAGTGGTTACTTTGGATAATCTATATGATTTGATAATGAAGCCACTAAGTGTGGGTAACTTTGAGTGTTTCTTGGAAATTATTGGTGTTCATAAGCTATGAGGCCCTTTGTTAGGCTAGAGGTTTTTAATAGAGGTAATTCCATGTTATACATCACAAATAGAGTGTCACAGTGGAGGATTATGAACTTTGACTCGATATTTAATGCATAGCAAACATTATTTTAGTTCTTGTAAATGATGGGGATGTGTCTTGCTTGACATGTGAATTATGTGTTCAACACAGGGGGCATTTCCATGCATATAATTTTTTTAGTGTGATTTTATGGGCAAATTCTAAGGGTAAGTAATTTAACATAGGGATCCCTATTTCCAAACATAAACCATTTTTTTATTAACTTTCAAAAACATATTATTTTCCTTGGTAGGTTTTTATCTAATATAAAAGAGATATCATAATGCCTAGGCATTAATTAATGGGTGTCGATCTTCTTCTTCTTCTTCTCTATATTTTTCCCCTGTTAGATAGTTACTAATTTGTGTAATTGGTTGATTGATTTGTTGAATCATCTTGTAATCACACAAGTGCACAAATAAAGAACTCTAGTTTTCCATAACTATTCTTTCTTATAATTGAATTATTAATTGTTCAATTATCTTGTTAATTTTGATATTCATTCAAATCCATTTAATCCGCATTATTCTGTAATGATTACCTTTTTGTTACCATATCCGAAGTCATCACAATACATTCACTACTATTGAGCACCTAGAAACAAGTTTAACCCTTCTTCACCTTTGGTTAAAGTATTGGTTATCTTTACAAATTCGTCATAGTTGGCTTGTAAAACAACTAACTTGGAATGAAGTTTACCTATCTTAACCTTGTGATTGCAAGTAATAAACTCCGTAGATACATAAAATTCAATCACCTTCTTATTTAGCATATATTTTGCATAAACCATACAAGATTAAAGAAGAATATTTTCATTTAATACAAGTATGTGTGTTGTTCATTAAAGTGATCAAGAAATGTTTTCATATTGTTTCTTTCCTTAGTTAATCTATCATTGTAGCATAAGGAATCATGTAAGACACACAATAAATCGCAATTGGAGCAGAGAGAACTTTATTATACTCATAGATGTCATCTTCATCATCAAAGCTAGTGAAGGAGGGAAAAGTTGATCATTTATCTTCTAAAGATATGAAAAAAGCTTAGCAGTTTCACAAAGAGGGTTAAGATTTATACGAAGCTTGCATTAAATTTTTTTTTAGTTAGTGTTGGTGTTGCCCTTGTTTTTTCGATTTGTTAAGCAAACTTGTTTCTAAACTCATAGCAATCCATGATGACCGGCACATTTTTTCCATAATTATGGCATTTTATCTTATCATCTTTGTTGGCTTCTCCACACCTCCTTATGTTGCTTGATGATGGTCTTCTTTTTCTTCTACTTCTCCCTCCTCAATATTTGAGGAACCCCTTGAATTGAGTAGTTATAAAGGACAATTACTCATCACCAATAGGAGTTTCCCTTTCATCTTCCTCCTTTTCCATTTCTACTGAGTCTTTAGTTACTTCTTGTTATATAGGGGAGGTGGAATCTTCTAGAGCCAAATGCTTCTTCTTTATATTTATCTAATCCTTCTTTCATCATTGATAGCTACATATTTTATTTTATTATTTGATGTATGTTGACCTAGTTTTCACTATTTGTTATGATAATTTTACCTTTTTCCTTAAGTTGTCTTCATTAGCTTAGTTTTCTAGTAAAAGAAAAAAATAAAGGTAATTTGGGTATATAAATAAGCACAATATGAGGATCAAAGATTGGATTCATAAAAATTTGGATGTACCATCATGAAAGATCCTAAAAGAGAAGTTATGTATAGAAAAAATCAAGACAAGGTGATAAAGGAATATGAAATACTGGTACCCAGTATTTGTGAACAAGAAATATAGGGGCTTGTATTCATGAGAATATAGTCCATATTTATATAAATATGGTATATATTTCCTAGTTTCTCCTCCCACCTACACCATTAATTCAATATATACTAGTACCCCATATTTAATAATACGAAGTGTATTGTTGCCAAATTTTAGATCTAATTTGTACATGCTTATGTTAATATATATATTATATCAAATAGAACATCGAAGAGAATTACAATCAGAGCTTTAACTTTATTTTCATTATTTCTTAACCATTAGGTTTCTTTTGTTCAAATAGTTGGTTCATTAGTGAAATTGAAGGGTTGGAGATCATGCAATGTTTGCGATTCTACATTCTCCCAAGTTCATTCTTTCCCTTATCTTGTTTATTTTTTTCATAATATTAATTTTAATCAATGTAATTCTTGTTATTAGTTTAATTAACTAAGTTTTTGATTTTGTGTAGTTTAATTTAATCTTTGTTATTTTTTTATCTATGTTAATTAATGCTATTATTTTTATGTGTTTGGGATCTACATTGTCTAGCTTTATCAATAGGGTAGGCTAGATTAATGAGCATAATTGAATATTATAGGATAATTAATCGTAAGATACGAATTGGACTTAATTGTTATGTATATTTTTGGTTGGATTAATAGATCAAGTTTAATGATCAATTATCTAAGATTAATACTTTTTGACCTAGCTTGGCCACAAGGTTAATTTGAATACTAGTTGAATACTAGGATAGTATAGTCAATCCATAATTGTTAACATATACATCCGCAAGTGGTAAATAGGATATTGATTTAACTAATGTTTATTGATCATTAGAACTAAATAATTTGATCTAACTATAATTAATGTTCCATTTAGCTTCTTTCTAATTGTTAATGCTACCACTAATTAAATCTAGAGATCTTATCCTATATTATTAGTTGGTTAGATAATCCATCATAAGCAAACCTTAGTTTATTTGCAGAATATGATGCTACGAAGCGAATGAATGGGAGCTTATATAAATTTACATTAAAAATACTACATGATCATTTTATTCCTTGATTAGTTGATATCCCTATTTTGAATATGTCCTTTCACCCCTAATATCCCTTAAATTTAATTCAATTCTTTTTCTTAATTTCTATTTTCATTCTTTTCATTATTAGTGATTATTTTTCCTAATTATCAAATTAGGAAAATTTATTTGATAACAGAAATCTATGAATTAAATTATAGCCTTTATGGGATTGACCCTTACGCACTGCTTACTTTTTTGTGTGTTTAAGGTTTATTTTGCAATGTATAAGATATCACACCAAATTAGGAACATTTATGGGGACTAGCAACTTTAATTCTAATTTCTACTACAAATTTTTATCATTAGCTTTTCTTTTAACTATCGGCCCATTTTCTCTCATTTTTATGTTTGATAATAATTCATGCTTGAGAGCCATTGTAATCAAAAATAAAAATTTGGTAATATAACCCATGAAACCTACTTCAATTTATCCCATAGCTAGCTAAACTTGAAGATGATTGGAATACAATCGTACCATTGTGTTACCCTTAAGTGAAAGTTATTTGTCTTTTGAGGAGAAAATAGAAGAACATCTACAAAACGTACTTGAAGAACTAATGGCGAACCGAATATTAAAGAAGCATACATCTCCTACTTTTAATCGTGATCTTATTTGCATTAATTATTTTGATGAATAGTATGAGTGGGATATTAGACTTTTAATGATATGTGTGCTTCCTATTTTTACAAGTTTTCAAGATACTAGCTCTTCTAGATGAAGCTATGTTAATGATCCAAACACATTTCTCAAGGAATTTCATATAGTTTGGTATAGTATAAAACTAGTGCGAATAACTGTAGATCAACTTATTTTTTTTTTGTAAGTAATGTATGGATTTTATATATGATACCAAAAGATAGAAATTGAGTATATCAAAGGTTCTCAAGACATCAACATGATGACATGTGATCAACCAAGGCTAACACATGATGGTATGATTTACATTCACTAAAACCAACAGCTCGAGTGGCCAAATCCTTCAAAATGAGCTTCTTGATGTGTGTCCAGGGGAGGTTGGTGCACTAGAAAATTCATCTATTGCATTCCCCCCAAATATGGTAAACTACTATAGCAAATAAGGTTCGAAAGAAACTTGTTCAAACTCTCGGTCCTCTACCTGTCTTGCTTAGCCAGTGAGTAATGTCGTGCCATCTTGTGGATTTTTGAAGGCAAATAGTAGCTATGATTAAATTGGACCATAGAGTTGGGAATATGGGCAAGTAAATAATAGGTGTTCAAGAGTTTCAACTTCATCATTGCAGAAGACATAATCTATGTTTATATGAGGATCTATCCAGATCATACAATTCTTGGTAAATAATCTATCCTGAATCGTAAACCAAATAATAAATCGATGTCTTGGGATGGAGCATTTATTCCATACCAGGTTATGCCAAGACACCTTACTACGATGGGGTCTTATAAGGTGATACACACGAGATATGCAATATTTGTTGTGATATGTGCATTGTGCCTTCCCCTGCTCAGTAGTAAAGTGATTGAAAAAATAAGATCTGAGAGATAAAATCTTCTTAAAGATCCAAGAGGTTATGGTAGGTGCTTGCATAGACCAATAGTTTTGGTCTTTAATAAAATAAGAGTGAATCCACTGAATCCACAAGACTTCTTTGTGTTGAATAATGTTCGAGAGATGTTTGCCTATTACTGCATTTTTCCACCAAAATAGATTTAGCAAGCCAAGCCCCCCTTCTTGCTTAGGATTGCAAACTATGTTCCAAGCAATTGGATGTTTCCCTGAAGTTTCAGAACCAGTCCAAAGGAATGATCTGCATCTGGCATTTATCTCCTATAATACTTGATGGGGCAGAATGAAAAGGAGGCTCCAGTAAGCTTGTGTTACGAAGAGCACAGAGTTTACCAATTGAAGGCACCCTACATAGTTGAGTAACCGATTCTACCAATGTTTCAGTTTGTCTGTGATTTTATCAAGTAAAGGAAGATAATGTTGTTTTCTCAATGTTGTACCAAGCAGGGGAACACCAAGGTATCTGATTGGTAAATGGCCCTATGGGATGTGGTGGGTAGAATGAAAAGAGTGTATGATGTGTCTGTAAACCCTGCCACAAAAGAAGATATTGCTCTTGAGATTATTGAGCTGTAGTCCAGAGTTTTTGGGAAAATGATTGAAAGTCTCAATGAGGTTTAGGATAGAATTTGAATCACCTCTGCAAAATAGCAATAGATCATCTGCAAACATTAATTCTATGAGCTTTATCTTCTTGCATTTAGGATGGGGTTTGAAGAGGGGGTTATGCCACAACTGTAGGAGAGCTCTATGTAAATATTCCATGACAATGACAAAGAGATAAGGTGATAATGGATCTCCCTGTCTAACCCCCCTTGTAGCCTTAAATGGTTTTTGCAGGCTGCCATTGAATTTTAATGAGTAGGTGACTGTTGTCACACATGACATGATGAGCTTTATGAATTGGGGAGGGAAGGTTAGGGCACTGAGCATTTTTTTCAAGAAAAGACAACTTGACAGTGTCATAAGCCTTCCTCATGTCAACTTTCAGCATGCATCTTGGAGAGAGGTGTTTTTTATTGTAACCTTTGACTAGCTCAGTAGCTGGTTATAATTCCCCAAAATTTTAAAAGTCTATAATTTAATAAACCACTTTTATTTGGGATAACCTAGGTTTTAAACTCACTTCATTTAATTATTTTTAGGATTTTACCTTTTAAATTTATTTAATTTCATTATTTTGTGGATTTTTGTGTATATAAAATTAGATGTGAATATTTAATAAATTAAAATAAATAAATTTTTATTTTATCATACCTATTCTATTTAAATAATGTATCAAACCAATATTTTCTAAAATTTACCTTTAAAACTAATATATTAAAATATATTAATTTAAATATATAAATTTTTCCATCTACTAAAAATACTACAACCTATTTCCCATGAATTATTTTATCTATTTTCCCCCTATTTTCCCTTTTTCCCTTTCCTTTTTCTTTTTTTCTCCCCCTCTTCCTTTCTTCTTTCTTTCCCCATTCCCCCCCACTGACTGGGCCAGCCCGTCGGCCCAGATCACCTTCCCCTCCCTAGCCTATCTCGCGTGTTACCCTCCTCCTTCACCCAGGCTGATCGGTCCCCTTTTTTTCTTTCTTTTCCCCTGGATCGACCGGTCCTCCCCCTTACCTTTACCTTCTTCTCCCCCGACCTGCAGCGCACCTGTAATGCTGATCTACAGCCCCGACATCCACCGGCAACCACCAGCCCAACTCCAACCTCCTCCCCTATTCTTCCTGTCATTTTCTTTCCTTTTTTCAACCCCAACAAGCCCCATAGCTACTCACCCCGCGTTCCCATCTCTTTCCTTTTTCTCTCCCCCTCCCCGACCCAACCTACCATGGCAGGACTGCACCGCCTGCCACCACCGGCTGGTGGTCCTACCACACCTGCCCCGTTTGTCTTCTTCTTCCCTTGTTGGTTTCCCCTCAATTAGCCTGTAAATAACCCCCATTAGCAGCCTGAGTCGAGCTCCTTTTCCCGCAGCCCAGGAATCCCGTTTTTTCGCCACCGCCCAAACAGACACCTATTCTGCCACCTTCGGTGACCGACGCCTCAAAATCCGCCAACAAAAACCTTCCCCGCACCTCCCTCTACAAAACCGAACCACCATCAGCCCCTATCTCACCCTGCATGTGCTGCCCCAGCCGTGCAAAGTCGCCCACCCGAACAGCCACTCTAGCCCCTCGCCGCCCCTTTCTCCTCCTTCCACTGCCACCCTCGCCGCAACCAACACCTCCTCCACCCTCCAAAACACCCAGGGAACCTTCCCATACCTTCATCTCCCCCTGCCTCCCTCTCCTTCTACTTTCTCCATCTTCCACCACCTTCGGCCGCCTCGCCAACCACCGTTCGCCGCCACTACCAACTACACCATCACCTTCATTCCACCCCTCTTCACCTATTGCACCTTCCTCCACCTCAAACACCCCTCCACTTCCTCTCTCTTAGCCTACATATCCATCTTTCCCCTCTCTTCCTCCTCCACCACCGCCGCCGTCGCCGCCACGCATCGCCGCCGGTTCCACCACTAACCTGAGGTGGTGCACCAACTTCCCTGGCCCCTAAATTATTTTCTATAAGTGTTAATAATTTTATTTAATATTAATGGTATTATCCTTAATATTATCATTAGTTTGTATTATCATTGTTGTTATTATTATTATTACCATTATTAATATTATTGTGTATCACCCTTACTTCCTAACCTAATTTTAGAAATATTTATAACAAGGTTATACTATCTAAAAGGCTACAACTTTAGCATTAAAATGGTTATCCTTATCCTTATTATTATTATTATTATTATTATTATTATTATTATTATTATTATTATTATTATTATTATTATTATTATTATTATTATTATTACTATTACTACTAATAATATTATTATTATCATTATTATTATTATTATTATTATTATTATTATTATTATTATTATTATTATTATTATTATTATTATTATTATTAACTTTAGCATTACTATAGTTATCTCTATCATTATTATTATTAGTGGTATTATTGTTGTTGTTGTTGTTGTTGTTATCATTATTATTATTATTACTACTACTTCACCTAACTTTATGTTTTTTCTAACCAATAATAATATTATCATTGATGATGGCCTACGACCTTAGTGTCATTATGATTGAGACTTTTCCTTGTTTACTATTACTATTATTACTAATCTCACTATTATTTCTACTATTATTACTAATACTAGATATGGCTTATTATCATTATCTTTACTATTATGGTAGACATTTGGACCCTTATATTACTATTATCATTTTTATTATTATTACTATTAGTATTATTATTTTTATTATTAATGCCATTATTATTATTGTTATTACTAATTAACCCAAATTTATTTTATTACTATTGTTATTATAATTATTATTATTACCATTATCATTATCATTATTTCCTTATTAATATTGTTAATTCTAACTTTGTCCATCATTACTTTTATTTATTAATACAAACATTTGGACCCTTATATTATTATTATTATTATTTTGGTTACTATTATCATTGTTATTGTTATTATTGTTATACTTAACATTTTTATCATTATCATTATTATTATTATTATTATTATTGCTACTTTTATTATTATTAATGTTTTTAAACCGAATTTGGCGTATTATCATTTTGTCGTTAAAGAAGAAGAATACCTAAGCCTTAGTATTTTACTATTTAATATTAGAATATCATTAATATTAGTCCTTATGTATTTGTCTCTAACATTATTACTATGGTATCATTATTAGTTATTACTATTATCATTTTATTATTATTATTATTATTGTGACCAGAACATTTGAACCCTTATATTATTATCATTCAAAATATAAATTTTATCAGTATTATTTTTAGGACTATTTGTACTTTATTATTATCATTCAAAATATTATTATTTTAACTCTAACACTATTATTAGACTTAGCCTTAAAACGCTAGGGTTTATATCACTATTAGTATTACTATTATCATTATTTGGCTATAATTAGTATCAGTACTATTATTAGAAGAATAAAGCTAATAGGTTTAATAATATAAGTGTAGCAATAAATATTAAAATAAACATATTTTGACTAGTAAAACTGATTAAGGGAGAGTGGACTACGGGTTAAGAATGGGAATTTATTATGTAAGGGGGTGAGTATGGGTGACATGGGAGAGAAGGAATATTGAGTGAGAACTAGAGAGGTTACTTGTGGGAGAAGAAAGGTACTAGGGTTTGAGGTGGCCAACTAGGGTTTTTCCAGTCATATGATGAATCAAGTGGTAAAACGATATGATTTGGGATTGGATCTAATGAGTTAAGGTATGGGGCGATAAACGAGGTAATGGTAGTGTAAGTGAGAGAGGGGATTGGGCCACATCGGTCCAATTAGGGTTTTCAAGGGAAAACCCTAGAGGGTGATAGTAAATGGAGTTGATGTCATAAAGTGTTGGGCCTAACCCACACCTGTAGGAGTTGGGTTTTTCATTAAAGGGTAAGTGTAAAGGGAAATGGATGTCGGGGTGTGATAAGGGGTGCAAGAGTCTCAAAATATGGGATGGGCCCCCTTAGGAGGATAGAAGTAGAAGGTAGTTGATATACATGTCAAGGGTGAAAAGCTTTATCTAATAAGACACGAATAAGATACTAATCACTTAAAGAGTAAGATTGTTGAGCCAAACCCAGACCGATCCACCAGCATAATAGTGGCCAGGTGTCAGGGTGCCCTGGAGACCGATCCACCGGCATATAATAATGGTTAGGTGCGTTCTGCCCTATAAGTGACTGATCCACCGGCTATAATAATAGGGGATCCCAAGCTCAACAAACCAAACATTATGTTGTCAATGAATCATGGGAAATCTACTATATACTTATAGTGAAACACCATGATATTTGGGGCCAGACCGATCCACCGGCATAATAGTGGCCAAGAGCGTTCTAGCCTAGAGATCGATCCACCGGCATATAATAGTGGTTAGGTGCATTCTTCCCTATAAGTGACCGATCCACCAGCTATAATAGTGAGGTTCCTGTACTCGCATGGATTAATAAAGATTATGGTGTGAAACGACTACATTTAATAAAGATTCAAAAGAAAATAAGTCTAATTGGACCATAGCTGGCCTTCATCATCTAGATTACTACATGCGGCTTATGTGAATGTGCCATGTATGCTATGTTGTATGTTTATATGTCTGGCCTTAGCGCGTATTTTACCTTACTCAGTACGTAGCGTACTGATCACCCGTTTTATGGGTGCTGCTCATTCCCACAAGCCGAAGACCCATCTGAGCTTGTGCAGGTAGGGGATGATGTCTGCGATGCCTACGACACCTACGAGGCATCAGGTGGGGCTGAGCGTTGAGCCTAAACCTAACTTGGGGATCTAGAGCGACTCGGCCGAACTTTGTTTCTTTTATTGGACCTTGTATTATCATATTTTAATTGTGTTTTTGTGCTATGCTTTTTGTTTTGAAAGAACTCTAGTCACGTACTATTTGGTTTGTAATCCTAAATTGCACTCTGATTTCTGTATGACTTGTGTTTTATTAATGACTCGTGCTTAATGTTAACCTTATTTAGCCTTAGCACTTAGTACTGGGACAGTAGGAGTGAATCAATCTGGTACTAAGTGTGGCGGTAATGCCCCTGAATTTACAGTTTTATCTTTTTGCTTCTGTTAAACCCTTTTAATTAAACAAAAATTTTCAGTAGTAAACTTGGGGGTGTTACACTAGTAAGATGTTGTCACTGATTGCTCTTCCTTTAATGAAACCATACTGAGTATCACCAATTAAATCATTCATAATAGGTTGTAACCTATTTGTTATGACTTTAGCAAAAATCTTGTAGAGTACATTGTAGCAAGCAATAGGTTTAAAATCACTAGGTTTTGTGGCAATTGGAATTTTTGGAACAAGATTTAATGTGGTAACATTGAGACATGTAGGCATGATTCCAGTTTTGAAGAAGAAATTTGTTGCAGTCCATATGTCCTTGCCAATTACATCCCAACAACTCTTGAAGAAGTGAGGGTTTAAGCCATCAGGACCTAGATATTTATCACTGCCCATAGAAAAGGTTGCATTTTTCACTTCTTGCATGGTAATAGGTTGTAACAAGGTTTGACATTGAGTATGGTTAAGCTTGGGGCCTCATTCCACTACTATTTGCAAGAAGGTGTCTGAATTTTCAGATTGAGAGCCTAATAATTCTTGGAAGTAGCTGGTCAAAATGGTCTTGATCTTGTTTGGGTCATGATGGAGAAAACCAGTAGAGTCTTGAACAGATCCTATATGGTTTTGAGATCTTCTTCCCTTCACCATTGAGTGAAAAAAATGATTGTTGTTACCTAATGATGCAGGAGCATCCATTGAACATAATGATTGTCATATTCATTCTAATCCTCAAGGTAAGGAAGATGATTTAGCTTTCTTAATATTGGAGCCTATCATGTTAAATATTCTTGATAATTCTAATATGCTTGACATTAAAAACCATTCAAGTTATTCTTGTAGGTATGTTACATATTTGCAAGAAGATGATGTTCATACACATTGATATGTACAAGTATTCCAAGGCATGCAAGACTATGACATACATGGGATGATACATTACAACAAGAGATAGAGTGATGATATTCATTATTTTTATAAACTTGTTGTAAACCCTAACCCTAAGTATATTTTATGTAAGTTAGGGTATGGCTATAATTTCATGTATGTATCTTAGTCTATTGTATAGCTTTTTAATATTAATCCTTAGTATCATTTAACCAATGATATTATTCTATGGATTAAGGTTAATATGGGCTTAATTCAACCATGATTAATGGGCTGGATTAGGTGGGTAAACTTGGCTGGTTAAGGAAGCTCACCACCAAGCTTATTCTTTCCTATATATACCTTTTGTGCACAACATTTGTATAGAGAATTGAATAGAATGAATAATAAGAATTTTGATAAAACTTTGAGCAAGAGAGCTAAAGTCTAATCCTCCCTTTTGGGTCTGTATTGAGCAAGGAAAATCCGAGATTAATCCTTCCTCAAATCTATCTTCACACGACACATTTGAACACCTTCAAATCTGCTGAAACACCTTCATCTTGTAACATCAATTTCTTCGTCTATAATCCACCAAATAACTTCATTCTTTTTGCATTAGATCGTGGGTGACAGCTTCTAATACAAATTTCGATCCAACCTTCCGTTACTTTGATAAAAACCACATCACCTAATTTCAACCAGGTGATTCTGGACTTCTATTTGAGGAAACATTCTTCTCATTTTGCAAGGTGAAGATATTTCTAGAGCTGAGATTGTTGCTGACTTATTAGTTCTTGGTTTAAGGGATTTGAGCTAGCTGGAGTTGAGTTTGAGTCAATGAGGTTTGAGCTTCTTTGGTTCTCACTGATATACTGCCAAATTTTTCTTTGTTCAACTTCTTTAAAAGAGGCTTTAGAATTTTTATCTTAGTCATGATGACTGTGAGAGGGTTATTGGAATGGATGTTTTGAGACCATGTGGAGTGAATAATTGGTAAGAAGTCTTTATGTAGTGTCCACATGTTGAAAAAACGGAATGGTTTGGGTCCATAATTATGTGTTCCATAGATAGTAATCTTCATGGCTGAGTGATCTGAGATCATAGGAGTTTGAAATTCCACCTGAGTGAAGGGGAAGGTGTCTAGCCATGATTCATTTCCCATTACTCGATCTAGTTTACTACAAACTCTGGTTGAAGCTTCTTGTTTGTTACTCCATGTGTAGAATACTCCAGTATACCTGAGATCTTGAATTTGTAACTGTAACACCCCCAAATTTACTACTAAAAAATTTTATTTAATTAAAAGGGCTTAGCGGAAGCAAAAAGATAAAATCGTAAACTCGGGGGCATTACCGCCACACTTAGTACCAGATCGATTCACTCCTACCGTTCCAGTACTAAGTGCTAAGGCTAAATAAAGTTAACATTAAACACGAATCATTAATAAAACACAAGTCATACAGCAATCAGAGTGCAGTTTAGGATTACAACCAAAAGAGTAGTTAAATAAGTTTTTCGATTACATCAACACAGTACAATAGAGTAAAATGATACATCGCAAAAGTAAGATAGAGTCCGACCAATCACTCTCGACCCCCAAGCCAAGTTTAGGTTCAACTCTCAGCGCCACCTGATGCCTCGTAGGTGTCATAGGCATCAAAGACGTCGTCCCCTACCTGTACAAACTCAGACGGGTCTTCTGCTCGTGGAAATGAGCAGCACCCATGAAACGGGTGATTAGTACGCTGCGTACTGAGTAAGGTAACAGATGCGCTAAGGCCAAGCATACAAGCATACAAACATACAACATAGCACACATAGCACAATCACATAAGCAGCATGTAATAATATAGATGATGAAGGCCTACTTTGGTCCAATCAGACTTACTTGCTTGTAGATCTCTGTTAATTATAGTTATTTCACACCATACTCTTTATTAATCCATGCGAGTGCGGGAACTCCACTATTATAGCCAGTGGATCGGTCACTTATAGGGAAAAACGCACCTAACCACTATTATATGCTGGTGGATCGGCCTCCAAGGCATATCGCTCCTGGCCACTATTATGTCGGTGGATCGGTCTAGCCCCGACTCTCATGGTGTTTCACTATTATTAGAATAAGATTTTCACCCTTGACATGCATGCCAACTACCTTCTACTTCTATTATCCCAAGGGGGCCTATCCCATATCTTGAGACTCCTGCGCCCCTTATCACACCCTGACGCCCATTCCCCCTTACACTTACACATAATGAACAACCAACTCCTAAGTGTGTGGGTTATGGCCCAACACCTTATGACATCAACTCCAACTACTATCACCCTCTAGGGTTTTCCCTTGAAAACCCTAATTGGACCTATGTGGCCCAGCTTTCTCTCACTTGTAATACCTTTACTTCATTCACCGCCCCACATCTTATCTCAATTAGGTCCAATCCCAAAACATATCACTTTACCTCTCGATTTCGCATGTGACCTAAAAAACCCTAGTTGGCCACTTCCAACCCTAGTACTTTTCTTCTCCCACAAATAACCTCTCTCTTTTCACCCAATATCTCTCCTCTCCCATGGCACCCATAATCACCCTTCATAAAATAAATTTCCACTCTTAACCCGTACTCCACTCTCCCTTAATCATTTTTACTTTCACATTTTCCATATTAGTGCTTTATCCCCAAAATCCTAATTGGGTCCCTTATACACCCTTACACCAACCTACGTATTATTTCTCATCCCAAGTCGCCAATTACTCCACAATTCTCCCCTTAGTTTATTTACACCCTAATAAAACTTTTCTCACGTAAAGATCTTCCCCATGTAAGATTTATCCACTCCATGCAAACTCTCAAAGTCCCCATGAAAATTTTAAGGCTCCCATGCATGGTTCCCATCTCTCATTCATTTTGGCCATTCCTCCCTTTTTAATTTCCTCTCACGGATCATGAGGTATTTTGGTCAACCTCATATCCCCCTTAGTGAACCTACTTCTCATTTTCTTTTTTTTATCCTTTCATTTCCATATTATATTATAAATGGTCCTATCATGCATGTCCTAGAGGGCCATAACATATCATATCATGATCACCATACATACATATAACACACATGTCACACGAAAACATATACAAACATACCTTACTCCAAACTGCGCTACACATAAGACAAGTTAATAACGATCATGTATTACACGACGTAGCATGATATAAATAATCCAAGGCATACAAGAGGGAAAGACTAAGGATTAGTTTCCCTTCTACCAAAATACTATTATTTCTTATTTTAGTCTAAGATTAGGGTTACTATTATTAAAGGCAGTTCTATAAGTGAAAACTAGGGTTTTGTCCTCAAGTTAACCTTTTTGATATTACTAGTCAAAATATAATTATGTTACTATTTATAGCTATATTTATATTATTAAATCAAGTAGCTTCATTTCTTCTAACAATAGTACTAATACTTGTCATAATAAAATAGTGATAATAATAATAGTAGTAATACTAACACTCATAGAAATAGAGGCCCTATTATTTTTAAGGCTAAGGCTAATAATGGCTTTAGGGATAAAATAATAATATAATATTAGTAATACTGACAAAGTACTAATACTACTAAAGATAATAATGATAGTAGTTATATTTGGAATAATAATAATAATATAAGGGTTCGACTGTTTTTGTCATGATAATAGTAATAAAATAATAACAATAATAATGGTAATAACTAATAATGATACCATAGTAACAATGTTAGTGCTAAAGGCATTAGGAATATTATTAATGATATTATAATATTAAATAGTAAGATACTAAGGCTTAAGTATTCTTCCTCTTTAATGACAAAACAATAATACTCCAACTTCAGTTTAGATAACATTAATAATAATAATAATAATAATAATAATAATAATAATAACAACAACAACAACAACAAACAATAACAATAATAGCAATAATAATGATAAAAATGTTAAGTATAATAATAATAACAATAACAATGATAATAGTAACCAAAATGATAATAGTAATATAAGGGTCCAAATATTTATATTAATAAATAAAAGTGATAATGGAAAACGTTAGTATTAACCATATTAGTAAGGAAATACTGATAGTGATAATGGTAATAATAATAGTAATAATACCAATAATAATAATAATAAAGTTAGGGTTAAGTAGTAATAATAATAATAATAATGGCATTAATAATAATAATAATAATGATAATGATAATGATAATAATAATAATAATTAAGAATAATACTAATAATAATGATAATAAAAATGGTAGTAGTAATATAAGGGTTCAAACGTTTACCATAATAGTAAAGATAATGATAATAGGCCATAGCTAGTATTAGTAATAATAGTAAGAATAATAATGAGGTTAGTAATAATAATAATAATAGTAAACAATGAAAAGTCCTAATCATAATAACACTAAATTTTTAGGCCATTATTAATGATAATATTATTATTGGTTAGGAAAATCATAAAGTTAGGTTAAGTAATAATAATAATAATAATAATAATAATAATAATAATAATAATAATAATAATAATAATAATAATAATAATAATAATAATAATAATAATAGTAATAGTAATAGTAATAATAATAATAATAATAATAATGATAGAGATAACTATATTAATACTGAAGTTGTTAATAATAATAACAATGATAATAGTATTAGTAGTATTAATAATAATAATAATAGTAGTAGTAGTAGTAGTAGTAGTAGTAGTAATAATAATAATAATAATAAGGATAACCATTTTAATGATAAAGTTATAGCCTTTTTAAATAGTATACCCTAATTATAAGAATTTATAAAATTAGGTTAGGTAATAAGAGTGATACATAATAATAATATTAATAATGGCAATAGTAATAATAATAACAATGATAATACAAATAATAATAATAAGAATAATAATAATAATAATAGTAATATTAAGGATAATACTATTAATATTAAATAAAATTATTAACACTTATAGAAAATAGTTTAGGGGCTGGGAAAGTTGAAGCACCACCTAAGGTTAGTGGTGGAACCGGCGGCGGCGCATGGCGGCGACGGCGGCGGCGATGGAGGAGAGAGAGAGGGTAAAGATGGACATGTAGGCTAGGAGAGAAGAAGTGGAGGGGTGTTTGAGGTGGTGGAAGGTGCAGCAAGTGAAGAGGGGTGGAATGAAGGTGGTGGTGCAGCTGGGAGTGGCGGCGCACGGCGGTTGGTGCGGGGGCCGAAGGTGGTGGAAGGTGGTGGAAGATGGAGAAAGTAGAAGGAGAGGGAGGCAGGGAAAGATGGGTGTAGGGGAAGGTAGAGGAGGCTCCCCTGGTTGTTTTGGAGGATAGGGGTGGCGTTGGTGGCAGTGGAATCAGCGGCGGTGCGAAGGGCAGCGAGGGGTGAAAGTATGTTGATTGGGTTGGCGGTTTTGCATGGCCGGGGTGGCTCGTGCAGGGAAAATCGAGGGGCAAGGAGGGTCTAGTTAGGTAGAGGGTGGTGCAAGGGTCGGTTCTGGGGGTGTTTTGTCCGTCGGCGATAGGCAGAGGTGGTGAACGGCTCGTCTAATGGGGCGGCTGCAAGAATGGAGGATTTTTGGGTTTCAAAATCAAAACCCAGATTAAGGATGCTCATTAGGTATTTATAGATCGATTGAGGTGGGTAATGATAAGAGGAAGGAGACAAAGGAGGTACAGATGCAAGGCATACCACCAGTGGTGGTAGTCGAGGCGACACTGCCATGGCAGGGATGGTAAGCTCGAGAGAAGAAGGAAAAGGAAAGGGGCAGGGTGCTCAGGAGACGGGAATAGGTGGGTTGGGGTCGAATATGTGAAAGAAAGCAACGGGAGAGGGAGAGGGAGGACAGTGGCAGCGATAGCGGCCGGCGGAGTATTGGGTTGCAGATCCTCGGTCACCACCACGCCTCGGGGAAGAATAAGGGCTCGGGACCGAGCGGCTCAGGGAGAAAAAGAAGAAAAGAAAAATAGGACCGGACCGACCGGGAAGGAAGAAAAAAGAAAGGGGGGAACGGCGCGAGCCTAGGCTGCGTAGGGAAGCTAGGCCACGCAACGGGCTGGCCCAGGTCGGGGGAGAAAAAAAAGAAAAGGAAAACAGAGGAAGAAGAGAAAAAGGGAAAAAGAGGAAGAAAAAGGAAGAAAAGAAAAGAAAACGAAAGGGAAAAATATATGGGTTGGGTATTTTGGATATCTGGTATTATTATATTTTTTTCTATAAAATTAATAATACTTATTATAATAATAATTATTAAATTCCTTTTTAGATTAATTTGCCTATTTTGGATAAATTTTTTTAACTTTCATGTTAATTAGTAGAATACCTTAATTTTTCCTAATTAAATTCTTCATTATTTTCCCCTTGATTTACCTCAATTAAATCTCTTAATTTTAATAAAATCATTTATTTAATCAATTTCTCTAATAAATCCTTAACTGGCCATAATTTTCAGAATTAAAATTTTGGGGTATTTCAGTAACTGCTGAGTGCAATGAAAAAAATCATTTATATCCTAAGTACTAACCATGTCACCCTGAAGTTTTTCAGCATTGTTCAGGATAATGTTAAAGTCTCCCATGAAAATCCAGGGTTTAGAGTTTTGGTTATGGTTATTACCCAAGACAGAGATGCTTTATGCCCTCACCATTATTCAAACCATAAATGATGGTAAGAGAGAAGGAAGTTTTCTGCTGAATATTTGTGATGCAAGCCAAAATACCTTGACCACACTAAGATAAAATATTGACCTACCACATATTTGGATTCCATCCCATCCAAATTCAACCATAGTAATGACTTGAGTAGTTCTGAATCCATTTCCATCCTGCTGGAAGATGATGAACTATATTGTCCACTTTATTTTCTTTTCTTTTTTTTGTTTCAACTAGACCAACTAATGATAAGCTATTTTCACGGATCCATAAGTAGATATCTTTCTACTTTTGGGGGTTATTCATCCCCCTAACATTCCAACATCCAATACTCATGATAAATGGATGTCGAAATTAGGGAGTTAAGGAGTATGAATCATTTTCTTACCTCTCACAATCTTCATCCAAGAGTTTTCTGGTGTGAGGCCCTCATTCTCTGATAGAATGGAATCTTCAAGAATTGCTGATGTGTTATCTTTGATAGAGAGGAGACGAGTCTCGGGTCTATTGATGTGTTGATTATCACTTATACTTGATATACTGGATGTATGAGGATATGTAGTCTTTTCTGTGATAGTTTTCTCTGGTGAACAACTACAATGAGATCTAAAGATTTTTTAGGTTCTCTGATGGATAAGGTCCTCTGAGATGTAGGAGGAGGAAAAGGATCAGTTGAATGGTTCTCAATTGTCTTAATTGACTCAGGTAATTCCACATTAAGGACTGAGTTTTTGTATGGTTCCTTGTCATTGTCCAGTCCATCGGTTAAATTAAAAGCTTTCCCTATTACTTTAACTAATTCTGCTAAGAAGTGGTTATATGATTTACCGGCTAGATTTGTTAATACTCTAGTTGATATGAAAAAATTATTTACGGCCGCAAATATTAGAAAATAAATATGTGGTATTAGGTAGGATGGGGAGAGTCTTTACATAAATATTAGAAAATATTTAAAAAAAATTGTATGGTAGTTGTCTTAACCATCAAATTAGTAAACATAATATAGTATGTCTATGGACTAATTCCCATGGACCATAATATGATAGATGCTGATAGTGGAGGAGCATCAGTAGATAAGACTTCAACCAAGGCTAGAAGGTTAATATCAAATATGGCATCTAATTTCCAATATTTTGGTACCAGAAATACTACCTAATATATATCTCCATTATTTGTACTTAAATAATTCTATTAATTGTTATAAATTATATTGCACATATAATTACTTTTCTTATTGTGTTGTTAACTAAGAAATTAAATCAGGATATGGGAGATGGATCAAGATGATTTGTTGTGTGTAGTTGATGCTGGTTGCTGTTAGTGACAGAAGTTTGCTGTATTAATTTATTGATTATCCCATACGATGCATTCGCCAGCATACTTTGGCTAATGGGAATTAAGTTGGCCGTGTAATCTGCCACCCGACCCATATTTACTAGGTTAGTAGGATTGTGGATTACGCAACCTTTGATAACCATGATTAGCTAACAAAATTTAGCTGATGGGGATTAATTTTTAAATCCATTTTTTTTGGATTAGTGTACATTTGTAATTTTTCTTTGAAGTTGGGTTTTTTCATTTTGCTCCAACTCCACGACCTGTTATTGTAATTCTCAGCTAATTTATGGGCTGATATATTGTAATTATACGTGAGCCCATCATCTGTATACGAGCTATATTGTTTGTATTGTATACGCCCATATAAAAGGCGTATACTGGACTGTATGTTGTATCCTTTGGCCGAATACATTCTTGGACGATTCTTTTTTCTAGAATTCTCTCGACTTTCTCTCTCTCTCTCTCTCTCTCTCTCTCTCTCTGTCTCTGTCTCTGGACTGTCTCATTCACATCTTCTTCTTCTTCCTTGATCTGCATCTCAATCTTCTTCTGTTAAACAAACTCCAATAACCGTTAATTCAACTGTGCTCTGAGTTTTCTAGTCTTCCTTTGGATTAAAAATCCTTAGGCTAATTTTCTTGTGCGAATCGAACCCCGTGATCGATTCACGATCCGACGAAAACTCTTGAAACCTATCCAGGCTTCATCACTACCTCTTCATATCATCATGTAAAGGATATATATAAGTATAATAGAACATAATGAAAATTTAAATAATTTGACTTATTTAGTTGAAAATGTAGTGAAAGGAGTGTTGGCTTTAGTATATGGAATTTGTTCTTAAGCGAGTCATGCTACAAATGCATGTCCCACATTACAAGAAGAGTAAGAAGTTAATGTGATAATTAGAACTCAAGAAAAACCCAAGTACGATCCCTATGCTCCAACTTATAACCTAAGATAATGGGATCATCCAAACCTAAGGTCTAGATATAATCAAAGGCCATCATTGTACAAAAATAAATAAGGATTTAATCAACCCCCTAGATTCTATCCTATTCCTCAAAACCAACCAAAAACTCCATTCATTCAACCTTCTCAATCATTAGTACCATAAAATTTTAAAGGTATGTCATCAGAGGATATAGTTAAAACTTTAACCACTAACATTCTTCAATTTCAACAAGAATAAAAAAAATGGGATACAAAACTTAGAAAATCAAGTGAGTTAATTAGCAGATTTTATAGGAAAATTGCAAGCTCATGGTAACTCTAAAATCCCTATACAAATAGAAAGAAATCCTAAAGAAAATGTGAATCTTATCACCAATAGGAGTGAAAAATAATTAAACAATCCAAAGTAGTTTAATAATAACAAAGGGACAAAGTAACAAGAAGAAGAAGAATCAACAAATTTAAAAGAAGAGATAAAAGAAAAATATCCTAATGTGGATAAAATAAATTCTAATAACCCTTATAAACTTGTTGCTCCTTTTCTTGTCAAATTAGCTATAGGTAAGAAGAAAGATCATGAGAAGGAGATGCTAGAAATTTTTAAGAAGATGGAGGTAAACATTCCCTTTATGGATGCAATGAAGCAAGTGCCTAGGTATGTAAAGTTTTTAAAAGATTTATGTACCAATAAGAAAAAAATTGAGAGGTGATGAAAAATTAATCATTAGGTAGAATGTATTTATGATTTTAAAAAAGAAACTCTCATCTAGGTGCAAAGATACCTATATTTGTACAATTCCTTGTAAAATTGGAAACATGAGGTACAAAAATAAATACTAGACTTAGGATCCTCTATAAATGTCATGCATTTATCTATCTTTAATGCCTTAATTCTATGACCACTTAAAGAGACCCATGTTTTTATCTAATTAGATAATAGAACTACCAAATATCTTGGTGGAGTGATAGAGGATGTTCTAGTTCAAGTAAATGAAATTGTTTTTCCTCGTGTTTTTTATGTTATAAACATGAAAAATGATGGATCCCCTAACCCTTCCCCTATTCGATTAGGAAGACCATTTCTATAAATCACTCAAACAAAAACTAGTGTGCATAATGGGTTTCTTACTATTGAATTTAATAGGAAAATAATTTGTTTTAATATTGATGACTCTATGAGATATTCTACTAATTATGAATCTATTTCCATAGTGGATTTAGTTGACACTTTGTTTGAGAAATTTTATGAATTAACAAGTGATTATCTACTAAAATTTGTTCTTATAAAACCAATAGAAATAGAATATGATGTGGAGTTAAAAGAAAACTTTGAACTAGATTAGTAAATAGAGGAATGTGTTTTTAATTTTAGAGCTTATCCTACTAACATAGTGGAGCATGTTGTGTTGCCTATGAGAGAAAACCCCCTAAGCTCTATAGAAAAGGCTTGAAAAGTATAGTTGAAACCCTTGTCCAATGATATGAAATATGCCTTCTTAAAGGATAATCAAACTCGTCATGTCATCATTGCTATTGAAATTACATTATGATAGGAAGATGTGCTTATTAGATTTCTACAAGAATATAAAACTTCACCACATCATTACATTATTATCGCAAAAGTGGTAATGCATATCAAATATGGAAAATCAATGGGCATCAACTCAAACTATTTTATGAAGAACATCTAGTAGATGATTTTAAAGTATGATTTTGAATTTGACCCTTACGATCCACCTAATCTTCATCCCTGTTAAGCCCCACCTATTCCCTTAACTTGTATTTCAATGGTTTATTCATTGAGGATAATGCTTACTCTAAGCATAGTGGAGGTACTATCTTTATTTTTTATTGGCTTTTATCATTTTATTCTCTTTTATTATATTTTTTAAAGTGTGTCTTGTATATATTTTGTTTCCTTCGAGTGTACTCTAAATTTTTTTTTGTAACATTCCTTTATTTTTATTAGAAAAAAAAATGGAAGAAATCAAAAATCTTAGAAATGACACCTTGAGAATAGATAGTGAAAAAAAATCTCTCATTGATAGCCTTAATATACATGAGTAGTTGAGACAAAACTATTATTTTTTTTAATAACATGCTTGTAAGAAAGAGAAAAAGTATTTTTAATATGGGTGTGTCACTTGAAAGAAACAAACGGTTCAAGCATGTCGATATTTGATAAATGTATATTTTATGGTATTATTTGACGCATATTAACCTAGTTGTAACTATTTATTATGACTATTTTACCCTTTTTCTCAAGTTTTCTCTGTCGACGCAGTTTTATAGGAAAATATAAAATCAAGATAATTTAAGAATATAGATAAGGAAAAGAAAAAAAAATATGAGCAAAGCTTGGATTCACGGAAATTTCAATACACCATCATAAAAGACCCTAAAAGAGAAGGCATATATAGAAAAATCAAGACAAGGCGATGAAGGAACAAGTTACTAGTACCTAGTATTTATGAGTAAGAAATATTAGGGGGATTTGATTTGGACAAATATGATCCATATTCCTTAGGTTTTCCTCCCACATACACCAATAATTCAATCTACATGCATAGTATTATGACAAAAATACGGATGCCCCATATTTATGAATATGAATGTCATTGTTACCAAATTTTTGATATGATTCATATAACCTTCTATCTATATATGTAACATATATAATGTTGAATAGAATATTGAAGAGAATCATCATCAGAACTTCAAATTCATTTTCATTATTTATAAACCATTAAGGTTATTTTCTTAGATTTAGTTATTTCATTAGTGTAACTGAATGATTAAAAATCAAATAGTGTTTGCGATTCTACAATCTTTTAAGTTCTTTCCTTCCTTTTCGCATACATTTATTTCATAATTTTTATTGTGTTAATTATAATTCTCTTTATTTATTTAATTAATTAAATTGTTAATTTTGTGTAATTGAATTTAATGTTTGTTATTTTATTTATCTATGTTAATTAAAGTTATCATTTTTATGTGTTTAGGTTCTAAATTTTCTGGTTTTATCAATATGCTAGGATAGATTAGTATGAGGTATGAGGATAATTAAAGGTTACGAGATAATTAATCATGAGATATGAATTAGACTTAATTGTTATCTTTATTTTTTGTTAGATTAATATATTGATTTTAATGATCACCGAACCATGATTAGGACTTTATTATCTAGGTTGGTCAATTGAGTAATTTGATTGCAAGTTAAATGCTAGGATAATATAATTTATCTGTAATTGCTAACAATACATTTGTAAGTAGCTAGTATGTTATTAATTTAGTATATGTTTATTGATCTTCAGAACTACATAATTCGAGCCAACTATAATTATGGTTTTATTTAGATACTTCCTAATCATTTCCATTAATTGAATTTAGAGATTTTATGTTGGGTTATTAATTGGTTAGATAATAAACCATAAGCAGACTTTGGTTTATTTGCATAAAGGGATACTTGGAAGTGGTCGTATACGAACTTCTATAAGTTAACATTAAAAATACTACAAAACTATTTTATTTGATGATCAATTGATATACATGTGTAAAATATTTCATCTTACCCCTATTATCCCATTATTATTATTTGGATATTTTTTATATTTTTATTTTTATTCTTTTCATTATTAGGAATTATTGTTTCATAATTTGATAAGTAGGGAAATGTTTTTGATAATAGAAATCTATGAATTAAATTATATTCTTCATGGGATTAACTCCTTTTCAATGCTTACTATTTATTTGTGGGTTTACGGTTTAATTTGGAGTGTCTAAGATAGCACACTATTTAAATGGTTAACTCCATCAAATATCTAGCTTCATCAATGGCAATCACCTTTAGACTCCACTCTTTTATAAGACCTTACAAGATATGTCTCACTTTTTCTTCTTTAGTAATTTCCTTCACAAAGGCTTTGAGGTTTTTGACAATAGAAGTGAAGCGAATTCTAAAGTTGTCGATGCTTTTACCTTGCTTCATACTAAAGAGGTCATACTATCTAGTATGAAGAGTGAATCTTTGGTCCTTCACTTAATTTGTTCCTTCATGAATGAGTTTTATTGTTTCTCATATCTTGTTTATGGTGGAGCACGATTGGATGCAATGGTACTCTCTTTTACTACAGCCACATTGAAGAATCATGATCGCTTTGCTATTGAGATTGAGCTTTATCTTCTCCACATCAGTAAGTTGATCCCTTACCTTTTCCACTATTTCACCATCGACTCTTTTGTAATTTTGATTTGCTCTTCAGTGAATATTGACATCATGGTATAGTCTTGTGACTTGATGAATAACATCATTAAATTCTTCTAGTATATGAACTTCTCACCATTAAACGATGGTGGTTTTGTGGTGGAGATGACTTCATTTGGACCGGTTGAATTTATTCCAGTTATATATATTATTCACCTCTTATCGTTGAATCCTTTAGAAGATTACTAGGCTTTAATACCAACTGAAAGAATACTAGAGGGGGTGAATAGGGTTTAGTGGAATGTAAATGGAAAATAAATATTAATACATAATTGATAGTAGTTCAAGAGCAAATTGCTCTCTACATCCACTACCAAAAGGTTTTCCATTTTGGATTTTTAACAAGTGACATTTTTTGATGTTGATCATTCTTCTACCAATTGATGAGCCTTACAATCTCAGTGACACTATAAGAGATAATTTATAACTTCATTTCTTTATCTTCTCTAAACTCTAATGTAGAAGAAAGTGAATTATTAATCTTCTATAATATAGGACATTTTATCTTGTGATTTGGGTAGAAAAATCTAGTTATAAGATGATGGAAATGTCAATTATGGTTGATGATTTCATTGCATCTTGATAGGTTGATATTGATCTAATCCAAGATAAAATCAATTCAATAGAGAAATCACTCCCTAGATAAAAATCTTCAACTTATCAATAAAACTCTCACTTAATGAAGAAGAGAAAATAGGCTCAAAATTGCTCATAATGTTAATTTTTATTTAATGATTGTCTTCCTTTATGAATGTACATGCACTTTATATATATATACATATATCTATGCAGGCCTAACTTACTATTTATTAACCAAGCCTGTATAAGGCCTTATTAATAAAGATCTACTAGAGTGCACACCTATATCGCATATATAGTGACTACAACAACAAATTATAAATATTATAAAGTATATAATAAAATAACAAAGTTACACAAAAACCCTAAGTATGTAATATATTGAATAATCATACGTAATCAAGCTTTGTGACTTATATTCTTGTCTTCCATGCAAATTTATAATTAGTGTAATACCATTGTCTTATACACTAGATATCTTTGATAGATTGATCTTGCAAACATATATAATACCTAAATAAGTTACTTAACACAATATTAGAAGTATTAGGATCTTCAAGTACAATTGGCACCATCTCTAAATATGCTAACTCTTGTTCTTCAATATTAGATAAGTGAGATTGTGATGCTCCAGCAATCAGTCTCCCCTTGTAAAGAATAATTTATTGTAAAATTAGAATCACTATAGTAAAGAGATAAATCACCAATATTGAAAGTCCTAGAAACTCCTCCATAGTGTTTAGGTAATTCTAATTAATAATTATTTTTAAATTTTCTTAATATTTTTAATAATTCATTAGCTCTTGACATAAGTTTGTTTTCTCTTATGTTTGGAAATCTTTCTCTTCTTAAGTGTAACCAAAGCAAATCTTCTAGTAAAAACACTTGTTAAATTTAATTTTTGTTTGGTTGAGTTTGGTATTTGAAATTAGATTTCTCAATGTTTTTAATTTGTTCGTGAAGTTTTTTAAAAGAATTCAATTTTTTCCTTAGTATCATAAGTCTTTATATCACCCTTTTTTTTTAATGACAACTTATCAATAGATAACTAAGGATTAACCCCAGGGACAACTTTAAAGGGACTTAAATGATTTGAAATAGAACTCCTAGTATAAGCAAATTCAGCATGTGAAAACTTTATACCTCAATCTTTAGTACTTTTATTGACTAATCATCATAGTAAAGTTACTATAGTTTTATTAGTCACTTTAGTTTGACCATCCATTTGTGGATGATGAAATGTATTAAAAAAAGACTTAGTATCTAACATATGCCAAAGTGTCTTTCAAAAGTAGCTCAAAATTTTCAAACCTCTATCTCACTCTATACTTTTGGAAACTCTATATAACCTTGCTATCTCTTTGAAAAATAAATATGATGTATGAGTTGCATCATCTATTTTATTACAAGATAGGAAATGTGTCATTTTAGAAAACCTATCTATTACCACTAGAATAGAATCCATTTACCTTTGTGTCCTTAGTAAACCTAAAATAAAGTCCATACTAACACTCCCCCATGGTTGACTAGGAACTGGTAAAGGAGCATACAAACCATTATGGAAGAAAATTTTACTCTTTTGACAAATAGCATATCTTCCAATAATATCTTGTACTAATTTAATTATTCATGGCTAGTATAAATTTTCTAGTAATATTGCCATGGTTTTATAAACACCAAAATGACTAGCTTTCCCCCCTCGTGTACTTCCTTAACAAGTAAATCACGTATACTAGAATGAGTTATACACAACTTACTAAGTTTGAAAATAAATTCATCTTGCAGCACATAATTGCCACAACTATTATTCTTTTTACATGCATTATAAATCTCAAAAAAAAACAATCTTCATCTTTTACATATAATTCCTTCAACATTTCAATAACTAATAATTTAGCATCCAACATAACAACTATCAAAGAACTCTTATATAAGGCATATGCTATGACATTTTATTTACCATTGAAATGTTTGATTGAAAACACGATGGATTGCAAGAAACTAACCCATTTTGTATGTCTAAGACTATTCTTTTTTTGCCTATGCAAGTAATTTAAACTTTTATGGTCCGAATGCAAAACAAATGGCTTGGATCTCAAATGATTGCTCCATGTTTCTAAACTTCTTATGATGGCATAAAATTCTTTATATGTTGAATAATTCAATTTAACTCCACTTAATTTTTCACTAAAGAATTCAATGGCCTATTTTTCTTGTGAGAGTAAACCTCCTATTCCTACCCCACTAGCATCATATGTGACTTCAAATAATTTATCAAAATTAGTTAAAAATAATACTGATTCATTACATAGATTGTCTTTCAAAGTATTAAAGGCTTTAGTTATATCCTCACCCCATTTGAATTCAGCTTTCTTAATGAGTTGTGTTATTAGCATGGCAATAGTTGAGAAGTGCTTGCTGAATCTTCTATAAAAACTTGCTAAACCATGAAAACTCCTCCTCATGAATATCTTTAGGTACTTACTAATCTTGAATAACTTAAATCTTTGTGGGATCCACTTTTATACCTTCACTATTAACAATATATCCAAGGAAAATAATATTTAAAAGCATTAAATCACATTTTTCATTTTCCTATAGGGTTTAGCTTCCCTTAGCTTATCAAATAATCTCCTCAAATGAATAAGATGGGCGTGCTCATTTTTACAATATACAAGTATATCATCTAAGTATACCACAATAAAACTACCAAGAAAAGGTTGAAAAACTTCATTCATTAGTCTCATGAATGAACTAGGTGCATTATATAAATCAAAAGACATCACCATCCATTCATAAAAAACCATATTTTAGTTTAAATCCAGTCTTCCATTCATCCCCTTCTCTTATTCTCATTTGATGATATCCACTCCTTATATCAATGTTAGGAAATACTTACTTTCCACATCATTCATCTAACATATCATCTAATCTCGATATAAATTGATATTTGATAGTTATATTGTTTACAGCTCTAGAGTCAATACACATGCACCATGTATCATCTTTTTTAAGAACAAGTAATGCAGGTACACAACATGGACTTATGCTTTCTCACACATATCCTTTTTCTATGAGTTCTTGTATTTTTTCTCTAAGTCCTTAGCCTCTTCCATATTACATGGATATGCAGATCAACTAGGTAAAGACACGCCAAGAATCAAGTCTATAGCATGTTTTATTCCTCTTTTTGGTCGTAATCCACGTGGTAAGTTATCAGGAAATACATCATGATACTCATGAATAATCTCATTTAATTGAGGAGTATTGATATTTTACCTCTTTTAGGGATTCCTTAATAATCATAATACTCATGAATAAGCTCATTTAATTGAGGATTATTGCTATTTTTCCCTTATAGGGATTCCTTAATAATTATAGCATATCAACTACCTTTTTCTTTAGTGTATTCTATCATAAGCTTCTCACACAAAAACAAACTCTTTTTATTTTTAACTATTCTTTCATTATCACACTTATAAGGTGTAAGTTTATACTTTTTATTATCCTTTTTAACTATATATTCATTATTAATACCATTATAAATAGCACTTTTATCATTTTGCCATAGTTTATCTAATAAGATTCCACATGCGTCCATAGGCAAGACATCACATAGCATATTATCATGACAATTACTGATTCAAAATGAGATTAGGATTTGCTTAGTTACCTTGATTCCTTTTTCTTTGTTTAACCATTGAAGAGAATAAGGCTTTGGATGTGGTGGTTTTTAATCCTAAATCCATCATCACCCTCTCATTAACTATATTCATACAAGACCCACTATCAATAATAACTAGACAAATCGTATCCCCCACTCTTCAGTTAGTTTTGAATATCTTTTCTCTTTGATTGGGTTGCTCACTAGCTTGGACTTGAAGTACTCTTTTTAATACATAACAAGGATTTTCCTCCTTCTATAACTCACTAGAAATTTCTTCAATAGGCTTGAATTTAGGATCCTCATCACATGTCTCTATAGCTTTAATTTCTTATATGGAAAACACTCTTTGGTTGGGACATTCACAAGTAAAGTATCTATATCTTTAGCATTTAAAGCATTATTTTGTAAAGATATCAATGACCTTATTCTTTCCTTTCTCTTCTCAAGTATATCCTTACTTTTTATTAACAATTGTAGAGTTTGAAGTATCCATTTCATACTTTGTAGCTTCAGTAGTTGAGTAATACTTTAGAGACGAACTACTTTATTAGCATAAGTCTTAGTAGACTTGATATGATTTTCAAATCTAAAAGATAGCTTAATCATATCATCAAGAGAATCATATAAAAAAATTTCAACTTTGTCTCCAATCATCATGTTAAGGTTGACTAGAAATCTAGCCCATGTTTATTCCTTTTTCTCATGGATGTCACATATAAGTCCTAATATTTTAAACTCCCTAACATATTCCTTAACACTTAGAAGTCCTTTTCTAAGAGTAGTCAATCTAATATAATTATCTTGCTCATACTCTATAGGTACATATTTATTCCATAGATGCTTCTAAAGTTTATCCCAAGATTTAGTTTTTTATTTTACTTCTCTCACCCTAGTCATTTTCAAATTATCAGGCCATATCCTAGAAAATTTCTTAAACTTAAGAGTAGCTATTTTATATTTTTGTTCATTATGATAATATTTGAAATCAAATATAGCCTCTACTTTATGTAATCACTCAAAAAATAAATCAACATTAAGTTTTCCACTAAAATTAGGCAAATTAAGTTTAATACCTTTATCTTCTCTTTAATGATGCTTTGGTTGATGATCATAGAACTTTCAATTGCTCCCACGCTTTTGTGACTCTTCATTATGGTCTACATGTGAGTTTAGGTATTATCCTCTTTCTAGATTAGTTGGTTTTATTGCCCTTCCCATTCTTAGTATCCATAGAACTCTCTTTATTCTTGAATATTTTGGACCGACTCTAGTTTGGAAAATTGAGATTCCATTCTTTTTAATTGTGTTTGCATTACAAGAATTTACCTAAGTTGAGTATTACTTCCATCTAGCTTGGTAGAGATGTTTTGGATGGCCTCAAATATGGCTTGAAAGTTTGGTTCCTCTTCCATTATTTCGGCTTATTAGCACACCTAATCACAAGTTAGAAATCCTTAGGGCTTCGGTTAGGAAACCCGAGTCAAACAGTTGTCACCCTTCAATCCTTGGTTGGTTCCTACAAGAAAGTTTGATTCAAATGAATCAAACGCACAGCAAGAAATCACATATACCACACAAAAAATGGATTAGCACACTTTACACCTTTCTTGCTAAATTCTTAATGTAGAATTTAGCAAGGTTTACATTCATTCAACTCGAAACATTAGCAACTATCATACATGTTTTCATGTTTTATTATGTAATATTATCAAAGTAAAAAACAAGGCACTAATCTACACTCATCCTTGTCAAATATTCCACAAATAAACTCTGAAAGCCCGTATGGATACTCTATAGGGGTGAATAGAGTATTTTATAAAAATAATGCCAAATTAAAATTTTGTGATAAATAAGTAGAAGGATGGCAAACAATAAACACATGATTTATAGTGAATCAAGAAACTCTACAAAGTTTCTCTACATCCACTACCAAAAGGTTTTGCCTTTTGAATTTGAATCTATATTTATTTATAGTGGGTGTTTGATGATGATCAATCCTCTTAGTTTATGAGCCTACAATTTTAATGACCGTCTAGGAGATAATTTACACTTTACCTAGTTATCCTATCCAGATTTATGAAACTACAATCTCAATGACCTCTCTTAGGAATGCTAGATAGCACACCACTCTTCACTTATGTTTGAGATGATGAGTTTGAATAAATATAATAAAATCTTCACTAAATAGAGTATAAAAGTGAGTAATCACTATTAAAGATTTTTATCTAGTTGGAGAAATAATAATTACAAGTGTATAAGCACTATAGCTAAATATGAAGAATAAATTGAGCACTAAAGAAGTTTGATTTGGATTTAAATGTGTAAAATAAACACTTTCTTTGATTCCTTTTAAGATGTAAAAATGATGATTTTAGAAAAGTTGTGTTACTTTGATTGATGTTTAGTAAAGTATAAAACTCTTATTTATAGTGGTAAAAGATGGAAAAGATTGGTACTAGCCATTGAGTGTAAAAATTACTCCAACAATTAAATTATAACAGGCAAAAAATCTCATAAATGTCCAGATCAATCTATCGGTATTCAAACCAATCAATTAATTTTAACGGATAAGTCGATTAGTTTTGACAAACCAGTTGATCGTTGGAATAGTTTTCAGCAACGCGCACCTTTACAAAGAAAAAAACATAACTTTATATACTAAGCTTGAAATGGTATGTAGTATTTTTATATTTTTTTTATGTAAAGTAGACATCATAACCAAAAATAATGTCTATGTAATGTATGATGAATTTTATAATTTAGGTCATATGTAAAACTGCTTAAAATAAAAATCAATTTACAACAATCTTTTGCACAAATACCTAAAAATATTTTTGATGCATGAAATAACTTTAAGATATTTCAAAATTATATTTGAAAAAGGTTATAAATATCAAATCATTTAAAAATTTAAGTGCTTAATATATAAATCATATGTACATTAAACTTAAGATTGTAATATACTCTTTAAAGCTTGAGTCTTGGTTTCTTTGACAACACTTGCCTATCCCTTCATTATTTGTGTATTCCATATATGAAATTGAAGTTTTTGAATCAAGAGTATTATTTTGACGTCCTTATTCATATTTAGCTTGTACTTAAGCTATGATTTGTAAACTTTATTTCCTTAGTACTCTATGACTAAGGTAAGTGTTGAATACTTTAGTTTTTGCTATGATACAGATGCAAACTTAACAAAATAATTCAAATTTATAATTGAGTTTGTTATCATCAAAAAAAAGGTTGATTAACCTATGAGGCCCACAATCTCCCCCTTTTTATGATGACAAACAAAAATATGAGAGATGAAGTATAAAAATGTGAAAGTAAAAATTAATACATTTTCTCAAATCATATGGATCATATATTTTCCATTTTACAATAAAAGCACACAAGTATCATATAAATGATAATATAACGATAAAACAAGTCAGCACATAGCATCTTTTCACACTTTATCCCCCTTTTGTCATCAATAAAAGAAAGGCCTTCAACAAATAAGATCTTCAATCAAAATATAAGTGCATAAGAATGGAGTAAAACTCCCCATAAGATATGCACATTCTCAATTGAGGCACAAGAAAATCAATCATACTCAATATTATCAATGAATATCATGAGTGAAACAAATATGACATATCTCCCCCTAAGGCTATGACTTGGGTAATAACACAAGTGATCAAGTAAAATAATTATGCTCCTCCTAAGTGTATGTATATACTAGCAATAAGATCAAGATTAAAATATGATCACTTAATATATTATTATCTTAAATAACATAAGTAGTGGAAGTTGTGGTATGAGTATCAAGATTCATGGGAATAACTCAAAAATGATATCACTAAAGTTCCTGAGATTTCATAATTCTAATATTTATAGCAATAAGGGAAGGATTATTTAATGATTCGTAAAGATACTCAACCAACATAAATTGTATGAAAACAAATTTTAGAGTTACATAAATCCAACTAATTCAACGACACGGTAAGGATTATGAAAATATGTGAGAGTGCACCTCAACATGAACAGAGATCAACATGAGACTGCAATGATAATTTCATCTTGAAAGCTATGACACGGTACCTTATCACATGTTTTCCTTCTATATGGTGTACATAAAGTACATGAAAAATAAGGAATGTAATGAATGATCCATTCAATGAGCAACTTGTTGATAATATGATGAATTGGAGATCAAGACAAGTACATAAATGAAATGCAAGAGTATCACTCTTTTGTGCTAATTAATACATTTAATAATAATAAGGATACATTTTAATATGATGTTGAGAGATGGCAATGATTATGTACATGAGATATCATAACTGAATATAGAAATGAAGTCATGTGATCAATTAATTTAAGAGTTGTACCTAATCAATCTAGCTAATAAATAGATAAGTTTGTGTGTGTCTAAGATGTGTATAGAAGCATGCAGGGAAGAGGTACCATTATAATAATATCAAGAGTGAATGTTTATGATCAAATCATATAGGGGCATATCAAGAGTCAATAATATGATAAAAGACCAAGGTGTAGCTCATAGAAGCATATGTCATCAAGGAGTTGTATAAAATTAAGAACCATAAATGATGTAAGAAAGAATATCATACTTGCAAGTATATGCCCATGCAACAGATGAGAAATTTAGTGTTGTAATTAGTTATGTAAAATCATGACTTAAACAAGCATATATAGGCTACATATTATTTATGCAGTAATCAACTCTAGTAAGGAAGTGTCTCAACTCTCTATTATGCCCATATTATATCAATTGTTTCTATTTTATAGTAATGAATGGACGAGAAGTATAGGGAAGAGAAATAGGATGAAGCATGCACATAAGGACAAAAATGTCAAAAAAAAACATGATAGATTAGTGATCTTAAAAATTATATCAAATTTAAAATATATCATCCATTAGTATCATGTATGAGCATTTAGTCATAAAAAGGAGACACTTTTTAAATTCATTGATGCAAAGCTAGAAAAGAAAACATATCCTAAGCACTTCCTATTTCATGAAATATATATCAATGGAATGCAATATTAAATTATTACAAATAAGCATTAGCATTCACACTTCAATGGCAATTAATTTATAAGTGTTAATCACAAAGTAATCTATAAATTGCTTCTTAATTTATAATCAAGAAGGAGAAGGTGGGGGCAGATGTGTGCATCAAGAAATTAGTTTTGCCAACACGTAAGATATAAAAATATTTGAATTTTTCAAGAAATTCATAGAGGTTGATAATCAAGATCAAATTTTAGAAAAAGTATTAAAATTTTCATGTACACTCATAGGATATAAAAGATTTATGACAAGAATAAGCATTAGTCAAACCATGTCTTAGTCAAAGATATAAAAGTGGAAGCATGGACTAGCATGATGATTCTAAAATCATATATATTCACAAAATCACGTAGTTTTCTCTAGAAAAAAATGTTCAAATTCTCAAGAAAACTCTCACTTGCTAAAGAAGAGAAAAAAGGCTCAGAAGTTTACTCTTCAGGTTAATTTTTATTTAGTTATTGTCGTCCCTTATAAATGTGTAAGAACCCTACACACACACACACACATGCAGGCCTAACTTACTCTATAATACCCAAGCCTATATAATTGGCCTAATTAACAAAGATCAACTAGAGTGCATGCCTATATTACATATATAGTGACTACAATGATATTGTACAAATATTAAAAAGTATACAATAAAATAACAAAGCTACACGAAACCCTAAGTATGTTATACATTAAATAATCATATGTAATCAAGTTTTGTGTCTTATAGCCTTATCTTCCATGAAATATTTGTAATCCTTGTAATGTCATTGTGTTGTACACAAGATATTTTTGATGGATTGATCTTGCAAATATATATAATACCTACAAAAGTGAATTAACAAAAGATTAAAAGTATTAGGATCTTCAAGCACAATTGGCACCATCTTTACGTTTACTAACTCTTATTCTTCAATAGTAGAGTGAGATTAAGATGCTCTTGCATCAAACTCTCAATAAGAATTCCTCAAGAAGGATAAGCAAACACTCACTAACATATTTGTAATAAATTTTGTAAGGTGGTTCCGATTACTATTGATTCTCACCAAAGATCAAGATAAGAAAATACAGAGCTTTGGATAAGATGTAATCTATCTTGATGTACTAAGGGGTATTAAAATTGTAGAGTAACGCTGGCTAAGATAAGTGAGAAATAAACACTTTTCAATAAAAACTTATGATTTGAAAGTTAATAGAGTTTGATTGAGAAATTGAATGATTTTGAGAGTAGATGACTAATTGCACAGTCAATGTAGATAAAAAGTTGTTAAAATAAATGCTAAGGGAGCTTCTTTATAAAGCTCCTCATCAAGTAGAAGTTGGACACAAAATGGCCAAAAAGTTGTATCACCCAATAGGTAGAAAATCAATATTTAATGCTCACCAATCGATCATTTTGGAAAACTATTCAATTGATTTTTCAAACTAGTCAACTAAATATTTTCAGACCTAAAATGAAAATTTTACCCTTACATAAACCAGTTAATTAGTTTATTGAAACCAACTAATCAGTTTCATTTTGTACTTAGTTGGTCCTATGAACATATTTTAACAATGCTATGGTTTAGCAAAAAATTCAATGTGTCCTTTAGACAAGTCAATTATTTTACTCAAACTAGTCAATCAATTTACATCCTAGGCAAAACCATTTTGCAGCTTATCTCAACCTTAGCCTGGTAGATCAAACCAGCCAATCAATTTGGCAAATGAATTGATGAGTTTAAACAAAGACAAATGGATTTCTATAGGAGTGAAACCAGTCAATCAGTGATCAAACCAATTGATCGATTTGGGAAAACCAATCAATGAGTTTAAATAGAGATGAATGGGTTTCTATGGGAGCAAAACCCATGGATTGATTTGTTAAACTAGCCAATCACCTTAGTGAAACAAGTTGATGAGTTTAAACAGAGGTGAATATATTTCTGTAGGAGCGAATCTAGTGGGTTGGTTGATCAAACAAGTCAATTGATTTCCAAACAATTCCATCAATTCGATGAAACTGGTCAATCGGTTT
The DNA here is from genome assembly GCA_030549775.1 of Tamarix chinensis. Classification (NCBI taxonomy): domain Eukaryota; kingdom Viridiplantae; phylum Streptophyta; class Magnoliopsida; order Caryophyllales; family Tamaricaceae; genus Tamarix; species Tamarix chinensis. Next base: position 44,522,132 of record CM060175.1, read on the forward strand.
GCTATGCCTGTCGATTCATCTGAGTTTTACTCATTTAATGCCCCTTGGTTTAAACCAAACAAGTCAATCAACCTTGAGACCAACCAATTAGTTCAGACTAGAACTAAAAAAAAATATTTAAAACACTTGGAAAGATTTAGAAATCAAGATCAACCATAAATTCACATAAGGTGGATTCAACTTAAGTATTTAAATACTTTTCAAAGAGTTTTAATTAAAATGTGAAATTTATCAACCTATCTCTTTACACACAAAAACCTAAGACTTAGAAATATAATCCCTAAACCATAAGTTTTGGTTATCTTCACATAATCTTCTCTTGTGCATTGAAATTTTATTGCTCTTTTCAATTTGCATTTTGAAAAATAATTTAAGTATGTGTGTTTTGGTCTCTTGGTTTGTCGGTCATGATTCATCATACTTACGCAAACACATGGTTCTCTAAAATCATTTGTTATCATCAAAAGAAATATAAGGATATTGTTTAACCTTTGAGGCCAACATTTACAACCAAAATTTTATTGTATTGCAAGACCTTTTAGGGAAGCTAAATAGAAAATATAGAGCTACCATCATATCCAACACAAGATAGGTACAGCAAATACCTAACCTATATTGGATGCAAAGTTAAAAAGTAAACTCGTATCATAAGAGTCAGGTGTGGTCATCTCTTAACCTGAGTCTAATATGAGATAACAAACACAATGTAAAAAGATTAACAAATCTAACCACAAGGTATAATAAAATAGAATATGGGATCCCAAGAATCTAAACCACAACAATAACGAATGTTGTATTTTAAAAAGTGTTTGAAAAGTTTAGATCATGTAATTTTATCATTCATGTACAAATACTTTATTTCTATTTTTGTTTTGATCAACTAATTACATATTATTAGTTTATATTTTAATTTTTAAACGCAAAAAAGTTGAATATACCTTATTCATTATTATCCATGTGCATCGCGCAGGTAAAAATCTAATATTTATAAATATTGTATATTTTTATTTTATATTAAAAAACTATTTTTAATTGATAGAAGAAAATGTCTTTAGTGGATAAAATACCTACCAAAAATCTATAATATTTAAATATTAGAAGAAAAAAATTAAAAATACTATATATTTATATTTCAGATTATAAAACTACTAGAACTAAATTATATAAATAGCTCAAAAATTAGCAATGATTATTCTCACTAATCCACCCATACACTTCTACTTTTAGATATGTGAGTAATTTATCACTCAAATTTTCATTAATTACATTATAAAGAATCTAAGGTTTTTTGTTTTTTTTTTTTTTGATATATATATATACGAATTGCTACATATTAACAACACAAAAATAATTTATCCTTGTCAAAATACATTCAGGATAACTCAGTTGCTGGTTAAGGCAATTTGAGTAATTGACTCCCGACTAAACTAGAAAGGAAAACCATGATCTGGACGACGAGGTTGAGATCCAATAAATTAACCTAGGTCCATCCGAAGATAAAGACAGCTGATGGAAAAAAGACGGTCGCATTTTAATAGATATCCCTTAGCTCCGTACTGAAAATCTTGGAGGACGCTTCATAATTTTAAAGCTGCATACATGACAATAAAGCAAGCTCAAAGACTGCCTTGCCATATACGAGACAGAACAGACGAATTTTCTCTGATGTGTTATTTTGCTGTGATCATCACCAACTGAACACTACCAGATATAAAGAACTAAATACTGCATTGTTCTAGTCGCACTGCTATCTTTTGTACCCAAGTTTGACATAGAACGGAGGCAGGATATAACTGCCTTCAGCGTTTGCTATTTAGATTTACTACCGCCACCATATAAAATATCTAAGATATCTGCAGCTTTCATAGGCTGTTTCTGTTTAAAATCGCTAACACTTGAGTTACTTCCTTTATTCACCTGAGTGCCGACAGCAGTAGCAGTTGCTGGTGTTTTCAATTTGATTCCAGATTCAAACTTCCCCGCAAATGCAAGCATTGATCGGAGAGCCCTCTGAGGTGACATTGTCCTGTCGTCTACAGAATGCTTTGAGACTTGGTCAGACGCCTGACCAGAAGGAAACAGAGAAGCTATCTGACCCCGCATCTTCACATTTGTTTTCTGGCCAGCAGTTAGCTTGTCGTCAGCAGATATGCTGCAGCAATTCAAGGTAGCTGACAGGCTACTATGTTCCCCACTTCCATAAGCGGATAATGAGGTTTCTCCATAAGAACTAAGAGTATGATGTTCCAACCCTCCACTCAATGCTGGATAGACAAATGCTGCAACTTGCCCGCGCTGGCCATCAGCACCAATTTTACGAGAAGAGTCGGCTTGCTTTTGGCTACTGGCATTATCAAACAGCGAGTTTACAGGGCTAAATGATAGAGAATTGGTTCCTCGTGCTGGCAATTCTTCTGGAAATCTCTTGCCAATCTCAGTCAAACTTAGTAATCTGCTTGATGCACCTTGCATTGGCAGTGTCCCGACTCTCACAATATCATCACTTCCTTGAGAAGAACTACCTTGCTTGGCATTAGCAGAATTATCCAGAACTAAATCTCCAGCAGCAAATGAGAAAATATTAGTTGGACCCATATTCGATGCATTTTGATTATGTTTAGCGCCAGCTCCTAAACCGTCATCACATTTCTGAGAAGAACCAGATTGCTTCAGCTTGCCAGAAAAATCATCCAACTCTGAAACACAAGCACCAAGTGAAAAAATGTTGGATGTATTTATATTTGATGAATTATGCCTCGGCCGGGCGCTACATTCAAAACCTTGATTACTCAACTGAGCAAAGCCAGTTTCCTTCAGCTTGTCAGTGCAACTGCCCAGCAGTGAAACACCAGCTCTAATCGTGTTTGTTCCAGTTGGTGTAACAAGAGTAGTTTCCTCAGACGTTTCACCCAAAATTGGTATTCCTTCACCTTGGTTCAACAGAGAACCAACTCCAACATGACGGTCATTTTTCTGAGACAAGCCAGCTTGCATGTGCCTGGCAGTGTTGTCTAGTGGTGAATTACCAAAGAGAAAGCTTAACCCTTTAGGTGTCGGTGCAGGCAGACTTGGTGAATCTACGGCCAGACTAGCTTTATCACCCTTTGGTGTGTGAGTTCGAGATGAGAAAAGTAGATCATCAACTAATTGCTTCGTGGAAGCCAAACTATCAACAGGAGTCAAAGACTTCGCTTCAGTTTTGCCGAGCCTTGTAGTGAGACCAGAATGGTCATTGGGTGGCTTCTGCAATGAAAATCTCATTAGCTAGATCATTGAGAGAAAAACACATATCACAAGCTGTCTAAAAGATTTTTCTTTTGCCTTTTTTTCAGAGAGAGATAAGCTGTCCAAAAGAGCTGATGTATGTGAGGAGAAGGGGTCGGCATTGGTTTGACTTTGGCAAAGAAGGATCATGAATTCTGTAGCATAATTTACGGGTGTCTAGAGCCAAGGATTCGGCTGAGATATGGTAGCTAGCTGTGGGAATTAGATGGTATCACCTTGACACAACTAGCATGAGCATAAGTTAAGATTACTTGATGAAGAGGGATTAAAAGGGAAATTGCCAAAGTATGGGGAGCACATGGAGGACAGATCCTAAGGCGAGGACAAGATGGCCAAGCCACTTAGCACAAGGAAAGACTTCTTCAGCAGCTTCCTAGCATCTTCACCCCCATGCATTTTCCTAGCATTCTAATTTTATTAATGCATTACCTGGCATAATTATTTAGCAGTGGCATTTATCTAGGGTTTCAAATGAATAGTTGCCATCAATTGCAAGGATATTTGCTTGATCAATCAAATTAATGAAAATAAGTAGAATTATCTTGAACCATTTTCCTTAATTATCAATTGGTCACTCAGTTGCTTTAAAAATGAAATTGGTGGACAAGAGTATCTTTGATTAATTCATAGGCCTCCATAGGTCTAGTGATGGAGATCAAACCTATACCCCACAATTATATCCTTTATTACTTTTATAAACAAAAAACCACATAAAAATTCAAAAAAAAAAAACAAAACAAAACAAAAAAAAAAGGCTCTTTTTCCCACTCTGGATCAAATTCGGAGCCTTCTCATTTTTATTCATGTTCCCCGATTAATGCAATTAACACTCTAAAACCACAAGAAAGCCTAAGGCTCCATTCAGTTTTTGGAATGATCCACAAAATAAAATAAACAGACTTTCGTCAATTAATGAGGGAAATCAAAATTCTAAACTTTAACATTTTATTCCTTACTGTTTTTCCATCTTGTTTTCTTAAGCAAATCGAACATAAGAGAGTACTTTCATCATAGCATTTTATTTTTCCTTCTGTTGCAACTTTCCAGGAACCAAATGAGCCTAGACAAATTCCCCTTTCCCCTATTTGGCCAGTTCTATAGTCAGAGGAACACTTCCTTTTTTCATTCAGTCATGTCAGAGGTTTCCACTTCTGTTCAAATAAATTGAACACTTACCCGAATATGCTGTGTGCATCAAGAGTAAAGAGTAATTTGAACAAAAACGGTACAATGTCAAGCAACATAACACATAGGCAACTTAAACCAAAAAAATGACATCTGGAGCCCAGAAGGTACCTTGTGTGAAAACATACAGCCATCGCCCCTACTGCAAAAACCATGGACCACATAATTGTTACATGGATACTTAGAAAGTTGATGATCAAATGGACACACGTCTCCCTTCATGCAAGCTCGACGTGCAAAATGACAACATGGCTGCATCACCAACGTGAACAGAATGAAGGAAATGTCTAAAATTAGACAATTAAAGAGAGGGGGAGATATAATGAATTCTCATGTCAGCAATCAATAGCACCATATACCTCCGTAATATGGTGAAATTTGTCTATACCCTCAGCCCTTTTTGTGTTGTACCATATAGCCAGAATTAACTTTTGCATGCATCAAATGCCAAGTTTACCATCTATTTTATTGTGTGCTGTCAGTTACGATGAGGAGCTAAACGAGAATTTGACGGACTGACGAAAAAATCCCTCTATACTTCTAATCATGCCAATAATTCTTTTGCAACGCCCTGATATCACCCTGCTCTCTCCTTTACCCTGTTCTCTCTTTCTAAAAGAAAATCACAATTCGCTACGCTAAAGTGATTTATGTATACATACTCTCACTCTAGCATCTTGTTTTATCATTGAATACAGAGGACAAAGGCTTTTTTACTGAAGCATTTGCAAGGTAGCCAGTGTGGGCAAGGTTTGGGCTCGAATTCACTTTCATATATCTCTCTTAGTGTGTGTTCGGCTAACCATATTATTTATTATTTTTTTTTATCATAAATTACAATAAAGTAACATTAAATTAATTAATTAATATTCAAATACATGCCCAAAAATGTCAAAATACATCACTTCAGAACCTCAGGTCAGGTCAGATTCAGATAAGATATTAATTTATCAAACAGTACCTTAGCAATTCTGATTTCTCTCTCATTTATGAATTTTGATCTCTCTCTCTCTCTCTCTCTCTCTCTCATTTTTTTCAGTTTTGATTTTTCTCTGTCATCCATATCCTTCTCCAATTCTTTAGAGATGTGGTTGTGGTTGGTGGATTATCTTTCCTTAAACTACTAAACATGTGATTCTGGGAATAATAGAATGAGTTTCAGTTCAGTCTTTTAGGATTCTTGATCGAGAATAAGCAGTTGAGCATAGTTGTGCATGGAGGGAAGTTGAATGGAGAAAGTGGCTGGTTGACTTCCACGGTGATGACAATTGAGGTTAGGTGGGGCTGGAGTTGTGGTTTGGGTGGTTGGAGGAGTTTGGTGGTGGTTTGGATGGCTGGCTGACCTCAAATGTTTGGTTCAATGGACGGGCCACAGGAAAATTGAAAAGATGAAGACATGTTATTGGTGACATTTTTTTCCTTCATATTAATTTTTTAATTTTGGGTTTTTTTTTTTTGCTGAAAAAAAGTGTGAAATGTTGAATATTGCTTTTCAACACCATTGTCTCAATTTTTTGCTAAACTTTGAACAGAAAGACTATTAGTGAGCAAAAACCTCAATTTAGGGGTACATTGTACAACACAAAAAGGAGCAAGCGCGCAAAAAGAATGAAAGATTTTAGTAACAACTTCCAGAACATAAAAGAACTTCCAAATGCACACAATGACACTATGATATCTTGTAATATCAGTGATTGTGTATACATAATCAACTTAATGTGCATTACAAACATCAAGGCTATCAAGCATAGAATAAAATAGATCAAGGGTATCAACTTGATGTGCATCACAGGCATCTATACACTTATATATTGCCAATACACATCGGATTTATGTTTGTCGATATGTGATGTCAAAACAAAATCACATGCTTATTCATTTGGGCTCATATTTATTATTTAATGATGTTTATTGTGAAAAAGAAATGTCACGAAAAATGTGACATATAATTATGCCACCACAATCTCCATAGCAACTGTGACCACAACCGTGGTTGTATTATCTGCTATCAAATGTAGCCAATATAGTAGAAGGCAACATATTAGCACCCACACATATTCAACATAGTATCATTTTAATGAGTAATATGATATTGTTTACCATAATGGTTTATCCAAAGTTTGATGTATAGACATCATTGATGAGAAATAAAACATGATAATATAAAAAGAGAAAGAATTACCATTTCTATAACTTGAAATGCAACACTATTTTCAGGAAAGAAACAAAAACATAAGAGTATCATCTATAGTAAATCAAAGGCTAGAAGTGACAATGGAACAAGAACACACGAAGATGAAAGATGATGACACAGCATGTAAATTCTATCCTTAAACCATAGAATAAAATATATCCCTGATATATTTTGGATTTTTTGCCGATTGATAAGCACAGTGTCCAATATGCAATGTACAAATGATAGCAGTGCTTGAAGTCTTCTTTAATAATCATCCATGATACAAATTTGGGGAGGCCCAAACCTCATATGGAAACTCCTTTTGAAAGATATCCCATCTATGATGAAAGGTACTTGAAATATTCAACATTAATCTTTCATGAGACCAATTTGGTTCAACTTAATCAATTCTCCCAAAGCATTGCTTTATAGGGGAGGGCTAAATTTCATGTGGCTTCCTTTTCTCTTTTTAAACAAAAGATAAATATATTATACATCAAAAATGATGTATACATCCACATTGGGCACACAAAAGCAAAACACTACATAACAAAAGACCTAGCAATTGAACTTGACTAGAACATTAATAGCCCTACTCCTTTTCAAAAACAGTTAGATGTAGACTCGTGAACACTATAAAATGTTTTAAAGCCAATAACTTGCAAAACATTAGCTATAGGAACCTGCACAAAATGTGCATTCCAAAGTAGGTACATGGTGGCGGCCAAAGATAACTTTTGTGCTATGATGAAGATCTTCTTCCCTTCTTTTGTTATTCTCAACACCACAAATTGCACTCTATAGGGTCATCATTCCTTTTGTAATCCCTAGCCAATAGCTCATGTGCTTGTACACTACTTCATTGAGCTTACAACCATAAACTAGATGGTTAATGTTGACGAAGCTCCCCAACCAAAGCTAGGCTTCTTTGGTTATATGGTATGTGACTAGGCTCACTCTTCCTTCGATATTTGTTATTTAAAAAAAAAAGGTGATTGCAAACCATCCTAGAGGGTCTACCATGCCATTATAAGAAGGAAACTCCATCTTGGTGTGACCATTTAGAAATTGGAAGATGGATCTTTTGTCGCTTTTTGTGAGAGGTTGTTGGGGAGGTATGGCCTTATTTTAGATGGACTTGGCAGAAGCTGATAGGCCATTAGTCAAGTATACATATATGTATCGCAAGGCTGGTAAGGGTGGTATTGCTGGGTAGAGTATGGAATGTCTAGGCTGCTTATGTTGTGTTTGGGAAGGAGCAGTTGTGCTAATGATATGGGTTGTTGGTACTTATTCTGTCTTTTAATACTTTTCTATTGTTTATGAATCTGTCAACTAATTCTGTTTTTTTATTTTTTTGGGGGGGGGGAGTTGATGTAAGAGCAAACACTCAAGAATTGGCATTTATTATTATGGAACCAATTGTTCTTCATTTAGGAAGGATCTCCCACAAATTAAAGATAAACAGATGATTACGTTACTAGTTATAAATAAAACGTATCATACAAGCTACTAGGTGTCTACGTGCATTTGCATGGCATGCATGGAGTGCATAGTTACGTGCTAATATGCAGCTTGGACGTGCATATTAGTTGATTTATTTAGTTATTTAATTAATTAGTAGAGTTAGAGATTAACTAGAGAATAAAGTAGCATAAATCTACCTTTTTGAAGAATATTCTATATTCTAATATCTTTTAGTTAGGTATCTTTTAAAGAATTATACCTTTTAACTAGTATTTTACAATCGGTAACCTTGGCTATATAAAGCCATAGAACCCACGATTGGAGATAGATCAAGATTAAATTGAAGTTGAATGCAAATTGCAAATATTAAAATAATGTGTGAGTTCATCTCAAGTTTAATCGAATCTGTGTAAATGATTAATCTTGAAACCCCTAATCTCTTCGTCTTTGTGAATTAGAGATTAAGTGCTATCTATTCTAAACTCCATGACCCACGCCATTATTAGCCATATTCATCGTCCAAACACATCCCAAAATCAAAGCCCTAATTCGAAACCCAAACCCTAAGTTTCGAACCAAACCCTAACCCCAACCCTAATTTTTGAAACTAAACCCTAACCCACGAAACCATCCATCATCAACCCTAATCATTGAATCATCCTCATCATCATCTCATCATTGTTGAATCATATTCATCATTCATCCATCAAATTCGAATCGTCAACACCATTTAATCATCATCACCATCATCGAATCATCATCAGCATTATTCTACCTTATTCAAATATAACATTCTTAATTCAACACTTTCTAACCTTCTTCTTAATTGCAACATAATCGAGCATTGGTTTACATAATTAATAATTCCACATTCCCAAACATCAAGAGTGCTATTAAATTGGGAGAGAAAGGGAGTTAAAGGGGAAAGGAGAATATCAAGTATGTTGGGAGGCCCCAGGTCCTCAAAATCCTAGTTTATCATTCTATTTCTATCAATTTTCATCAATAAACTCCCCATTTACTCCCTCAATATTTTATAAGTAGTTGTCTTATTCGCCATTGTGACTAGAGCTATAAACGAGCTAAGTCAGCTCGGTATTTGGCTCGACTCATCTCGTTAAAAGCTCAGTTCAAATTGTTCATTTAATTAAATGAGATGAGCCCGAGCCTCATTTTTAGGATTATTTATTAAACAAGCCAAACCTAAACCTGAAAAAGTTAGGCTGGGTTCCTTTTATGACTTTGGCTAGTGAGCTTGGTTTGGTTTAGCTCAGCTCATTAAAAGCTCGGCTTGGCTCATTCGTTTAGTTAAATGAGCCGAGCCGAGCCGAGTCGAAGCCTAAGATATTTAGCTCAGTTCGGCTCATGTACAGCCCTAGTTGTGAAAGAATCCTACCATTGTGGTATCAGAGTTGATCGGTACACATGGGACCAAAGAAGGCTAGCGGATTAGAGGACAGGTTGGCATTGTTTCAAGAGGAATGGGCTCAGGCAGTTGATAAGGTGGGAAATGCCTTAGAGGGAAGAATCAAGGTTATAAAACATACCTTGGGCAATATGAGGGGCATTTTAGAACTCCTTATCCAGCATGGTTATCCTAAATCATCATCAGTTAGGGTAGTCAAACAGAAAGTGACTGAGGAAGCTCCATCTATGGCCATCAGGGGTGAAGCTAAGAATGGAAAAGCAATAAGCATCAAAGAACTCTGAAACAGGAGGAAGCTAGAGTTCCTGACGTTTGATGGCAGCGATTTAGATGGATAGGTCTTCAGGGCTGAGCTATTCTTCAATCTTAATCACACTCCAGAGGCTGAGAAACTAAAGATAGCGGCAGTGGCCATAGAGGGCAGAGCATTAGCCTAGTTCCAGTATATTGAAGACAACCAGGGATTCTCTTCTAGGATCAATTTTAAGAGCCTTCTCCTTGCCAAATTCCGTGCTCATCAAAAAGACTCTTTGTCTGAGCATTTTCTTCCCATTCGGCAAGAAGGTACAATGGAGGAATATCGTGAGTTATTTGAGATTTTAGCCTCACCGTTGCAGGGATAACTTGAAGCCAGATGTATGGGCAAAAATCAAGATGTTGAGGCCCAAGGACTTGACTAAGGTGATAGAAGTGACCTAATTAGTTGAGGAGAAAAATCGAGTCACCCAAAAAAACAAATTGGGCTCAACCCGTACAAAATCAAGTAATGGTGCAATCCCTAATTCCTGAACATCGTTTTTCTCACCCATCTCCTTATTCGATGGCCCAATCCTCCACCACCCTTGGGTCGAAGTCGCCAACAACTATTATAGCGAAGGGGATTAGTGTCTTTTCATCGAGTGGTACAGATGGATTGCCACTGTCACACCACTGGTCTGTGCAGAGGCGGCTATCAAATGGAAAACTACTGCGAAGGAGAGAGGAGGGACTATGTTCTAAGTACAATGTGAAGTTCTTGCTAGTCATATTTGTAGAAATCAGATGCTCTAATTGATGATTGTGGATGCAGCAAAACTGGTGGAAGAAAGAAAGAAAGGATATGGAATAGAACTAGAAATGGTCACTATAGCAGCTGATCCGAAAGTTGTTGAAGAGGGAGTAGAATTATCTATGAACTCTCTGGTAGGCTTCACTACTCCCCTCATTATGATGCTCAAAGGTGAGATTGGTGATAGCCCGATTACAGTACTCACAATTTCATAGCTCCAGATATTACTCAAAAGCTATAGTTGCCAATGTCTCCTACCGTAGCCTATGGTGTAGTCATGGGAACTAGAGGATCTATCCAAGCGCAAGGAATTTACAAGAGGGTCCGACTAGTGTTGCAAGAGATTGAGATAGTGGAGGACTTCCTATCTTTAAATCTAGGTACCACTGATCTAATACTGGGAATGCGATGGTTATCCAAGCTGGGAATAATGCACATTAATTGGAAAACTCTAGTAACAAAGTTTACTTTAAGCGGTACATTTGTCAATCTACGGGGGGAGTAGGGGTTTGTAAGACTCAAATATCCTTACAAGCCATAATGATGGATAGGAAGGACGGGTGACTCTCTTAGAGTGTGCAGCTCTAGAAACACTTCAAAAAAGGGAGACAAAGGAGAAAAGCATTCCCAATGAGTTAGCAACAGCTTTAGCGCAATATGGGGATGTCATGGCTGGACCCAAGGGGCCATAACCACCCCACGCACTAGACCACTGAATTGAGCTTCAATCAACTGCAACACCAGTGAGTGTTAAGCCTTACCGGCACCCACAGGTTCAAAAGAATGAGATAGAGAAGTTGGTAGGGTAGAAGTAAGCTGCTAGAATCATACAACCAAGCCACTATCTGTTTTCCAGGCCAGTGCAATTGATGAAAAAGGATGGGAGTTAATGTTTCTACTTGGACTATTACGCTCTTACCCGAGTGATTGTACCTAATAAGTTTCCAATTTCGGTCATTGATGAGTTACTGGAAAGCAATAAAATCACAGTTATATTTGCAATTGCAGTATCGCGATATCGAAGTGTCTCGCGGCGTGAACTTTTATTTTTATTTCTTCATATGCTTTAGTTATTATGTATTGATCATTAGAATATAAATATTCAATAAACTACTGTTTTATATTATATTAGAAATATTTAGGTAAGTCACTATATGCTAAATTATATTAATAACCTTAAATTTACCTTAAAATAATAGTAAAAATAAATGTTATTTAGTAGTACATATAAAGGTAATAAATAGCAATCTTGTATTGTAATTCAATATTAACTTAGTCTAATATATATATATATATATATATATATATATAGTACATGGTTTTTTTAGTAGAGTTAAAAACTCCCAATAAATTGACAATTCATCCCGATTTATCAATGATATTTTTCGATTTATCGGCTGATAAAATGTGAAATTTTAAAACCGTAACATATCGTTTACATCGCAACTAACCCAAAAACCACTAAATAGCGACCGCTGCACTATAATAGTACCACTATTTAATTGTATGGTTACTGGATAAATTACACAAAGCTATAGTTTGTTCTAAGCTAGACTTGAAGTCCAATTATCATCATATTCGAGTTCAGCCAAAGGATGTGTCCAAGATGACTTTTCGCACGCATGAGTCATTAAAAAATCCTCATGATGCCCTTCGGGCTAACAAATACACTAGCTATTTTCCAAGCCTTGATGAATGAGATGTTTAAGTCGTTTTCATGGAAGTTCATGTTGGTATTATTTGATGATATACTAGTCTCCTACTCAAGTATGGAGGACCGTGTTCATCATCTCAAGCTGGTTTTGGAAGTTTTGCAACAACATTCTTTATTTGTGAATGCAAAAAAGTCTCTCTTTAAGAGGAGAAAGCTAGAATACTTGGGCCACATCATTTCAAAGAAAGAGTTTGAATTGTTGAATGTTTGGTTCTCTACTTTCCACCTTAAGGACAAGGTGAAAATCATGGAGGGGGCACTGATAGGACATTAGTTAAGTATACATATGTGTTGTAAGGCTGTACTGTTGGGTAGAGTATGGAATGTCCAAGCTACTTAAGATGTGTTTGGGAAGGGGCAACCAAGAGGTGTTTGGGAAGGGGCAGTAGTGCTGATGATATAAGTTGTTGGTAGGGATATAAATGAGCTAAGTCCGTTCGATATTTGGTTTGGCTTGTTAAAAGCTCAGTTCAACTCATTCATTCAGTTAAATGAACTGAATCCAAGCCTCATTTTCAAGCTTCAACCCAAAAGTGAGACTCGGTTTATTTTATAATTTGGCTCGCGAGCTCGGCCCGTTGATTTAATTAAATGAGCTGAGTTTGAACCTTAGTTTAGGCTCCTTTAGTTAAACGAGCCAAGCCCGAGTCCAATAGTGTTCGGCTTGGTTCATTTACTTATTCCATCTTTCAATACTTTTCTATTATTTCTAAATTTGTTAATTAATTCCATTAGAGAAAATGCTATTAAATGGGGAGAGAAAGGGAGCTAAAGGGGAGAGGAGAATATCGAGTCTGTTGGAAGGCCCCAAGTCCTCGATGTCCTGGTTTATCATCTATTTCCCACAATTTTCATCAATAAACTCCCCATATACTCTCAATTTTCTATGAGGAGTTGTGCTATTATTTGTTGTGTCAGGATCCTACCAGAAGCCTCTACATCTCATTGAGCACCTTATATTTAGACGAGTCCAGTGTTTTGACAATGCATTTTTTCTCTTTAACGCTTCTTGCTTGGAGCTTTCATTATTTAATAGTCACACACTTATTTCTTTGTCCTACTTCTTAGCATCACATCTTACCTTGTCATCAATCAACTCTTGTATAATCAATCGACCTTATAATTTAATGATCTCATGACAACTGATATCAAGTTCATATAGACCCAAGTTATGGACGTAATCAAGAGACGATATGGCAACTTCTTCTAGATGAGCAGTGGATATAAAGAGGCTCTCCTAGGAAACCTACGATGATGTTCCCAAAGTACATAAGAGGAGGAGGGTTGTGGATTCAACCAGGCAATATGAATTGAGAGAGTGAGATTGGAGAAGGTTGCTAAAAAATTAGCTCTTAGTAATTGTCCCGAACACCCCCTTACAAAGGGCCTTATAAACCTTAGGTCACCACAATCAACAATCTATTTTATGGAAATCTAGTGAAATAATTTCTTAACTAGAATAATCCTAAACTTATCTTACCAAGCCCTTTAAAACAATACCTAAGCTTAGACCCAATTACTTCAATGCCTTTAGCCCTAAAATAAAAATACGAGCTAAGCCCATGGAGAAAAACCCCTAGTGTGACTTTTATGCAGGAGATAATCAACTCATGCCATGCAATGCCTAGCAAGCAGATGGTGATTCTGACCAGCCCTATGCCTACTGGTATATTGGCCCAATAAGCATACCCATAACTATTAAGATGGATAAAACTACATTAGATACGGGTGTTTTCTCATGCCCAATCCTTCATTAATTCTTCTTGAAAAGGGACAGCATTGGTATTGGTCTCATTAACAAAGGATTGAACTTGAATGAAATATTGGATGTGAAGCATCACCACCACTCAACCATTGTTGTTGCTGCCACACTTCGCTGCTACTACCAATGACTTCAATTGTGGACCGAAAACCAACCCAGATGAAGTAGAGGACAACAGTTCATCTAGTTCAACTGATTTAACCATAGTTCAAAATTTTATTTTTTTTAAATATAGTTAAAAAGAATAAAATTGTGTACAGAAAATGTTAAACTTGTGGTCTAGGTGGAGTTAGTAATATAACCAAATAACACAGGTTTAATGCCTTTAAACATTTTTTTTATAAAAGGAACCTAAAAGGTTAAAAAATAAGTAAATTTAGACTAATGCCGATTGAGCTGGCCAAACCAAATGATCTAGGCAATGTAATTGTCTCAGTTCAACCGGTCTTGAATCAATTTTATCTGAATATAAAGATTGAAATTTTAAGTTTATCATATCCTTAGCTGGTACCCGATTACATCAATTAAAGTGACCAGTCTAGTCTGATATTGTAATTAGTGGCTTTAACAAGTCACCACCACCAATCAAATTATTGTTGGCCAGAGATGACAGTCTAGAAACGGATTATTCGGAGTCTATTGGTGTATGGCTGAAAATTGAAAAGATATAAGGAGATTCCAGAAAAACTTAAGCCAACTTCTGCACAAAATTCATAAAATGAATTGACAAACAATTGTGTTCAGCATTCCAAGGGTAGGTTACGCGTTACCCATAAATATATCAGGCCAATCAGACAAATGAATTAAAAAGTATAATCTAATTATGTTAGTTGATTAGATCTTTTTAGGCAATTTAATGCACCTAGTAAGGAGCACACTTGAAGTGTTGATCAAATTTACTTGCTAGGTTTAAATATTGATTAGATGATATTGTCAAGTTCTTCTTTGATTGGTATATTTTGCTGAATTAGAGTGTGATACCAGAGATTTGCAAAGATTTTCATTTTTTATTTGAGTCATCTGTTGACATGGGATAAGTTTGAGGTTCCAATATTTGATGGAATGAATGAATCCAACGGGTGGCAAATGCACTATGAAAGACTTGTGAGTGGAAAGAGAGCAAGAGCTCTTAGTGAGGAGAAGCATTCGAGCACTGAAAGGCCAAAATTCAGTCAATACCATAAGAATTTCACTAGATCGGCACAGAAAAAGTTATGAGGCAAATTAAACAACATACATTAGTCCCTGGCAAATAGGTTGTCCATAAAGATGGACCTGGTCCTTGTTGAAAGTGATAATTTTCATGATTATATTGGAGAGAGAAGCTCAAGGACTATTGTTTCTGCAATCCTTGCCAAAGTCTTACAAACCACTTATCCAAACAAAGTTGGATTGGAATAACAGCTTTTATGCTTCATGAAGTGGTTACTCACTTGAGAAAGGGTGAAAAGAGTAATGAGCAAAGCATGTGTTCAATAAGCATGCATAGTTGGGGAAAGTTCAACTCAAGAGAGAGTCATCCACCTAAAGGAAGCGACCAACATGGAAATTCTAGATTAAGAGACCTTAGTATATCAAGGGCTTCTATAGCAAAGAAAAGGGTCACTTCCTTAATAAACGCCACATGGTGAGAGAACATGTTAGGAAAAGAAAGGGCAATATCAAGGATGATGAATTGACTTCACTATACTCATGTGTCATATGATGATATGTAAGGACATTGAAGCAAAATTTTCTTGATGGATTTTGATGCCTCTATTAAATTTTGTTCTGATACTTTGAAAGTGGACTACGATATTGGCCATATTATAGTGCAAAGTGGTTATGGATTGAAACCCTCGTCAAAAACCACACTGGTGTTGTTAAGAGATTTGGTAATGTGATGTACATACGTGTAGTAATAATAACATTCTGATGCATGGTGGATACGAATTGGGTAAAACTTAAGGGATTAAGATAGTGGCTACAAGACCACTGAAAATAGCAATGGAAAAGAGAAAGATGAGGAGAAGAATATAAGAACTAAGTAACCCTTAGATCATACACTTAAATCTACCACTTAAGCAATGCAGCACTTAAGATAAAAGAGACAAAAATTTGAACACAAATCAACCAAGGCATGCACTAGCCAAGGAGGTAACTCACTCGAACATAAGAGAAGAATGGGAAGACCAAAAGCTCCCTCATTCAGTCATTTCTTGCACACATATATATAGGTGTACAAACCTTTAGTTACAAAATAAATATGCCCAACTAAATGTACAAGCTGGATAAGACTTAAATTATTTCGTTACCCATCATGCAACTATCCTAGTTTAATTCTATCCAGCCTTGCATGAAATTCCCCACCCAAAATGTGCGTCCCATGTCCAGCCCCATTCCCTTGGCTGATTTGTGGATTGAGTGCAAACAAGCTACCCTAAGTACTAGCTTTTACATGATTAAAGTTAATACAAATTAAACAAGTAATCACAACCTGCAAATAGGGCTGCCACAGGAACAAAAAAGTGAGGGACTAAACCTCAAAAATCTCACATGATTCTGCACCTTGCAGGCTGTCACTTTTCTTTCCTACTTTTGCTTTGCAGATCGTCACTGGTGGTTCCCACCCCCCCAGTGGCTGTCTGCAGGAGGTTGTGGTGGCAGAGAGGGCTGCGAATTGTGGCTTAAAGCTAAGCCATGAAATGAGGGAGGCTTGGGGTGGAGCGTGGCTGCTTGGTTGGCTGCAAAGTTGGCTTGTATTTTAGCTACAAAAGAAGGTGGCTGGGAGGCAATTTTGCATGGCTTGCATGGCTCCCATGGACGTGAGAAGTGAGAAGTGGTTTCTAGGTGGGCTGCATGGTTGGCTCATATTTGAGCTACAGAAAAGAGGTGGCTAGAAGGCAAGTTGCATGGCTTGCATGGCTCCCTTAGACGTGTGAAATGAGAAGAAGAGTTCAGTGGAATCCCTCCCAACTTAGAAGAATTTTTGGGTCTTCTAATTTGGGAAGAAGGGTAGTTAATGAAGGGTTTTGTGAAGGGGATGCTCTTGCATCAAATTTCGTTTGAGAAACATCTAATGATGGTTACAAAAATATTGGTGAAGGTGATTACCACAAGGTATACAGGAAAGACAAGGTGATTATACAACATATGAGAAACAAACATCTCTTGGTATTAGCCTAGAGGAGTTAAAGCCTAGAAGAAAGTAAGTCACATTTTGCAACGACACTGATGCAATAGGGACTTTTAGTTGAGGGGGGATTTTATGGGTTAGCTCTTTAAAACTAGCCCCTAACCTACAAAAGTTTGAGCTGAATGTTATAAGAAGCCTAGTTCCTAATTGAGGGTCGGTGGATTGGGAGACAATCAAGAGAAAAGAGAAAGAACCTAAAAGTCATGTATTATAAACACTATTATTAAGGGAATAGTTGAATACAATTATAATGTCATGATTTCTATAATATTATTGTTTTTTAGAGGACCAAAACAAAATAATGTTCTCTCTATTTTCCTCTCAAATATTGATTATACTTATTGAAGAGGGGTAACATAAATGGTACTTATAGAAAATTACTACTCTCTTAATCAAAAATAAAGGCATTTTAGCAAATACTTTTAAGGAGTTAATAAAATTAACCCTTAAATTTCACTTATACCCTTTATTGAAAAAGAACAAAATATTTATTGCATAGATAATGAGAATAGAAGTGAAAAACATGCTTTGATTTTTTTTAAATGGCATTCTTTTTAATACAAGTAATTACACCTAGAATGACTCCCTTTTTGATACGAATGGTGTACATATGTGGTGATATTCAATATAAGAACTCATTCACTACCATGTAAAAGGAAGCAATAAAATTTAAGAAATAAGTCTGATGAACCCGTAATTACAGGAAAACGGCTAGGAAGGCATAATGCTATTAGATGCTTCACCATCTATAAATTTCAACAAAATGGTAAAGGACTAAGTGTATGACAAGTGAAAACACCACCAAAGCCTTCCAGAAGTGATTTACACATCATTGCCTATTAGTGCCAACCTTAGCATTAAAAAATAAGAAAGAAAAACAAAGAAAAAAGGATAAAACATGACACAAGAGTATCAAATATGTCAAAGGAGATATATAGTAAACAGACTGTACCTGAGTTTTTGTCAAGGGAATTACGTCATGAGAGAACTTGCATTTCTCACCCTGAGAAACACAAAAATCATATTTTAGACATCTGAGAAACTGTTAAAAATATATCATACAAGCATAGCCAGAGATACTTATATTGATGAACCTACTACTCTACCTAGCATGAAGTAGCCAACAACAGTTACAAAACAACTTGCACCTTCATTTTCATTTCTGTAATTTTCAATAAACTCAACCTCATTATTCTAAGTGCATGCAGACACACAGCAACAAAAAAGTAAATCATATTATCAGCGACCTACAAAACTTGATAACAAGTAAAATACATATGTATATCCAAAATATGACAGCAACAGAGTAGGAAGATGATAGACCATTAGTTAAATACACTTTTGTGAGAAAGATGAATAGAGCATAGCAAGGATTGAGCTGAGAAGTGGGCGTGTGAGGGGCTGTAGAGGGAAATATTAGGCATTATCAAGCATTCTGTTTCTGTTTTATTTCCTCTTACTTTTCAATTTTGATATTTTTCTTTGTATGGTTAGTTACATGATGTCAGCAGGTTGTTAGGGCTATGCTGAGTCACCTAGAGGGAGGAAATATAAATACCAAATGAGAGGAAAAACTGAATGTTGTGTGGAGACACCAGGGTCTTGAAAGCCTGGATATCAGTATTCAATCAAATCCATTCCCTCTTCTCACTACTGTTTCATTGTCTCATTTCAAATTCTCTCAGGAGTTCTTGATTGCAATGTTCTCTTAACAGAAGATTAGTATTAAATAATTGAATAAAGAGATTCATACAAAAAGGACCATAGAACCCACTAGTACACAATTTCGTAGTTGATCCTATAGAAATCAGTCCAGACAATCCAAACTTTATAAACCTCCGGCTATCTACTTACATTAGATAAATGCAAGACAAATGGTAACAACGCAAGCACATCTTTGTATTACACAATCAAAACATACTTAAAATGGAAATAATATACTCAACTACCGCAGGGAATACAACAAGATGATTCTTTGGTCATGATTCAATAGAAAAGAACAAGCTGCACATAATAATTGAGGATGTTAGCCAACCTCATGGCATCTTCCTTTGAGGTAGTGCCGGCAGTGTTGCACAGTTTTTTGTCTCAAAATTGGCTGAAGTTTTAGTCTCTTGACACCAAGTTCCCTGTTCTTTTCTGCCCGCCTCTTTCTTTGCTTTTTCTACAGAATATAAAATCCAGAGTACATCATTTGGAAAACCAAAGATAATGCAAACAACCAAAAAATTCAATAAAAATTTATGATCTTTGTAGGTCAACATAATGATCCAATTGATTTATAAATCCCTCTTTCTTTGAATCAATGAGATACACATGAAATCATTGGATTCAAGTAAACAAAAAGGAAACTAAGCACAACTTTAGGTGTACCTTCTTTTTTTCTCTCTTCTCCTCTGAAACGGGGCCTCGCCTTTTCCTCTTAGAGATGTAACCCTGCTACAGGAGCATCACGAATACACAAAATTTATTTGTCAACTTCAGAAGAATTAAGACAAATTGCAAAGGTAGTCAGAAAAACTTCAAATGCAAAAATAGAATACTATTCTCAAAACAGGTCTAGAGTAGAGGACCAGATATTAAAAGATAACTGCTTCAATACAAAATCATTCAGAACTTCATTAAGAATATAAAAAAGATTGTATATCTGGGCAGCTCAGATCATGCAATAAAATCATGGTTGCGATGATGTTTGTGGTCACAATATCACAGCATGAATTTTTATTCAAAACTTCATAAAGAATAAAAAAAAATTGTGTAGCAGTGTGAAGTTTTATTTTTATTTCACTTTATGTTCTAATTATTATTTATTGATCATTCAAATATAAGTATTCAATAAACTAGTATTCTATATTATATTAGAAGCATTTAAATGAGTCATTATATGTTAAATTGTCCTAATAACCCTAATTTTCCCTAGGAATGAAAAAGAAAAGACATCATTCCATAGTAAATGTGAAGGTAATACATATCAATACTTTATTATAATTCAATAGCAACTTGGTGCAAAATATATATATTAAATGAATAAAAAAAAACAATCATTCATACTTTTCTTAGTAGATTTAGGAATTCTTCATAAATCGGATATAGTTATTTTTTGATTTATCGGCTTTAAATGTGTTGAATTTTAAAACCAGAGCATATTGGTAATTTTGCATCACGGCTAACTCAGAATCTACTAAATAGCAACTGCTACACTATAGCTGCACCACTATTTAATTGTTTGGTATGCTTTCTAGACACCGGAAACTAAACACAGGTAGTTCCTCAGCATAAACAGGTTTTGAGCTATCTTCATATATTGTCCAGGTAACGATTATGTTGAGAACTGAAAAAAAATTGATTTGAGGAAATAACATGGAATAATTATGCTATTCAATCCATATTAATAATCCCATTTTGAAAATTATACAATGCAACACCCTCCGACCAATAGAAAAGCGCTTTCTGGGGTTGAAATGTGTTTCAGTTTAAGATGGCTTCAAATCCTATCTAATTCAAGCATCTTTGTGGTACACAAAGAAACATATAGCAACACCCCTTGAATCAGACTCATACAGAAAGCCACAAAAGGACTGACTAGAACAATGTTGTAAATGACTTCAATAATTCTAGCAAGCAGTTGATTTGTCCTTATAAAATAATGGCATGTTCTCCTCACCTTATATCAGAAAAATAAGATCATATCTCAAACAGTATTAATAATAATTATCATAGAAATATTTTTTTTTTTTGTTCAAATTAGATCACATAGCAAAACTCAGACAGAAATTATCCCTTGGCTTGCAAATAGCACTGTAAATGATATTTTTTGCCGCGCCCCCGGGGGGTGTCAAAATGTCACACAGGAACAAAAGGGCATTGAAACCAACTATACAACTTCAGAAGTCTTCCAACAATGAAACAGAGTGGAAAATATAAGTGTGAAATTTTAAGTAATTAAAACTAAACAATATACATAGATATATCTTCCCAAACACCGCTATAACCAAGTATCCAGAAATGCCTACCATTCTGCTATGCCACAACCCCATAGTCCACCTCTTTATCCAAGGGGATTTTTCTAATAAGAAGCCAAAAACACAACAATAGACTAAGTAGCCAATATCACTAAATAAACTAAGACACCAAGCCAAAAACACAACAAAAGACTATGTAGCCAATATCACTAAATAAACTATGACACCACTAGCCATTTCAGGAAAAGATTTCTCCAGGTGACATCAGCATCAGTTGGATTTTTTATTGGGCAAACCAATGCGCCACATAAATATACCTCAAAGCTTGTATCTACATCTTCCAACATCACAATGTGCTCAAAAAGCTAAATATTATTATATGGCCATGATTCACATGTAATCCAACCAAACATACTATCTTAAACATAGAAGCTCGCGCATTATGTGAAAGAAAGCTAAATGTCATACAAGTTGAGATGACATAAACAAGAAAATAAAAATAGAAAGCATCTATCGCCCACGCAAGTATAGCAATGGATAGGAAGAATAATCCAAGTGCATTAAAAACTCAAAATGAAGGTGCAATACATAATCAGAGCAAATGAACGGAATGAAGAAGGGTATCTCACATGACTTTCATCAAGATCAGAATTATTTTTGGCAGCACCATGCAATTCAGCTTCAATATCATGCTTCGTGTTCAGAATACCTTCAGGAATAGTGAGACCCTATCATGAAAAATGTATACAATAAGACAAAAAATGTATACAATAAGACAAACAATACATTATGAAGAAAGTCAAGCAAAAATAATGAGAAACCAAATAGCTACAGTTAAAAAAAGAAAAAAAGAAAAAGCAGATCAAGCAGAAAGCAAAATGAGGTGTGTAAGCATATTAACTGTCGTAACAAGCAGCACAGGTCTATTCCTATATTGGTGAGCAATCAAAATTGAAACTTTGTGCCAGTTATGTTCAAGAAATCAAAAAGAACATTAAAAATAACCATCAAGATACAAAGTGAAAGATTGTAGGAAAGGCAATCATTGGATATAATCCATGACATCAAATTAATGATTTTTCAATGATAGTTTACAGAACTAGTAATAATAATATCAATATTTTAGTTCGCTGATTAAAAATATAATAGATGAAAATAAAATAACGAATTTTCACTATTATCTGGATTAATCCTCCTCATCCACCTACAAGGAATAAGTGCATTCGAATAACAGCCGTGAGCCAAGAAAGTCAGATCAAAGGAAAGAACCAAGTAATCAGCAACTTATGAAGACAAGGTCATAAAATGACGTGTTTTCCATGCTTACCTCTTTAAGTTGTAATAGTGCCTCTCTAGTGTAACAAACACGCTCAAGATGCTGGGAGTTTCTGGTCTACAAAACCATAAATATTCAATTAGCATAGAAAATTACGTAATAGAAACCACAAACAGTACATCAGAAACATTATAAATTCAGCACACATCGCAAAATATTTGCATCAGAACATGCATATCGTGGATGATGGATGATATCATCCCAAGAAGCTAAGATAAAAGCAGTTCAATCCAAAAGAGGTACTTCAAGCCCAAACTTAGCCTTGATGTAAAACATTCAATCACATGCCATTGATCAGGCGTATGCATCTCATCTCCCCTCATAGTCAAATGTACTTCAGTTGGACCCAATAGGAGAGATAAACAAAGGGAAGAGAAAATGGATCGTTGCAAGTAATAAAAAGGCTACTGGTTGGCAAAACAATCAATCAGAAAAATCTAAGGACTTTCTGAAACCAAAAAGAAAAATGACAAAAGAAAAAGGATGGCATCAATATTTGAAACCCTCCATTATTAATGGAAACCATGTTTGACAAATATACACGCAACTGTAGCATATAAACCATCTATCCTTAATAACATTTTCAGAGAGGAAGAACAGTGCACAGGAGATGATTAGGGTTTGCAAATAATCATGTCAAATGGATGAAAGGCCCATGTCTCTAAATCATGTCAATAAATGTTTGAGTGTTGGCTCAACTTTTTCCCAAAACAATATGGATGAAAATGTATAAGCATGAACTGCAAGACATAGGATTTAAGTGGTACCAATCCACCTATTGACTTAGTTGGGCTGATGGAGGCAGTAATTCAGGAAACACAATCTTCCATCCAACATTGAAAAACATCTTGAAGAAGAAATTTATGGAAGATTTTCTTTGCAACATCCTGTCCATAATACATTAACTGGCTTACTCTTGAAAGAAATCAAGAAACAAGCTAATAAGTATTAAAATAACTAAAGGGAGGTAAGTCATTAAAAAAGGGACACTACTACACAATACTACTCCATTACCTAATGATACAAATAATATGCATAATAACTGGTTTTCACAAAACAAATGCAGAAAAACAGGAGGATAAGCAGAGAAAGAATACAATTAAATGCCTTGTTGATAAATAAATAAATAAATAAAAGGGTAAACAGCATTCAAGACAACATAGACAAACTTGCAACATCTCAATGGGAAGAATTATAGATACTTGTTAGTGCTCGTTTGGTATGGAAGTAATAGAGGTGGAAAAATTACCCCTATATTTTATATATGTTGTATAATCTATTTAAAATTAAATATGTTTATTCTAATGAATAACCATTTTAGATCTTAATTTGATCTAAAATGGGTATTTCATTAAAAATATATTAATTATTATTAAATACTTAATATAAAAGATACAAAATAGGGGGAATTTTTTTCCACCCCTAGTACCCCCATACCAACAAACCCTTAGCAGCAAAAATTATGTACACAGAATTTATCATAATCTAAAATTTTGTTTTCTCATGACTGTTCAACTGCTTCCAAAAGGAACCTAACTTATGGTCATTCAGAGGAAATACAGTGGTTCAGCAGATATTATCTATATATACTCCAGCAAAAAAATCACAATCGCGATCAAAATTGTGCTGCAGCAGCGGTGACTTGGTATGACTCGATATCAAAGTCTCACCGTTGATAAATAGTATATTGCAATCATCAATGCATGATTTTTCATTTCTTTTTTCACAACAAAAATTAGCATATCAAAAATATCAATACATACCATACCAGCTGATGTACATGTGATTTCATTATCATGTTGCATACCTGACATTTTTGTGTATCTGAAAATCCGATATATATCATGTCAGCATATCGGCATCCATTCCATTTCATTTGCATGATATTCCTTTTCAAGACATTCGAAAATGTTCATAAGGTTTATATCTATAAAGCATTAGTTATTTTTACTTTCTCTATATGCCCTTATTAAAAACTTCAACACATTTTCAAGTAGAAAACTCATTAATAACAAGGTAAAAAATTAAGAAAACTATAAACCAATGATGTGAGTGCGGTTAATGCTATTTTGACTATTTCATGATTTTTATATCCTTGCAAACAAGATGGGATGGAGGGAACATTATTTTCCATTTAAATGATATTTTGTCCAATTTTATCCTCTTTTTATCTTTTTAAATTTTTTATTACTTACTAGTACAAATTGGTAATAATCACTAATGTGAATCAAGCAACCCTTGTGAACCACTATCTTCACATGCAAGAACTGGAACAGATCTACTTTCTTACCTCAAGTCGAACTCTCTCCACCAACCCCCTCGTGTGTGCTTAGGGCAAGGAGGTGTCGCTCCCACTATTCTTTAACCCTAGTTCCTGCTATCATTCTTAGTCTTGCATCTTCTCAATTTTTTTAAATTCATCTACATTGCAATGTTAATGAAGCAAGAATGGATCGAGAAAAAATTCAAAGAGGATGAAACATTTTAACCAAGCAAGAATGAGAATAAGAATGAGGAGGCAACCATGTTTAGGGTCTTTCATCTCAAGGACGAGTCTCTGAATAAAAGGCAAACTCTGGGGACGGTTCAGAGCAAAGTAGAAAGTAGAGGATAAGACATCAAACACTAGAAATTTAAGGCCGTAAGGCCTTGAATTCTGTTGCAGATGGAAAGCATGTAAAATTCAGTATAACAAGAGGTAGTAGGCCAAGAAAGGGAGTAGAAGAGGCATCAATGTTCCATGATTCAGTCAATCCCCCACACTGTATAAGTGGAAATTTCTTGAAGAAGATATTTCATCTACATTATGTAAGGTCACTTTTCATACTTGATAGTCCAATGAAACTCAGCGAGTTGGACATTGTTCACTTCAGCCTCACTACCATTCATGTAGGCTATGATATATAACTTCACCAAAATACTTCTCTTAATGCATAAAGCATAGATCAACCATGCAATAAACATACTTGCTGGCTACATCTGTTCACAAGTACCTTTACAACATAAAAAATGGTGTTCCATCACAAGGAAGAGACAAAAGAAGACCCTTCAGCAAGAAAGAATGAAGTAAAGTACAGAAGAGTGACCAAATAGCTTACATGGTCGTCATTGTTTTCATGTACATAGCAGCTAATCAAGCATGTCTCTCTCATGGTGTTCTCTTCTTTTCTCTTTAAGCAACCAACCTCCTCATTGAGGTTGTCTTCGAAAGCCATCTTTGCACCAACTTCATTATCTTTCCTTGATGCAACATTCTCATTAATGTCTTTATTGAATCCTCCATCTTTTGTTGCATGAGATGGAGATATTACACTACTTTTCTGAAAAGATTTATCCTTCATAATTTTTCCAAAGTTTTCATCTCTGATTACTTCGGCAGAACAATTTCCACCATCTCCAGTGCTCTTAACAGGATCAGATATGTCATGACGATCAAGATTTAGAAAATCATTCAGATATTCTGCATCCATAAAACTAGCATCCAAACTTCCAAGATTTTCTGAATCATCCATGAGCACTTTCTCCATATTGAGCAGACTCTCCAGATCATTGGTTGAATTAGATGACCCCTGATTAAGCTTACCACCAGCAGAAATCTTCTCGCCCTTTGCCTCCATTCCATTAATTTGACAGGACTGATTTGTTGATGTTCTCAACTTATCAACAAGTTCACATCCATTATCTCCAAAATCTTTACTGGCCATCGATTCTTGATGAGCAGTGGAGGTCTCACATTTGGTGTCACAGATACCAGGCAAGTTACCACATGTTTCCTTGTTAGCTTTTGCACGTCCATTCCTTTCTTTGTCTTCAGAATGAGAAAATAGAAGGAATGATAAGAACAAAAAAAAAAGTAACCAGGTGAGTCCAAGAACAATCACAAGATATAACAGTGTTAATAGCATCAAACTCCAATTTCAGAAAGGGAAAAAATGCAAGTAAAAGATTGTGACAGATAAAATAAAAAGCTGGACATAGTCTAATGATCGAAGAACATCCAATCGATTTGGTTGCCCAGGAATGTCTCCTGCTTTGTTGCGCAGAAACTTAAATAGGGAAATGTATCTGGTTTCTAAAACATTTTGTGTACAAAACTCATCAAATACTCCGGTCATTTCTTGTCGCAATTAGTTGGTATTATTTATACCATCTATTATATCTCAATAAACTTATATTATTTTGTTGCTTCTTAATATAAACCAAAATATTATTTTTACACCTTCAACTCTAAAGATACAACTTTCTTTCATTATTACCCAAAACTAGTGTGAATGACCAAATTAGTTGCTAGTTATAATCTTGATTGATAAAACTAACGTTTTACATATGTTAAATAGATGTAACCATTCATTTATCCTCACTATGTACACCCCTGTAGAAAGAGAAAGGTGTATATTTTTATATAGCGTTTTCCCAACATTTTTGCATAACTGCGCTTCTTTTCATCTACATTTGTGCAACCTAACTCTGCTATATTAAGCACCCACAGAAGAAAAGCAGATTCGTATTGAAACGGTTACGGATGCAGTGATGAAAGAAGAGGTACAAAAGCAAGCAAATCAATCTGAACACTCCGAATAACTCAAATTGTCTCACTTCTCAGGAAATACCATCCCAGGTTGTATATATAAATATACTCCCTCTGTAAATAATTTATGAACAAACTTTAAATATTAATTTTTGCAAATATTATTCTATATTATATTTTAAAAATATAATTGTTATATTCATATTAAAAAATATTTTTATAATATTATTTTTTATATTTTCTATCAAGATATTAATATTCAAAGTGTATCTTTGAAATTTGAAACATCAAATATAAGTTTCTAGAGGCAGAGTGTGTGTGCGTATAACGGTTGAAAAAACATAAATCGTCAGAATTACCAGATGACGTTGAGGCCTCTGGCACACTTCGATTGATAACCGCATTCTGGAAACGATGAGCTTGTAGAGAATTAAGTGCCGTTGGATCTTCGCTTAAGTAGCACATAAACGGTGAGAGTCATAAAAGAGCTAGAAATTCCACGCACTATGAAGACACAAGGGAGAACAAATTCACTTAGCAAAATTAATTCTAATTACAAAATTTACCTAATCCAAGAGCAATAGGGCAAGGCCGACCGGCCTCACAGCATAGAGAATGATTTCCGAAATGTGAATATATTTGAACAAGCGTACAGTAGGTGTTGCTGAGAAAAGGACGCCGACGATAAGGGAACAAGGCTCTTAAGGTAGCCCTGTCATCAGAATCCGAGGTCGGCCCATCAGGAATTGAGTTTGCCATTGCAGTATGCGATTAGAGACTCACTGAGTGATACGATCTCATACTCGCAGGTTTTTGCCGGCATTTGGTAGGAGGAGCGAGACACAATTTTCGGCCAATTTTCGGAGACGCAAGTTTTAAGCGTATAATATTTATGGGTTGCAGTTTCGGTGTTTAGGCTAACAGATATTAATCCGACCCACCCATATCTAATATGATCAAAAATTATAAATTTAAAATTTATCTTATGCTATCCCATGCGTCGTTAATATTTGATTCATTCTAACTATAAAAAAAATTATAAATCTAAATTTAAAAAAAATAAACCTAAAATAATTAGATCGATAATTATCTTAAATGTAAATAATTCAAAAGTTATAAATTTAAAAAGGCTGGACATGAGATCTTTAATAATATTATTTGTTTAATATTATTGAGGAATTTTTATTTTTGTATGCCGAAGTAATAGAGTTTTATGAGCTTAAAGAATTAGCATTGACATAAAAGTATATATTCTTAAAATAAACAAACATCCATAAGCTTAAATCATAAAAGATTAACAAATTACTTCTAATTTCAAAAACAAATAAATAAAATAAAGCCAAGATTTTAAAAAAAAAATAGATATGGCAAAAAAAGAAGATAATCAAACATCTACAAATATAACCAGAATATATATTATACATATACAACTTAACTATATATTCTCATAATTTTCCAACCAAATATACAGTTCCTAACAATAAAAACAAAGATATCAAAAATTAAAATAAAAGAATTTGAAATAATTTAATTTAATAACAACATGGAATGGAAAAAATTGGCACAAGTGATGCCAGAGCATCTTCATTTGATGATCACAATCTCATCATTATTTTTTTTTTTCAAGTTTGAGAACATAAAACTCTCATCATGTGGATAAATTAATCAATCAACAAAACATAGTCATGCAAACCTTGTCAACTCCCTTTTTGCACAGGATATAAACCACCTAAAATGAAGGTACCTAAGGCCACATTTTTTTTCTAATTTTTTCCCATATTTTACCCATTTTCCTTAATATTTTAGCCCTACAAAAATCCACAAAAACAAAGCATATTTTGCACCCTTGGTAGCAACAAAAACCAATCACAAGTCACTCTCAAATTGAATGTTAAATCACTTTCAACACTTGGAAAGAACAATGCAGATTTGGATAAAAACAAGGAGGGATAGAATTCATTCCTTACTTCTTTTTATTACTTACAAGATTTAAAGGACCATTGAATATTTCCTTTTGAGTAGTATGGTTGTTATATGAATTAGAACATGTGCTAAGTGGGTGAGGGCAGCTCAAAAACATGCTCAAACTTCCTCCTCGTGATTGAAACTCATGGGCTGGAACTTAGGTACATTTTCTCCTTTATTTTAGCTCAAATCATATGTATTAGTTGGCTAAGTTGTAACCTTTAATCCTACACTTTTTCTATAAGTTTCAAAGATAGAGTGAAAGAAAGAAACTCAACTTTTTGGCTTCTCATTTCCACTCTATGTATCGAGAGTCTTCTCTTCATTTCTTAAGTGTAAGAGTTTGAAGAATTTGCAAAAATATTTCAAGATTTATCCTAAGGGTTTAAACATTATGTGGTTCTTATAAGTGTTAATTCAAGGGGTTACTAAGAATCAATTTTTACCGACTAAAACCTCCCCAATTTCTCTTTTGCATTTTAGGTTGTTCTAAAGTTTTAGAACACCAACTCCTAATAGGACCCAAGTTGGATCTCATATGCATCAACTTGGTATCAAAGCTTCAAGTGTAGTAATTTAGGTCTTATCTTGCCTTCCCATCATCCTTATCTAAACCAAACACACATATACACACAAAAATTCTAAACCGAAAACTCCCTCCCTTTCTCGAACCAATTTCATTTTCTTCTTATCTTCATCGAATCATTTTCTCTTCTAACTTTCTTAATATTTAATGGGAGACCTTCCTTTACCAAGAGGGTTGAGCCTTAAGGAAACAAATAATTTAATAAGGGATAGAACCATTAAGTCAATACTTGATTTCTTAGAAACCATAATACCTAATAAGGCCCAAGAACCACAAAAAACAACACCCTAATTTCATGGCCCATATGGAGATGTCGATCATATCGATATTAAGGATGGAGAAGACTCATCCTCAAGTGAGTCGTCTATGGATCCAATGAGGAGGAATAAAAAAGCAGAGATATTTTTCATGATGTTAGGCCCAAGGTCCTCAAGTTTGAAGGTAATCATAATCTCGAAGAATTTTTTAGAGTGGTGGTTGAAATGTAGTAGGTTGTTTGAGGCCAATGGCTATTGTAACACAAAAGCCTTTAAGGTGGTGGTTCTTAATCTCAAATTTCATGCCTCCTTATGGTGGGAGAATGTAGTTTGTAAGATGATAAAAAAATTAAAAGTCAAAAGTTAAGTCTTGGTTGAAAATTAAGAAGTTGACGAAGGAGAGATTCCTTCCTTCTTCTTTCACTCAAGACTTATACAACAAAATGTCAACTTTGAAATAAGGGGTAATTGATCGTAGAAGAGTACATTAAAGAGTTTGAAAAACTCTCTATGAGACTCAGTTTGGATGAGCTAGAGGAATATACTATGTCTTTATTCCTTCGTAGTCTTAGGCAAGACACAGCTAGGAAGGTGGAGATGCATAGGTATTATACTTTGGATGAGGTTTATCATCTAGCTATCAAAGTCCAAAGCAAAAAAAGGAGACAAGGGTCATGAGGTATGGAGGTCCAAACAAAGGATCTAGCCTCAAGGGAGGTTCTTCCACCATTCAAAGCTCCTTTCACACCTTTGACAAAAATATGTGAGGAGTAATGGAGTGGAGGTTGAGAATCAAACAAAGGCTATTAGGTGTTAAAAGTGTCAAGGCTTGGGAACTATCAAAATGAGTGTCCTAACAAGAGGGTAATGACTATGGTAGACTTGGAGGAATCTAACTGAGATTAAAAAAGTGAAGAAGATGAGGAAGACTTAGCCATTAATGGAGAGGAGGAGTTTGCACCACCAAATGTAGGAGAATCTTTGATGATTAAGAAGGTGTTGCACACCAAAGAGTTAGAATATGATGAGTCTCAAAGAAAAAATATTTTTCAAACCAAGTGCATCATACATAGGAAAATATGTTCTCTCACTATGGATGGAGGAAGTTGTGCTAATGTTGCTTATTGCACCTTAGCAGAGAAGTTCGGTCTTCCTACTACAAAAGGTGAAAATCATAAAAACTACAATGGCTTAATGATAATAACATGGTGGAGGTGACAAATCAAGTGAAGGTGTCATTCTCCATTAGGAAGACCTATCAAGATGAGGTGGTGTGGGATATAGTTCCAATGGATGCTTGTCATTTGCTTTTGTAGAGATCAT
Organism: Tamarix chinensis; assembly: GCA_030549775.1. NCBI lineage: Eukaryota > Viridiplantae > Streptophyta > Magnoliopsida > Caryophyllales > Tamaricaceae > Tamarix > Tamarix chinensis. The sequence goes on from CM060175.1 coordinate 44,553,327, forward strand.
GGCAATTTGATAGAAGTGTCTTTCATGATGTAAGGAAGAACACCTATTGCTTGAAGTTTGCCGGGAAGAAGATTGTTCTCACCCCTTTAGTTGTTGGACTTAATCATATTTATATGAGTTATAAAAATTCCTCACTCATTGGTGAAAATTATCTGGATAACGCCATAGTAAAAGGAAAGGTATTCTAATTGTTGCTGTTAGTAGAGGATAATGAGGGGAGGGATTGTAATGAAACACAAGTTAAGGCATTGTTAGAGGATTTTGATGATGTATTCTTTAATAATCTACCCCATGTATTACCCCTGCCTCTAATTAGAGGCATAGAGCACCAAATAGATTTTGTACCTAGTGTTATACTTCCTAATAAGGCAGCCTATAGGTGTAATCCTAAGGAAGCCTTGAATTTGCAAAGGCAAGTAGACTAATTGTTGTATAAGGCTTTAATAAGGGAGTCTTTTAGCCTTTGTGTCGTGCTTGTCTTTCCTATACCAAAGAAAGATGGAACCATGAGAATGTGTGTTGATAGTAAAGTTATCAACAATATTACTATCAAGTATAGCTATCCTATACCTATACTTGATGATTTTCTTTATTGTTTGAATGGTGCATGCTTGTTTTCCAAAATCAACCTAAGGAGAGGCTATTACTAAATAAGAATGAAAGGCAGTAATGGATGGAAAACTACATTCAAAACCAAGGGAGGATTGTATGAGTGCATGGTTATGTCATTTTATTTATAAAATTCCCCTCATACCTTTATGAGACTTATTAATGAGGTACTTAGGCCTTTCATTAGTAAATTTGTATTTGAATACTTTGATGATATCCTTCTATATAACTCTAGTGAAGAAGAACATGACCAACGTCTCAAGCTTGTATTTCTAGCTCTTAGAGGTCACAAGGTGTATGCTAACCTAGATAAGTGAGAATTCCTTATATTTAGGGTTAAATGTATTGGTTTTTTGGTATTTAAGGATGTCATAGCTATGAATGAATCTAAGGTGGAAGCAATTAGATGCAAAAGCAACCTCACTTGATGATCACAATCTTGTTATTAATTTTTTCAAGTTTGAGAGCCACAAAGCTTTCCTTACTTAGTGATGAGTTCATATTTTGACACATTTTATACCCTTATAATCTTAGTTTTTGGTAGTTTATTTAACTAATATAGGGGAATAATTATTGTTTTATGCTTAAGTGATAAAAATTGCATAAATTTTATTATTTGAGCTAAAATGATATAAATTAAGTAAATTTAGAGTATAATATTATTTGTTAATATTTAGTTAATTTTATTTTGCAGGTTTTATTTTAAAAAGAAATTAAAAAAAAGAAACTTGACCTTTGGACCAACGGCCCAAAAGCCGAAGGCCCAAAGGCCTGAAACAAAACGATGCCAAACGAAGCGTTGCAGGAGAAAGAGCTGCAGCGCATGAGAAGAAAAGTCAGTCGTAGGGCTGACGTGGAGCGACAAAATAGAAAGAGAAGAAGCCGCACAAACGTTAATAAATAGATGTTGTGCGGCGCAGAAAAAAAAAAGAAAAAAGGGGGACAGTAGTGTGCGGCACAGCAGGACGCAGAGGGGAGCCTCAACAGGCTTGAGGCAGGCGGTAGGCCCGCAGGCCAGGGGCGGAAAGCGAGAGGTGAGAGCCTTCTCAGGCTCGGGGAAAGGCCACAGACGGGGAGAGCCTTCTCAGGCTCGGAAGAGAAAGGACGACGACGGAAGCTTCAACGCACGAAAGCCTCAACGCACGGGGTCCGAGGCAGCGAAGGAGCAGGTGTCAGCGATGAAAAGAAAAGAAAAAGAAAATTATTGCACAGAAATCAAGGCACCGAGAGAAGAGAAAATAAGAGGAAATTCGATACCGGTAGAATTTATTTAAGATAAAATTAATTTTTATCTGAATAAATTCTTGATCTTTTATCCAAAATTAATTCCGGTTATTTCTTTCTCTTATTTTTAATTTATATTTTAGATATATATTTCTGTGTAATTAATTCTTTAATTATGACTGGCTGATTATTTATTGTTAGGGAATAAATTGAAACCCTGAATTAGGATTTGAATTATCGTAAGATTGTTTCTTGACTCTATATTAATTGCTATCGTTTATATGTATGATTCTGTCAAGTATAGTTTATTTGGTACATGCCTTGTTCTGGTTCCTCATAAGTGACAGTATGTAGGATTATTTGCCTGCTAGGTGACCATCTAAATATACTAGAATTTATATGTATAAATTGCAGCTAGGTTAGATAACAATTCACCTAATCGTTTTGTGATTCTAACCGAAGTGGTAAAACGTTTCGATACGTATGGGTCAAGAAAAGGAAATACAGCTAGACATGCGTTTTGTACTAGTCTGGGTACTTAGATTGACAGCCTTCCACATACACTTAATGCATTAAATCTAGTTAAATATAGGAGCCGCTTGTTGCTGCTATACTGCTAGTATTTAATAGGGTTAATATAGGCACATGGTCGTATTAATTAATTAAGGGAAGTAATATAAGGTGTATGGACCTGCGTTTGGTGTGCAACTTGGTCGATCTCTTTCTCACGATTAAAAGATGACTTAGAAATAAATATTATATTACGACCTAATCTAGTGGTGGATTTTTATTTCCCTAACATGTTTCTCATATCTGGTTTCCCATTGTTTTATTATTGTTAGTTTGTTTTATTTATTCATTTTATTATTTTATTATTATTATTTTTATAAACCCCCATTAGTATTTTATTTTCTTATTTATTTATTTTGTGTTATTTAAGATTTTTATTTTTAGTTTTAGTTTTATTTTTAAACTAGTTAAATAGAAGTGAGCCCTCTCAATCCCCGGCTAGAACGATACCCTATTTACCAGTGCTACAATTGACAATAAGAGGGTTTAAATTGCGTGCCGGCTACGGTCACACCACTTAGACAAATTAATAAACCAAAAAAACCTAGCCATATAAGCCATACAAGCCATGCAAAACTTTTCAACCCCTTCTTGCACCATCCACAAACCACCTAAAAAGAGGACACACAAGGCCATGCTTTTTCTCTAGTTGTCCCCCATACTTTACCCATTTTCCTCGATATTTTAGTCCTAAAAAATCCACAAAAATTCATCCTATTATACACCCTTAGAAGCCACACAAAACAACCATAAATCCCTCTCAAGTTGAATGTCATGTCATTTACAACACTTAGGAAGAACAATGTAGATTTAAAGAAGAACAAAGAAGGCTAGAAGATATTCCTTACTTCTTTTTATTACTTATAAGAATGAAAGGCCTTTGTCTATTTTTTTTAATAGTATGGATGTTGTATGAGTTATAATATGTATCAAGTGAGTGAGGGTAGCTCAAAATTTTGCTCAAACTTCCTACCCATGATTGAAACTCATGGGTTAAAACTTAGGTAGATCTTCTCCTTTTTTTAGCTCAAACCATATGTATTAGTTGGATAAGTTGTAATCGTTAATCTTACACTTCTTCTATACGTGTCAGTGATAGATTGAAAGAGGGTAAATTAACTTTTTGGATACTAATTTCCTCTCTATGTACCAAGAGTTTCTCTTTATATTCAACTATAAGAGTTTGAAGAATTTACAAAAATCTTTCAAGATTTATCCTAAGAGTTTAAATATTAGGTGGTTCTTACAATTATTGATTCAAGAGGTTACCAAAAATCAATTTTTATCCACTCTAGCCTCCCTTATTTCTTTCTTTATTCTGGTTTATCCAAGGTTTCTTGGATCACCAATACATACCAAGACCCAAGTTGGATCTCATATGCATCAACTTGGTATCAAAGCTTAGGTTATAGTAATTTGGGTCTTATCTTACCTTCCCATCATGCTTTTCTAAACCAAACACATACACACACAAATTTTCTAAACCAAACACCCCTCCCTTTATCAAGCTCAATGCCATTTTCTCTTTCCCTTAACTAAATCATTTTCTCTTCTTAAGTTTCTTAATCTTTAATGGGAGACCTTCCTTTACCAAGAGGGTTGATACTTGAGGAAACAAATAATTCAATAAGGGATAGAGGCATTGAGTTTATTAAAAATTATATGAGAAGAGTACTTGGTATCTTGGAGTCCATAATCCCTAATATGCCCTAAGAATAACATAAAATAACACCAGCATTTTGATGGTGGGCATATTGATAGTGGGGATGGAGAAGACTCATCCTCAAGTGAGTCTTCTATGAAGCCAAGGATAAGGAATAAAAAAAGAGGAGAGTTTTCATGATTTTAGGGTCAAGGTCCTAGAGTTTGAAGGCAATCACAATCCCAAAGAATTTTAAAGTAGGATTTGAGTTGTAGTTGGTTGTTTGAGGCTAAGGGATATTTCGACACCAAAGCCTTTAAGGTGAGGATTCTTAAGCTCAAAGTTCATGCCTCTTATGGTTAAATAATTTAGTTCATAAGAGAAGGAAAAAAGAAAAATTTAAAGTTAAGTATTGGTTGAAAATGAAGAAGCTGATGAATGAGATATTCTTTTTCCTTCTTTCACTCAAGACTTGTACAAAAAAAAATATTCTTTGAAACAAGGGTCATTTAGTGTAGAGGAGTATATTAGAGAGTTCAAAAAACTCTATATGAAGCCTGTTTTGGATGAGAAAGAGGAATACACTATGTCTTGGTTCCTTGGTGGTCTTAGGTAAGACATAGCTAGAAAGGTGGAGATGTGTAGGTATTATAATTTAGATGAGCTTTATCATCTAGCTATCAAAGTTGAAATACACAAAAAAGGAGAAGAGAGTAGTGTGGTATGAAGGTCCAAATAAGGGATCTAGCACCTCAAGGGAGGTTCTTCCACCATTCAAAGCCCTTCCACACCTTTGACAAAAGATGTGAGGAGTAAAGGAGTATTGGTTGAGATTCGAACCAAGAGTGTTAGGTGTTTGAAGTGTCAAGGCTTAGGACATTATCAAAATAATTTTCCTAACAAGAGGGTAATGACCATGGTAGATTAGGAGGAAGCTAACCAAGAGGAGGAAAGTAAATAAGAGGAGGAAGACATAGCCATTAATGGAGAGAAGGAGTTTTCACCATCGAATGTGGGAGAATCTTTGATGATTAGGAGGGTGTTGAACACTAAGAAGGTTGAATATGATGAGTCTCAAAGAGAAAATATTTTTCAAACCAAGTGCACCATAACTGAGAAAATATGTTCTCTCATTATGGATGGAGGAAGTTGTGCTAATGTTGCTTCTTGCACCTTAGTAGAGAAGTTCGGTCTTCCTACTACAAAAGGTGACAAATCATAAAAGATAAAATGGCTTAATGGTGGTAACATGGTGGAGGTAACAAAAAAAGTGAAGGTTCCATTCTCCATTAGGAAGACCTATCAAGATGAGGTGGTGTGTGATGTATTTCCAATGGATGATTGTCATTTTCTTTTGTAGAGATCCTAACAATTTGATAGAAGTATCTTGCTTGATGGAAGGAATAACACTTATAACGTTAAGTTTTCCAAGAGAAAGATTGTTCTCACCCTTTAGCTATTGGACCTAGTCATATTTATATGAGTTATAAAGAGTCCTTACTCATAGGTGAAAATTGTCTAGATAAGGCCATAATAAACGGGAAGGTAGTCTAATTGTTGTTGTTAGTAGAGGATAATGAAGGGAGGGATTGTAATGAACCACAGGTTAGGGAATTATTAAAGGAGTTTGATGATTATTCTTTAATAATCTACCCTATGTATTACCCCCACCCCTAATTGGAGGTATAGAGCACCAAATATATTTTGTACCCGGTGCTATACTTCCTAATAAGGCAGCTTATAGGTATAATTATAAGCAAGCCTTGAAGCTACAAAGGTAAGTAGATGAATTGTTGTATAAGGGTTTAATAAGGGAGTCCCTTAGCCTTTGTGTCGTGCCTTTCTTTCTTATGCCAAAGAAAGATGTCACCTTGAGAATGTGTGTTGATAGTAGAGTTATCAACAACATTACTATCAAGTATAGGTATTGAAATACCCCAAAACCCTAATTTTAAGAATTATAGATAATTAATGATTTATTAGGGAATTAATTAAGTAAAACTATTTTATTAAAATAAAAGGAAATTAATTAAGGCAAATCAAGAAGAAAATAATAAATATTTTAATTAGGAAAAATTAGAGTGTTTTGCTAATTAAAATGGAAGTTAAGGAAAATTTATTCAAAATAGCCAAATTAATCTAAAAAGGAATTTTATTGTTATTATTATTATTATTATTATTTTAAATATAATTAATTTTAAATATTCAAAAATATCAAATGCCCAAATACCCCAATCCATCTATTTTCTATTTCTTCCCTTTTCTTTCTTTCTTTCTTTTTCTTCTTTCTTTTCCTTTTTTCTTTCTTTCTCTCCTTTCTCCTTTTCTTTCTCTTCTTCCCCAAATTGGGCCTGCCTCCCCCGCGGCCCAATCCCTTCCTCCCCTTTCTCCTTTAGCAAGGCCTAGCTTGCACACCTCCCCTTTCTTTCCTTCTCCCGTCGCCCGCCCAATCGGCTCTTCTTTTCTTTCTCCCTGGACCGCCGGTCCAAGCTTCTTTCCTTCCTTTTTCTTCTTCCTCCCCCTTCGCGACCTGCAATTTCCCTTAACCTGCGCCTTGATGCCCATTGGCCACCACACCCGTAGATCGGCCGTCACTCACCTCTCTTCCCCATTGATCCTCCTACCTTTTCAACCCAACCAACCTTCCCCTCTTCTCGCATGGCGTTCCTTCTCCCCGACCCAATCATAGCATGCCATGGCAGACCTGCGCCGGCGTGCCCTATCTTACTTGCCCCATATTCTCCCGCTTCCCTCTGTTGTTATCCCCCTTCCTTTGTCCCTATAAATACCCCATAACCAGCCCGGACTCGAACTCTTTCCCACACCCTGAAAATCTTGTCCCTTACACCACCACCCGATCAGACGTTATCACCATTGTCGTCGCCCAACGCTGGCGCTCGAGCCACCCAAAGTACCACTCCCTACATCGCCCTCTACCAAAATACGCCATCCTCCACCTTCGATTTGCCTTGCACGAGCCACCCCGACCGTGCAAAGTACCCTTCTAGAGCAGCCATACGTCCACCCCCGCCACCTTTCACACCACCATTCGCCACAACTCCTACCGCAACCACCACCTCTTACACCTTCCAAAATCACCTGTAGACCTCCCTCTACCTTTCCCTACCCTCCTTTTCCCCTTCCTCCCTCTCCTCCTCCTTTCCTTCCTCTCCACCACCCTCGGCCACCACAACACCACCACATGTGCCGCCACCTTTGGCTTCGCCACTACCACCATTCCAACCCTCTTCACCTAAGCATCCACTACCACTCCAACTTCCACCCTCATTCCCCCTATCCTATCCCTGGCACTCAACTATCTCTCTTTTCTCCCTCTTTCCCCGCCGTCGGTGGTGCCATCGGTCATCACCACCTCTAGGTAGTACCCCAACTCCCCTCAACCCTTAAACCCTAATTATACAAGCCTTATCCATTTTTACTTGTATTTATATTATTATTATTATTATTATTATTATTATTATTATTATTATTACCAATATTATTATGGTACAAATATTCAAACCATTATATTATCACTACATTAAATATTATTATTAATATCATTACCCTTAGCAATATTAGTATTTTGCTAGTATTAATTTTACTATACTATTATTTTATCCCTAATCCTATTATTAGCCTTAGCCTTAAAAATACTAGGGTTTCTATTACTATAAGTATTAGTATTACTATTATTATTATTATTAATATCACTATTTTTGCTATAACTAGTATTAGTACTATTATTAGAGGAAATAAAGCTATTAGATTTAATGATATAAATATGGCTATAAATATTATTAAAACCCCTATTTTTCACTTGTAAAGTTTTCTTTAATAATAGTAACCCTAATCTTAGAATAAAATAGTAAATAATAGTATTTTTGGTAGGAGGGAAACTAATCCTTAGTTTTTTCCTCTTATAGGTGAAATCAGTCAAAACCCTAAGGAGTCGTAGAAGGGTGCTCCAACACCGGTGACGTGTTAGGTAATGGTGTAGCTACGGCCTTATGTGTGTTATGTGCCTTATATGCCTTGTATGCTATGTATCATGATATGTTATGTATCTTATGCTTATCGTTATAACTATTTTATGTGTAGCGTAGCTTGGAGTTGAGGTATGCTCATGTATTATCTTATGGCATATGTATAATATGTATATGCTGTGATTATGATGTGATGTGTTGTGGCCCTTTAGGATATGCATGCTAGGATATGTAATGTGATGATATAGGGTGAAAGGATAAAAAGGGAAAATGGGAAAGTAAGTTGACCAAAGGGAAATAAGTTGCCCAAGAGATGTGGGATTGACCTAAACAACCCATGATCCATGAGAGGAAGAATAAAAGGGGACTTATAAATAAAGTGGATGAACTTTGTATGGGAGAATCTATAGTTTTGCATAGGAGAATTTAGGGTTTTGCATGGGAGTTTTAAGGTTGTGCATGAAAACGTCGAGAGTTTGCATGGGATGGATAGAATATGTATGGGGGTGGAATTTACGTGTAGAAATTTGCCTTGTGGTGTGAGGAAGGTAATGGAAGAGTTATTTGGGTGATTGGAGGCTTTGGGTAAAAAATAGTATGTGGGACAGTATAAGGGTACATAGGAGACCGAGCTAGGGTTTGGGAGAAAACCCTAATTTTAGAAGGTGGAAAAAAGAAAATAAATGAGGGTGAGTAGAGTATAAGATGAGAATGGAGAGATTTTCATGAGTGGGGAGAGCATGGGTATCATGGGAAGTAAGAGTGAAAGGTGAGAAATGGAGGGGTGACATGTGGAAAGGAAGATGTTAGGGTTGGTATGGCCAACTAGGGTTTGGTTTAGTCACCTATGGTTTTATGGCATACATGTACTTGGGGGGTAAAGTGATATAAGGATGGTTGAATCTAAGGGTTGTGATGTGTGGGGTGTTAAAACAATATGTGCTACGTGAGATAGAGGAGGATGGGCCATATAAGCTCAAATTAGGGTTTTCTAGAGAAAACCTTATAGAAGATTGGGAATGTGCATAGTGGTGTTAGGTAGTGGGCCTTGACTCACACACCTAGAAGTTGAGCCTCCAGTGTGAGTAGTGGAATAAGGAAAGGATGTTGGGCCGAGTTAGGAGGTGCAGAAGTCTCAAGATATGGGACGGGCCCTCTTGAGAGGATAAGCGTAGATGGAGTTAGTCATGTATATCTAGGGTGAAACTTGTTGAATAAGACATGGTAAAACATTAATAATGTAAAGTGGAAGATTATTGAATGGGGCCTATACCAAACCACTAGCATAATAGTGGCCAGGTGTCGAGGTACCCTAGAGACCGATCCACCAGTATATAATAGTGGTTAAGTGTGTTCTGCCCTATAAGTGATAGATCCACCAGCTATAATAGTGGGGGATCCCGAACTCAATAAATCAAACCCTAAGTTTGATAATACATATAAAAGTCACTAAGTACTTATAGTGGAACACCATGAGAGTCGGGGTCAGACCGATCTACCGACATAATAGTGGCTAGGAGCATTTTGCCCTAGAGACTGATCTACTAGCATATATTAGTGGCGAAGTGCGTTTTACCCTATAAGTGATCGATCTACTAGCTAAAATAGTAGGGTTCCCGCACTTTCATGGATTAATAAAGAGTATGTGTGAAATGAGTATATTGTTAAGAGAACTAAAGAACAAGTTTATTTGGAATGTAATCCAGCCTTCATTATCTGTATTATTGTATGCTGCCTATATGATCATGTTATGCTGTATACTTTGCATGTTTGGCCTTAGCGCATGGTTACCTTCCTCATTACTTAGTATACTAACCACCCGTTTCATGGGTGTTGCTCATTCCCATGAGTAGAGGACCCAACTGAGTTTATGAAAGTAGGAGATGGTATCTTTGATGCCTACGACACTTATGAGGCATTGGCCAAGGCCAAGAGTTGAGCCTAGACTTGGCCTAGGGATCGAGAGTGACTTGGCCGGATTCTATATTTCATTCATTTTAATTTGTATCGCCTTATTTTAGCCTTATTTTATTGTACTGTACTTCTTATTTCGTTGGAAACTTTAATTATGTACTCCTTTAGATTGTAACTTTTTATGCGTACTCTAATTTCCATGTTATGAACTTTCTAGTTCTTTTATGAATTCTTGGTTTAAGTATTGACTTAAGTTTAATGATAATCCTTTTTAGCCTTAGTACCTGGTACTAGAATGGTAGAAGTGAACCGGTCTAGTACTAAGTGTAGCGGTAATATCCCCATAAATCACAGTTTTGTTATTTCATTCCCATTAAACCTTTTTATTAAATGAAAATTTTCAGTAGTAAATTTTGGGAGTGCTACAAGTTGGTATCAGAGCTGGTTTCGACCGCTCTTCCGATTATAAACTTTTTAAGCTGATACCACAAGTTGGTATTAGAGCGGTTGGTCTTGTTAACCATGCTCATTTCAAAATAAATGTGACTTACAAAGTTTTTCCCTAATTTTGAAACATTGTCAAACCCAAAAAGACCTTTCCATTTTTTAAAAGTTCTGAGTCCGGCCACGTTGAGAAATGAAAGGGTAGACTAGGAGTGTTTCCAAAAGTGAGATAGTATGTGATTATAATGTCTAGTTATCTTGCGATTGTAGCCTTAGTCTTAAGCAGGGTAGACTTCTTAGTAAGCCCTTTTCTTTAAGGGGATAGTTTTATAATTGTTACCTTTATCCACTTAGAACCTCTTGACCATAACCCTAGGAACTAACAAGAGACTTCGGGGGTGAAGTCTGTCTTTAAAGGGGTAGTGATAAAATATCCCAAAACCCTAATTTTAAGAATTATAGCTAATTAATGATTTATTAGGGAAATTAATTAAGTAAAATTATTTTATTACAATAAAAGGGAATTAATTAAGGAAAATAAAGAAGAAAATAATAAATATTTTAATTAAGAAAATTGGGCTCTTCATTAGCAATTTTGTAGTAATTTACTTTGATGATATCCTTCTATATAACTCTACTGATGAAGAACATGTAAAGCATCTCAAGCTTGTTTTTGTAGCACTTAGAGGTCAAAAGTTATATGCTAATCTAGAGAAGTGTGAATTATTTATACCTAGGGTTACATTTTTAGGTTTTTTGGTGTTTAAGGATGGTATAGCCACGGATGAATCCAAGGTGGCAACAATCAAGACATGACCTATGCCTACACGCCATACACAAATGAGATATGTTCATGGTCTAGCTTCGTTTTATAGGAGGTTTATTAGGGATTTTAGCACCTTACTAGTCTCTACAACTGAATGCTTGAAAAAGGGTGAATTCAAGTGGATCAAGGCATCCCAAGACACCTTTGAGGTGATCAAAGGAAAACTAAGTGAAGAACCCATCTTAAAATTACCTTACTTCCAAAATTTGTTCAAGGTTGAGTGTGATGCTCTGTAGTAGGCATTGAAGTTGTTCTACTACAACAAGGGAAGTTAATTGCCTTCTTTAGTGAAAAGCTCAATGGTTCTAAGCTGAATTACAGTATATATGACAAGGAGTTATACACTCTAGTAAGAGATCTTGATCATTGGTCACACTATTTGAAGCCCTAAAAGTTTGTGCTACACACAAATCATGAGTTGTTGAAGTACATCAATGGCCAACACAAGCTTAATCCAAGGCATGCGAGATGGGCAAAATCTTTGCTATATTTCTCTTTTGTAGCCAAACATAAAAGTGGAAAACCAATGTAGTAGAAGATGCACTTTCTAGCTGATGTTGTATGTTCTCTTTGTTAGAAGCAAGAATATATAGGTTTGGGGGCATTCGAGAGATCTATAAGAAATTTGAAGATTTTGGCTGCTGCTATAACATCCTCAATTTTTAACTTGTAAAATCAATTAGTAATGCTTGAAATACGAAAGCGTAAAATTGATTTTGAGAGTATTACTGCTATACTATGTATGAATGAAGTGTCCACCACTTAAATCATATGTAGTGTAAGGCTATACCCACGAAATTGATTTTACACTTTCGTATTTCAAACATTCTTTATTGATTTTAGAAGTTAAAATCGAGGGTGTTACAAAGTGGTATCAAAGTTTGGTTTTGTTCTGGTTTGAAATTTTATATTATAAGTGATTGTTTTAAGGCTTTTAACATTTATTATTGAGACCTAAAATTTTTAGATGATTTCATAATATCCGGATAAGCCTCATGAGGAATGATGGGTAATGGGGAGTACAAGCTTCAATATTTATATTATTTGAATGCCTCACTTTTGTTATGCTAACCTTATGTAGTTATGGTGTAGGAAACTTATCTATGATTTTGTAGTTTAAGAGGATGGCTTAGTGTGCAAGCATAGCTCAAATTGAGAAACTCTTCATCTCCTTGGGCTAGTTAGTTTAGTAGAAACCTAACCCTTGGAGCATGCCCATGACGATGATTGGTTGAGGAGGATCACAATGCACCACCCTCCCACATTTGAAGGTCAAGAGGACCCAATATTACTCGAGAATTATATTCAAAACTTTGACAAGTTATATGTTGTGGTGAATTGTCCACTAGAGCGTTGGGTCAATATTTTTGTTTACCATTTGAGAGTAGGACCTGATGATTGGTGACACGGTCACCAAGCTATGGTGGGTAATCAAGTTCTATAATGGGATGAGTTTAAGGAGGCTATGAGGGAGCAGTTCTATCTTAAGCATGTGAAGAGGGAGAAATATGATGAATTTATGCAACAAGGGAGTATGACTATGAAGGAGTATTATGCTTGTTTTCTTGAGTTGGTGAGATTTTCCCCATAGGTGATTTCTAGCGAGCGATCTAAGGGTCACAGGTTTGAGAGGGGACTAAGTTATAGCATTTAGGATCAGTCAGGAGGTGTCTTATTCACTGATTTGAAGACTATGTATAAGAGGGTTTGCAATATATACTAGGTTTTAGGAAGCAAGCATAAGCATAAGGGAGAGAAGCATGCCTAAGGGAATAAGAGGTTCCAATCTCGTGGTGGTGACCATAGAAATGTGGCTTATCATAGGCAAAGTGGTTGATGACAAGTAGTGTATAATAAAGTGCAGATGGGTTCTCATGGAGGTAGCCAGGTGCAAAGCATACATTACTATTGCTAGCATTATATAGTAGATCACCCTGGCAGAGACTGTGAGGGTAATCTAGTGGATTGTCATAAATGCGGTAAGAGAGGCCATTGAGCATTCAAGTGTTGGCATGACTCAGGTGGGGGTACTCAAAGGGTGTAGAGTATACTAGTGGGTAGTGAGCACTACCAACATTAGTAGGTTAATCTAGGTACCATGAGGACTCTAGGAAGTACAAGAAGTTATGACACTAAGAGTAGAGTTCAAAAAAAGTAAGGAGCAAACTATCAAGTAGGAGGAAGTAGCGCTTCATGAGGTAATGTGTCAGGAGGCATGCTAAATGTTATCAGTAAGACTGAGGCTCAACATAATGTAGATGTTGTGACTAGTATTTTCACAATTCTCTCCGCTTCTATGCATGCTTTTTTTTATTAAGAAGCATCGCATTCTTTCCTATCTTTTGCTTGTGTGGATAACATTGGCTTAGACCATTGTGAATCTATAGCTACTGCCATTATGTTAACTTTAGGTGATGTGTTGCAATATACTAAGTTATAGTGAAGAGTTCCCCTTGTTATTTGTGGCACCGAGTTCTTGGCAGACCTCATCTAGTTAGATTTACATGTTTTTGATACTATCCTTGGTATAGATTAGTTGGGGGAGCATAGGGCTCAAATAGATTGTGCCTAAAAAAAAGTGATGTTAAGGGGGCTCGGAGGAGCAAGGGTATCTTATCAGAGTTGTAAACACTGTCCATCTATTAAGATTATGTTAGATCTTACCTTAGGATCATTGGTGAAGAAGGGGCATCCTTTTACCTATGTAGTGTTCAAGATTTAAATGTTGATGTGTTTGAGTTGGAAAGTATCCCTATGGTCAAGGACTTCCCTGATGTGTTCCTAGAAGGGATACCGAGATTACCTCTAGATAAGGAAGTGGAGTTTGCTATTGCTCTTATGTTAGGGTCAAGCCTGTGTCAAAGGAAACATATCAGATAACACCTATGGAGATGTAAGATTTGAAAGCCCAACTTGAGGAGCTCTTGGAGAAGGGCTATATTTGCCTTAGTGTCTCTCATTGGGGAGCCCATGTGCTATTTGTGAAGAAGAAGGATGGTGGTTTAAGGTTGTGTATTGACTATCAAGGGATGAATTAGGTTATTGTGAAAAATAAGTACCCATTACCTCGGATAGATGAACTCTTTGATTGGTTAAAGGGCAACAGAGTGTTCCCTAATATTGATTTACAGTTAGAGTATCACTAGTTGAAGATTTCTAATAGAGATATTCCCAAGACAACAATTAGAAATCATTGTGAGTTCACTATGATGCCCTTTAGCCTCATAAATGCTCTGATAGTATTGATGGATTTGATGAACAAAATTTTCAAGCCATACCTACACATATTCATGGTGGTGTTTCTATATGATATCCTTATATATTCAAGAAACAAGGAGGCACATGCACAATATTTGAGGTTGGTTCTAACACTCTTGAGAGAGAACCAACTATATGCTAAGCTATCCAAGTGTGAATTTTGGATGGAAGAAGTGCATTCTTTGGTCATATTGCATCGAAAGATGGAGTATCTGTAGACTCGTCCAAGGTTTGAGCAATTTCTGAATGGCTAATTCCTACTAACGTGTTGGAGGTGCAAAGCTTTTTGAGGTTGGCCGATTATTATCGAAGGTTTGTAAAAGATTTCTAAGATATTACTAAACTATTGACTAATTTGATGAGGAAGACCACTAGATTTTTGTGGCATAACCATTGTGAAGAGGTATTCCAAGATTTGAAGAAACGATTGGCCACTGCACCAATTTTGACATTACCATCAAGCATGGATGATTTTGAGGTGTATAATGATGAGTCGAAGAAAGGCCTGGGTTGTATATTAATGCAAAATGGTAAGGTGGTGGCTTATGCCTCTTGATTGTTGAAACTTTATGAGGAGAACTACCTAACCCACGATCTTAAGTTAGCCGTAATGGTGTTTGCCTTGAAAATCTGGAGACATTATTTATATGGAGTTCAGTGAGAGTCCTAAATATATTCTTACATATACAGATCTCAATATGAGGTACTGTAGGTTGTTGGAGTTAGTAAAAGATTATGATTTGAAGTTGGTCTATCGTGAGGGTAAGGCTAATGTGGTGGTAGACAACATGAGTTAGAAGTTATCACATTCGCTAAGCACTTTGATGATGTTAGATATATTATATGAGGATTTAAGGAAGATAGAGGTGGACCTCATTATAGGTGGGAGCTTGAATGTGAGTCTGAGTGCCCTCTCCATCACTCCTACTATCTTCAAGGAGATCAGAGCCAGACAATTGGGAGACATAAAGCTTGAAAGGATCTAGTGAAAGGTGCAAGAGGGTAAGGTAGTGGATTTTCATATACATAACGATAGTAGAATAAGGTATAAGGGGCGTTGGTGTGTACCGCATAAGTGTGTGGAGTTGAATAAAAGGATCACGGAGGAGCATCATTGTACATCATAATCAATATACCCTGGATGAGATAAGATTTATAAATATTTAAAGAAGACTTTTTGGTGGTCAAAGATGAAAAGGGAGGTTGGTGATTTTGTTTCCAAATGCTTGACTTGATAAAAGGTTAAGATTGAGTATATAAGGCCTATTGGATTAGTTTAGCTATTGGAAGTACCAACATAGAAATGGGATTATGTGTTGATAGATTTTGTAGTGTGCTTGCCAAAGATTAAGAGTGGTATGAACTCTTTCTAGGTGGTGGTGGACAAGTTAATGAAAATGAGAGTTTTCATTCCGATGAAGTTAAATTAGAGCATTTATTAGTTAGTTCAAGCATCTATGAGGTATGTAGTGAAATAGTATGGGGTACCAGGGGAAATAATGTCAGACAGGGACTCTAGTTTCCTCTCACATTTTTAGCAAAGGTTGCCAGCAACTTTTGGGACCAAGTTGAGGATGAGTACGACTTTTCATCCTCCTATAGATGACCAAATAGAAAGGAACATCCAAATCTTAGAGGATATGTTGCATGCACGTGTGATGGAGTTCCAAGGTAGTTGGGATGACATGTTGGAGTTCTCTTATAATAATAGTTATCATGCCAGCATAGGCATGGAACCATTTGAGGCATTGTATGGGCTGAAGTGTAGAAGCCCCTTGATATTAGTGAGATAGTTGTACTTAGGCCCCGGATGATAGATGATACAATGAGGCAATTTAGGGTCGTCCAAGAAAAGCTTAAGGTATCCCAAGATCGGCAGAAGAGTTATGCTAACCATTAGAGGAGGGATGATAAGATTTAAGTAGCTGAAAAGGTCCTCTTAAAGGTCTCGCCTACTAAAGTAGTAATGAGGTTTGGTAGGAAATGTAAGCTTAGCGCTAGGTACATTAGCCCTTATAAAGTCTTGGAGTAGATTGGAGGGGTAGCTTATCATTTGTCACTTCTAGTGGAACTTTCTAGAGTCCATAATGTTTTTCATATATCTCAATTATGGAAGTACGCAGATGATCCATCACATGTTATCAGACTAGAAACTATGGAGTTGGATGAAACCTTACTTATGAGGAGTGACCATTATAAATCTTGGATATTAATACAAGGGAGACCTGATCAAAGGCGGTCCACCTATTGAAGGTCCTTTGGTATAACCACACCATACAATAGGCAACATGGGAGACTAAGGATGAGGTGCGTCAGAAGTATCTCGAGCTTTTTAATCAGGTAGCCTTCCCTAAGGTAGAGGGGTGCAAGCTGCTCTTAGGAAGGTAGGTTGTAAAATCCCATTAACTATTTATGTTTGAATCTACCTACTTCAATTTGATCTTTATGTCTGTGTTTGGCATACAAGTTATATGAAATACTTGTATTTGTATTATGATTTTGATTGCATACTTTGTTATGTGGTATGGAAATATCTTGTTAGATTTATATGTTTGGTTTAAGATTTGTTAAACTTTGGGGATGAACTTATTTGTTAAGAGGCGGATAATGTAATACCCCATAATATTAATTAATTATCAATAATAATAGGAAGTAATACCAAATTATTATTATAATTGTTATTGTTGTTGTTATTATTATTATTATTATTATTATTATTATCATTATTAATGGAATGATGGGTAAGATGTTTTAGATATATGGTTATTTAATAGAACGCTAAGACTAAATTTTTTGTGGCTATAATAATTAAAATATTAAGGATTTAATATATAGTTATGGGTAGTATGTATATATTGTAAATAAATAATAGGATGTTTGTAGAATCATAATATTTAACGTAGCTAAAAGTTAATTATTTTGCCAATAGATATATTTTTAATGGATCATTGTCTAAGTTAATTTATATTTAGTTATAATTTATCTCTAGTAAAATAGAGACTTCTACAATTTTACATAACAAAAATATCACTTCATAACCCTACCCTATATTATATAAACAACTTGTTAATCCCTCACTCAACAGCCACACACATTAATAGAAGATCAACCATCACATATTTTCTAACTAGTTTAGAGAGGAAGCTACTAGTTTTTAGCATTTTACAACACAGGTAACTACTAAACTAATACCTTAGTCCATTTGCCAATGTCATATGATTTTTTATAGGGTTGGGTAAGTGGTCTTCTTTCACACTAGACCTTACATTATAGGGCGGAGCCTATATGCAACTTTTCTATTTGTTCTACATAATGACATATGATTACGTAGTTGGATTTTGTGTAGAAATTTATAGTTTAATGACATATGATTACATAGCTAAATTTCAACTTTTCAAGTAAATTGCTCCTACTCGTACCCCTACATTATGCAAGATTAAAGATAATTTCTAGAGCAACTTTTACTTCCATTATTTTTACATGAAAGCTAGTAGCCTTGCGGTTAGAATTTTTATTTTATTAGTGTTATAATTTAATTTTAGTTTTAGTATAATAAGAATGCACTAAAGGAACTACGAGGGAAGTACCGTTACCTCTACTGTGAGTCCTTGATAAAAGGCTATGAAATTGGAACACACACCAGGAGTTAGGATATTAGAAAGTATAAAGTTAAGAATAAGTAACATGAATAATTATAATAGAAAATTCAATAACTGTTACCAATCAATGTTTAGGGCCAAGTAATTAAGTAATTTAGTGAATCTAATTTTTATAGTAATTATCAACTTATCAAATACTAAATAGCCTCATTACTTTTAACTAATTTTAAGAATTAGATAATTATTAGTTGATAAATCTTAATCAAAAAATAATTTTATATACATATAATACATGTATGATGCTTTGTTGAGATTAATAGTGGGTCAATTTCACTCTAGGATCATTCAACTAAGTTGACCTTAATTAACCCTTCTTGATACTATATCTTTTATTAGAGTAATCCTAAATTATATTAATTATTTTGGACTCAAGGGTTTATATATGTATACAAATATTAGGTGATAAACTAAAAAAAATTATTGATTTATTTAATTTATTTCACCTGGCATTAATATATATTGGTTAACTATAAGACAAGCTGACTAGTACACTTTTGGGGATCAGGTCGCATTATACGTAAGCCACTTACCCTCCTCATTACTCATAGGTAAGGTATCGCTTCAATTGTGTGGCATGTGCCTAAATACTCTAATATTTTATGTGTGATGGTTCGTAGTCATACATGCAATTAATTGTTTATGAATAATATCTTGGTATTCTAATAAATGGTTGTATTTGAAATTTAATTAAAACATTGTGTATGATATTATGGTTAAGTTTGGCATGATAAGATACTTAGATATATTGTATTATTCATGGTTGTGGCCTAGAAAAGAGCCTAAAGTTCTATTTGGTATGCAACTATTGGACACAGTTGAGTAATAATTAACAATAAAAAGTGTAAATACCTTGAGTTGGGATTTAGGTATCCCTTGGGGTTAGCCTTTTAGGGATGGGTTGGGAATGTCTTCCTTATCTTGTTTTAATAGCTATCTATGTTGGGTCAGTTGGTGGTTATAGTCCACGTTATATTATTTTGATTGGCCAAGAGTCAGTAAGGCTCCAGGTCTACTCTATAACATCATAAATGGCCTATTAAGGGATGTGCACACTTAAAAGCTAGATGACCTAGGTCAAGAAACCTAGGGAGAGAACCTCCGCTGAGGTATCCTAAAAGTGATCCTCTTGTGGATGTTATTTGTGACTATGTGCCACTATTTTTAGTTGGTGGATTTGTTCCATAGACTGATCTCTATGGATTTAGATTGTTCCCACTTGAGTTATTAAAATGGCTGTCTTGAGCTATATGGTGACCTTAAAGGAAAATAAAGGAATAATTTGTTCTAAATTTTTAAGTGTTTAGAAAATTATGTGATAATATTTCGCATATCTTTTAATATATAAAACCCATCATGATTACTATGTTTGTATTTTACCATGCCTATAAATTATAGTGTGACTTATATGTTTTTCTATGTGTGGTTTACTCAGCATTAGTCCTGTCCGGGTTTGGTTGTTAATGGGGATCTATGATGATCTTGATCTTGTGTATTGGGTAAGCAGATGGCTTAGTGCAGGTTGAGGATATTGTTGAAATTTGATATAGGTTACATCGAGCTAGAGTGAAGGCTATCTGAAGTTGTTATATCTTTTTATTACTATTAATTTTTATACCATTTTATTTATATTTGGGATTTCAAACTTTGGTATATAGTAAGCTACTTTTATTCAGTAGATTGGCACCACATTAATTAGATGGATATTGTTTTATTTTATTTAAATTATTCCATTTATCTAATATCATTTCTTTGGTTGAAATAGGTTTATAGCCTTATACTAGATATGAGTTAAGTGGTGGAAACTTCATTCATACATAGTATGGCTATAATATAACCAAAATTGGTTTTATGCTTCTATATTTCAAACATTATTTATTGATTTTAAAAGTTAAAAATTGAGGGTGTTACAACTACTTCAAGGGTTAAGATAAAAAAAGGGATTGCTTGTCATCCAAGATGAATTCCTTTTCAAGAACAACAAACTCTACATTCCCAAATGTTCCATCCAAGAATTAATTGTGAGGGAAGTGCATAGAGAAGGACCAGTTGGACACTTTGACATCAATAAGACAGCAGATGTGCTTAGTGAGCCTTTTTATTAGCCCAAACTTGTAGGAGATGTACAAAGTGTAATAGCTAGGTGTGTCACTTGTCAAGAGTCTAAAAGTCACTTTCACTAATAACTCTACACTCCATTGCCTATCCCAATGGGATCATGTGAGTATAGACTTTATTGTAGCATTTCTTAAGACACAAAGGCAAAATGATGTTATAATGGTGGTGGTGGATCAGTTCTCTAAGATGGCTCATTTTATTACATGTCATAAGATAGATGACGCCTCTTATATAGCCAATCTATTCTATAAGGAGATATTTAGGCTATATGGTATTCATAAGTTCATTTTCTTATACAAGGATACCAAGTTCCTTTGTTACTTTTGGAAGACCTTGTGGAGGCTATTTGGTACCAAAATTCTATTTAGTACCTCATACTATCCACAAACCGATATGTAAATCGAGGTCACCTATAGGACCCTCATAATTCTCCTTAGATGTTTGATTCACAAACCCATGAAGGATTGGGATACCAAACTTTCACATGCCGATTTTGCCTATAACCGATCACCAACCTATGCTATGTTACACTCACCCTTTAAAGTATTATATGGGGTGAACCCTACTACTCCCATCGATATCTTACCTCTTCCATTGAAGACCACATGAAATTTGAAGCATAAGAAAGGGTTAGGGCTATGAAGAAGCTTTATCAGCAAGTGAGTTAAAAAACAGACAACATGAATGAAATGAACAAGAATAAATCCAACTAGCATTGGAGATAATAGTTGTATGAACCAAGAGGTATCGTTTGGCTTCATCTTAGGAAGAAATGATTTCCTTCGAAAAGGAAGAATAAAATCATGTCTAAAAGTGACGGTCCATACAAAGTTAGAGAGAAGATTGGTGATAAAGTCTATAAACTAGAGCTACTTGTGGGGATGGGAGATATATCGAACACATTTACTATAGGAGATCTACTTCCTTACATTCATGATGAACCATTCAAAAACAAAGAGGCCGCTTTTCAAGAGGGAGAGAAAGACGTAGAAGCATCCTCATTTGAACATCATAATCTCTTCATTATTTTTTCCAAGTTTGAGAGCCACAAAATTCTTCTTAATTAGACAAATTGATCAACCAATAATACCTAGCCATGTAATCCATACATGCTATGCAAACCTTGTCAACTCCCCTTTTTCTACCGTCTGTAAACCACCTAAAAAGAGGGAACCTAAGGCCACATTTTTTCTCTAGTTTTCCCCATATTTTACCTATTTTCCTTAATATTTTAGCCCTAAAAAAATTCTCAAAAATTCAGCATATTCTGCACCCTTGGAATCCACACAACAACCACAAGTACCTCTCAAGTTGAAATTCAAGTCATTTTTAGCACTTGGGAAGAACAATATAGATTTAGGGAAGAAAAAGAAAAGCGAGAAGGCATTCCTTACTTCTTTTTGTTACTTACAAGATTAAAAGGACCTTTGTTTCTTTCATTTTTAGTAGTATGATTGTTATATGAGTTCAACATGTGCTAAGTGGGTGAGGGTAGCTAAAAAATTTGCTCAAACTTCCTCTCCATGACCAAAACTCATGGGCTGGAACTTAGGTACATTTTCTCCTTTGTTTTAGCTCAAATCACATGTATTAGTTGGTTAAGTTGTAACATTTAATCCTACACTTCTTCTATAAGTGTCATGGATAGAGAGAAAGAGAGGAACTTAACTTTTTGGCTTCTTATTTCCTCTCTATATATCAAGAGTCTTCTCTTCATTTCTCAAGTGTAAGAGTTTGAAGAATTCATAAAAATATTTCAAGATTTATGTTAAGAGTTTGAACCTTATGTAGTTCTTGCAATTATTAATTCAAGGGGTTACCAATGATCAATTTCTATCCACTAAAAGCTCCCCCATTTCTCTCTTGTCTTTTCTATTGTTCTAAAGTTTTGGAACACCAATTCCTAGGAAGAGCCACGTTGGATCTCATATGCATCAACAAGCAAGACTCAAATTTAAAATGACCCAAATTTGATACAAACCTTATTTAAAAATAATAATAATCTAAATATATCCGAACTGAATTTGAATCTAAACCAAAAGTAGAATATTTCAAATTTATATGAATCTAATGTTATACAGTCTCAATCTAACAGGAGATAGAAAAATAGAATTATTAAAGATTATATGATTCCTAAATATTCTAAATCAAACTCAATCTAGGAATATGGAATTAATCTATGGTTTTTTATATCACTAGGGATAGCTAACCAAGAGTTAGTGGGCGGATCACCCTATAGTTTATATTTTCACTCAATACCTATTTCCTTCTATATTAGGTTGTGGTCAATAGGGGGTATGTGAATAGCTTTGGGGGTAGGATTATATTGTGGCAGGAGGACATGACATTGATGCCTAGCTTAGGTGGGTAAGATTTATATTTTGTGCTTAAGAGTTTAGATAACCTGCTAGATGTGTTTTTCCCACTACGTTGGGAAGCTTTTGCTCTTTTAGTTATTTAAACTTTTGGCGTTGGCTCTTGTGATAGGATTTTTTAATCTCTTATCTATATCATTCTCATCTTTGTTGTCATTAGTATTTTTATAATATTATTATGAGCATGCATATTTTTATTTATTTTTATTTTGCATTGTAGCTAGAATGAATTAGGTGATGATCACTCCTCTCTCATGGTTAATGTGGTGGTAGTATTCCTTAGTTTTACTTTATATTGGTTCAAAAATTAGGGGTGTTACAACATTACCGAAGGTTTGATGAGAAGCTCGACTAGTGGGGTGATGAGAAGGAGAGGTAAAGGTTAATAGTGGTGGTTTCTCATAGAAGGAAGACACAAGCTAGTTTAAAGTTTGAATAAGATAAAAATATTCACTAGGCAACATATAAAAGTGTGTAATGACTAGTAAAGATCTTGATCTAGCTTGAAAATTAATAATTACAAGCATATGAACACTCTTAATAAATATGAAGAACAAAATGAGTAGTAGAGAATTTTTATTTGGATTTGAAAGTGTAAATTCAAATCTCCCTTTGATTCTTTGTAAATTGTGAAAATGATGATGTTTGCAGTGTATTTCTAGCATATTTATTTATCTATTAAGGTCTAAAAACTCTTATTTATATTTCTAGAAGATGATAAAATTCACCACCAGCCATTGGGTGCAAAAATAAAAGTAAAAATAAAAGTAAAAATCTAAAAAATAATTAGACCCATCAATTAGTTGCACAACACAATTTATTAGTTTTACAAACAATTCAATCATTCTTCAAATGGTTTTATTGGTTTATATAATTAATCAATATGTTGAAGCTCATGCTAAAGCATATTTTTTCTTGAAAGTGAAATAGTTGATTAGTTTTGAATCTAATAGATGGGTTTGGTTAATCAATCGATCGATTTTCAAACTAGTCAACAGATTTTGAAAATAGTCAATGGGTTTAAGTAATTGGTCAATGTATTAAAGGTAAGGTTAAAACACAATTTTTGGAATGTAAACTTGTCTATCAGTTTGACAAACCTATCAATGGGTTTGATGAACTACACAATTAGTGGAATAGTTTTCTGCACTATACATCTTTACAAAAAATACCATAACTTTAGTTGTAGAGCTCAAATTGACTGCCATATTTTGATCTATAAATTAGATATCATAAGATTTAAAAATATTTATTATTCAGCAGCAAATAATTATTATGGAATTTGTGATGAATTTTGCAAGTTAATAGAGGTGGAAAAGGATTTATGAAAGGGTTGATTTTGAAAATCCTTAGTGTAAGTGTATGTAAAAACATTTTGATTCATGAAATCACTTTATGATATTTCATGATCATTTTTTAATAGAATTAGAGTTATCAAACAATTAAAACATCCTGGTGTTAAATATGTAAATCATATATACATGAAACATAAGACAATAACATACTCCTTAAAGCTTGAGTCTTCGTTTCTTGATTATACCTTCTTTTCCCTTTATGTTTTTTGAATTCCATATATAAAATTAACTTCATTGAAGCTAGATTCTTCTTTTGTCCTCATTATTGATATTTAGTTTGTACTTGGGATATGATTTGCAAACTTGATCTTATTATCACTCCCTAACATAGTTAGGTGCTCAATACTTATGTTTTCACTTTGATACACATACATAGTTAACAAGATAAATAAAATTCATACACAGGTTTATTATCATCAAAGCAAATGTTAATTTAACTATGAGGTTAACAAGGTGGTTGTTTGATTACTTAATCAATCAATTCCTCAAGATCTTTATATTGAGGTACCATTTTGGTAAAATAGTATATGTGTTGAAGTAATAATATAAAAAATAATTATATGGTAGAGTGTTTGGTAAATATAAATTATTTGTATATGGATGTGGCTGCAATAGTAATAACATTTGGTCACTTATATGAAATGAACTAATGTAAAATGACAATTTTAGACATGGTGATGGAGTTTAATTAACAAAGAATAAGTTGGTAAACAAATATAAGTAGTATGAGGATTTTTAAGTATTTAGGTAAAAATTAGTGGAACCTAATTATGAAATAAAAATAAATTATGGATATTGAGATTATAATGATTTGAAAATAATAAGGTAAAAGAAA
Organism: Tamarix chinensis; assembly: GCA_030549775.1. Taxonomy (NCBI): domain Eukaryota; kingdom Viridiplantae; phylum Streptophyta; class Magnoliopsida; order Caryophyllales; family Tamaricaceae; genus Tamarix; species Tamarix chinensis. The sequence goes on from CM060175.1 coordinate 44,578,139, forward strand.
CAACTAACGTACAACTTATTAGATAATATATAAATAATTTTCTACCTGAATGGTTCCTAACAATACTTTTTATACAAAATGTTGGGGGGCTTTATAATTTCAAAACTGTGAGTAAAAACTCTGTGCTTAAAAGTTTTACCCACAAATATGTATGATCTGTTGGTATTAGTTACTTATGCCCACAGATATTTATCTATTGGTAAAATTTATACCCACAATTATATATGTGAGTAAAAGTATTAACTACAAAATGATATCTGTGATTAAAAGTATTGTCCACAAAACAATATCTATGACTAAAAATATTACCCATAGAAAAAATATTTGTGACTAAAACTATTACCCACAAAAGAAAATCTGTGACTAAAAGTAGTATCCAACAAATTATATCAATTGCTAAAATTATATATATATATATATATATATATATATATATATATATATTATCTGTTAGTAAAACGATAATAATTTCCATAATACCTATTGTAGCAATATTTACTTATAACAACAACTTATCCTTATATAAAATGTAGTACACCAAAAATAAAAAAGTGGGCTTCACTGCTGCTAGGGTTTGCTCTCTCCTCACTCCTAGGGTTTGAGAGAGTTTCGACCATGGCCAAGAAGAAGAGATCTTCACCTGGTACTAGAACACAAGAACAATTTGCTGCTAAGGATCAGGATAGTGGAAATAATGTGGATGGAGGTACATTTGTGGTGGCTGCAAAGAAAATATCAGATTTCTCAGAAACCATGGCTGCAGGAGATAGCGCCTATATACGCCCTGATGAAATTGATATGATCGACGTTAATTTGAATGTTGATTGTCAGGAAAATATGAGGGACGGACATGTTATTCATCCATCTACTCCAGGAATCTCCCATGCAGATATTTCCAATGCAACAGTAGCCCCTCTGGCCGATGCAATTGACAGAGAAGGGGTTCATCCTAAATCTAATACCAGAGATTCAGTGTGGAATAGGCTTCAACCAGCATCTCCCCCAAGATCATCATGGAGAGATGTGGTTCTTGGTAACAGAAACCCTAGTCATGGACAACATCTGGATTTTCAACATCCTTTATATGAAAGGGGTAGAGTGATTGTTAAATTAGATAGGGAGGAAGTTGATTCTGAAGCAGCTCTCTGGGCAAACACTTTGATTGGGTTTGTTTATGGCCAGGCTCCATCTTTCACACAGATGCAAAATTTTATAATGAGGCAATGGAATGCAATTAAGACCCCTCAACTTATTTTGCACACTTATGGTTTCTTTTTGTTTAAATTCCAAACTCAGGAGGAGGTTGATTGGGTTCTTAGCCAACATTGGATGTTCTTTAATAGGCCTTTTGTCTTAAAAAGATGGCATAGAAGACTGCAATTTAATCCTAATGAGTTGTAGGTGCTTCCCCTTTGGATTAAATTTCCTAATCTTCCTCTGGAATTTTGGTCCAGAAGCTCGCTTAGTAAGTTAGCAAGTGCAGTGGGTAACCCTGTCTGCACTGACTCTATAACTGCATCTCGAGACAGGGCTTCTTATCCAAGGATATTGGTAGAGGTGGATGTTAAGAAACCATTGCTGGAGTCTTTCATGATTTTGGATCCAGAGGGGATAGAGATTGAACAAAAAGTTGAGTATGAATGGAGGCCTTTTTATTGTCCACTCTGTGATTGCTATGGTCATGATCAAAGGAGATGCATGAAACTACAGCATGGTAATAATATTGGCTCTACATCAGAAGGTGAATGGAGAGTTGTTAGAGATAACAGGAAAGGAAAAGGGCCTACCGATGCTGCTCATGTGCATAAGGTTGCACAGGACAATAATGCACAGGACTCTGGAATTGCCAAGAGTGATGGAGCTATTCCCTATCTTACATCTGAAGCTGGGGTTCTGGAACAGTTACCTACTGAGATGGTTGATCACCTAAAATCTCCTACATGTCCTGCCACTTTTAATGATGCTGAAGAAGGAGTACTGGAAGGAAGTGTATCCAGAAAGAAAAAGGCACTGCAGAAACATGTCCATTTTACTGAACCTAGGATTACTATATTCAGAGCAAATATGGCTGGTTTTCAAGACTTTTTGGAGGGTAATCCAGGCTCTACTCAACATACAGAGATACTAGATCACAGAGGAATGGTTTCCAATTTTGATCATGCTAGTCATGATTAGTGCCTGGAATGTGAGAGGACTGAATAAGACTTCCAAGAACAAGGAATTCAAAAGATTTTGTACTAGACATAAAGTGGAGTTGGTAGGTTTATTGGAAACTAGAGTTAAGGAATCAAATTCAGTTGCTATTATTACCAAAGTTCTTAAGGGCTGGCATTTTCTTACTAATTATTCTCACCATCCTAATGGTAGAATATGGGTTCTTTGGAATCCTTCAGTTTGGGTGATGGGACTTTATAAACTACATGAGCAAGCTATTTTGTGTCATGTTACTCATGTTCACTCAAATTCCAGTTTTTGGGTTGCATTTGTGTATGCATTTAATTCAGGACGGGAAAGACAATCTTTATGGCAGTGGTTGAAGGAGAATTCACTTGGGCAGGAGCCATAGTTGCTCATGGGGGATTTCAATGTGGTGTTACAGGATTCTGAGAAGTTTCATGGTAGATCTCTTATTGTCTCTGATGTGCAAGATTTCAGAAATTGTTGTAATGAGCTCCAGCTAGGTGATTTACAAAGTCAGGGTTGCCATTATACATGGTCCAGCCATAGACAGGGAGAAGAGGAGGTCTTGTGTAAATTGGATAGGGCCTTGGTCAACTTACCTTGGCTTTCTGCCTATCCACATTCTTTGGCAGAGTTCCTAAGTCCCCTTATCTCTGATCATAGTCCAGTTCTTACCCATCTTAATATTGATTGTTTGATTGGTCCAAAACCTTTTAAATTTTTTCAATTTTGGACAGAATATGAAGATTTCTTGCCTATGGTCCAGAATATATGGAGGATCAAGCTGGGAGGAAATTTGCTGCTAAAAATTTCTAAAAGATTGAGCTTGCTTAAACAGGATCTGAAATTGTTCAATAGGGATAAATATGGCTCCATTTCACACAGAGTCAAGGTTGCTAGAGAGGAAGTGGTAGCTCTGCAGACACATTGTTTAGCTCATTCTGGAGAGCAGGGTAATAGACTATTATTGCAGGAGAAAGAGAAGAAATACTTTCATCTGCTGCACTGTGAAGAGATTTTTTTATAAGCAGAAGGCTACCAATAATTGGCTTTCTTGTGGTGATACAAACCATAAGTATTTTTATGCCAAGGTGAAAGAGAGACAGCAAAGAAAGACATTAGCTATGCTGATTGATTCTAATAATAATGAGATCAGAGGTGCAACACATATTCATGCATCATTCAATTTATACTATCAAGAGCTGTTGGGCACTGAGGTTGCTATGGAGGGAGATATTGCTTTAGTAGAGTCCTGCAAGTCAGCTCCTCATTTATTTGATGGGCTTTCTGCACCTGTTTCTGAACTTGAGGTAAGAAATGTTGTGTTTTCCATGGGAGATACAAAAGCCCTAGGCATTGATGGTTTCTCTGCTGGTTTCTATAAAGCTTCTTGGCCTATTGTTGCTGAAGAAATTACCTGGGCTGTAAGAGATTTTTTCTCTACTGGTTTTCTTCCTAGAAGATTGAATATTACATCTCTCACTCTCATCCCTAAGCATTCTGCTGCAAATAGGGTTACCGAGTTTCGGCCTATAGCATGTTGTAATGTGCTATACAAAATAATTGCTAAGGTCATGGTTCAGAGATTACAGCCCCTTATGCCTCAACTTATTGATCCTTCACAAAATGCTTTCATTAAAGGCAGAAACATTGGTGAAAATATTTTGTTAGCCCATGAATTAGTAAGGAGATACTCTCACAAGGGCATATCACCTAGATGCATGATTAAAGTAGATCTCAAGAGGGCTTATGACATGGTAAATTAGGATTTTCTGCAGAAAATTCTAAATCTTTATGGCTTTCCTCCTCATTTTATTAAATTGATTATAGCATGTGTTACTTCTGTATCATATTCTGTCTCCTTTAATGGTGTGTTGGCTGCCTCTTTCTCCCTATCTCTTTGTGATGGTTATGGATTATTTCAGTAAAACTCTGAAGAAGTTATGGGTTGACCCAAGGTTTCAAGCTCACCCAAGATGTAAAAGACTCCAGCTCATAAATTTGAACTTTGCAGATGACCTTCTTTTGTTCTGTAGAGGAACTCTGCAAAGTGTCCTATGTCTGAAGGAAGTATTGAACCATTTTGCTGCAGTCTCAGGCCTCATGGTAAATCTTACCAAATGTTTAGTTTTCTTTGGAGGAGTTGCAATTGAGAACCAGTTCAGTATTCTTCATCTTCTTGGTTATCCAGCAGGCACTTTTCCAATGAATTATTTGGGCTTGCCTTTATCCTCTGCAAGGCTGACTACTGCTTAGTTGCAACCATTGTTGGACAAGTTGTCTGCTAGGTTAAGGAATTGGAGTACATTATTTCTTTCTTATGCTGGGAGAGTTCAACTCATTAAATCATTGTTATACAGTATACAACTTTACTTTAGTCAAATTATTCTCCTGCCTAAGAAAGTGTTGCACTGTTTTATTAGTCTTTGTAGAACTTTCCTTTGGTCAGGTAAATTGAATATCAGGAAACCTACTCTGGTAGCATGGGAGTCTCTTTGTTCTCCAAAACAGGAAGGTGGACTTGGCCTATTAAACTTACAGCTGTGGAATTACTGTGCTTTGGGTAAGCTGTTGTGGAACATAGATGCAAAAAAGGATACATTGTGGGTTACGTGGGTTCATGCAGTGTACATTAAGCAAGGTACTGTCTGGGATTATTCACCTTCATCTTACACTTCATGGCTTTTTCTCAAGATTCTTCGGAGCAGATCTGTAGTGAAGGAGTTTATAGTAGAATGTCTAGCAAATCAGAGGTAGTACACCATTCAATCAGCATATAAGGCCCTTAGAGCTCCACAGGCTAACTGTTTTTGGGCTAAAATGATTTGGAGACCAGGCTATACTCCCAGGGTACGTTTCCTGGTTTGGCTTGCATGCAGAAATAGACTCTTGACTAAAACAAGGCTTAGGGAGATGGGCATGACTGTGGAGACTCTGTGTATTTTTTGTAAACATCAAGATGAGACTAGAGATCATCTTTTCCTGTTTTGTCTTGCTGTTACACTTATTTGGAAGACTATTAGAAGGCTGGCTGGCAGAAGTGACCCTATTTTAGGATGGGATCAAGAGATTAAGTCTTTGCTTACTAGAACAAGGCAGACACATAAGAAGAAGTATCTTTTGGGAGCTCTTTTTGTTGCTTATATAGCTGTTATTTGGCATGAAAGAAATCTTAGAATTTTTCAGAACAAAACTAGACAGCTAGGAGCTCTTTTGAGATGTATTATTGTGCAAGTTTCTAGTATTTTTATTACCCCTCCCCTTTCTGTTGAGTTTGGTCAGTGGCTAGGTTTGTTGGATTTCATTGCATATAATGCAAACTTGTAATCTCCTTTTCGATTAGTAATACAAATTCTACTTATCGAAAAAAAATGTAGTACACCATATATAATCATCGTTCTTTAGTTTAACTATCAAAACGATAATAGTCTTGTAGGTATAATATATATACAAGTTTTAACCTACAATAACATGCAATACATCTTCATTAACATATCAAACACCATCCTCTTCATTCCTAGCCTATTTAGCATCTCTAATGACTTTAGCGTCTTCAATATTTTCTTTGAAAATCATCAAGATGTATTCCCTGAAAAAATATGCATGTAACTTAATTAGATTAATATAAATTCACCTAGGATATTGTTTAACTAGTGTAGTGTCTTTTAATATGCCTCAATTCACTAAGATCTACAAGTAATCCTATGATAATGACAAATATAGAAAATAAAAGGGGAAAATGATAGCAAAAGAGCATAGAAAAGAAGATGAACATATAATTTCAAACATTAGGGGTGTTTGCAGTTACATTGCTTTTACCTTTTGAGATTGCCGGCTTTTGCTTCACTAAATTCCCCAATACTAGAAGACATGTAACTAAATGCAAAGAGAGTATAGATTAAAGAGAGGGAGTAGAAACAACTAAAAGAAAGGCATGAAAAGTAGAACAATAAAAACCCAAACTTACATTATATTGAATTTTTAACTTGACGTCATCCTGAATTGCTTATCTGTAGACATAAATTTATTTGTCTCCGAACTTTATGAGCACATGTAGTTTCTAAAATTCAGTAGGTACCGAGTTAAAATAAGAATTAGCATAAGGCTGAAACTCTATTCAACTAAATGTAGTTGTTGTCCAAATTTATTATCTATGTATTTCAATCTAATTTGGATAAATTTGTCATCAAAGGTGAGATGCTACAATTCTAGATATGACTAGACACATGGAAAAATTTTATTTAGTGTTAGATGACATTCTCTAATAACCTAAAGCTAAGATTTAAAGCTAAATCCTATGATAGTAATTTATAAAGCTACAGGCCATATTCTTGAAATCTAATTTTTCTACTACTGGTTCCTTTTTATTTTATCTCAAATTCAGTATGCTTATAAGACAGTAGAGGAGCTTAGATAATGAAGGAAAGAATCAAAAAAGTATATACTAAAAAGGGTTGAACTAGGTTATTTTTATACGTTGCTTATGAATGCTTAACCTATGTTTACTTACTATTGCTATCATATCTGATTTTTTTCTAGTTTCACTAGCTAAATACATGTTTATAAACCTATAAAATGATGAAAAATTTAGTGCACTATGTGCTAATAGATTTAGCTAAGTTTTGATAGGTTTTGATGGTGCGGAGAGTCATTTTTCTTCATGTTTTTCCATTATTTTTGCAACATTCTACAAATATGATTTCAGACTTGAAGTCCACTCACTTTCAATTTCTAAAAAATAAGTATAGACCTATAGTACATTAGGGAATGCCATTTATAAAGTTTAAAATCTAGTAAGGATAGTTTGGATGAGTTATTGAACATATTTGGAGTTGAGTTATGCATATTTGGGACTGATTTTGCTAAAAAACTCAGACCTAATTTTAGATATGAAAACAGGTTGTTCTTACGTTGTAAACAAATTTAATGGCCTATCATATGAGCAGGAACTTGGTATTTTAATAGTAGAATCAAATGTGATAAGTTTAGATAGATTTTTCATCATTTTCAAAAATAAAAGCTTCAAGTTTTGAACTAATTTTACGGTTAAGCTCCCCGTCTAATTTGTTTTTGTTAGAGCTTGATTTTGCATAGATGTTTAGAAGTATAACAACACTAGATGCATAGAAGTGTATGAGTAGATCTTGTATGTAATTACAAAACAATAGATCTCCCGCAAATCATCCAATTTTCAGATGAAACGTTATAGGTAAGCGAAAGTGAATAAACCAACAAACATATAAACAACCTATAACTTCAAATTTCAACCATACAACATATAACTTCAATTTTCAATCAAACAACATGTAATTTCAAATTTCAACCAAACAACTTGTAATTCCAAGTTTTTAACTTGCAATTTCAATTACCAATACCTACCTTAGCTACAAAAGTCCAACAACAATCAAATACCAGTATTAAAAATGAAGTGATTAGCACATAACCTCATTTCGAAACAACAATCAAACAAACCACTGGGTAGAAAAAATTACAATGATGATAGTAGTAGAAAGAGTGGTCATTACAAGAAGATGAAGAAACAAAGATATGCATTTCAGATAAGGAGTCAGGTTGATATACTTGACAATGGATATAGATAGAGGAAATATGGTTAAAAGGCTGTTAAGAAGAACAAATTTCCAAGGTATATATATAGTATATATTATGTAGGCATGGTTGTCGCTATCAATCCGATTATCATTAATTAGATTATTAATTCATTCATTTTGACCTTAATTATGTGGCTTAATAATTTCTATATATCTAAAATGAAATTGAAATACTAGCTAGTAGCTACTACTTACTATTATAGGTTACTATCTTCTACGTACTCAATTTATATATACTACTAGTAATCAAAGTGTTTTTTAATAGTAATGAATGAATGATAGCCTTTGAAATGATTGTGTCTCCAAAGTCGAGAATGAAAATTCACTCACCTATTTGTATTAATTCTGTTCTTACTAGCTAGTAGTATAAATATTATGTAGGTAGTAGCGACGATGATAATAACTTGAAAATATATACTAAAAGTATTCTCATGAAGTAATTAGGATATTAATTTTACATACACTTTTGGATGCTTAAAATTTAAGATAATATGAAGACATACAACCCCCAAACCCCACAACAAGAACAATAATGGAAGGAATAAGAAAGAAAGAGCACTCTTTACCCCAGAGGATGATGCTGAAGTCCCACTAAAATTTAAACTGCAAGTACTGAAGCAATGGGAGCAAGTCCTGGACGTGTGACTGTGCATTGCTTGTTCAGTGTGTGATTAGTAGTGGACTATGCAATAAAAAGAAAATATAGAAAATGGACATCAATGATCAAAACCAACATAAAGTTAAAGAGGATGAAAGGGTGACAAATGGCCATTACATCTATAGGGGCAATCACATCATTGCAGAAGTAGCAGCCCAATCTTTTCCCTCCTTCTTTATCATGCTTCATGCAGTGAAACCTTGCTCATCTCAAGAGATAATATATTAGAATCTTCAAGAGTAGAACCGAAATGACCAGCTCCATAACGCATGACCAAGAAGCTATCAAACCCCAAAGCTGCTATTAAGGTAATCTATAAATGAAATAGGTAAAATAATAGGATATACTATGCAGTGAACTTTATCAGCCATCAGTGTATCTAGCATGAAGGCATCCAAGATTCACTATGCTAATTCTTGATATTTATTCCTTAGGTTGGTCAAGCTACATACATTCAAATGTACTACCTTGAGGTAGAGTACAATACCATGATATATCTCTTGATTAAGTGAGCTAATATAACATATACAAAGTAAGGCATGACATAAAACAATCTTTCGAGTAGCCAATTCAAAACTATTAGATTTCAAAACTAGGTTTCAAAGCCCAAGACACAAACTCGGATAGTTTAAATCAATTAATTTCAATTAAAGGTGTTACGATGCAATTAATACCATTTCAACTATTTATATATATTCAAGTTTAGAATAATAACCATACAAATGACCAATTTCATAATTTTACTTACAATCTAGGATTTTAGGCCCGAAAATACAATTCGGTTGAATGCTATTCATTTATTTAAATTGAATGTTTAGAAATACAATTAGACATATTTTATAACATAACATATAATCAATTGCTAAAAAATAATAAAAGAAATACCCAATTTAGCATAATTAGGGTTTTTGAGTTCGGAACGCAAATTTGATCAATTCTTGCTAACGTATACAAATTGACAATTTGGAATTGTAAGTAAATGTATTATAATGTAATTTATATAATCAATTGAATAAAATACTCCGATTACACAATCCAATTTAGACCCGCAAGAGTTTTGACCTAAAGATCCAATTCTAATCAATTTCACATAATTTTCCCAAATCAACACTTCCAATATGAAATTAAATACATTTCAAAAGATATTACAAAATCAATTGAGTGAAACAACTCAATTATGTAATCCAATTCCATTACATGTGAATTTTGACCTAGAAAGTCAATTCCAATGAATTCTACATAAATTTCTCAAATTGACAGTTCCAATATAAAATTAGATACTTTTAAAAGAATAACGTAAAATCAATTTGCCTAAAATAGCTTAATCGGATGAATCTGAAAAATTCGGGCACAACCTGGCCTAAAAGTAATTTTTCATAAATAAACCAAATGCACTACAATTAACCACTCTAAATTAATCATACAACATATATATATATATATAATTACACAGTCAATTTAGCTAATCATAAGCTAATTCATACTCAATTAATCAAAACGAGGGTTAGGGTTTTCATAAATTTATACCAAACGAAACTAACAAATTAGAACGGGTGAAGGCCAGAGAAGATGTGTCAAGGGTTGAGGATTGCTTGCTGGCAACCAGCGAGGCTCGTCGTGGCTGGAGGATGGTAGTGTGACTTGTGTTCAGCTTCTTGTGGCTGCTGCTGTGCGTGACTGCTGTTTGCTGCGGCACTAGAGCTGGCAGGCACAATGGTGGCGAGCGGCATGAGTGGCAACGTCGATGGTGGCCGACAGTCGGTTGTTGATAATAGAGGAGATGGGGAGAAGGTGAAATGCCCCGAAAATTCTAATTTTAAAAATTATATTTAAATAAGATTTTATTAGAAAAAATTAATTAAATAATTATTTTTTATTAAAATAAAAGGGAATTAATTAGGGCTATTTAAGAAGAAAATAATAAATATTTTTTATTAGAAATTTTTTGGCATTTTAGCCGATTAAAGATTTTACTTTAGAAATTAATTAAATAAATTGTTTTATTTAAAATAAGAAGGAGAAAATAGTTTCAAATTAATATTAATTTTATAAATAATTTAATTGGATAAAATTTGGGTGTTTTGTTAATTAAAATGGAATATATGAAAAATCTTTTAAAAATCCTAATTTAACCTAGAAAGGGATTTAAATATTATTTTATTTAAATATTCTTATTATTAAATATCCCAAATATTGTAATTAATTTAAATACCCAATATAATTATTTTTCCTTTTTTCCTTTTCCTTCCTCCTTTTTCTTTCTTTTCTTCTTTTTCTTTTTCCTCTCCTTTTCTCCATTTGGGTTACCCCTTCCGTGGCCCAGTTTTCCCCCCTTCTTCCTTTCCTTCGGCCCAGCCCGCACTGTGCAGGCGCCCCCTTCTGCCTCCCTTCTTAGCGCTGCGTTTTATTACTTTTCCATCCTAAACGCAGAGTTTTATTTAATTCACCCCCTCACCTCGTGCCCGGCCCGGTTTGCCGCCTTTCCTTTTCTTTTCTTTCTTCCCTAACCGCCCGATCCCCTACCTCCTTCTTCTTCTTCTTTTCTTATCCCCAGCCCCGTCGACTTTAACAAGAAAATAGTACATGGAACATTATAAGGGTATGGAGGAGACTGAATTAGGGTTTGGAGTAATTTACTCTGTGTTGTTGTGATTAGCTAGGATTGGAGTGGTTAATGGTGATTTGTTGTGGTTAATTAAGGTTTGAAATGGCTAATTATGGTTGTTATGGTTAAATAGGGTTTGGAGTGGTTAACTATGGTTTGTTGTGGTTGATTAGGGTTTGGTGTGGCTGCTTAGGGTTTTTGTTGTATTATGTGTAATTAGTGATTAAAATGTAATTATGATGGTAAAAATTATGATTTGTATGTATGATGATTCATGCATGTCTAGGGTGAAAACTTTGAATAAGACACTTAAGACACTAATCATTTAAAGGGGAAGATTATTGAGCCGGGTCCAGCCGATTCACCGGTTAGGAATAGTGGTTAGGGTTTTTACCCTATAAGTGATCGATCCACCGGCGAAAAATAGTGGTGTGGATTTCATCCAGCAAGGGTCTGGCCCGCCGGCAATAATAGTGGGGTAACTCAAGTTCAATAAACACAAACCAGAGTTTCTAAGACTTACAAGATACTAATTACTTACAGTGGAACACCATGTGAGTAGGAACTAGCCGATCCACCGGTAAAGAATAGTAGTGTGGACTATTGTCCCGCAAGTAACCGATCCACCCGGCGAATAATAGTGGTGTGGACTTTGTCCTGCAAGCGACCGCCCCACCGGCAATAATAGTGGGGTGTTTCTGTACTTATATGGATTTGATAAAAGGTATGGTGTATATCGACTTCCGATAAAAGATTAATTAAATAATTAATCTGGACTATAAATGGGCCTTTGTACTTTTACTTGAATGATCGTATGCATGTATATTATGGTGTTGATCTTTATGAGCTTTTATTATCCTGCATGATTTTATGTGACTATGTGTTGGCCTTAGTACTCGGTTACCTTACTCAGTAAGTAGTGTACTGACCACCCATTACATGGGTGTTACTCATTCCCACGAGTAGTATACCCTTCTGACTTTGTACAGGTGGGCGAGACATCAGTCGGGGTTGAGTGTTGAGCATGTTTTGGCTCAAAGTTCGAGAGTAGTATGGCTGGATCCACTCTTATTGTTATCCTATTTATTTCTATTATTTCTTCTTGTATCTGATTTATCTTGTTTGAATTATTACCTCGTATTAAATATTTTAAATAAACATTTTATCAATTGTAAGGTTACTCTCTCCGAGGAATTTTGATTTTGTACTCTGATTTTTATGTATGATCTTTCTTGTTCTTTTATGAACTATTGGTTTGAGTTTGATGTTAATAATTTTCTTTAGCCTTGGCACTTGGTACTGAAAATGGTCGGAGAGAACCGGTTTGGTACTAAGTATAGCAGTAGCATCCCTAAAATTCACGGGTTTTAATTTAATCATTTCTATTTTAATTACTTCCGCTTTCCAAAAAAAAGTAGTGAATTTTGGGGTGTTACAGAAGGAAGAAAGATGGGGCGTAGAGGGAAGGGAGCTCGACGGGAAAAAGAACAGAAGAGAAGGGAGAGAAGAAGAGAGAAAGGGAAAAGGAAGAGGACAGTGGTCTTTTTTTTTTTTTACAAATACATGCACACATGTAAATAAATACTATACATCTAAAAATATTGTTGAAAAATTTTATCTAAAAATTATTTCAAAAGGATCCGAAGGCCTAATATCGATATAAGAGCTATATAAAGAATTTCAAAAATGTTTTCAAAAATTTTTACCAACGAGTGTAAATATCTATATTATTTACAAATATACATTATAAGACCTCGAAATAATATCTTCTTTTTTAACTTTAGAAAATATTTATAAAAAAATATAATTAGAAAACTTTCAATTAAGATAAATTATAATAGAAATACATTCATAAAAACTATAAACAGTTTTCATATAAAAATAAAACACTTATCCGAATAAATATCTTTATTTTAAATAAATCGTAATGCTTATTAAAATAAAAAAATATAATAAAAACAATATTTAAAATAAATCAAAAGAAATATTTCTATAAGTTTTTGAGCAACTAAAAATAAAATAACACATTTTTAAAAAGTCATTCATAAGCCAAAATGAAAAAAAATGGAAAGAAAAACATAAATAAGTTGTGAAAATCTTTAATTTAATATTTTTTAAAGATCTTATCGACCTCTTAAAAATAAATAAATTCAAAGATAAAAATATTTACTACGGATAAAGATATTAGAAGGTTATATAATAGATGACATTAAAGATAATATTTCAAATACATTCAAGAAATATTCCTATAATAGTTTAAATGACTAAAAATAATTTAACACATTTTCAGAAAAGCCATATGTAAGCCCTAAAAAAATAATTCTATTTATAATAATTAATTTTTATAAAATTTATTATACTAATTATAATTTTTTTCTTACAAATAATATAATTAATTTTAGTGCTACTAATAATAATATTATTAATTATCTTATAATATTATTAAATAATAATTAGTATTATTTAAAAATATTTAATATAAAATTAATATTTTATAATGTATTATTAAGATAATATTAATCATAATTTATAATAAAATAATATTTTATAAATTTGCCAAAAGCCATCTAATTCACTTATTGAGTATTTAATTTAACAATTTAACACTTACCAAAAATTAGTTAATTATTATATGGTTGATATCAAATTGAAAAATTAGCAAAAGTGATTTTATAGGCGATTATCTTTATAGATGGTATATATAATATGGCGGTAAATCTGGTTTCTATTCATATATACAGATATCAATGGAAAGGATCTTAATTCTTGATAGTAATCGAAGACTTCCAAGGAAAGAATCTAATAAATATATGACTTTGTATTTAATTAAAATTTATCAAAAGTTATTTAATTCAAAATTTGGCTACCGATTATGCAACTAATATTGTATAAATTTGCCAAAAGCCATCTAATTCACTTATTGAGTATTTAATTTAACAATATAACACTTACCAAAAATTAGTTAATTATTATATGGTTGATATCAAATTGAAAAATTAGCAAAACTGATTTTAAAGGCGATTATCTTTATATATAATATAGCGGTAAATCTAGTTTCTATTAATATATACAGAGATCAATGGAAATGATCTTAATTATTGATTGTAATCGAAGACTTCCAAGGAAAGAATCTAATAAATATATAACTTTGTATTAAATTAAAAATTTATCAAAAGTTATTTAATTCAAAATTTGGCTACTGATTATGCAACTAATATTGTATAAATTTGCCAAAAGCCATCTAATTCACTTATTGAGTATTTAATTTAACAATTTAACACTTAACAAAAATTAGTTAATCATTATATGGTTGATATCAAATTGAAAAATTAGCAAAAGTGATTTTATAGACGATTATCTTTATAGATGGTATATATAATATGGCGGTAAATCTGGTTTCTATTAATATATACAGAGATTAATGGAAATGATCTTAATTCTTGATTGTAATTGAAGACTTCCAAGGAAAGAATCTAATAAATATATAACTTTGTATTTAATTAAAAATATATCAAAAATTATTTAATTCAAAATTTGGCTACCGATTATGCAACTAATATTGTATAAATTTGCGAAAAGCCAACTAATTCACTTATTGAGTATTTAATTTAACAATTTAACACTTACCAAAAATTAGTTAATTATTATATGGTTGATATCAAATTGAAAAAATAGCAAAAGTGATTTTATAGGCGATTACCTTTATAGATGATATATATAATATAGAGGTAAATCTGGTTTCTATTAATATATACAGAAATCAATGGAAAGGATCTTAATTCTTGATTGTAATCAAAGACTTCCAAGGAAAGAATCTAATAAATATATAACTTTGTATTTAATTAAAAATTTATCAAAAGTTATTTAATTCAAAATTTGGCTACCGATTATGCAACTAATTTTGTATAAATTTGCCAAAAGCCATCTTATTCACTTATTGAGTATTTAATTTAAGAATTTATCAGTTACCAAAAATTAGTTAATTATTATATGGTTAATATCAAATTGAAAAAATAGCAAAAGTGATTTTATAGGCGATTATCTTTATAGATGGTATATATAATATAGCGGTCAATCTGGTTTCTATTAATATGTACAGAGATTAATGGAAATGATCTTAATTCTTTATTGTGATCGAAGACTTCCAAGGAAAGAATCTAATATATATGCAACTTTGTATTTAATTAAAAATTTATCAAAAGTTATTTAATTCAAAATTGGCTACCAATTATGCAACTAATATTGTATAAATTTGCCAAAAGCCATCTAATTCACTTATTGAGTATTTAATTTAACAATTTAACACTTAACAAAAATTAGTTAATCATTATATGGTTGATATCAAATTGAAAAATTAGCAAAAGAGATTTTATAGACGATTATCTTTATAGATGGTATATATAATATGGCGGTAAATCTGGTTTCTATTAATATATACAGAGATTAATGGAAATGATCTTAATTCTTGATTGTGATCGAAGACTTCCAAGGAAAGAATCTAATAAATATATAACTTTGTATTTAATTAAAAATTTATAAAAAGTTATTTAATTCAAAATTTGGCTACCGATTATGCAACTAATATTGTATAAATTTGCCAAAAGCCATCTAATTCACTTATTGAGTATTTAATTTAACAATTTAACACTTACCAAAAATTAGTTAATCATTATATGGTTGATATCAAATTGAAAAAATAGCAAAAGTGATTTTATAGGCGATTATCTTTATAGATGGTATATATAATATAGCTGTAAATCTGGTTTCTATTAATATATACAGAGATTAATGGAAATGATCTTATTTCTTGATTGTGATCGAAGACTTCCAAGGAAAGAATCTAATCAATATATAACTTTGTATTTAATTAAAAATTTATAAAAGTTATTTAATTCAAAGTTTGGATACCAATTATGCAACTAATATTGTATAAATTAGCCAAAAGCCATCTAATTCACTTATTGAGTATTTAGTTTAACGATTTAACATTTACCAAAAATTAGTTAATTATTATATGGTTGATATCAAATTGAAAAATTAATATATAAAGAGATCAATTTAAAGGATCTTAATTCTTGATTGTAATCAAAGGCTTCTAAGGAAAGAATCTAATAAATATATAACTTTATATTTAATTAAAAATTTATCAAAAGTACTTCTAAGGAAAGAATGTAATAAATATGTAACTTTGTAAAAAAAAATGGTTGACCGTAAAAATCAATATTTAAGAAAGGTCGTAAGTGGTAACTGCCAATAATGTTTGAAATATTCGAGGAAATGAATATGTACATTTCCTTACACTAATAAAGTTACTATTGAAAAAGGAGGGTAAAAAAAGGGTTACAAATCTTCCTCAAATTTTAATATAAAGTCTCGACGTCCGCTCAGAACATGGAAAATTCATCTCTCGTCCAAGTTCCATAGTCTGTACTCTGTACTGTACGTAACACTCACACGCACACTCTCTGTCTCTCCAGTTGATGGCGACGGCGGGGAACTCGACATTGGCTGATGCAGCTTACGAAGGAAGGGGCGCTCGAGCAGGCGGCCAGTTTCGGAAACGGCACATGAGAAAGACTACTGCACCATACAATCGGCCGACGACGGCCCGCTGGTTATCGAAAGTAGTTGACCCAGCATCAAAGATCATAACCTCTGCCGCAAACAAAATATTCGGTTCAGTCTTCCGTAAATGCCACATTCCGACGACGGAGCACTCTCCAGGTTTCCTCCTCCTCCTAATTAAGCCGCCTCTCTCCGACCGAACGTGGTCGTTTCATAAAGAAATCTGCATGGCATATATGGTTAAAGTATTGAATTTCCTGAACGATAGTGAGTGGAGTTTCAAGTGTTACTTTTGAAATGTTTCCACTGATTGTTCCCTTAGATAAAGTATTAGAACGGGGGACGGTACCACGTTTTTCATTCTGATCTTTTTTCTTTTACTGGTTATATAAGATTGGATGAATGCGGCATTTGTCATATATATATATATATATATATATATATATATACGCATTATGTTCCCCCACCCCCCGTTTTTTTTGGATATGTTATATATATATATATATATACCACATACCTGTTTTTCATTCTGATCTTTTTTTCTTTTTTCTTTTTCTGGTTATATAAGATTGGATGAATGCGGCATTTGTCATATATATATATATATATTAACGCATTATGTCCCCCCCCTTTTCTTTTGATATGTTATATATATATATTATATATATACCACATGCCTATTTTTCATTCTGATCTTTTTTTTTCTTTTTCTGGTTATATAAGATTGGATGAATGCGGCATTTGTCATATATATATATATAAAACGCATTATGTTTCCCCCCTTTTTTTTTGATATGTTATACATACATATATATATATATATATATATATATATATATATATATATATATATATTGGGCTTCTACTGTATACCATTCCAACATCAACATCGTGCATCTTCATATAGATCGCAAGACAATTTAGTTGTTATTAGGTCATATATGGATGCCGCCACATGCACCAATATTTCTTTTCGTAGAGGAGGTCTAGCATGCAAAGTCAAACTCCTTTCTTTCTTCTTTTTTTTCTTTTTCTTTTGACTTCCGCTCATTGGATGTGCCCAACTACAAAATCAATTCATCTTCATTATTTTCTTGAGTGGATCGTATTGTTGTTTGTAGTTTATATATATTCCCGTACTTTTGCTACGTGTACTTCATGATTCAATTTTTATTTTTAATCTTTTTTTGTTTGATAGCTTCTGTCCTTAACATCATCTTTTGGTACGATGTACATTATTTGATCAGGTCAAATCACGAGGGATTCAAAGGACAGCCGTCTAGATCAGCTGCCATTGACTGTAAGCTGACTTGATGTTGATTCTATCGCTACTTGTTATCATATAGGTGTTTTCAGTATGAGTACTTGAATCATGAATATATAGATAAATTGTTCTCTTGATTATCAACGAATGCCATCTTTTGGTGATATGTTCCCCTGAGTTCATTCAATTTCCAATTAAGCGTCATATCGTTCTGCGTTTTAAATTTGAGGTATTCATGATATATAACCTTTTAAGGGAATAAGGACGGAGGAATGAAAACAAAGCCTTTCTGACTAGGGGTTAAGAGGATATTATGATTCCCCCCCTCATTCTGTCCTGTTGTTGTTTTCCTTATATTATTTGTTCCTTGATCTTCAGGCGAACTATTCTGCTCTCTGCCAACAGGGTAACAGCAGAGAAATTCGAAATCTAGATACTAGTTTTAACGGTAACAGGGTTGCCGAACTTAAGCCCATGCTGAAGAAGGAGAAACTTACCAGGCAAGGTTTATTTATTTATTTATTTATTTTTTAGAGTGCATGTGTAATTAATGAGTTCTTGCATGTTGCCCCTAAAGAACTATTTGCTTGGATTCTCCACTGTCCTGCTTTTGTAGTTGTTCATCATCTTTAGGATTGATTTCAGAATTAGCCTGCACGTAAATTGAAGGACTGCATGTATTCGCTGGTCTACTAGATGTGATCTCAGAATATTTAATATTCAACAAGTACTTCCACTAGATTATCAATAGCCATCGGGGAGGACGATACCCGGATCTGGTTTTAGATTGTGTGGACTAATGTGCTAGTTGATATTTGCTTTTTACTAGCTTCATCGCTCGCGTGTATTGCAGGTCCGAGATAGATCGTGTTGCTGCTCGATCGCTTGTATTTGTGTTTTTTGACTTAGATTATCGCGTTGCAGGTCTGATGGTGCTCTTGGAGATAAGAAGGAAAAGTGTGAAGTGAAGGCTGAGGGTCTTGGACATGAGAATTGGGCTAAACAAAGGGAATTTGCCATCGGGGCAAGAGTACGTTTTTGGACCCTGTTTTCTGTAGTACCGTATTTTCTCAAGTCGATGATAATATATATATATATATATTAATATATATATACTCTTGTTCTTCTAATCTTAATTAATACACCTTTACAACCGTGAACTGTATACTCCAGGATCTTAGAGATGACGATACTTCTCGGCCTGCTGGGCTTATCAAAGTACACACGTCCGCAAAAGCATCTCCTAATCTGTCTCCTGCTCCAAAGGCAGTAAGTGGCGAAGTTGGGATTTTTTGTTGTTGTTGTTCTTATCCGGTCCGGCTTATGTATGTGGTATCCTTTGCAGGTTCTCAAGCGCAGGATTTCAATATTCCAAAGTGATATTGGCACTGTTGGTCCTATACGGAGGATCCGGCGAAAGCTTAATCTTCTGTCTTCTAAGAACTTCGCCTTACCTGCTGCTTGTCCAAGTTTGATGGTACAGAGTGTTGGAACTGCGTCAGCTGATCAACACATTCATGTAACGCATCCATCAATTTCATCAAAGAAATCCGCGGAGAATGCTCAATTTAATGAGCCCGAGAAACTGGTAAATATATATATATATATATCATTATTATTACTGGCTAATTGGTATTATATATATGTTGATCGATATATTTTAACTTCACAGGAAAAACCTTATCCGAGACAGGGAGATACCTGTGAACTGAGGGATTCAAGGCTCGGAACTCTCTATGATCTCTCGGAGCCAACACGTATGACCTCCTCTGCTTGCCCTCCTAAAAAGTCTCAGGTCCTTTCGCTTTCTCTCTCTTTTTATATATACCGTATACTCCCTCCCTCAGCTTAACAAGTATCTTAAAATTGATTTTCACCTTATGATCATTTGGATGGTAAACAAATCAAGTTACAACGTTCCTTTCAATTGAAGTTCTTGTTATATTAGTGGCAATAGTTGTTTCTAGTAGCACGCTAAAACCAACCGGTTAAAAAAAAAGAAACTAAACTAAAAATATGACATGATTACCTATCACCACTATATGAATGGATTCTCTAGCATCAATTCTTGTTTCAGACTTCCAGGATCATATTAATTCATCAACTAGCTATGGTCTTCGATATATATAAGATTAGCGACCCACGCAAGCTGTTTAGTTATTCTGCTTATTATGTGATATCCTTCGCAGGCTCTCAAGCTCAGAAGGTCAGAGCTGGAAAGCGACATTGCTCCTATACGGAGGATCCGCCGAAAGCCTACTTTGTTGTATTCTAAGGACTTGGGCTTGCCTGCTTCGGGAGCTTCTGCTGTTTCCCAAGGGCAATCGGCTCTTTCAGATGGGCGAGAAGAGGTGGCATCCGAGACACCGGAAACTTTTGCACCTCTGGAAAATAAGTTGACTTCATCTAGTAAGTCAGATATTGAGCATGGTAGTAATGTTAGACTGGCGAATGGGGATCCCAAACCTTCTGATAAAACAGTGGCGAATGAGGATCTTTTACCTTCTGATAAAACAGTGCCATCTAAGGCTTCAATAGCCACCCTTGATGCTCCAGAAAAGAGGTCAGCTTTCCAGATGAGTGCACAAGAGGTATGTGACCTATGATTATCCAAGTAGCACCGATTGTCTTATTTTGTAATGCAATGAATCTGTCATGTTCCAACACTGCATTTTGTGATGTTTTTCCTTAAATTTTGCTAGTATTATCTGGAGCTGGATGATGACCTGCAACCGAATGAAATAGAGACGGATTTCACCTTCCCTATACTTCCGCCCATACCTGATGTTACCTTCCCTATATTTCCGGCTTCATCTGTGGTTAGCGCCGGTGTTCAGCCAGCTGCAGTTGCTTCTGAATCAATTCCTGAAGTTAGCAATATCCCTTCGCTGAAAGAAGCAGAGGCTGCTGGAAAGGCGTCACCGATTGCCGATCAAACTATCAGTGCCGGTATAGCTCATTCTAACGTCGGAAGTGGCATTTTCAGTTTCGGTTCGACTTCCTCAGTTGGCGATACCCTTGATGCTCCAGAAAAGAGGTCAGCTTTCCAGATGAGTGAACAAGAGGTATGTGACCTATGATTATCCAAGTAGCACCGATTGTCTTATTTTGTAATACAATGAATCTATCATGTTCCAACACTGCATTTTGTGATGTTTTTCCTTAAATTTTGCTAGGATTATCTGGAGCTGGATGATGACCTGCAACCGAATGAAATAGAGACGGATTTCACCTTCCCTATACTTCCGCCCATACCTGATTTTACCTTCCCTATATTTCCGACTTCATCTGTGGTTAGCGCCGGTGTTCAGCCAGCTGCAGTTGCTTCTGAATCAATTCCTGAAGTCAGCAATATCCCTTCGCTGAAAGAAGCAGAGGCTGCTGGAAAGGCGTCACCTATTGCCGATCAAACTAGCAGTGCCGGTATAGCTCCTTCTAACGTCGGAAGTGGTATTTTCAGTTTCGGTTCGACTTCCTCAGTTGGCGGCAGCAAGCAGCAGGCTTGTAATGCGAGTGAACCGACAGTCTGCACTCTATTTGCACCTGCCACACAGATCATGCCTAGTCTTCTTGCCACATCAGCTTCTATCCCCGCTGTTGGGTCTAGCGTGTCCTCAATCGCTATTTCTGCTAGCTCAAAGTTTTGTTCCTTCTCTGCTTCGTGCCCTGTCCATGTATCTTCCCCTTCAGATACTTCTCTAACCTCTAACTCTGGTAGCTTTGTGTATGGTTCTTTTCCTGCTTCGAGCCCTACACTTGTATCTTCTCCTTCTTCTTCTTCAAAGTCATCTTCATTGGCCCAGCCTGTCAGCAGTAGCAATGGCATTGCGTCTGGCATATTTGGTTCTAGCTGTCAGCCTGCTATCGGCACATCAATTGGTTCGGGGTTCAACTCTTCATCGCAGCCAACTGATTTCACTTCCGGGGCATATTCTGGTTCCAGTGCTTCTAGTAACAGTACACCATCCCAATCAAGTGGTTGCCATTTTAGCGCATCTTTTGGTTCTGGTCCTGCTGGTAACAGTGCTCAAACTAACTCAGATGGTTTTACTTTTCGGCTATCTGGGTGTGCCAACAACAGCGTACCCATGGTGTTTGGTTCTACTGGATCATCGTCGGGCTCCATTTTCTCATTTACACCTTCATTATCCGCATCCATACCTACATTCGCTTCAGCAACACCATCTGCATCACAGCCTGGATTTGGAAGCTCAAGTGGTGCCTTTGTATTTGACAGCCCTGACCTCATGATCATAGAGGATAGCATGGCGGTGGATTTAGTGCAGGCATCTACACCGATGTCACAGTGGCCAAAAACTTCCCTTTTGTTTCCCACTGTTGCATTTGGCGGTCCTCCAGAGGATAGCATGGAAGTGGATTTAGTGCAGGCATCTATACCGATGTTACCGCCTTCAACAACTTGCTTTTCGTTTTCGACTGTAGCATCTGGCTGTCCTGCCGTGGATAGCATGGTAGTGGATTCAGTGCAGGCATCTACACCACCGCGACAAGTGTTTGGTTTGTCGCCGATGTTACAGCCATCAACAACCGGCTTCGTGTGTCCAGCTGATGATCTGATGAACATGGATGATAGTACGGCAGAGGATTCAGTGATGACATCTACACCAGGGAGATTGTTTGGCCAATCAACATCCCCCTTTGCGTTTCCAACCGAGGAAAGTCCTTTCCAATTTGGAGACCCTCAGCAATGTTGTGAGAGGATTAAGAGAACGAAGTGGAGACGGGATGCAGAGGATGGGGGGTATTGGGATAAACGCAAACATATCCAACCAATTCTCCCTTTCCTGTCCTCTTTTCCGGAAGCAGCCCACGATCCTCACCTTAGATAAAGTATTAGAGTGGGGGACGGTACCACATGCCGGTTTTTCATTCTGATCTTTTTTTCTTTTTTCTTTTTCTGGTTATATAAGATTGAAATTGATTGATTAGAGGCTCGCAGTTATTTGGATGAATGCGGCATTTTTTTTGCTACGTTATACATATGTATATATATTGGGCTTCTACTGTACACCATTCCAACATCAACATCGTACATCTTCATATAGATCGCAAGACAATTTAGTTGTTATTAGGTCATATATGTATACCGCCACATGCACCAATATTTCTTTTCGTAGAGGAGGTCTAGCATGCAAAGTCAAACTCCTTTCTTTCTTCTTTTTTTCTTTGGTCACCTCCCTCTCACCTCTATAAATAAATCATCCAAACTTGGAATGAAATTCATTTGTTGATCTACTAATAAATTCAAATTTGTTGGTTTGAACCCGTATTTAAGTGTTTTTTTTATAGATATTTGATAATATACTCATGGCTCTTATAGCCATGGTTCCAATCTGTGCTCCATTTGGTTCATCTAAACATGACAAAAGAAACGATCAACATTGCTTCCCCTATGAGTTTGAGCTGTGTGCAGAGGTAAAGCAGATGCCTTGGAGGTGTGTATACCATCCCGATTGTATCCTGCCATGGTTGGAGTTGCATAATTCTTGCCCTATCTGTAGGTACGAGTTGCCTACCGATGATCCTGATTATGAACAACGGACTAGTAGGAATTCTTCTTCAGCCAATCAAATTGCGCTTGCTACAGATCTTTCGGGAGGGTCAGCTGGGAGTGTGATTGCTGAGAGCGGAGCCGGTTCTGGTGGCAATGGTGATGTTGCATCACAGGACATTCTTCAGACCGATCAACCTGTGGATAGGAGGTTTCGGATAACTTTGCCGTGGCTTTTCAGGGCATTTGCTTCGCAGGCTGAGGCAAGTAATAGCGGCACTCGTATTCATAGTGGTAATAATGACGGGGGAAATAATCAGAACCTTGGATCAGAGACTAGACAGGAAGACTTGGACTGAATTTTCAGGTAACCTTGTGCAATATTTTCCTTCGAAGTTCCTGCCAGTGATAAGATTGTGTGTGGATTTTGTTTATATTTTTCCGTCTTTTGTTTACGTTTTATTTTTTATTTTGGTTATATTTTTATTCTGTTTTGTTGAATGTGGTATTCGGCTCTGGTAATTTTACCTAGTACTACGCAGATGCTTAGTGCCTTGAGTATGTGCCTGTTTTTGTATTCCGTAACTCGTGTTCACGAAGGAATTTAAATGGGTCAGTACCGAGTCTTGGTTCCTTCTTGGGAATAAAGTTTTGGGATAATCGTGGAGCAAAGGTGCTATACAGAAGATTATAGTAGCACTGTTGAATTTCAAGGAAAATTTATTCGGTTACGTTTGTTCTCTTGGTTTAGTGTGACGATTAAATATATGCTTTCCTGTAGATAACGTGGAAAATGATGATGCCATATCACATTTTTTACAATGAAGTGGAGGCTTGAAAGGTTGTGGTGCTCGCATCTAGCATGCTGGGGGATGATTATTTGGCTTGACTGAATACACTGCCAGTTGAAGCAGGAAACCGTAGTAAGGTTGATAGAGAGGTAGTGATACACGATATAATTTGTTAAATAAAGGAAAACAGATACTAAACCTTAGTAGAATATTCATTTCTTGGCCGACAATCATCAATAGTTTAGTTTTCTGTTCTATGGAGAAACAGTACCTTTGATCATTCACAAGGCTATCTCATTAATTGTCCTTGTCGTTCTACCTGTATCCGTTTAACTTTAAACAATAGATTATCGAGTCGAATTCTCGTGCAAAAATTTTCTCATATATACTCTTTATCCCATCCTCTTCTTTAGGCCCAACTGATATGAATTAGGAATATTTATATGGAGCTTATTTATCTGTTTTGTGCTCTTAGAAATTGTATATTTTACCAAAATTCAGGGTCCAGCGCTATCAAAAGTGGGACCTATGAATGAGTCAATTAAGGGATCTGGAGTTGCTGCTGCCAGGCATATTAGATGGGGCCTAAGCCGTCCTTCACATGGTGGTTGCTTCTGTAGGAGGAAGTATACCTCAGACCTCAGAGAGGTATGCCAGATGATGTAGAAACTTCTACTGGACAACCTTTGAGCTTGCTAAAAGGTCAAGTTCGAAGTGTCATTTTGTGTGCTCTGATCAAGGAGAATTTACATGGGTGAAGAATAAGATAATGCCCAGACTGGAATCTTCTTGGATATCTTGAGGATTTAGCTAATAGTTACATTGTCTTTGATATGTTCTTAACATTGCTTTACCACAAGGCCAAATAAATTTGATTTTGGCTTAACCTTTGATTGCCTTCTTCCCTGCTTTAATGCTCAAGCTGCTGAAATTTGTTCTTTTCTTTTGAAGACACAGGACAGGTGTGATTGAGAAGAGGAGGATTCTCAATTTACAGAAGAGTACACGAGAAGAAACTAATTCTTTTGATCAGAAATGTACTTGTCTAAATAAAAGGTTGGCTGACGTATTCTTTGGTCCACAAGAAGAGGCTAGCATCATCATATATTGGACTTGTTGGAAGAAAAGAATCACATAGGACCATTGCTATAGAAGCGCCCATTAGGCAGGTTTGTGAGCAGGTTTATCATTCAGATGTCTGCCTGATAGGAGTTTCAGCTCGCTAGTTCTTAAAGTGTTCAATTCTATTATATTGTTCGTGGACATCTTTGCATTTAATGTTGGGTTGTATACTATGTCCATCTGCGACAAGAGTATCCATGTATATATTTTTTTTCTCCCCCTTCCTTGAGTTTATAATTTTAAGGCAAACAATAGTATATGAGATAGGATGAATGAAGGTTGTGAAATCCTATCAGCATCCAAACTCACAGAGGAAGATGTTCTGAAACAGATGAGTTGGGTTTGTTTCTTTTGGTAGATTTCCGCTGGGAGCTTACTTTGGAATGGAAGAGAAGTTGTTTTGATCTTTGATAACTTCTAGTTCCTTAACGGGTGTTTATTGGTGTCACTATTATCTCTTTCTAAGTGTTGATTGATCTCATGTCACAAACAAGAAGGGGGCATTTGGATGAATGCGGCATTTGTCATATATATATAAACGCATTATGTTTCCCCCCTTTTTTTTGCTACGTTATACATATATATATATATATTGGGATTCTACTGTATACCATTCCAACATCAACATCGTACATCTTTATATAGATCGCAAGACAATTTAGTTGTTATTAGGTCATATATGTATACCGCCGCATGCACCAATATTTCTTTTCGTAGAGGAGGTTTAGCATGCAAAGTCAAACTCATTTCTTTCTTCTTTTTTTTTCTTTTTCTTTTTCTTTGGTCACCTCCCTCTCACCTCTATAAATAAATCATCCAAACTTGGAATGAAATTTATTTGTTGATCTACTAATAAATTCAAATTTGTCGGTTTGAACCTCTATTTAAGTGTTTTTTTTATTTATTTTTAGATATTTGATAATATATGCATGGCTCTTATAGCCGGCACACCATGACGTTCCAATCTGTGCTCCATTCAGTTCATCTAAACATGACAAAAGAAACGATCAACATTGCTCTCCCCGGATATTACTGCAGCTATGCATTGATTAAGAATACAACAATTTACTTAGGGTAGATTTATAATAGAGGGTATTTTTGTTTGAATTGTCCATGATATACCACACATGGATATGGTTTCGATATTTGTAACAAAAAAAGAAAAACAAAAGAAATCCTTCCATGAAGGGGGAGTATGTCCAGCTAAAATGCTAAATTAATCTAAATAAATTCTCCAAAGACTAGTACCTTGAATAACATAAAAAAAAACTCATGAATATCAAGAGGAAGATCAATAATGGTATGGCCAAGAAACATTTGATGTTCAATTTAGCTTAGCCATTGGGATTGATTCAAAAATTCAATAATTGTTATTATGTACCTACTATAAGCAGGAACATTATTTCTGTTTTTTGTTTGGATAAGGAAGGTTTTTAATTCATTATTAAGAATAATAGTTGTTCCTTTTATTTGAATGAAGTGTTTTATAGTTGAGCCCGAATGAATAATGGGCTTTATGTTCTAGATCTTGTTATGCCTTTTTATAGCATAAATACTACGAGATTCAAATCCAAGATAAATGGATCCTTCTAAAGCTCACAAATTAATTATCAAGTGATTTGTATTTGGATTGAAAATTTACCAAAAAACATTTAGTAATCATCGACCTAACTAGTATTTTATGTATTTTCCAAAACTCATCTAATTACTATAAATATTACTTTGTATTTAATTCAAAATTTACCAAAAGTTATTTAATTCAAAATTTTGTTATTGATTATGCAACTAATATTATGTAAATTTACCAAAATCCATCTAATTCACTTATTTATTATTTAATTTAACACTTAACAAAAGTTATTTAATTATCATATGGCTGATATCAAATTGAAAAATTAGCAAAAGCGACTTTATAGTGGGTCAACTCTATAAATGGAATATATAGTATAGGTGTGAGTCTAATCTCCATTAATATATACATAGATTAATCGAAAGGACCTTAATTTCCTATCTTAATTGAATACTTACAAGGTAAGAATATAATAAATATAAAACTTTAAGAAAAAAGGTTAGCCATAAAACTAAAAATCCATTATGATTAAATCTATTCGCATCCTTCTAGCAATTGTGGTATTTCATGATTATGAGATATGGCAAATGGATGTCAAAATAGCATTACTTAATGGTTATTTACAAGAGGATGTGTATATGGCATAGTCTAAAGGTTTTGGACATCCTAGAATGTAATACTCCCATTTTTAGTTCTTAAAAAATTTATTTTGTAGAAGCGTTAATTGCTAAAGATAATAGATGTTACCACCACACTTAGCATAAGTCTAGTTCCCTCACCTTTCTTATGCCAAGTGCTAAGGCTAAACCAACCAAACCAAAAACAAATCAATGGAAATAAGAGAGATTATATAAATAAAGGTTATGGATAAATATTTTTTCGTACAACAACAGTAATCAAAATAGCTAGGGACATAAGAGTCCAAAGAAAAACTGATACAGCAAAAACTAGTATCCGTAGCTACAATATCTGTTTGCCCTAACTTTTAGACCCGTATACCTATTATGAGAATGGAACCCCTTCCCACGGGCTCCACTTATCTTAGCCACTCTTATAAGCTTCATGCCATTCCATGGCCTTCATATAGTCATTTGTAATTGTAGTATCAATATGACTTATTCGTACTAAGTAAATTATAATACTTCACAAGAGGTAGCATACCCACATTGCACATAATCACGCAATGATCCAAAATATGCTCAAATACAATCACATGCCATAATAATATATAATAAATCATGGATCAATACATACATATAAATATATATCATTAGAGTCTCATGCTCAACATTCAACCATACTCAACCAAGCCATGTCATTTCATGGTACACAATAACCATATCAAAATCCTTGGCTAAAGCTAACTAATCAAATCAATTCCAATTAACTTAGTAAGGCACTAAGGCAACTACTGAACCATCAATCCAATATATACCAAAAACTGAGGTAGGGCACTGAGGAAACTACCGAACCCAACAATACATACCAAGGCCATCAACGAGTATTCCTTTATTATTTATATTACTTGAGGGAATACAATTAACCTAGAGACACTGAGGTACACCCCGTCATATTGGTGCATGAAGGTAACACAATACCCATACTCTAGAACCTAGGGGCATGGCAGTATGCTTGGTCATATTGGCGTACATAGGCAACACAATATCCTCCAACCTCAGTCACCTAATCCTTAAGTATCAATAACCCCCTATAGGGCCCATAAGTCACATATAGAGTAGATAAGGGCCTTGTTGGGGGCATAGAGGCACACTAGCGAATCAAATCAAATGAGGGCTGTCATCTCATCTCTAAGGTAGCTAACCTTAGAGAGCAACCATTCCTAACCTCTTGATCTTCTACTTTAAATATTGTTATTTTATGAGGTGATCACAAACATTTCATACCGTACAATCATTTCCATTTCCATACTTAAAAATTTTCCATTATTTTCAATTATTCAGATAAATCCTAAGGTCATTGGTCTTATTTAAAGTTAAAGTCAATACTAAGGTCAACCTATAAAAATTCTAAGGCTATCATATGTCCAATTATTCACATTAGATGCATTAGGTCAAAAATGACCAAAATGCCTTTAAAACCCTAATTTCATCATTTTTATCCAATTCTGTAGCAAATAATATTATTACAAGAAATTTGTCATGAAAAGGCTAAAAGATAAGTATTCACAATATTTTAGCACGTAGGTAATTTTTATGGTTTAGCGATTGACTATATTTTCCACTTTTCATACATTTATTGAGTTGTGCCCTCAAAAACCCTAATCATGCATTCTTCATGTGTCACACATTCCATGGAGCATGTATATATATATATATTAAGCACAATATTACATTTAATAAGGTAATTATCATCATGGTACATGTAGGGAAAAATCTCTAACCCTAGAACATGTGAATAACAATTATCATATTCTAACCCTAATCATGCGTATATATTTTTATGCTTTTTATATCAACCCTAACTACCATGTGTACTTATCATGGCATTTAAATCCTCACTTAACAAGCATAAAGCCCTAGGCATGCATATGTAAACCATACAACATGTTACTCATGTATATACTCCACTTTCAATAATCGTGGTTATTATTTATATAACATGTTATCATTTTATTTTGCATGTCATAATACTTGAATAATATAGAACCCTAGCATGATTATAGGTCTAACCAATCCTATCATGCTCGCACATAAATTCTACTACCTTATGAGTAATTGGATTTACCTAAACCTAAGCTTATATAAAAACCGCCAAAAATCGTCTTCTCTGAGATCCTCAAAAATTACCTAATAAATTAACACCCAATCACATACATATATTAGAATATAATAATATACAATAATGATAACACAAAAATACTAAAATAATTTAGAGCCACTAACCAGTCAAATAAGTAAGAGGGAAATCAAAAATCTTAACACCAAAAGAGGAAGGCTTTTTGCTAAGAAAGTAGAGGGTGGTAATGGTGGACCTGGCCAGTGCTTGGGAGGGGAGAGTAGCAGAAAATAGTGCAGAAAAGGGGGAAGAAAAGGTGCAGCACAAAGGGTTGAAGGAGGGGAAGGAGCTTTGATGGAAAATGGTGTAGCACAAGGGGAGGAGCTTCGGCCAAAATTGCCGAAGCTAGGTGTGTTGGCTTCGGTGGAGTTTGCTGCAAGTTGGGGAGGGGTTGTAGTAGATATTTTTGCAACTAGGGGGTAGGAACAGAAGCTCTTGCTGTAGCAAAGGTAGGGGCTACAAAAAGGGAAGGTGTGGCAAGGAGAAGGGGTATGGTGGAATTTGGTGGTTAGTATTTTGTGTGTAGTTTGGGGGTTAGTTTTGGCCAATTTTGCTGTAGCTTGGGGGTGGGAATGGCAACTCTTTCTGTAGCAAAGGTAGGGGTTGCAGAAAGGGAATGTGCAGCAAAAAGAGGAGGTTTTGTGGGAGTTTTCGATGGGGGTAAAAATGGCAGAAAACAAGAACGATGATGGTTTCTTTTTTCTTATACATGGCACAAAATTGATAAAATGGAGATGTTAAGAAGAGCATGGTGTGTAGGGAAAGGAGGAGCAAAACAAGGGGAAGGAATCGTGCATAGTAGGAGAGTGGTGTGATGGATGGTTGTATTGGGGAGGAAGGGTAGGGTGAGTTTAGTAAATTTAGTATAGGATATGGGTAAATTATTTAAGTAAATATTTAGGATAAAATATATGGATAAAAATTATCCGGTTAGTGGAATAGATTTATTAGATGAAATGGATACTCGTTACGATCCCAATCTAGGTTTAAATTTTAATATGCACCCTCTAGCATATTTTAGCCTAATTAAAATTTATAACTAATAAGTTATAATAATATTATAAATATTAATAATATTTTTAATACAAACACCTTACAATAATTATTATAACTAATACATAAAATTACCGATTATAATTAGGGTTTTTGAAAATGGGGTATTACATAGAATTATTGGAAATGTATGTAAGCTTAAGAGATCCATTTATGGAAAGCTTAAGAGATCCATTTATGGTCTTAAGCAAGAATCCCGAAATTGGAATCTTCATTTTGATGAAGTAGTCAAAAAGTTTGGCTTCATCAAGTGCGAAGAAGAGTCTTATGTTTACATGAAGGTTATTGGGAGCACAATTATTTTCCTTTTTCTTTATGTGGATGACATACTACTTATTAGAAATGGTAATCCTATGCTACAGTCTGTGAGGAAATAGCCAGGAAAATCATTTTCAATAGGGAATCCTGGTGAGGTAGCTTATATTTTGTGGATGAAGATCTATAGAGATAGATCAAGAAAGTTGATTAGATTAAGAACCTCCGTAGGTACAATATGCAAGACTCTAAGAGAGGTTTCTTTCCTATACAACATGATTCGACTCTTAGTAAGACCCATTGTCCTTATACACAATATAAGCATGATAGCAGGAATAGAATTCCATACTCTTCAGCTATTAGTTCTCCTATGTATGCCATGTTGTGCATTTTCCCTAATGTCTCATATGCCATTAGCATGACAAGCATATTCTACTTTGATCCTATTGAGAGTCACTAGACTATAGTCAAGAACATTCTCAAGTAATTAAGAAGCATAAAGGAAATGTTCTTAGTATATTGAGGAGAACAAGATCTAATAGTAAGTGGTTACACAGATGTGAGTTTTCAAATAGATAGGGATGATTTTTATCATAGTCATGTTATATGTTTGGCCTTAATGGTGGTGCTGTGATTTAGAAGAGTTTAAAATAACACATAGTTTTTGATTCTACAATATAAACTATGTATAATGTTGCTTCAGAAGCATCAACAGAAGCAGAGCGGATAAGGAAATTCATCACTGAACTAGAAGTAGTTCCAAATATTCTAAGTTTAGTTTTCTTTATCCTACGATAATACTAAAGTTATTGCATATGCTAAGTAGCCAAGGTCTCACCAGAAGGCCAAGCACATAGTCAAGTAATATTACATCATTCGAAAGATTATCCATAGGGGTGATGTGAATTTATGCAAGGTTCATTTACATGTAAATATTGTCGATCCATTAACCAAGACTCATCTACAACCTAAGTATGAGAATCATACTAGTTCATAAGGAATTAGGATTATGCATGATTGATCCTAGTGCAAGTGGGAGACTAAGGGAGATATGTCTTAGAACCAATCATACTTGATGATTTGTATTTGGTTGTTTAGTGATTGTCTTTATTAATAAAAAGATCATTTGATGTTATTTATTCAATATTTTTATCCCTTTGAGTAATTATTCTCTATGTAGATAATTGAGTTTGTGATTAGATTGTGGAACTCTAAATAAATGATAGAAAGATTATTATTCAAGAGCTATGTCTCTTCTAGTATCATCTAATTAAGGGATATTAGTGATCATAAGACTAGTATGTTGATTAGTTAATGATCATGTTCCATTGATCATTGGTATGTGAAATCAAATTAATAAATTACATACTTGTTATGGAAAATGGTATTGGACCAATCCTGTAGGAGGGCACTGCATTGAATATCATGTAAAAGTGTCATCAGTGTTCTCTAAATAGTATATAGTCCTTTGACCTGAGATCTTCATATATGCTGGTATGATTATCATTATGTTTTGACTTTTCCAAATGTTACCCTTATTAGGGATAATCATAAAAGTAATGATCATACATAGTGTGAGTTATATAGAGGTGTATAGTTGATTATGAAGGGATTTTCCCTCTCATCATATGAGAGAGATATATTTATTTCTTTTGTTCAGTATGACTGATGTTACCATGGCCATGTGAAAACGAGTTATCGTTTGTTTAAGGTTAGTCTTACTTGTTGATTAATAGAGTGTATATGATTGAACATAGCAATGATGACACAATCAATGCCTTGTGTTCAATCTAAATATTTTATCATAAAAGGACAAGTATATGGGTTATAAATAGGTCATGTCGAGCATATGATATTTGCGTAATTTGGGTAGCCATAACGTCTTACTAGAAACCTCTTATGATTTTGTGGATAAAAAAGGAGTTTCAGTCCACTACCACCATTATGTGAACCTACAGGATCACACACCAAATGAACTGGATTAGAAATGGAATATAAATTAGGTAAGATGAGATTTTAATATGATTAATATCTCTTTTAAGCCCAAGTGGTTTTAATGTGATTAAATACCAAATCCAAAACAACTTGGTGAGTTAGGGTTTTGATATAAATACCCAAGCTAGAGTTTTATTATCGATAACCCTCTTACTCTCTCTCCTTCAAAAGAGAGAACTATCTAGCCATTGTGGCATAGTTCTTAAAAAATTGAGAGTAATCTCATTGGTGCTAGCACGCATCCCCAACAATCTAGATTTATAGTGTGTGGATATTTGTGAAGGTGTGACACAATTTACACTCACTTGATTGAACAAGTTTGAAACCTAGTAGTTTGAGTAATCACAAATTGGATTAGGAAGTGGATCGAATCATCCTCATCATCTAATTGAAACCAATTTAATTTGTAACCTTATCCAAGAGACTAGTAGGTTAGTTCTTAATATAACATGTGTTCTTGGGTTTATTTTACCCCCTCAATTTTATTCTGCTGCATTATTTTCATTAGATAAAATCCTTAAAAACCTAAGTCCCCCTTTCTCTTTTATGCAACAAAGATTCTTCCAGCTTAATAAATGGATCCTCTATCTTTGAAGTGATATTCCCCATATAAACCTAGGATTAATGTAGTACAGTCTCTCATTAGTTCCCTTTAGAAACCCATAAAAGTGCATGTGTATATAGAGGCAATGAAGAAGAGATAGATTAGACCATGGTAACCCATTTGACTAAGGAAAAAAAGTTTTATTGATAAAAGAATAATCTTTTCTAAACCCTCTCCATAGCCGAAGAAAAAATATATTCTGTCAATCTCCCTCTGGATATGTTAAAGAATATTAGCAAAATATAAAATCGTAGATTTATTGCTGCTAAATTTTTGTTCTAAAGAAGTTTCAAACTCATTTAAACACTCCATAAGCACCTTGCTTAGGTAGTTGTGGCTTGAGAAAAGACTAGAAGGTCATCAGAAAAAAAGATATGGGACAACTTAGTGCTTCCCCATTTCAACAACAAGTGACTCCACCGACCTAATGAAACCTTCTAAACATATGTTCTAATTTTCCAACAGTCATAATGAAAATAAAGGGTGATATGTGGCCACTTTGTTGAATTCTCTTAGAAGGATGAAAATCACATGATACATCACCACTCCACATGTCACAATTTATGGAAGAAGAAAAACAAGCCATAATAAGGTGAATAATATTGCGAGGAATACCAACTTCACTAAGAGTGTCTTCAATAAATTTCTAAGAAATTATGTCATACACTTTCTCTAAATCCACTTTCACGACCATATAACTAGTTTTTTTTTTCTTTTTTCTTCTCCATCATGTGGAGTTCTTCCTAGGTGATGATAATATTTGTAACACCCCCAAAATTCACTACTGAAAAATTTTGTTTTATTAAAAGATAATAGCGGAAGCAGATAAACAAAACGTGAACTTTGGGAGTATTACCGCCACACTTAGTACCAGACCGGTTCACTCATACCGTTCCAGTACCAAGTGCTAAGGCTAAGAAAATGAAATACAGTTCGAAAGACATTCAACATGCATAAATCAGAGTGAACTGCAAGCTTCAACATATTTAAATCAGAGTAGCGCATCAAATCGTTTTCAGGAATAAAATCCACCGATGGTGGTTACTTTAACAACGTTAACATTTAAAACCGAGAAATTAAATGAGAAAGAGAAAAAGCCATGATACCGGAAAATTCCTTAATCTCCTTCCCGTAACCCACTTGAGTAGCACATGAAAATACCTGCAAGGGCACTGCCCATTGAATAGGCAGGGGCCCCATAAAGGGAATCCCTTCAGTACTACGGTACTGAGTAACCCTTTAATACCACACTTAAAGATAGGCCCGCATACGACACATAATGCAAGCCACACACATATAAATAATGAGAGATGCATACATAACAATAACAAACATAATACTTTATAAGTCACGATCGATACTTTGGGCCTTAAGCCATTATTCTGTCATTAATCCATCAATATCATATTTTGTATCCATGTGAGTACGAGAACCCCACTATTATAGCCGGTGGACCGGAAGTCAACACACAGGGCAGAACGCCTCTGACCACTATTATTGCCGGTGGACCGGAAGATAAACACACAGGGCAGAACGCACCTGACCACTATTATTTGCCGGTGGACCGGTCTGGCCCCGACTCACATGGTGTTCCACTATAAGTGATTAGTATTTTTCCATAATCTTATTCACATACATAACTGATTTTATTGAGCTCGGGACCCCCACTATTATTGCCGGTGGACCGGAATATATATGTAATCATCATCCAGGGCACAACGCTCCTGGCCACTATTATAACCGGTGGACCGGTACTCATAATCACACACCAGGGCAACACGCTCCTGGACCACTATTATAACCGGTGGACCGGTACGCAATATCACATACCAGGGCAACACGCTCCTGGACCACTATTATAACCGGTGGACCGGTACGCAATATCATAAATCACTGGGCCCGGCTCATTAATATTCCACTTTCAATTATCGTATCTTTCCTTTCGTTAATCAGCACATCAATCATATTTATTTGCCTCGATTGGGAGATCGATAACCCGGGACACAAAGGTACACCGGTCGTACCGGTGCATATCAGCTACTCAGTACCCTTTAACCATGAACCCAAGGACGCAAAGGTACCCTGGTCGTACTGGTGCATAACGCTAACTCAGTACCCTACCGACAAGGACACCTAATCCATAAGTATGCATACCCCCTAACTAGGTCCGTAGAGCTAGGAAGAGTAAGATATAGGGCCTGGCT
Source organism: Tamarix chinensis (assembly GCA_030549775.1). Lineage (NCBI taxonomy): Eukaryota > Viridiplantae > Streptophyta > Magnoliopsida > Caryophyllales > Tamaricaceae > Tamarix > Tamarix chinensis. The sequence goes on from CM060175.1 coordinate 44,613,923, forward strand.
GGGGCACAAAGGCACACCAGCAAATACCAGAATAATCGTGGACTAAACCACGTCCTTAGGGTAGCGACCCCTAAGGAGTCACCATTCCCGATCTCGAGGTCTTTCACTTTAAGTAATAGTGTCTTAATTAAGGTGATCACATACAACACGATAATCCGATACTTACTCACTTTCAATCGTTTCGATATCATTAATCGTTTCTTATTCAGAGGATTATCCAAGATGTCATAGAGAAACCATCAAGGCCATACTAATCATTAGATACTCTTACTTGGCTAATCAACATTATTTAATCATATTAATGTTCCACAATCTCAAGGACCTATTAGGTACAAATTACTCATTTGCCCTTTTCTTATATAATTGTTAAGTATCCGTTCCTTACTTGATAAATTACCACATTACCCTTAAGGTTGCATAATTACCAAATTGCCCTTTGTCCGATTTAGGTTACCAAATTATCTCATACACTTTTCAGATCATCATTCACCCCTCCTAATTACTATACTTATCATATTTCCCTTTTGGTTGGTTATATTACCAAATCGCCCTTCTCCTTTGTTATAATTATTAAATTGCCCTTGAGTTGGATAAATTACTAAATTACCCTCCTTCATTATCATGATTACTATTTTACCCCTTTAGTTGGTTAGACAATTATCACTTTACCCTTTTATCGGCTAAATTACCAAATTGCCCTTTTAGTTGAACAAATTACCAAATTGCCCTTCTCCTTTATCATAATTACCATTTTACCCCTCTCAATTATTTTAATTGCCATTTACCCTTTTAATTATCACAAATCCCAAATTACTCTTCTTCATAATTACCAATATTAATTTACCCTTTTTCATAATCAAAATTACTATATTACCCTTCTCCATTGTTAAAATTACCATAATGCCCTTTAATTGGTTAATTTACCAAATTACCCTTCTATAGTATCATACTTATCCAATTGCCCTTCTACAATCATAATTTAATTGCTAAATTATCTTTTGTCGTTATCATAATTACCAAGTTACCCCTTACTCCCAGGTTTACCATAATATCCTTTCATTTACAAAATTACCATTTTACCCCTTACATCCAATTTCACCATAATATCCTTTTATTTATGAAAATTACCACCATACATCTTTTACTTTACAAATTACTATTTTACCCTTTTACATCCAAGATTACCATCTTTATCTTTCATTACATAATTACCATTTTGCCCTTCTTTTCCAATTTACCATATTACCCTTTACTTATAAATTTCCACTTCGCCATTCACTTATAGAATTTACCATATTACCCTTTACTTATGAAATTATGATTTTGCCCCTCTACCTCCAAAATTATCATAATGCCCTCCTTCATCCAAAATTACTATTTTACCCCTACTTCCAAAATTACCATTTTACCCTTCTTTCTCACAACTTACAATTTTATCCTTTACTTGTAAATTATCATTTGGCCATTTAATTATAAAATTACCATATTATTCTTTTATCTCAAAAATTACCGAAATACCCTTTCCACTTATAAAATTTCCACTCAACCCTTTATTCACCATTTTTATGAATTTACTAACACTACATAAAATAATGATATTAATACTTCATTCTTATCATCTAAGTCCACCAACTTGTCATTTTCCAACATAATACTCATTAGCAACTACACACATTGATTTATTTATCTCATAAGCATAATTACTAAAATACCCTTAAACAATAACATCATTCATGCATTAACAACATGGTACATCATAAACAAGTGTTTAACATTTCTATCCATATTCCAACTCCTTCCTTAATTAACATACCTACATATGGCATAAAAGTTATCATGCTATTTCTTTTTAACAAGTAATATAAGAAACCATAAACATATCATGCTAAGCATACCAAACATGCATAAAATCATACTAAACCCTAAATGTGCTAGCATGCGTTTTTCATATATTTAAGGGAGGATTAACGGTTACCTTAATCCCGCAAAATATCAAATCTTACCAAGCATATTTAGCAACTCAAAACCTAAAAATAATATCCATCATGTTTATGTTAGAAATAAGAACCAAAGCATAAAACTTTATAAATTTTAATTAATAAAACACTTAACATAAAATACCATTTTACCTTAAAAATTATCCAAACAATTTTTAAAACCAAGGGGAGCTCACGCTGCATGAGCAGCGTGAGTCTCATGCAAAATTATGGGGAGAAAAGGGTTCGAAGGGGGTGAAGGGAGAAAAATAAACCATTTTCGGTTAGGGTCTTTAGGCTAGAAAAGAAGGTGGTTAGGGGAGGTTCTAAGGCAAGTGAATGGTGCAGAAGTGTAGAGGGGGTGTAGGTGGAGGCAAAGGGTGGTTTCACGGCGGCATAGGGGGCGGAGACGGCGGCGGAGAGGCGGCGAAGGTCGGCTGCCGAGGAGGGTCGAGGGAAAGGGTTGAGAACGAAGGAAAAGTGGAGGGAAAAATGGAGGGGTGCAGGGGTTGGTTTCGGCCAACTAATAGATGGCGGTTGTAGAGGGGGCTGCAGGGTGTCGAACGGTGGGTTGGGTGGCGGTAGAGGTGGCCGGACGGCGGCGGTAGAGGCGGTTGCAGGTGGCTCGGCTGTAAGGGGAAAAATCTGGGAAGAAAAAGGAAAAGGAGGAGAAGGGAGGAAGTGTAGGGCTCGAAGGGGCTGTGTGGTGGTGCAGGGTGGTAGTAGGCAGTGGCAGAAGGTGGCGCAGGGGTTGGTGAGGCGGCAGGAGCGGTGGACGGTGGTGGAAAAAGAAGAACGGGGGGGGCGAATGGGAGGAGGAGAAAAGAGAGAGGAGGGAGCTCGGGAAGGGGATGATGGTTCGAAAATGAGGGGAATGAAAGGCTGGGGAGAAGGAGAAAAAGAAGAGGGAGAAGAGAGGAGCAAGGTTGGCCGATCGGTGCTGTAATGGCAGGTGGTGGTCGGGTGGCAGGGGAAGACAGGGAAGAAGAAGGAAAGAAACCGGGGCACGCGAGGCTGTGGTCCAGGGCTGGTTGGGTTCGAATGAGGAAAGAAAACGACGGGGGAGAGAGGAAGAGAGAGGGCAGGGAGGTAGGTGGTGGTCGGGTTGCAGGCGGTGGTCGGCGTGCGTAGGGATCGAGCATGGTGGCAACGAAAAAGGAAGAAGAAGAAGAAGAAGCCGGGCGGTCGAAGGGAAAGGAAATGAGGCTGAACCGCCGGTCAGGGAAATTTAAAAACGAAGGAAGGCTGCTGGGCTGTGCTGGCGGGCGTGCGAGGGGCAAGGGAGAAGCCCGCGCGAGAGGGGGAGAAAGATCGGCCTGGCCCAATCGTGTGGGGGAGAGGGGCTGTGTAGGCCGGGCGGACGGCCCAAGGAAGGGAAGAAGGAAAAAAAAAGAGAAGAAAAGAAAAAAAAAGGTAAAAGGAGGAAATGGAAAAATAGGAAAATAAATTAAATTAATTTATAAATCATAAAATGTAATATTCTTGATAAATTATTTAATTTAATAATTTAATTTATTATAATCTAATATTTTAGTTTAAACAAGGATAAAGTTGGTAAAATATTAGTTTGGAAAATTATTTAAATAAAAAAAATATGATAAATAGCAAAATATTTATTTTTAATTTATTAAATAATTTCATCCAAATTTACATACTCTAAAATCAATAAAATAATTAAAATAAATAATCTAAAAGCAATTCTATTCCAAATAAAAGTAATTTATTAAAATATAAGTTTTCGAAATATTTGGGGTATTACAATATTATATTTAGGATGTCAACTCGATGAAAAAATATTTTTCTTCATATCAATGATATGGCTTAGAATAGGCTTAAGATGAGATATTATAACCTTGGTTATGGGCTTATACACAACATTACATAAGCTAATTGACCTAAATTTCCTGATAGAAATAGGCCAATCCACCTTAGGAATAAAGGATAGCAAGGAATCATTCAGTAGAGAAGGGAAAGTCCTGTTACAGTAGGCATATGACACTAAGAGATGAATGTTTGGTCCCACAATATCCTATAATGTGTGATAGAAAATTTCGTAAGGCCATCTAGGTTAGGAATTTTAAAATCCCCCCATAGAGAAATAGTCTCTTTGACTTCCCCAAGAGAAAATAGACTTTTCAAAGATTGAATCTCACTAGGATGAAGTGTTATAAAACAAAAAATAGGGAACATTGACGAGTGAGTGACTGAGGTCTTGTCTATGAACAACACCTCAAAAAAACCAAACACAAAAGACATAAGCTAATCATGATCCGAATTACAAATTTCATCCCCATTTTGTAAGCAATTCACTTTATTCAATCTCTGATAGTTGATAAACGGTGAGTGAAAGTAGCATATTGATGCACTGTCATGAATACAACAAATTTAAATAAATCCTAAATCCCAAATACGTAGTATATGGCAAGAAGGAGTCGAACCCACAAGGAATGACGTTTTAATCACTAATTTTGTTATTGATGTTATAACCCCGTTTATAAAATTTCATTTATTCTAATACTAAATCTAATTATACTAAATCTTAATCACTAATTGACAAATAGGGGAGGAATGAATTGATGATGGAAATAAAATACCAAACATTCAAATAAGAAGAATGATTCTAAACAATTTAATGTTGACTTAGGAAATTCATAATAACAAATTCCTTACTTCCTCTCAACCTTAATAAATTGAATATGCTCTCAATTTATTTTCTGACCATTTAATAACCTAGGTTTCGAACACTAGATTCAATTAATAGTAGCATTATGAACGGAAAGCATCCAACTATAATCATAATCACATAAGCTCGGATTATGCAATTGCACAAATTGATGGATAAGATTAATAATTAATCTTCTTGCTACTTTAGACAAATTAATTAACAAATATGGGTTAATTTCATTGCCTTAGCAAAGATTAAGTTTTAAACTAAATAGGTGATCAATCTAATTAGTTCAAAAATCTTAATCTATGATACGTAATCATTCAATTCGATCCATTAATTCAATTAAACTTCATCTAGAATCAAACATTTAAAATATGAAATGGTAATTAGGATATAATTCCATCCTCAAATCATCCTACCCTGTTCAAATTACTCAAACATCTGCATATTTAAAAATCACACAATTACAAATAAACATTGAAAATTAATAACAACAACACATTCACGAAATCTACTATTGAAACAATTAGATGATAATAAAATGAACACAAGTATAATTACAAATAATCTACTTAGATTTAACAAAAATGAAGATACTGAAATTCATAAAGGAATAGAGAAGACTTATCAATTGAAGTGCAGATTGTCAATTCATCACTAGAATTCAAGAAGATCAAAAAGTTGGAATTGTGCATTACATGTATATTCTAGAGGAATAAAGGAAGAAAAATACATTCCAATTATTTCTGATCTGTTCTCGCTGTTCCGAACCCTATTTTTAGATAGAAATATATCAGAAACAGGTCGCACGGATAGTTACAAATTTTTAAATGGAAACACGGTCCGTGTTTTGGAAACACGGGACCCCCGTGTTTTCTTCCAACTATTCTACTGACAGGATTTAAAGATCGATGCTTGAGATAATTAACACGGCTCGTGTTTATGAAACACGAGGGTGCCGTGTTTTTGATCCTTCCACTCAATTCCTTTTAAAGTTTCAGCCTAGCTTCTCTTGATGTATATGTTCCCTTTCCAACTTCGCTCTCCTTGATTCAACATTTCTTGATGTGTTCTTTACTTGATTTCTTGTTTTCATTGACTTCTCCTTGAATTTCTTCAATTTTTTTCTTTCCTGTAAAATCTATTCAAAGGAGGAAAACTCGATGAAAAGATTAAATCTTATAGAATGAATTAGAGATAAATGATATTTTTAAGCATGAAAATAATCTATAAATCTCATCTATCAAATACCCCCATGCTTGAATTATTGCTTGTCCTCAAGCAATATGATAACATGCACATGAATACATCAAGAAACGCAAGAGAAGCAGGTTACGGATCACAAGAATTATTAGACTGGAATTATTCATGTACGAAGCTCAACACTATAATGGGACTTAAAATACTTGTAAATCATGAAATCTCAAAGATAAAAATATTTTTGGATCACACCCTAAATCACCTTAAAAATAGTCTTATCAAATGCTCAAACAGTTAAGGAACAAAAATTATAATAGTTAGTATCTCATCATGCAAATTAGATTAAGACTAATGAAATTCAAATTGGTAGATTCTTACTTTCGGGATGTGGAAACACTCACTCTTATGTGTATAGGGTATGATGTGTTTACTCTCAAATTTTCTCCAAATGATAATGATCGCCCATATGTTTGCCATTATTCTCAATTCGCCACCGCTAAAAAGAACTAAAGTTAATCAGAATCAAAAGGTCTTGAAATTTGGTTGTAATGGGGCTAAGGGTTTAAGGTGAGATCGAATTTTTTGGATTGTGGCTAGACTCCATTAACTAGAGAAGAAACTCAAATATACATCATACACCTATATACATGGAGAATACAATCCACCCCAAAATTCTTCTAAATTATTAAATAAATTTTTTTATAACAACGAATTTTCTGACTGTCAACCATATAAAGTTTCTCTCTTTTTCTTTTTATTTATCAAATGAACCCCATGCTTAGATTTACATATATCAACAAACTCATTCCCGCCTATTAATTGCTTCCTAGTTATAGAGTAGGGACGGAACATTCATACGGATATTGAGTTTTAATGAAGGTTAAATCAATAAAATAAGGTTTAGGCTCAAAGGGGGTTTAAGGAAAGGAAAAAATTTCAGGATAAGCTTTTTTGGTCTTTTGGTGCTAATATAGAAAGAAGAGTGCCTTTATCATTTTCAGATATCCTAAAGTTCTATGCAGTCTTGAAGAGAATTAATGGCAAATTCTAGTTTCACACATCATTGGAGAGTACACACACAAGTAAAATATGTTCTGGATAAACAATATATCCAATGACTAGGTCCAAGCACTCACTATGGTGTATCTACCAATTTTTAATTTCATTTCATCCCATTCCTAGTCAATGCATTATTTGATTTCTAACCATTCTAACTTTATTTCCTTTACTGTTATCACATTTTCAATTTCTGTTTTTAAGGTTTCAAAAGATGTTGATCAAAACATACAATAAGTATAAAATTATCCTTTTCAAAAATAATTCAGTCCCATACTTTGTTTTACTTCGTACATGGATTACTCAGATCTAATACTTCCTGTTTTTATTTTATTTTATATAAAACAAAACGAACAACTAGCATGTAAGGGAGATAGGAATAAATTAACTAACTAGCACTTAGCATAAATATATAACATCTACGAACTATTTCTACTTAACAATAATCACAAGCCTACAAGTGCTAGTGCACCCCCTACTTATTGTGTTCATTGTTCCTAATGAACAAATGCAAGAGAAAGATGAAGAAGAGGTTTCAAAAGGGAGGTGGAGGTGGGTCTCGGCTCCTGAGATGAAAATCATAAAGATTTTTCATCATCTCCATCATTTGATTCTGGTTATGGCGAATGGAATCCAATTAGGAATATACTTGATTTTGGAATTGGAGATGCCATTCTGGAACAAAAGTTGAGGATGAAGAAGAGCTGGCTTGGGATCGCGGTGGTGGTGGCGGTGGTGCATGGTCACCACGAGGTGGAATAGGATGCTCGATGGCTAATGGGGGAGGGGTATCATCATCCTCAATAGGCTGCCAATTCAGTGGGTTTAAAGGGTCGGTTTTGGCAGGGTTAGGTAGAGGAAAGAAAGCACGTCCTTGGTAGGAAAGGTACCACACATTACCTCTACGCTCAATAAGATGCGTAAGATGGAAATGTTCGATATCAATGCGCGTGCTCATGGCTTCGATGGGCATATCCTCGGGAAGAGGTTTGTCCAAGATTACACAGATGGTGGTAATTAAAACACCGATGACAATGTCGCCCTGTTTTGAATTACCTACCCTTTGAAATTGTTTCGCTATAAAATAGGCGGTATCAACAGAGTAGTTTTCTAGCATAGAATAGAGAAAGAAGAGTTCAATTGAGAGAACCACCCCGGTACTATCTCCCCTCCCAAAGATGGTTGTAGCCAAAAGCCTTTGTATGTATTAGAAGACGAGGTTAAAAATCCTAGAGGATTTTGCTTCAGAAATGCGGAAGGTATCGGGGGTAGGCATATTCGCTATATCACCTATTTTGGCGAAAAAGTTGTTGGCATGGAACCAGGGTAAAATGAATCGGTAGCCCTTTGGAGGTAACATAAAGATGTGGGCAAGTTCATGCAGGGCTAATTGCCTATCCTCATTAAAGAGGTGAAAAGAAACATACCCTTGATTATTTTGAGTGTCACCGATGTCACCAACTTTAGCAAATAGTTCAAAAGTACTCAAAAATTCTAAAGTCAAGCACCTATAGGTATGATTTGTACAATAGACAAAGTTATGCAAACCTATAGTTCTAAGCATGTGCATGACTTGATCATGAATACCTAATGTATGTAGAAACCCGTCATCTAGATATCTAGTGCCAGTGATACGCCTTTGAGACAAGTAATCGTACATTTGTTGTTGTTCGGGTGTAGTAAAAATTATACCTAAATCATTTGGCCGGTTACGTCGGTGTCTTGATTGAGTGGGTGATGATCGAGGCCTTGAGGATTTTCCTTCGTATCGCTGCTTCTTTTTCAGTGCCATCTACACAATTTGTCAATATTAGAAAAGTTAGACATTGAGTCTTAGTTGGTTTGTGTAATGTAGTATATAGAGACATAAAGATTATGAGTTGGATGTTAAGAAACAATGTCATAAACTAAAATTGCAGCAAACATTCTACAAGAATATGATTGGCCTGCAATTATAACCACACAACAATATTCACTGAATGCACACATATGCCCTAATCATGTCATTCATCCAGGTTTATAATTGTGCAAGTTATGCAACAAAATCACCCAATTTCCAAGCTTATTGTGTCAGCACATGATAGGACAAATGAGGAATATGAATTTCAGTACTGCAGCATGATGGGGAATAACCACTTGCCTTGATTTTGTGAAAACAGGTGGAGAAAATAACAGAAATAAGAGAAAGGATGTTGGAATGTTGATTTCCATGAAAACTCTAAATTAATTTGCATAAAATGGAATGGTTAATGCTCGAATTTGAATTAGGGTTTGAGGAGAAGGTGCCGCCTGTTTTCTGTAATGGAACGACAGAAAATTTTGCAGGGAAAGAAAATTAAGGGTGGAGAAAGAAAATGGAGGCTTAATGTGGGTAGGAATTGTTAGAATTTGAAGGATTTGGTGAGAAAATGAAGGTTTTCGAAGGGGTAAATAGACAGAGGGGCGCAACAAAGAGATGGAGTCGAAGAGAGGAAAGGCTGTATTTTTTCCAGATCTGTAAACACAGGGGAGGAAAAAGGATTCTATGGAAAACACGGACCATATTTCATAAATACGATACCCCCATGTTTATTTTTGAATGTTTTATTTCAGGGAAAAAATGACAGAGAAGGAAACACGGTCCGTGTTTAAAAATATGGCAACCCCGTGTTAATTTTAGAGCTCTCGGGAATTCTGAAATTTTTCTGCAGAGAGGGAAACACGGGTCGTGTTTAGAAATACGAACCCCCTATGTTATTTTTGGAGCTCTTGGGAATTCTGAAATTTTTCTGCAGAGAGGAAAACACGGGCCGTGTTTGGAAATATGGACCCCCCGTGTTAATTTTAGAGCTCTCTGGAATTTTGAAATTTTTATGCAGAGAGGGAAACACGGGCCGTGTTTAGAAATATGGACCCCCCGTGTTTTTTTAAAAGCAGTAAAAATGAAAATAAAATTCAAATGTATTTCCATACATATACACATTATAAACATACAAATTTATACCAATTGTGTAAAAAGAAAAGTACGAGATACGGAAAACTTATGTACAACACTTGGGTGTTTCCCAAGTGACAAAATGCGATTCATTCAGCTCTCATAATTGGGAGTGGTAAGATCTACCACTTCCAAATTGTGCACTTGGTGCCCTTCATAATAAGGTTTGAGGCAGTGTCCATTGACTTTCCACATCTTCCCTATTTTCTCACTCTTAATTTCTACTGCACCATGAGAAAACACATTAGTCACAACAAATGGGCCGATCCATCTCGACCTGAATTTCCCTGGAAACAACTTCAATTGAGAATGATATAATAAAACTTTTTGACTGATTTCAAAACTCTTTCTAAGAATGAACTTATCATGAACTACCTTAGTTCTATCTTTATATCTCAATGCATTTTCAAAAGCATCATTTCTTATTTCTTCCAATTCTTGTAGTTGGAGTTGCCTATGTCTTCCAATTTCAATTGACTCCATGTTACATTTCCTTACGGCCCAAAAAGCTTTATGTTCTAACTCAACCAGTAGATGACAAGGCTTACCGTAAACTAGACGATATGGGGACATACCAATTGGAGTCTTGAAAGCTGTACGATAAGCCCAGAGAGCATCATTAAGATGTAAGCTCCAATCCTTTCTTGTTGGTTTTACCATTTTTTCCAAGATTGATTTGACTTTCCGGTTGGATATCTCGACTTGACCATTGGTTTGTGGATGATATGCTATAGATATTCGATGTGTCACATGGTATTTCTTTAATAGGGATTCTATGGTTCTTTTGTAGAAGTGTGAACCTTTGTTGTTAATGATGTCTTTTGGTAAGCCAAACCTTGCAAAAATGTTAGTTCGAAGAAATTCTGCAACAACCTTAGCATCATCAGTATGGGTGGCCTTAGCCTCCACCCATTTTGACACATAATCAATAGCAACAAGAATGTATTTGAACCCAAAAGAGGATGGAAAGGCTCCCATAAAATCCATACCCCAAACATCAAAGATTTTGCATGCTATGATAGGAGTTTGTGGCATTTCATTTCTAGGACCTAATCCCCCAGTCTTTTGACAATTTTCATACGTTTTACAAAATTCATGAGCATGCTTGACTTTTTCATTCTATCTTTCTGTGCTTTAGTAAAGTGTGAGGGGAATACCTTAGCCACCGGAAAATTTACCATGTCAGCATACCATGGTATCTCATTCCCAATGACATGAAGTTGTTCGTCCGGAAATGCTTCATTGATAGGTATTTCAACTTCAACTTCTTTGATTAACCGACTTAGATGATCTGCTACTTCGTTTTCTATTCCTTTCTTATCTTTAATGCGTATATTGAATTCTTGGAGTAGAAGAATCCATCTAATCAGTCGTGGTTTTGCCTCTTTCTTTGCTAACAAATATTTCAACGCTGCATGATCAGAATAAACAATTATTTCAGTTCCTAACAGATAAGAACGAAATTTATCCAAAGCAAAGACAATGGCAAGAAGCTCCTTTTTGGTAGTTGTGTAGTTAAGTTAAGCTTCATTCAGTGTTCGTGAGGCATAATATATCACATGTGGATCTTTCCCGATCCTTTGACCTAACATTGCACCAACAACAATGTTAGATGCATCACACATCAATTCAAATGGGAAGTTCCAATCAGGTGGTTGAAGTATGGGTGCACTTATCAATTTTTCCTTCAAGTGGTCAAATGATTTTTGGCATGCATCATCAAATTGAAATTCCGTTTCTTTTTGAAGAAGCTTACATAATGGTTGGGCTATTTTAGAAAAATCCTTGATAAATCAGCGGTAAAACCCGGCATGCCCTAAAAATGAACACACATCTTTGATAGTTGATGGATAAGGTAGTGAAGTGATAAGATCAATTTTTGCTTTATCTACTTCAATTCCTTTAGCTGAAATAACATGTCCCAAAACTATTCCTTGTTGAACCATAAAATGGCATTTTTCAAAGTTTAGCACAAGATTTTTTTCCAAACATCTTTTCAAGATAAGGGTTAAATTACCTAGGCATCCTTCAAAAGTATCTCCATGAATACTAAAATCATCCATGAATACCTCGATAATTTTCTCCAGATATTCAGAAAATATGCTTACCATACACTTTTGAAATGTAGCTGGAGTGTTACATAATCCAAATGGCATGCGTCGATACGCAAACGTACCGTAAGGACATGTAAATGTGGTTTTCTCTTGATCTTCTGGAGCTATGGGGACCTGCACATATCAAGAATAACTGTCAAGAAAACAATAATAAGCATGACCCGCTAGCCGTTCTAACATTTGATCCATAAATGGTAAAGGAAAATGATCTTTCCTAGTCATGGAGTTCAGCTTTCTATAGTCAACACATACCCTCCAACCATTTTGAACTCTAGTAGGAACCATTTCTCCTTTATCATTCTCCACTACTGTTATTCCTATTTTCTTTGGGACAACCTGAAGCGGACTTACCCAACTACTATCAGAGATTGGATATATGAATCCTACACTTAGCAATTTTAAAACCTCTTTCTTCACAACCTCCATCATTATCGGATTCAACCTACATTGTACTTGTCTACTTGGCTTCACATCCTCTTCCATTAAAATACGATGCATACAAACTTCCATTAAAAGCTGATTTGTATTTCTTCAACACATTTACCAGTTTTTCTTCTTGTTGAGATGTTAGTTCACTAGATATGATAACAGGAAGGGTATTCTTATCTCCTAAGAATGCATATTTGAGATGGTTAGGTAAAGGCTTCAACTCCACTTCAGGTGGTTGTTCTATGGAAGGTATAGGTCTATCCACTGTCAATGGCAAATCCACAAATTTTCCGATTCTACTAGGACATGTTCCCAAAGCAGCCACTACCTCCTTGATCTCTTCTTCAACATCATACATTTTGTTCAATTATTCCAAATCTTCAGTTTTTATACCTTGTGTCAAAGTTATTTCCAAAGGATCAACCGATGATAATTGGTACACCATTTCAGTTAAATTCTCAATGACATCAATCATAGATACCTCCTCACCATCTACAGGATATCACATGGAATCATATATGTTAAACTTAATAACTTCACCATCAATTTCCATGGTTAACACTCCATTGTGGACATCAATTTTTGTTTTTAAAGTTTTTAGGAATGGTCTCCCCAACAATATAGGAGAGGGGTTAGCTAAACCATTATCTTGCATATATAACACATAAAAATCTGTAGGAAAAACCAACTCATTTACCTGAACTAAGACATCCTCAATGACCCCTTCAGGATATGTGTTAGATCTATCAGCCAATTGAATAACAACACGGGTTTCCTTTAAAGGACATAGACTTAGGGTGTTAAAGATAGATAAAGTCATGAAATTTATTGAAGCACCTAAGTAAAGCATGCATTTTTCATACCTCGTGTTTCCAATTTTGCAAGGTATAGTGAAAATACCTGGATCCTTGCACTTCGGTGGGAGATTTCTTTGCAATATTGCTGACACATTTTCTCCCACACTTTCCTTCTCATTTTTATTAAGTTTCCTTTTGTTAGTACACAAATCCTTAAGGAATTTTGCATACCTTGGTACTTGTTTGATCGCATCAATGAGAGGGAGATTAACTTCTACCTTCTTGAATAAGTTAAATATCTCATTTTCATGGTTTACCTTCTTGTTTTTGGCCAAATTGCTAGGAAAAGGAGCAGGAATTTTTATAGGAGAATGTGACTTACTCTTTATCGTTTGTTGTGAATCTTCACTTATTTCTTCTTCAGCCATTGTTTCATCTAGCTCTTTACTTGTGTCATCTTCTTCACTCACTTTTCTTGGATCTGACAATTGTTTTCCACTGCGAGTTGTGATAGCACTAGTGTTTTCCTTAGGATTTCTTTCGGTCTGGCTAGGAAATTTTGAAGAGCCTTGTGCTTGCAGTTTTCCAAGGGAATCTGCTAGTTGACTGACTTGATTTTCCAAAATCTTAATACCATTTTTGGTCTCTTGTTGGAATTGTAATGTATTGGTAGCCAAAGATTTCACCAAGTCTTCCAAAAGGCATACCCCCTGATTGTTGTGGAACTTGTGGTGGAGGCATTAGTTGAAATGGTGGTCTTTGATGATTTGGTGGAATTTGGAAGAACCCGGGAGGTGGATTTGCTCCTTGCTGATTTTGATACATCTGTGGTCGGAAATATGAGTTACCACTTTGTTGAGTGTTTCCATACCTTAGATTCGGGTGATCCTTCCATCTAGGATTGTATGTTAGAGCAAATGGATCATTCCTCTTTGGTAATGGTTGTCCTCCAATGGCGTTTACTTGTTGTTATTCTTGCAAAGTAGGACACATGTTAGTTGGATGACTAGTAAAAGAACAAATTCCACATACCTTGGCAGGAATCTTTTCGCCTACAACTTTTTCCACAAGAGCTGTCAAATTTGATACTTGCGTTTTTAATTCATCAATATTGGTTTCTTTCACCTATTGAGACATAGAAGTATTACCCCTATTACAATATTGAGAGTTAGATGCCATATTAGCAATTAACCTTTTAGCTTCGATGGGAGTTTTATCAACCAAAGCACCACCACTAGCAGCATCTATCATATTGCGATCCATAGGAGATAAACCTTCATAAAAATATTGTATTAATAATTGTTCACTAATTTGATGATTAGGACAACTACCACACAATTTCTTGAAGCGTTCCTAATATTCATGTAAGGATTCTCCTCCATCTTGCCTAATACCACATATTTCCTTTCTTATATTAGTTGCTCTTGATGAAGGAAAATATTTTTCAAGGAAAACCTTTTGCATATCAGCCCAAGTGTTTACCGAGCCCGCTGGTAGATCATATAACCATTCCTTAGCAGCATCAGCTAAAGCAAAAGGAAAAGCTTTGAGTTTAAGTTGTTCTACACTTACTCCATTCGGCTTCATACCAGAACAAGCTATATGGAATTCCTTGAGAAATTTATTTGGGTCGGTGAAACAACCTGAACCCATGGAGTTGTTGTCTCTAAAACCTGTAAAAATAGGTAAAGCTCGTATTAATCCAGGTTTGATCTCGCAAGTATCATTATCAGCAGGATAATTAATGCATAAAAGATTAGGGTTGAAGACAGGAGCAGCTAGCTCCTTGAGAGTTCGATCCGCCATCGGTGGATTAATGTAGCAAGGTGTACTACACAAATCCTCTATACGGTCTTCTCCCAAATTTGTTGAACTTTCTTCATAAGGTAATGGAATATGGCTAGCGTGTTCCAATTTCCTTCTCATCCTGGTTGCAATTGGAGAGGATGAGTTTGTATCTATGGCTGGAATAATTTGTCCTTGATGCTCGATTGCAAATTATCTCAATTGTGAGTGCCTAAATATTTTACACAATCAAAGAATAGATGAGTACACGTGAAGAATTTATCAAAAACTAAAATAAGAAACCACACCAAAAACAAAACTAAAGATTATAATTGCCATTCCCTGGCAACGGCGCCAAAAATTTGATGCACTGTCGTGAATACAACAAATTTAAATAAATTATAAATCCCAAATATGTAGTATATGGCAAGAAGGAGTCGAACCCACAAGGAATGACGTTTTAATCACTAATTTTGTTATTGATGTTATAACCCCGTTTATAAAATTTCATTGATTCTAATACTAAATCTAATTGTAATAAATCTTAATCACTAATTGACAAATAGGGGAGGAATGAATTGATGATGGAATTAAAATACCAAACATTCAAATAAGAAGAATGATTCTAAACAATTTAATGTTGACTTAGGAAATTCATAATAACAAATTCCTTACTTCCTCTCAACCTTAATAAATTGAATATGCTCTCAATTTATTTTCTGACCATTTAATAACCTAGGTTACAAACACTAGATTCAATTAATAGTAGAATTATGAACGGAAAGCAGCGAACTACAATCATAATCACATAAGCTGGGATTATACAATTGCACGAATTAATGGATAAGATTAATAATTAATCTTCTTGCTACTTTAGACAAATTAATTAAAAAATACGGGTTAATTTCATTGCCTTAGCAAAGATTAAGTTCTAAACTAAATAGGTGATCAATCTAATTAGTTCAAAAATCTTAATCTATGATACAGAATCATTCAATTCGATCCCTTAATTCAATTAAACTTCATCTAGAATCAAACATTTAAAATATGAAATGGTAATTAGGATATAATTCTGTCCTCAAATCATCCTACCCTGTTCAAATTACTCAAACATCTGCATATTTACAAATCACACAATTACATATAAACATTGAAAATTAATAACAACAACACATTCACGAAATCTACTATTGAAACAATTAGATGATAATAAAATGAACACAAGTATAATTACAAATAATCTACTTAGATTTAACAAAAATGAAGATACTGAAATTCATAAAGGAATAGAGAAGACTTATCAATTGAAGTGCAGATTGTCAATTCATCACTAGAATTCAAGAAGATCAAAAAGTTGGAATTGTGCATTACATGTATATTCTAGAGGAATAAAGGAAGAAAAATACATTCCAATTATTTCTGATCTGTTCTCGCTGTCCCGAACCCTGTTTTTAGATAGAAATATATCAGAAACAGGTCGCGCGGATAGTTACAAATTTTTAAATGGAAACACGGTCCGTGTTTTGGAAACACGGGACCCCCGTGTTTTCTTCCAACTGTTCTGCTCACAAGGATTTAAAGATCGATGCTCGAGATAATTAACACGACTCGTGTTTGTGAAACACGGGGGTACCGTGTTTTTGATCCTTCCACTCAATTCCTTTTAAAGTTTCAGCCTAGTTTCTCTTGATGTATTTGTTCCCTTTCCAACTTCGCTCTCCTTGATTCAACATTTCTTGATGTGTTCTTTACTTGATTTCTTCTTTTCATTGACTTCTCCTTGAATTTCTTCAATTTTTTTCTTTCTTGTGAAATCTATTCAAAGGAGGAAAACTCGACGAAAAGATTAAATCTAATAGAATTAGTGAGAGATAAATGATATTTTTAAGCATGAAAATAATCTATAAATCTCATCTATCACATATATTACATTCTTGAAGCTTCACAATATAGAGTTTAGAATTTTGAAACCAAATGATTTTCTCTTAGTTTGGGATCTCTTTTTACTTATAGATGAACTTATTCTCTACATGAAAAAGTCTCTTGAAACAACTAGAATCAATAGCTCATTAGATCCCCTAAAGTCTTATGATAATAGATTTGTGAACAATCACATCCCCAAAAGTGCTATCATTCCATGTAGCCATATTACTAGAGCATAATAGAACTTTGTTCACAAAATCATTACTAATGGAGGAGCATCCTCATTTGGTGATCGCAATATTGTCATTAATTTTTCCTTGTTTGAGAGTCACAAAACTCTCTTTACTTTGACAAATTAATCATCTAACAAAACCTAGCCATGAAATCTATACATGCCATGCAAGCCATGAAAACCTTGTTAAGTCCCCTTTTTTACGACCCACAAAACACCCAAAAACAGGGCACCTATGGCCATATGTTTTCTTAATTTTCCCCATATTTTTACCCATTTCCCCTAATATTTTATCCCTAAAAATCTATATAAAAAAACTCAACCCATGTGCACCCTTTCAAGACACACAAAACAACCACAAATCCCTCTCAAATTGAATGTCAAGTTATTTTCAACACTTTAAAAAAATGTAGATTTAGGAAAGAACAAGGAAGGTTAGAAGATATTCCTTACTTATTTTTATTACTTATGAGACTAAAAGGACCTTTGTCACTTTTCTTTTGAGTGTTATGGCTGTTATATGAGTTAGCACATGTGTTAATGGGTGAGGGAAAGTTGAAATATGATCTAAACTTTCACCTCTGTGACCAAAATTTATTGGCTAGAACTTAGGTAGATTTTTTTCCCCTTTGTTTTAGCTCTAAACACATGTATTAGTTGGATAAGATGTAACATTTAGTCTTACACTTCTTTTATAAGGGTCAAGGATAGAATTTAAGGAAATGAAACTCAACCTTTGGTTGTATTATTTTCTCTCAAAATCGAGAGCCTTTCCCTTAACTAGATGTAAGAGTTTGAAGATCTTATAAGATTTTTCCTAAGAGTTAATACCTTAGGCATTTCTTATAATTATTGATTCAAGAGGTTATCACGAATCAATTTTTACCATCTCAAATCACCCCCATTTCTTTTTAGCATTTCATTGTTCTAAAATTTTAGAATACCAACTCCTAGGAAGACCCAAGTTGGATCTCATATGTTTCAACTTGGAGAAAAAGCTTTGTTTCTAGTAATTTGGGTCTTATTTTGTCTTCCCATCATCCTTTTCAGAACCAAACATGCACACACAATAATTTTCTAAATAGAACACCCTCTCTTTTTCTTGAAACCAAGCCCATTTTCTTCTTCCGGTAGCTAAATCTTTACCTCTTCTTAACTTTCTTAATATTTAATGGGAGACCTTCCATTACTAACAGGATTGAGACTTAAGGAAACAAATAGTTTAATAAGAGATAGAGCCATTGAGTCTCTTATATATGAGACGAGAAGAGTATTTGATATTTTGGAAACCTTAATCCCTAATATGCCTAAGATTAACAAAAAGTAACACCCCCATTTTGTGAACCGTATGGAGATGTAGGGCATATTAGTATTGAGGATGGAGAAGACTCATCAATAATTGAGGCATCTATGGAGCCAAAGAGGAGAAATAATAAAAAAGGAAATATTTTTCATGATTTTAGGGCTGAGGTCTCAGAATTTAAAGGTAATCACATTTCCTAAAAAGTTTTAGAGTGGAAGTTGAGGTGTAGTAGGTTATTTGAGGCTAAGGGACTATTCTGACACCAAATCCTTCAAGGTGGAAGTTCTAAAGCTCAAAGTCCATGCTTTATTATGGTGGGAGAATGTAGTTCGTAAGAGGAGGAAAAATGAAAAATCAAACATGGAGTCTTGGTAGAAAATGAAGAAGTTGATGAAAGAGAGATTCCTTCCTCCTTCTTTAACTCAAGACTTATACAACAAAGTGTACTCTTGGAAAAAAGGATCATTGAGTGTGGAGGATTATTTTAGAAAGTTCAAAAAACTCTCTATGAGTGTTGGCTTGGATTAGCTAGTGGAATATACCATGTCTTAGGTTTTTTTTTGTAGTCTTAGGTAAGACATAACTATGAAGGTGGAGATGTATTGGTACTATATCTTGGATGAGCTTTATCATCTAGATATCAATGTTGAAAAACAAAAAAAAAAGGATAAGAAGTTTGTGAGGTATAGAGGTCCAAGAAAGGGAGCTACCACCTTAAAGGTGGTTCAATAAACATTCAAAGTCTCTTCCACACCTTTGAAAAAAGATATGAAGAATAAAGGAGTAGCGGTTGAGAATTGAATAAAAATTGTTAGGTATTTTAAGTGTCAAGGCTTGAGAAACTATCAAAATGAGCATCATAACAAGAGAGTAATGATCATGGTAGATTTGGAGGAAGCTAACCGAGAGGAGGAAAATGAAGAAGAGGAGAAAGTCTTGACCATTAGTTGAGAGGAGTTTGCACCACTAGATTTAGGAGAATCTTTAATGATTAGAAGGGTGTTGCACATCGAGGAGGCCAAATGTAATGAGTTCCAAAGATAGAATATTTTTCTAACCAAGTGCACCATACTTGGGAAAATATGTTCGCTTCTTGTGGATGGAGGAATTTGTCATAATTTTTCTTCTTGCACCTTAGTAGAGAAGCTTTGTCTTTCTACTTCAAAATATGACAAACCATATAAGCTATAATGGCTTAATGATGATAACATGGTAGAGGTGAAAAAGCAAGTGAAAGTACCATTATTGATTAGGAATACCTATCAAGATGAGGTGGTGTGTGATTTAGTTCCAATGGGTGCTTGCCATTTGCTTTTGGGAATATCATGGCAATTTGATAGAAGTGTCCTACATGATGGAAGGAAGAACACTTATTGCTTGAATTTTTCCAAGAAGAAGATTACTATCACACCTTTAGTTACTGAGCCTAGTCATATTGATATGAGTTGTAAAAATTTCTTACTCATAGGTGAAAATTTTCTAGATAAGACCTTTGTAAAAGGGAACATAGTCTACTTATTGTTTTTACTAGAGGATCATGAGGGGAGGGTCTGTAATAAGCCATGGGTTAGGACGTTATTAAAGGAGTTTTATGATGTAGCCTCGAATGATCTACCCCATGTATTACCATCGATTAGAGGCATAGAGTACCAAATAAACTTATACTCGGTGTTATATGTCCTAATAAGGCGGCTTATAGGTGTAACCTTAAGGAAACCTTGGAGTTGAAACGCAAGTAGATGAATTATTGTCTAAGGGTTTAATAAGGGATCCCCTTAGCCTCTGTATCATTCCTTCATTGGTTGTGCCAAAGAAAGATGGTGCCATGAGAATGTGTGTTGATAGTGAAGTTATAAAAATCATTACTATCAAGTATAGGTATCTTATATCTATTCTTTATGATATACTTGATTATTTGAATGGTACGTGCTTGTTTTTCTAAATCAACATAATGAGTGGTTACTACCAAATAAGAATGAAAGATGGTCATGAATAGAAAGTTGTATTCAAAACCTTTATGAGTAGATGGTTATGCCCTTTCATTTGTTAAATTCCCTTAATACCTTTATGAGACATATGAATGAGGCACTTAGGCCATTTATTAGCAAAATTGTAGTAGTTTACTTTGATGGTATCATTGTGTATAGCTCTAGTGAGGAAGAACATGTAAAGCATCTGAAGCTTGTATTTCTAGCATTTAGAGGTCACAAGTTGTATGATAAGATAGAAAAATGTGAATTCTTTATACCTAGGGTTACATTTCTAGGTTTTTTGGTGTTTAGGGATGGCATAGCCACAGATGAATCCAAAGTGGAAGCAATCAAGACATGACCTACACCTACAAGCCTTATAGAAGTGAGATCTTTTCATGGTCTAGCTTTATTTTATAAGAGGTTTATTAGGGATTTCATCACCTTACTAGCCCTATAATCAAATTCATGGAGAAGGGTGAATTCAAGTGGACCAAGGCAGCCCAAGATGCCTTTCATGTGGTTAAAGGAAATCTAAACAAATCACCCATGCTAACATTACCTAACTTTAACAAATTATTCAAGGTTGAATGTGATGCTAGTGTAGTGGGAATTGGAGTCATTCTACTACAAGAAGGAAAGCTAGTCACCTTCATTCATGAAAAGATTAAGGGCTCTATGGTCAATTACAACATGCATGACAAGGAGTTTTACATTTCTATGAGAGCTCTTGATCATTGGTCACATTACTTGAGGCCCTAATAGTTTGTGCTACACACAAATCATGAGTCATTGAAGTACATCAATGGCCAAAACAAACTAAATTCAAGGCATATGAGTTGGGTAGAATTTTTACATTCCTTTTTCCTCTATATCAAAACATAAATATAGAAAAACTAATGTAGTAGAAGATACATTTTCTAGGAGATATTGTATGCTCTCTTTGTTAAAGGCGAGAGTATTGCAGTTTGGGTGTATTAGAGAGTTGTACAAAGAAGATGAAGACTTTAGCTTCTATTTTAAGGATAAAGATAAGAAGAATGGCTTATTTTATATCTAAGGTGGATTCCTATTCAAGAATGACAAACATTGCATTCCTAAATATTCCATCGAAGAATTAAATGTGAGGGAAGTGCATGGAAGAAGAGGACTAGTAACACCCCCATTTTGCTTGTTAAATTTTTATTTTTATTTTTTGCGGAAGCTTTAATTACTAAATTACTATGTAACATCACACTTACAATAAGTCCGAATCTCGGTAAGTGCCAAGGCTAATATAAAACTTGATTAGAGTAAATTAGCAAACATAGAAATATTACATAATAGAGTTACAAATAAATGTTATAGTACGATGGTATATCTAAAGTACAGTAAGGGACATAAGAGTTCAAAGTAAAAATGATTGTAATAAAAATAAGAACCCAAAGCTATACCTCTAGTATGCCCTAACTCTTAGACCTAAAAGCCCATTATGAACATGGAACCTCTTCCTAAGGACTCCACTTGTCTTACCTATGCTTATGAGCTTCATGACACTCTATGACCCTTACATAGTCATTTGTAAAAGTATTATTAGTACAACTTCCTCGTACTAAGTAAATTATAATACCTCACAAGACATAGTATACCCACAACTCACATAGTCATACAAAACCGAAAAGCATAATTAAGCATCAGGCATGGACCACAATCATAACAAAATTTATGGAATAATATTTATAAACATCCAAATCTCAAACTCAACAATAACATATTCCAATCCAATTCTCATCATTTTAAGGAACAAAGTCATATTTGATTAGTTAAATATATTCCAATCATATTGGTAGGGCATGAAGGAAAATACTAAAACAACTATCCAAAACAATACTAGGGTAGGCCACTAAGGCATCTACGAAAACAAAAATTATAACATAAACAAAGGTAAAGCACTAAGGAAACTTCTTAACCAATGAATCCATCATAATATGAAGGTAGGGAACCGAGGAAACTATAGAAAAAAAATCCATTCATTTCATTTTATTACACAACAAACATTTCCATTTTTACTTTCTTACTCGCGATGGATACAAATCAGCCTTGGGCACAACGGTACACCTAGTCATATTAGAACTTGAAAGCAACGTAACACCCATACCTCGAACAGAGGGACATAATGGTATATATGGTCATACTGGTGCCTCAAAACAACAAAAGCTTCTCCCAACTTTAGTCACCTGATCCTTAAGTATCAATACCTCTTATAGGGCCCATGGTCATAAACATAGTAGAGTAGGGCCTTAAAAGCTAGGGCATAGTGGCCCATCCATGAACCAAAAACAAGGGCTAACACCTCACCTCGACCCTTAGAGAGCAACCATTCCCAATTCGTAGTCTTTCACTTTAAGTATTACTATCTTATGAGGTGATCACATAAGTCACATACGACACAGAAGTTTCGATTTTCCTTACATAATCATTTTTCCTTTTGTTTCCAACTATTTAGATAAACCCTAAGGTTATAGGTATATGTTAAGTTAAGTTAAACCTAAGCTTAACCTATCCAAAGGCTAAGGCCATCCTAGTATTTACTTATTCGTAAATGATACATTAGGTAAAAATTAATGAAATACCCTTTAAAACTTTGGTTTCCATGTTTTGTTCATTTTTTTGTATCAAACATTATAATTATGAGAGATTTATCATGAGCAAGAAATAAGGCAATATCTTACATTAGTTTAGAAAGTAGGAAATCTTTGTCTTTTAGCCATTAACTATATTTTTTTACTTTTCATGTATTTAGTGGGTTGCACCTACCAAAACCATAATCATGTAACTATCACGTACCACATATTTCATCAGCATACATAGACACATTTAAAGCATGAAATATCTTTTAAATTAGCATATTATCACCAAAAGTGCCCCAAGGTAGATTAACCCCCGATAGCTAATTGAGCATTGGATAACCCAAACCCATGCTCAACTAACTATCTTTTGCTTTAGATGATTAGTATTTTATTCATAAGGATGGGTGATCATACAAGGCTCATATAAAAGCAAGCAAGGCAATTTTCCATTTTAATCTATATTAATCCTTTTCTTCCTTTTTTCCCAACCATGTGGGTTATCCATTTGTCATTGGCCAATATTAATCTTAACCACCATATTATTTCAATTCATGTCCATACTAATTCTCATTACTCTTTTCTTAATATTTCATTTACTATAAGTGAAATACTGAAATAACCTTTACATTAATCATAATGCATATAATAATTTATGATACATTTTAATCCCTCATAAGGTCAATAATCCATATTAAATTCTTTATTTCACCTTACTAATAATAATGATATAGTCTCAAACATAAACTCAAAGCATGAGCAAACCAAAAAGAAATTAATTATGGAAACTATTTGAACTAGTGGATCAGTCTAGTCCTACAAGTCAATCAATTTAGGTTGACCAATTGATTGGTTTGACTCAAGTGCACCCTGCTTTTATCAAATTGGTCAATTAGTTTGGGCTAACCAGTCAACTAGTCATAAAACAGTTAATTGGTTTTACCAAAACAATCGATGGGTTTAAGTAGAGAATAAGACCATGGTCTCTACAGGCTTACTAGTTGATAGGTTGGGTCAACCAGTCAATTGTTCTCGGAACCAGTCGATTGGTTTACCCTAACACAACACCATATCACAAATTATATGTAGATTCTTACATAAAAATCATTCTTAACCACAATAAAACAAGTATCACCAAATTTAACCTATTTTTAACTAGATTAACATGTGTTTCTCATCATGGAGCTATTATATCCTATTTTATCAAATTTCATGCTTTTTACTCTAATCATGCCATCTAATCATTCAAATCACTTATGTAAATTGTATTCATTCATGCCACCATGCAAAAATCAACTAAAGGTAACACCTAACATATAGGAATACTTACTAAATATTTTAGAAGCAAGAACCACTTGATGTTAGCTAAATTCCCTTAAAATTAGAAATTCTAATTTTGGGAAAATCCTAGCTTTTAAAATCGCAAAAGCAAAATATTAAACTAAGAAATTATACCAAACCTTATAAAATTCTAGAACTTAAAGATAGGAAGAAGTAAGAACATACCACTAGAGGAAAAAAAAGTAAAGAAGCTCATTAGGACTACTCCACTATTTCTCCAGAATCTAACTCTTTGTTACTTAAAAATTAAAATATTAATTAAAAACTAAAACAAGAGAGGGCTAGAAAAAGAATTAGAATATTTTAAGAACATCGATTGGTAATACTCAAAGTGTGGAAAAAAGAGAGGCAATATTATACTTAGAAAATTTGGTGACTGAAAGAAAGGTGCATAGTAGAGATGATTGGGGTTATTTATAGCTAACCAATCAAAGGAAAATACAAAAGTTTAAGAGCCAACTTGAAATGCTACCATTGATTGCTAGAATTTGAATAGAATGGAAATATTATTTCTAGGGTTTGCTAAGCTATTCTCTATATCTTAAATAGTGTCTCTAGGGAATGTTGATAAATTAGACCAAAATTAGCATTCACGAATGGAGTAATGGAAGGTCAGTGTGGAAGGAATCTTCCAACTACTTAGACTTGTACCTGAGATCAAAGCATTTGATCTTAGAATTATGCAAAGGAGAGAGGAGGAAGAATATAATGTTGAGGTCACCTCTCTCCCTTAATTGTTCCAATTAACCTCCAAATCAATTCGAGGTAATATTTTGGACTAAATGCATCATGAAAATTGTTAGGAATCTCTTAAGGACAAATTAGCATGGATTACTAAAGTTCTATTTTATTTTAAAGGATTTTTGAGAAAAATCAAGCTTGAAAATATAACCAGCTCAATAGACCAGTTGATGGTTTGAGTCTACTAATTGACTGTTCTACCACTAGTTGATCGGTTTCCCCTAATCATTCAATTGGTTTAGTTGATAAACCTAAATTTGTTGAAATGATAAACCGGTTGATCGATTCATAGAGCTATTTGATTTGTTTGTGTACAAAACTCAATAAAATCCATTTTTTCAACATGATTTCAAATCAAATCTTGTTCTAAACCAACTCATAGAATTTATTCAAAATCAAAGGCCCAAGGTTTGGCAAAATTCTCATTCAGCCATTAACCAAAAATTAAGGGGTATTAGAATAAGTGGGAAATAAATATATTTAATATATATGATGAAGTAAAAAATTAAATATTGGAAAAATAATAATGTTGGATGCATAAAGTTTTTGTGAAATAAAGGTGTTTGGCTATCCTTAAGTTCATTTTGGTCAATATGGGTTAAATATAGAATTTTTGGGATTTTAATGTATTAAATGGTTTAAAATATGTTAATAATATCATGTGGAATGTTTGGATTAATTATGAATGATGTAAATCCAAATAAAATATGAAAATGGTTTAAATTGGGTATACTAACCATAGAGACAACGTTATTATTGCATGTGTAATACGTTATAGTTATACTATGATTTTTGAATCTGTTGTTAATATTTAAATTTTATTAATTTGTTTTTAATTTTTTGATTATGTGAATGATATGGGAAAGTTATACCTAACTTGTGAAATTAGGGTTTCATAGGAATTATAAATAGCAACTCTTGATATATGGTCGTTATCGCATGTGTAAATTGTTGGATTTAGATCTTAATTTTAAGATATGTTTATAATAGTAATATTTAATGAATATTTGATAAATTTGGTCAATAAATGATCAATATGGAAGAATTTGTGCTTATAATGTGAAATTAGGGGTTTTAAGGGAAATTAAGGACATATTCCTTGAGGATAGCCTTGGTAGCTATGAGATTTTACTTTAAGTGTGTTTAATTATTTGTTTTGAACATCAAGACAATTATGAATAATTTCTTGACGATTTAAAATGGATGTTCATGTGAGTTGGGCCAAAGTGTTTTGTGTGTCTACTCATTGGACTATAATAGTTGCATAGGAGTGTTTTGCCCTGAGAGGTGCATCAATCTATTCCACTGGATTAAGAATAGAGGGGATATAAAATCTAATATGAATGAGAATAGGTTTATGAGATAATTAACTAATGAATAAGATATTAATCACTTAAAATGAAAGATTACATGAGTTAGAATCAAGATATTATTCTCGTTCCATCAAGCGATAATAGTTGTTCAAGTGTGCTTTGCCATGAGAGGTGATTTACACCATTCCACCAGTTTAAGAATAGTGGTTAGAAGTATGTTGACATGGTAAATGTTAGGTCTTTTCTACCAGACGATAAAAGTGGCTCATCCAAGTTTAGCTCACTGTTGTGGCTTCGCTTTTATACTATTTATAATACCTTGAGTTGATATGACCACGCAAGGGCTATCCTTATATTCTCTAGTTAAAATGGCACCACCATTTTTGCTATTTTTGATGGAACAGAGTGATCGATACTTGAGAGCATAGTTATTAAAATCCCTATTTGATCCTACGATTCTATGATCTTATGATTGAAAAATCATAAAACAATCTATGATCCTTGGTTGAATTTTGAAGTAGTCAAATAATAATAAAATATTACAATACTACATTAGAATCTTATGATCTTAGGTAAAATCTTATAGGTTTACATAATAACTATAGTTTTTATACATTTATCTCCGAATCTATTTTCCCTATTATTCCACATATATATTATTTTATTATTTTTATTTTAGATCCCATATTATTTTGTAACATAACTTGAAATTGAGTTGAAGCAAATAAAATATGATTGAGATATCAATAACAACCTTTTTAGATGGAGGTTGAATGACGTTAGGTTAATAAAGGTTAAATGATATAAATTAACCTAGGTCTGGTGAATCAAGATGAATGTTAAATTTTTTTATTTGGATGATTATTAGGTTAACCTTGGTGAATATGTCTAATATTCTTTGGATTTATGTTAACCTAGGCGAATATGGTTTGATGGGACAAAATGTCTTTTAATGTTTAACCTTAACCTTCATCAACCTCTGATTTTGAGGTTAACGATTTTGGGGTGAAATAAGGTTAAGTAAGGTTAATATTTAACATAACCTAACCTAGGTTAAATCAGGAAAAAAAAGTTTTCCATATAAGGTTAACGTAAAATTTAACCTTCATTAACCTTTAGTTACCTTTATTGACCTCCATCCAAATAGCCTGTAAAATAATGAAGTTGATTATTGAAGTAAAATGTTGACAACAAATGTAATGTCAATCTAAATGGTGGAATGAATATATTAAATTTTATTAATTATGAAATTCTATTAAATTAAAAATTCATATTTTTTCACATTTTTTATGGTCAGGTTAGCTTTAAAATGCAAAAAAACTTTAGTTTATGGTATAATTATAGTTTATATAGTAACTTAATGTAGGTACATATAGTCAAACATTATTTTCTTTTCTTTCATTTTTTTTGATTCATCAAAATTTTAAATAAGGCTAAGAATAAGACCGGTTCACTCATACCGTTCCAGTACCAAGTGCTAAGGCTAAGAAAATGAAATACAGCTTGAAAGAAATTCAACACACACAAATCAGAGTGGCGCATCAAATCGTTTACAAGAATAAAATCCACCAACGGTGGTTACAGTAACACATAACATTAAAACCAGGAATTTAAAGAGAAAGAGAAAACCCTAACGATACCATATAACTCCTTACTCTCTTTCCCGTAGCCCACTTGAGTAGCACCTGAAAAGACCTGCAAGGGCACTGCCCATTGAATAGGCAGAGGCCCCATAAAGGGAATCCCTTCAGTACTACGGTAGTGAGTAACCCTTTAATACCACACTTAAAGACAGACTCGCATACGGCACATAATGTAAGTTACACACATAAATAATGAGAGGTGCATACATAACAATAACATGTAACATAAGTTATAATTCACGATCGATATCTTTGAGCCTTAAGCCATGTCATAGTGTAAGATCAATACATTCGGGCCTTAAGCCATTATTCCGTCATCATTCCATCAATCTCATATTTTATATCCATGTGAGTACGAGAACCTCACTATTATAGCTGGTGGGCCGGAAGTAAACACACAGGGCAGAACGCCTCTGACCACTATTATTGCCGGTGGACCGGAAGGTAAACACACAGGGCAGAACACACCTGACCACTATTATTTGCCGGTGGACCGGTCTGGCCCCGACTCCCATGGTGTTCCATTATAAGTGATTAGTATTTTTCCATAACCTTATTCACATACATAACTGATTTTATTGAGCTTGGGACCCCCACTATTTTAGCCGGTGGACCGGAATACATATAAACTCATCATCCAGGGCACAACGCTCCTGGCCACTATTATAACCGGTGGACCGGGATATATAAGAATCATCATCTAGGGCACAACGCTCCTGGCTACTATTATAACCGGTGGACCGGGATATATAAGAATCATCATCCAGGGCACAACGCTCCTGGCCACTATTATAACCGGTGGACCGGGATATATAAGAATCATCATCCAGGGCACAACGCTCCTGGCCACTATTATAACCGGTGGACCGGTACTCAATATCATAATCATCTGGGCCCGACTCATTAATATTCCACTTTCAATAATAGTATCTTTCCTTTCTTTAATCAGCACATCAACCATATTTATTTGCCTCGAATGGGAGATCGATAACCCGGGACACAAAGGTACACCGGTCGTACCGGTGCGTATCAGCTACTCAGTACCTTCAACCACGAACCCAAGGACGCAAAGGTACCCTGGTCGTACTGGTGCATACAGCTAACTCAGTACCCTACCAACAAGGACACCTAATCCATAAGTATGCATACCCCCTAACTAGGTCCGTAGAGCTAGAGAGAGTAAGATATAGGGCCTGGCTGGGGCACAAAGGCACACCAGCAAATACCAGAATAATCGTGGACTAAACCACGTCCTTAAGGTAGCGACCCCTAAGGAGTCACCATTCCTGATCTCGAGGTCTTTCACTTTAAGTAATAGTGTCTTAATTTAAGTGATCACGAAAAGCACAATAATAAGATACTTATTCATTTTCAATCGTTCTGATATCATTACTCGTTTCTTATTCAGATGTTTATCCAGGGTATCACAGAGAAATCGTTAAGGCCAGACTAATTATCAAGTACTCTTACTTAGCTAATCAGCATTATTTGAATCATATCATAATGTTCCACAATCTCAAAGACATGTTAGGTACAAATTACTCATTTTCCCTTTACTTATATAATTGTTAAGTATCCGTTCCTTACTCGCCAAATTACCATATTACCCTTTAGGTTACATAATTACCAAATTACCCTTTGTCCAATTTAGATTACCAAATTATCTCATACACTTTTTAGATCACCATTCACCCCTCATAATTACTACACTTATCATATTTCCCATTTGGTTTGTTATATTACCAAATCGCCCTTCTCCTTTGTTATAATTACAAACTGCCCTCGAGTTGGATAAATTACTAAATTACCCTCCTTCATTATCATGATTACTATTTTGCCCCTTTAGTTGGTTAAATAATTATCACTTTACCCTTTAATCGGCTAAATTACCAAATTGCCCCTTCAGTTGGATAAATTACCAAATTGCCCTTCTCCTTTATCATAGTTACCATTTTACCCCTCTCAATTATTTTAATTGCCACTTACCCTTCTTCATAATTACAAATATTAATTTACCCTTCTTCATAATCATAATTACTATATTACCCTTCTCCATTATTAAAATTACCATAATGCCCTTTAATTGGTTAATTTACCAAATTACCCTTCTATAGTATCATACTTATCCAATTGCCCTTCTACAATCATAATTTAATTACTAAATTATCTTTCATCGTTATCATAATTACCAAGTTACCCCTATTCCCAAGTTTACCATAAATATCCTCTTAACTTCAAAATTACCCTTTTACCCCTTACTTTCAAATTACCATAATATCCTTTTATTTACAAAATTATCACAATACCCTTTTATTTATAAAATTACCATAACACTCCTTTTACTTTACAAATTACTATTTTACCCTTTTACATCCAAAGTTACCATTTTTATTTTTCCTTACAAAATTACCATTTTGCCCTTCCTTTCCAAAATTACTATTTTACCCCTACTTCCAAAATTATCATTCTTACCACTTACTTATAAAATTACCATATTGCCCATTGACTCCAAAATTACTGCTTTACCCTTTTCTCCAAAAATTACCATAATACCCCTTTACTTATAAAATTATCATTTGGCCATTTAATCATAAAATTACCATATTATTCTTTTATCTCAAAATTTACCGAAATACCCTTTTCACTTATAAAATTTCCATTCAATCCCTTTATTCACCATTTTTATGAATTTACTAACACTACATAAAATAATGATATTTAATACTTCATTTTTATCACCTAAGTCCACCAACTTGTCATTTTTCAACATAATACTCATTAGCAACTACATATATTGATTCACATACCTCATAAGCATAATTACTAAAATACCCTTAAACAATAACATCATTCATGCATTAGCAACATAATACATCATAAACAAGCATTTAACATTTCCATCCATAATCAAACTTCTTCCTTAATTAACATACCTACATATGGCACAAAAGTCATCATGCTTTTCCTTTTTATCAAACAATATAAGAAACCATATACATATCATGCTAAGCACACAAAACATGCATAAAATCATACTAAACCCTTAATGTGCTAGCATACGTTTTTCCATATATTTAAGGGAGGATTAACGGTTACCTTAATCCCGCAAAATATCAAATCTTACCAAGCATAATTAGCAACTCAACACCTAAAAATAATATCCATCATATTTATGTTAGAAATAAGAATCCAAGCATAAAACTTTATAAAATTTAATCAATAAATACTTAACATAAAATACCATTATACCTTAAAAATTAGCCAATTAATTTTCAAAATAAAGGGGAGCTCACGCTGCATGAGCAACGTGAGTTTCATGCAGAAATGAGAGGGGGGGAAGGCTCGAAGAGGGGTGAGGTAGAAGAGGGGAGAGGTGGCTCGGTTTAGGGACTTTAGGCTAGAAAAGAAGGTACTTAGGGGAGGTTCTAAGGAAAGGGAATGGTACAGCAGTGAAGAGGGGGTGTAGGTGGAGGCTAAGGGTGGTTTCAAGGTGGCATAGGGCGTCGGAGACGGCGGTGGCGAGGCAGCGAAGTTGGCTGCTGAGAAGGGTCGAGGTGGAGGAGTTGTGAAGGAAGGAAAAGGAGAGGGAAAAATGGAGGGGTTCAAGGGATGTTTTCGGCCCACTAAGGCATGTCGGTTGTAGAGGGGGTTGCAGGTTGTCGAACGGTGGGTTGGGTGGCGGCAGAGGTGGCCGAACGGCGGCGGAAGCGGCGGTTGCAGGTGGCTCGGTGATAAGGGGAAAAACTGGGGAGAAAAAGGAAGAGGAGGAGAAGGGAGGAAGTGCAGGGCTCGAAGGGGCTTGGGGGGTCTCGTGGTGGTGCAGGGTGGTAGTAGGTGGTGGCAGTAGGCGGCGCAGGGGTTGGGATTGGTGGTTCGAGCGGCGGCGGGCGGCGGTGATAAAAAAGAATGGGGAACGAATGGGAGGAGGAGAAAAGGGAGAAGAGGCTCGGGGAAGGGGTGTGGGTTCGAATTTATAGGGAATGAATGGCTGGGGAGATGAGGAAAAATCAGAGGGAGAAGAAAGGGGGCAGGGCTGGCCGGCGATCGGTGTTGCGGGTTGCAGGGCTGGTCGGTTTGCAGGGGAAAAGAGGGAAGAAGAAGGAAAGGGAGAGGGGCATGCGGGGCTGTGGTCCAGGGCTGGTTTGGCTCAAAAAAGAAAGAAAATGACGGGGGAAGAGAGAGAGGGAGAGGTAGGTAGGTGGTGGCCGGGTTGCAGGTGGCGATGTGCTCGACCATGGCAGAAAAAATGGTCGGGCGTGGGAGAAGAAGAGAGGAGAAGAAGCTGGGCGAGCGGCTGGACCGGCCGGTTAGGAAAAAAGAAAAGAAAAGGAGGCAACTGGCTGCTGGGCGGGTGCGAGAAGGAGAAGGTGGACGGGCTTGGCCCAATTGTGCGGGGAGAAGGCTGGCCTGGCGAGGCAGCCCGAGGGAAGAAGGAAAAAAAAAGAAAAAAAAGAAAAGAAGAAAGAGGAAAAAGGGAAAAAGGGTAAAAAGGGGAATGAAAAAATAGGAAAAATAATTTAATGTAATTTATAAAATCATAAAATATAATATTCTTGGTAAATTATTTAATTTAATAATTTAATTTATTTTAATCGAATATTTTAGTTTAAAAAGGATAAAGTTGGTAAAATATTAGTTTAGAAAATTATTGAAATAAAACAATATGATAAATAGCAAAATATTTATTTTTAATTTATTAAATACTCTTATCCAAATTTACATACTCTAAAATCCATACAATAATTAAAATAAATAATCTTAAAGCAATTTTATTCCAAATAAAAGTTATTTATTAAAATATAGGTTTTCAAAATTTTTGGGGTATTACACATAGAATGCCTAGCTAATGGAAAAAGAAAAAGATGCAGCAAGAGTTAGGGATGTCAATGGGTTCTGGACCCGACTCAGACCCACTAGACTCGTCTTATTTTAGTGAGTCTGAGTCCATAATTTTGCACCTCACGGGTCCGAATCTACATGTACCTAGGTCTGTGTTTATTAGTTCTAGACCTGACCGACCAGACCCTATCTAACCCTCCAGACCTATTTAGTGTTTGTGTATGTGTGTGTGTGTGTGTGTGTGTACACATACATACTAATATTATATTTTTCATCATCCTATTTGAGCTCCTCTTTTTTAATTTTATTTTTATATATTTACTTTATGAGCAATATGTATAATATTGTATTCCTAAGGTATATAGGATTATGAACTTATGATTTTGGTGTTAATATGGGTTAATAGGGTTTGGATATGATGATAATGATTTTGTGATGATAGATTAACAATGATAATGGTCAAATGGTTAGGGTTTTAAGGTGATATGGTTCATAGGTTAGGATTAGGGTTTTAGATAGGGTTTTGTTGTGGGATGAAGATAATGATTATGGAAGATTGGGATAATGATGATGATTAGATGAAAAGACTTCGAATATTATTTGGAGACGATGAACGTGTGATAATAATAGATTTATAATCAAAGGTTTGGAAATAAAATAGGTAGAGTTCAAGTTGAAGAATAAGTTGAAGATGATGAATGTATGTTAAAAGTGATAATTAGGGTTGATGATTGGCATAGGTTATGGATGGATTTGGGGATATTAATTAACCTCTAATTTAAAAAGACAAATAGATTAAGGGTTTCGATAATAATCACTCATACAAAATTGATTATAATTGAAAAGAACTCACATAGAATTCAAAGAATGAATAACTTGTATTTTGTTTAATTTTGCTAAGCATACTAATGTGTAACTCTAAGGATTTTATAGCCTATTTGCACCTCCTGAATAATACAAGATAATGCTAATTAATTAGGAATAATAATCTAATCTAATAAGCCCCATGTAATATCTTGTTCCCCACTCCAAATACATCTAATAAGATAGAATCCCATTAAAAAAGCTACTTTATGTATTAGCCAATCATAATGCAAGTAATTAACAAAATAAATAAGTAAATAACATAGTAAATGAAGAATAAACACATTCCACTCAAGTCTAAAAATAAACACTCTCATGCATCCCATGCATATGCCTTTATTGCTAGTGACTTAATTCGCAAGTTTCATCCATAATGAGCAATGTAGTCATCCGTTTATCTTTAAATTCGTAGGGTATCCGTTGTAGATAAAGCATAATAGGCTTCACAATTATAAATTTAGATCTCTATAGTAAGGATTAATATATCCAACATTAAATATTCTAGATACCCCACCATATGAATTGGGTAAATCTAGCTCATAAGCACGCTTTCCAAATTTTATAAGCATTTTGAAAGGACTATCTTTCCTTGTCATAAGCATATCTTTCTTTAGATTAGTAAATCTCTCCTTCTTCAAGTGCAACTGATACGTTCCTACCCGCAAGTGCACGGGGTCAGAGTAGTAGTCAAGGTCGATCCCACAAGGATTGGTGAATGACCACTAGGACAATGATAGAACATAACTATGTCTAAACTATGAGATGATATGAAATAATAAATTGTAAGCTAAAATAACTAAATAAGCTAAAAAGAAAGGAAAATAGCACTCAAGTCACTCAAATAAATAGAAGAGCTAAGGTTCCGGTTCATCGCCCCCGATCCTCACATGTAATTGAAGATCACATCACAAAATAATTCAACAATCATAATCAATCATGCCAACAAGGATAGAAAGTGTTGTGCTTTCTCAAGCCACAACCACCCTATTACATATCTATGGCCCTAACTATCTCTAGCTTAGAGTCTAATAGAATGTAATGCATTAAAGTCTATAAAGTTTCCTCCTTTATTGTTGAAGAGGTCAAATCGATCGTCTCTCGACCTACAATTTAATCTCCCGTTGTGCTATTGGGTCTAATACTGGATTATCTCTCGATCTCACCGGTATTTCCCACACCGAAAATCAAAACCCGTCGTGGTTCAAAAATTCGACAATCAATCAATAACACAACACATACATTATGAATTGAATAAAAAAGGATGCAATAATTCAACACATTAGGATCGGGGAAAATTCCCCTTCACCTTAGCACAAGATCTAGCCCATCAAGTTCATAGCAAGAATATTAAAAACAATAAGAGATTCCATAGATAAAGAAAATATCATTAGATAATACCCTTGATGTTCACAAATTCTTGCAAAAATTAACTTCTTGAATCTCCGTCTCTAATTTACAAGAGAGATCTTGATGAATTGGGGAAGAGGATAGAGAAGAGAGAAAAGAGAGGGAGTGGAGGCTGCCTCGAGCAATTAGAATAAGAGTTTTTTACACTACCGCCTCGTGGATCGCTAGGGTTTCCGTAACGATGGGCTTCCCGTGTCAGCTTTGACCATAATTCGTATATTTACCATAACTTTTTCATCTTAACTCCGATTAAGCTGATTTTGGATGCGTTGGAAAGCTATTAAAAATATCTAAAACTTTGATGTTGAAAGCTTCTCCAAATTCAGACCTTTTCTTGGTCTAAATTTCACTTCTTTCAGGCCCGTATACTTTAAATATGCATTCTTTCTTTTTCCACTTTAACTTTTGCTCCTCTTTGCTCCTTTTTTTCTCCTTTCTTCTCCTTTTAAGGTTATTCTTGTTCTTCATCCTTCATGAGTATTTTTGTTGCTTGAGACCCTGCAATTTTCACAACACAAAGGCAGTAACAAGAACAAAAAGGGAGAATTCTGACTGAAATTAAAGGTAAAAACTCTTATAAACCTTAGGAATAAGATGTAAAAGTCACACTTATCAACTCCCCCATGCTTAAACATTTGCTTGTCCCCAAGTAAAGTAATACAAGAAACCCACCATGTGGTAAAAGAAAAGTAGTAGGATCCCTTTCTCAGAAAAGTGTGTTTAGCCCTTTAATAGCACAAGAGTCAAGTAAGGAGCAATAAGACCCAAAAATATAACAATTAAAAGCTCAAAATCCTTTTTCAAAAGATATTTAGGTTGCCCCCACATGTGAGAAATGTAACCGTGCTATCGAGCTCTAGGGACATGCCATGCAACAAAGGACATCCAATTGTGGACAGTAGGCAGCCATATACCAACTCACTCTTCCCTCAAAGTTTCAAATTAGAATTCTCACTTTAGGTCTTGTGGACACACCTCTCATGTGTTTTATTTTATTTGAAGGTTCTGCTCTAGTCCTCTCACTCATGATCAAGATCATCCATATGCTTGGAATGCTTTTCGATTCTCCACCACTAGAAAGACTTAGAACACACAACAATCAAGAGGTCTTATTAGGGTTGTAATGGGGCCATAGGTTAAAAGGTTAGGACGGAATTTTTTTTTTTGGAAGTAGATTTAAAAGTCTAGTACCAATGAGATATTTTTTTTTAATAACATATATTTTACCATCCCAACTTTTCATCACGAAACACAAGCACCCAAAACTTCTTATTGATTCTTCTTCTTCTTCTCCTTTTTTTTTTTTTTTTTTTGAGAGAGATATATCGATTTGCTCTTCATCATACACAACCATTTACTCTTTCACACCTCCCTCATGCTTAGATTACATCATACTCCCAACTTTCTCTTCTTTTTTTTTTTTGAAATTGCGCAACAACCATTGATTCTAGACTTAGGGAGGGATAAAGGAAATTGGGTTACATGTGTGTTTAGATCAAGAAAATGGCCATAAGCACAACGGGGTTAGCAAAGGATAAAATGTGAAGGTCAGGCTATTTGGCTAATGTAGGTTATGACAAAAAAACAAGTGCCTCTATCATTTTAATGCACGTCTAAGTCATATGTGGCTTTGAAGAAAACCATTACAAGTTCTAGTTTCCCAAGTCATGGTGGGAGACACACACAAAAGAAAAAATAAGAGACTGTAGTGATGTATCATTCTAAAGGCTCAAAGTCTCACTAGGTCCAAAATTCTCTAAATCTAACACCTTTTGGCAAAGAGTAAATCAGCATAAGTCAAACTACAATACCACAAGAATGTTAAGGCATATATAACCCTAAAGTTCTCAAACACAATTATACTTTTCTCATAACAATGCAACCAAAACATTTAAGCACATAGAAATCCATTTTCAAAAGATGATTTAAAGGGTCTTATCACACCAAACTAAACACTCATGCCATTGCAAGACAAAACACACTCTTTAATATCATAAATGAAGGGTCATTTCCTTTTCTTTTCTTTATTTGTTTTGATTTTTTTTTTAGATAAAAATCTGAAAGAAATGACCAAGGAAAAAGATAGCAACACTCATCAAAATAAAATAGGGAAGAATAGAATACTAACCAAATGACAAGGATAGGCCATCTTCTCCCCCATGCTTATGTATCACATTGTCCTCAATGTGAAATAAGAAGCACAAAAGAAAAGAGGAAAAAAATCCATAAGGAAACAAAGAGCAAACAAACCAAGAAAACCAAAAAAAGAAAAATAAAAAAATTAAATAGAATAAAAAAAAATATTGGGTTGCCTCCCAAGAAGCGCTTGTTTATAGTCATTAGCTTGACTTTCTCACTTCACTTAGGATCATCCAGAAGAATGGTGGTTTTGAGGGCTGCAACCTCACCACCTTCATACACCTTCAACCTTTGCCCATTCACTTTGAATGGCTCTTTATCGAGGCTAGAGATTTCGACTGCTCCGGATGGAAATACTTGTCTGATTGTGAATGGTCCTGACCATCGGGATCTAAGCTTTCCAGGGAACAATCGCAAACGAGAATTAAATAGAAGCACTTGTTGCCCCACTTCAAATGCTCGTTTGGTGATGCGTTGATCATGAATCCTTTTCGTGCGCTCTTTGTATAGCCTAGCACTCTCATATGCCTTAAGCCGGAATTCATCGAGTTCATTCAATTGAAGGAGCCTCTTCTCACCTGCAGCTTGCATATCAAAGTTAAGGAGACGGGTAGCCCAAAATGATTTATGCTCAAGTTCTACAGGGAGATGACAAGATTTTCCAAAAACTAGATTATAAGGGGACATTCCAATAGGAGTTTTAAAAGCTGTTCGGTAAGCCCATAGAGCATCGTCAAGTTTCAAGGACCAATCCGTTCTAGAAGAGCTAACCGTTTTCTCAAGAATTCTCTTAAGCTCACGGTTTGACACCTCCACTTGGCCGCTAGTTTGAGGATGGTATGGGGTAGAAACCTTATGGTTAACTCCATACTTACTCAAAAGAGCATTAAATGCTCTATTGCAAAAATGAGAACCCCCATCACTAATGATAGTCTTAGGTGTCCCAAACCTTGAAAAGATATTCTTTTTCAAAAATTTAGTGACGACTTTTGCATCATTTGTGGGAGTGGCTATAGCCTCTACCCACTTAGATACATAATCAACTGCCACAAGAATATATTCATTCACCATAGACTTAGGAAATGGTCCCATAAAATCGATTCCCCAAACATCAAATAACTCCACTACAAGAATGTTTGTGAGGGGCATCTCTTGTTTTCTAGAAATATTTCCCATTCTTTGACACCTATCACAAGTCTTAGCAAAGGAGTATGCATCATGAAATAAGGTAGGCCAATAGAATCCACATTGCAAGACTTTTGCAGCAGTTTTGGTGGGGCAAAAATGGCCACCACGCTCTTTACTATGACAATGAGATAGTATAGAATGCATTTCATGCTCAGGGATGCATCTTCTAATGACATGATCAGCACAAATCCTATAGAGGTAAGGATCATCCCAAAAGTAATACCTCAGATCATGTAAGAACTTCTTCCTTTGATGAAAGGAAAGATCATTGGGTAAGATTCCACTTACAAGATAGTTTGCAATATCAGCATACCAAGGATGATTTGTAATAGCGTAGAGTGTTTCATCGGGAAATGCATCTTGAATAGGTGTAGCTTCCTGATTAATCACGTAGGTAGAGGGTAAACGAGAAAGATGATCAGCTACTTGATTCTCACTTCCCTTCCTATCCCTGATTTCCAAGTCGAACTCTTGCAACAATAAAATCCACCGAATGATTCTGGGCTTTGCATCCTGCTTACTAAAAAGATACTTCAAGGCCGCATGGTCAGTATAGACAATGACCTTGTTAAGCAATAGATAAGAACGGAACTTGTCAAAGGAGAAAACCACAGCTAGCAATTCTTTTTCAGTTGTTGCATAATTCATTTGTGCAGAATTCAAAGTCTTGCTAGCATAATAGATAGTATGAAATTTTTTTTCCTTACGCTGCCCCAAGACTGCTCCTATAGCAACATCACTAGCATCACACATAATCTCAAAAGGTAAATTCCAGTCAGGAGTAACAATAATCGGAGCATCTACCAGTTTTGCCTTTAAAGTGTTAAAGGCAGCCAGACATGCATCAGAAAAGTGAAAGGGCACATCTTTAGCCAACAGATCACAAAGAGGCTTTGAAATTTTTGAAAAATCTTTAATGAAGCGTCTATAGAAACCTGCATGACCAAGGAAACTACGTATATCTTTAACACATGTGGGGGGTGGCAATTTCTCAATGACTTCAATTTTAGCTTTGTCTACCTCTATCCCTTTGCATGAAATCTTATGCCCTAAAACTATTCCTTCCTGGACCATTAAATGACACTTTTCCCAATTTAAAACCAAATTTGTATCCTCACAACGCTTAAGAACAAGTTCAAGATTATTTAAGCATGCATCAAATGACGACCCAAAAACCGAAAAATCATCCATAAAAATTTCCATAAATTTTTCAATCATATCATGAAATAAAGCCATCATACATCTTTGAAAAGTGGCGGGGGCATTACAAAGACCAAATGGCATCCGTCTATATGCGAAGGTGCCATAAGGACAAGTAAAGGTTGTCTTCTCTTGGTCCTCAGGGGAAATAGGTATTTGCATATAACCAGAATACCCATCAAGAAAGCAATAATAGTCATGCCCCGCCAAGTGTTCAAGCATTTGGTCAATGAAGGGAGGGGGAAGTGGTCTTTTCTAGTGGCATCATTCAACTTTCTAAAATCAATGCAGACACGCCAACCTGTAACAGTTCTAGTAGGCACCAATTCGTTATTATCATTCTTGACTACCGTGATTCCCCCTTTCTTGGGAACCACTTGGACAGGACTAACCCAAGAGCTATCAGAGATTGGATAGATCATACCTGCATCTAATAGCTTAATTACCTCCTTCTTCACCACCTCTTGCATTGTTGGGTTCAATCGCCTTTGAGGTTGGATCACTTTCTTGTGGTTGTCTTCCATGAGAATTTTGTGCATGCACATGGAAGGGCTAATCCCTCTAATATCAGCAATGGTCCATCCGAAAGCCTTCTGTCGTTCCTTAAGCACTCTCATCAATTTTTCTTCCTGCAAATTAGTCAAAGATGAAGAAATAATGATGGGAAGTGTATCATTATGACCAAGAAAAGCATATTTCAAATGCTGAGGTAGTGGCTTAAGCTCTAGTGTGGGAGGTTCCTCAATAGATGACTTCAATTTTGGAATCTGGGCCTCTCTAGCCCTTGTAAGGGGACCATAGTGTGACGACCATATGGTGGATGTGCATTCAAGTACCGGACAACCTCTTCTTCTTTCTCTTCATTCTCCCACTCTCTTTGTTGAACCAAACACCTTTCCAGGGGATCCTGCACAACACTTGCTTGAAAACAATCATCAATTACATTATCTAAGATATCAATACAATAGCAAGTGTTATCATCTAAGGGGTATTTCATGCTCTTAAATACATTAAAAGTGACTTCTTCGCCTTGGAAACGAAGAATGAGCTTACCCTCTTGGACATCTATAAGAGTACGTCCTGTTGCTAAGAAAGGCCTACCAAGAATTAGGGGAACTTTGTGGTCTTCCTCCATATCTAGCACAACAAAGTCAACAGGGAAGATAAATTTGTCCACTTTAACTAAAACATCTTCAATAATTCCCCTCGGATATTTGATAGATCGATCAGCCAACTGAAGGGACATATTGGTGGGTTTTGGTTCCCCTAGACCTAGACGCTTGAAAACAGAGAAGGGCATCAAATTAATGCTAGCACCAAGATCACATAATACCTTCTCGAATTTTAAATCCCCAATTACACATGGGATAGTGAAACTTCCTGGATCCTTAAGCTTAGGAGGAAGTTTGTTCTGCAAGATTGCAGAGCATTCCTCATTCAAACTTACTGTTTCAAAATCATCCAGTTTCCTCTTGTGAGTGATTATGTCCTTTAGAAACTTCCCATAACTGGGCATCTGTCTCACAATGTCAAGCAACGGCAAGTTAATGTGCACTTTCTTAAGTATATCAAGAAATTTTACAAATTGAACATCTAACTTGCGTTGTACAATCCTACCTGGAAACGGAGGAGGAGGAACATATGCATTTACCTCTTGAGGTGAAGTGTGGATTGTCTCAGGTTGTGATTCAGGCACTTTCTCTTCAGGAGCTTTTTCTTTATCTTCCTTGGGTTCTTGATGGATGCATCCTGATTTTGGAGGCGGGCTTCTTGTTTCTGAAGATGAGCTTGAATTTGAGCATCATGTTTTTGAAGGGTGCTCTCGGTGCGAGTGATGAACTTGGACATCATCTCTTCAAGGGAAGAAGATTGAGGTTGTTGGGGCGGTAAAGGAGCTGGAGGTGTTGGTTGTTGTTGTGTGAATCCCGGAGGCTTTGTAGGAACTTCATTTCTCCAACTAAAGTTTGGATGGTTTTTCCATCCAGGATTGTACACATTGGAGTAGGGATTGTTCGGTCTCCCATAACTATTTCCCATGTAGTTCACTTGATCATAAGATTGTTGGAAGGGATTCCCAACTTGACATTCTGTGCTTAAGTGTGATCCAGCACATAACTCACACATAGGTGCATTAGCTTGTACCTGCATACAAGAAGTACTACCAATTTTGTCAAATTTTTTAGCAAGCAAATCAATCTTAGCCTCTAATGCCGTGATGGAATCTAAAGAGTGAATTCCTGGAGTCCTTTGTATCGGGGCACGTTCGGAGTGCCATTGATGGGAATTCGAAGCTAGCTCCTCAATGAACTCATAAACCTGCTCTGGAGTCTTGTTCATAATGGTACCTCCTGCAGCTGCATCTATCATAGAACGGTTAGTAGCAGAGATACCATTATAAAAAGTTTGCATTTGAAGCCACATAGGCAGGCCATGATGTGGACACTTCCTAAGCAAATCCTTAAACCTTTCCCATGCATCATAAAGCGATTCAAGGTCATTTTGCA
The DNA here is from genome assembly GCA_030549775.1 of Tamarix chinensis. Classification (NCBI taxonomy): domain Eukaryota; kingdom Viridiplantae; phylum Streptophyta; class Magnoliopsida; order Caryophyllales; family Tamaricaceae; genus Tamarix; species Tamarix chinensis. Next base: position 44,656,135 of record CM060175.1, read on the forward strand.
TAAAGGTAGTGATGTCATTTCGTAATTTTGCAGTTTTTGATGGTGGAAAATATCTAGAAAGGAAAGACTTCATCAAATCATCCCAAGTAGTAATAGACCCTGGGGCTAATGAGTGTAACCAACTCTTAGCCTTATCACGTAACGAAAAAGGGAACAATCTAAGCCTAATTGCATCATTAGAAACACCATTTAGCTTAAAAGTGTCACAGATTTCTACAAAGTTAGCAATATGGGAGTGGGGATCTTCAATAAGGTTACCTCCAAATTGAACTGATGTTTGTAGCATCTGGATAATGGCAGGCTTGATCTCAAAATTATTAGCTTGTACTGCCGGTCTTCGTATGCTTGAGGTTGAGCCATCAAGGCTTGGTGTAGCATAGTCCCGAAGTGACCTAGGAATGGGAGCTTGCTCTTGGATAGGAGCTTGTTCTTGGAGTAAGATGTGCTCTTGTGGTGGGATTTGTCCATCATGGGGTGGAGTATTGGTTTCCATTTCAATATTTGTGGTGTGTGACCTGCGTAAATGTGAGATGGTCTTCTCAATCTCGAGATCAAGTGTCACTAGATCACCTCCACTAGCGCGGGTCATGCACTAATGCACCTGCACTAAATCAAGAACTCTTACACCCAAGATTAGTCAACCACAACAAAAAGAATGTAAAAAGATAAAAAAAAAATAAATGTCTAGATCACAATAAATTCTTTGAGTCCTAATGTCACTCGCTGCCAATCCCCGGCAACGGCGCCAAAAACTTGACACGTTCCTACCCGCAAGTGCACGGGGTCAGAGTAGTAGTCAAGGTCGATCCCACAAGGATTGGTGAATGACCACTAGGACAATGATAGAACATAACTATGTCTAAACTACGAGATGATATGAAATAATAAATTGTAAGCTAAAATAACTAAATAAGCTAAAAAGAAAGGAAAATAGCACTCAAGTCACTCAAATAAATAGAAGAGCTAAGGTTCCGGTTCATCGCCCCCGATCCTCACATGTAATTGAAGATCACATCACAAAATAATTCAACAATCATAATCAATCATGCCAACAAGGATAGAAAGTGTTGTGCTTTCTCAAGCCACAACCACCCTATTACATATCTATGGCCCTAACTATCTCTAGCTTAGAGTCTAATAGAATGTAATGCATTAAAGTCTATAAAGTTTCCTCCTTTATTGTTGAAGAGGTCAAATCGATCGTCTCTCGACCTACAATTTAATCTCCCGTTGTGCTATTGGGTCTAATACTGGATTATCTCTCGATCTCACCGGTATTTCCCACACCGAAAATCAGAACCCGGTCGTGGTTCAAAAATTCGACAATCAATCAATAACACAACACATACATTATGAATTGAATAAAAAAGGATGCAATAATTCAACACATTAGGATCGGGGAAAATTCCCCTTCACCTTAGCACAAGATCTAGCCCATCAAGTTCATAGCAAGAATATTAAAAACAATAAGAGATTCCATAGATAAAGAAAATATCATTAGATAATACCCTTGATGTTCACAAATTCTTGCAAAAATTAACTTCTTGAATCTCCGTCTCTAATTTACAAGAGAGATCTTGATGAATTGGGGAAGAGGATAGAGAAGAGAGAAAAGAGAGGGAGTGGAGGCTGCCTCGAGCAATTAGAATAAGAGTTTTTTACACTACCGCCTCGTGGATCGCTAGGGTTTCCGTAACGATGGGCTTCCCGTGTCAGCTTTGACCATAATTCGTATATTTACCATAACTTTTTCATCTTAACTCCGATTAAGCTGATTTTGGATGCGTTGGAAAGCTATTAAAAATATCTAAAACTTTGATGTTGAAAGCTTCTCCAAATTCAGACCTTTTCTTGGTCTAAATTTCACTTCTTTCAGGCCCGTATACTTTAAATATGCATTCTTTCTTTTTCCACTTTAACTTTTGCTCCTCTTTGCTCCTTTTTTTCTCCTTTCTTCTCCTTTTAAGGTTATTCTTGTTCTTCATCCTTCATGAGTATTTTTGTTGCTTGAGACCCTGCAATTTTCACAACACAAAGGCAGTAACAAGAACAAAAAGGGAGAATTCTGACTGAAATTAAAGGTAAAAACTCTTATAAACCTTAGGAATAAGATGTAAAAGTCACACTTATCACTTGTGATACTAGTGGAGTTGGAATAGGAGTACTTTCACAAGAAAAGAAACCTATAGCATTGTTCTCTAAAAAGTTGAATGGAGCCAAACTTAACTATTCAACTTATGACAAGGAATTCTTTGCCATTATATGGAGTCCAGAGATATGGATTCATTTTCTAAGACTAAAATCCTTTGTGTTACATTCGGATCATGAAAGTTTAAAATAATTACATAGTTAAAAGAAAGTTTATCCGAGACATGCAAAGTGGGTGAGTTTCTTACAATCCTTTGTGCTCTTTTTTAAACATTTAGATGCAAAAGAAAATGTAGTAGCTGATGCTCTTTCTTGTAGATCTACATTTCTTGTTATGTTTGATGCAAAAATCTTAGGTTTCAAAATGTTAAAAGAATTTTATCCTAAAGATGAAGATTTTAAGGATATATTTAGTGCATGTAAAGAGAGTAGATACTATGGTAATTATGTCATACAAGATGGATGTTTTTTAGACTAAATAAACTTTGTATTCCTAGATCTAGTATTCGAGACTTACTGATAAAAGAAATATATGAAAGTAGCATTGCAGGACATTTTGGTATACATAAGACTATAGAACTATTGCAAGAAAATTTCTATTGGCCATGGATGGTTAAACATGTACAAGCAATGATAAGTAGCTGTTCTACATGACAAAAATGTAAGAGTTACTTTAATAAAGGCTTATACACACCTTTACCAGTTCTTGATAAACCATGGGAAGGAGTTAGTATGGACTTTATCCTAGGGTTACGAAGAACACAACCTAATAAAGATTCTACTCTAGTGCTAGTAAATAGATTTTCTAAAATGACTCATTTTATTCCATGCAATAAAACCGATGATGCCATGCATGTTGCTAACTTGTATTTTAGAGAGATTGTTAAACTTCATGGTGTGCCTAAAAGCATAGTCTCAAATCAGGATGTCAAGTTTATGGGTTACTTTTGGAAAACTTTATGGCATATGCTTGGTACTAAATTGTTATTTAGCACTTCACATCATCCACAAACTAATGGGCAAACTGAGGTAACTAATATAACTATTGGTACATTATTAAGAGGTTTAGTTAATAAAAGTACTAAGGATTGGGATGTTAAGTTAGCTCATGCAGAGTTTGCTTATAATTGTAGTCCATCCAGTACTACTCAAACTAGTCCATTTGAGGTGTTGTATGGAGTGAACCCACACATGCCTATTAATATGATTCCTTTGATAATAGGTGAATTACAAAATTTTGAAGCTGAGGATAGACTTAAATTTTTTTAATAGCTTCATTAGAAAATAAAAACTAACATTGAAAAAGCTAATGCCAAGTATAAAGCTTAAGCGAACAAGCATAGAAAACCACATGTGTTTTCTCCTAGTGACTTAGTTTGGTTACATATGCGTAAAGAAAGATTTGCTAATTTACATAAAAATAAACTAGTGTTAAGAGCTGATGGACCTTTTAAAATACTGAGAAAGTTTGGGGATAATAATTATGAACTTGAACTTCTAGACTATTATGGTAGAATTTTAAGGACTTTTTGTAATACCCCGTATTTTTAAAATCCAAATTATTAAGTTTAATGATTCGATTGACGTAATTTGATGTAAATATTTAATTATCTTAATTTTGATTCGTTTTATGGATTTATCGACGATTTCGAATTCATATTTGAATTTAATTAATCATTGTCGTTGCGAACCATTCTAGATAAATTCGTTAACGACAATGATTTTATTATATTCTTATGAGTTCGAGTCTCGGTTAAAAATATATATTCCAGTTCTTTCTCGTATTTTATTTTTAATATTTTAGATTTATTTTTGATTATAACTTTGTCATATGATTATGACGTTATTTTGAAGTTATATTTTGTTGACGAAATGTATCATTTAAATTATGGAATTTCTGTTTAAATAGTTAAATTTATTTTAACAATTTTATCCGTAGAAAAATATTTCCGACTTTAAATTTATTCGTTTCAGTAATCTTTAATATTTTCGGAAAGTTTTAAATTAAAAAGGTTTTTCGGAAATTATTTATGAATTTCTTTCCGGAATCAATTTTCTCCCGTTTTACGATTTTTGGGTTGCGGAAAACCGATTTTGGAAATTATCTAAATTTGTCTCGGTTTATTCAAATTTAACTTAAATATTTTATTATATGTTTTTAAATAATTTTCCGAGGTCTTATAATATATTTCCATAAATTATATAAATTTTTATGTTCGTTGGTAAATTCGTCCGAAGATGTTCCGAAATTCTTTATATAGTTTTTTTATTATTAATTTTAAGATTTCGGATCCGTTCGAAATAAATGTTCGTTAAATAAATTTTAGATAAAATCTTTCAATAATATTTTGATATTTTTAGTATTGTATTTTATGTGTATTTAAAAAAAAAAAAAAAGGAAGCCCGCGCCCCGGCCGACCCCCCCTCTCCCATTTCCTTTTTCTCTTCTCTTCTTTCTCTTCTCTTCCCTCTGCTGCCCCGACTCCCTGTTCGCAGCCCTCTACTCCCAAACCCTAGCCAGCCGCCACCTCTCCCCAGCTCCTCCTCCCTGCTCCTCCTTCGTTGACCCCTGGCCTCCAACCTGCTGCCACACACCACCACGAGCGACTGCCACCGGCGAAGCAGCGCAGTAGCCCACCGAAGCGCGCAGGAGCAGCAGCGACGAGCCACGCAACTCGCGCCACCGCCCGGTCACCGGCGAGCCTCGCTGACCACCAGCGAGCAACCCTCGGCCTCCGACGAAGCTCCTCCGGCCTTTCCTTGTCCCGATTCGTTGATTTTCGTTTGGTATAATTTTCTGAAAAACCCTAATACGGATTTGATTAATTGAATGTGATTTAGCTTATGAAAAGCTAAATTGATTGTTGTATTATGTATATATGTGCTGTAAGATTTATTTGGATATATTAATTGTATGGTTTGTGTTGAAAATTTGGGAAATTGAATTTTAGGCCGGGTTATGCCCAAATTTTTCGGATCCGTCCAATTTGGCGATTTTGGATAAATTGATTATACAATATGTTTTTAAATGTGTTTAATTTCATGTCGGAACCGTCAATTTGAGAAATTTATGCGGAATCAATCGGAATTTGATTTCTAGGTCAAAATTCTTGTGTAATGAAATTGGGTTGCGTAATTGAGTCGTTTCGCTCAATTGATTTTACAATACCATTTGAAATGTATTTAATTTCATATCGGAAGTGTTGATTTGGGAAAATTGTGCGTAATTAATCGGAATTGGATTTTTAGGTCAAAACTCTTGCGGGTCTAAATTGGATTATGTAACCGGGTCGTTTTATTCAATTGACTATACAATTTATATTAGGATATATTTAATTACATTTCCGAACCGTCAATTTATATATTTTAGCAAGAATTGATCGGATTTGCGTTCCGGGTTCAAAAACCCTAATTGTACTGAATTGGGTATTTCTTTTATTGGTTTTGAGCAATTGATTATATGATATGTTATAAAATATGTCTAATTGCATTTCTAAACATTCAATTTGATTAAATTAATAGAATTCAACCGAATTGCATTTTCAGGCCTAAAACCCTAGATTTCAAGTGAACTCATGAAATTGATCATTTATATATTTGTTTTTCTAAAATTAAATTTATAGAAATAGTTGGAATGATCCTAATTGTATTCTAATACCTTTAATTGGAATTAATTGATTCGAATTACCCAAGTTGTGTCGTAGGCTTTAAAACCCTAATTTTGAAAACGGATCGTCTTGAATTGGTTAATCGGAATATTGTTTTGTTGAAATTGATTATTTAGATTTATCTAAAATTAGTGTAATTGTGTTTTAAAACTATCAATTTGAGGTAATCGAAGTGATTTGGTCGATTTGTAGTTTAGGCATTTAAAACCCTAATCTTCGGGGATGGTTTTATAAAATTGATTGTGCTGTGTGTCTTTTATCAAATCGATTTCTGTCCTTCGATTTTAAATCATTTGATTTATATTTTTAATCTTAATCTTAATAGAGCTATGCTCTTGAGTCCTAAGTTTTGGTACACGTTTTCCAAGAAAGATCATTCGTGTTTATTTAATTATAATATGTGAATTGTTTATGGATAAGATAGTTTCTAACCTAGTTCCGATTTCTATCGGCGATCTAGGAAAGCTTTATTGTGGATCCTCGAGCTAGTGATCTCTCTCTCCCTCTTATCTCGCTTAGCTAGCTTTGGATCCAGGTAAGTTTCTACTTACCTCCACTTATGGGTGTTTCGTAAGGATGTGGCTAATGTCCCTACGTGTTATGTGACTTGTATGCCTTGGATACTTCGTACATATATATCATGTCCTGTTGTGTATCACCTGATTGTCCTTAACGTGTTTTATGCGTAGCGCAGCTTGGAGTTAAGGTGTGTGGTATGTGTTTTTCTTATTATATGAATGTGATATCAATATGTGGTGATTATGGTGTGTTGTGGCATGATGCAACCCTCTAGGACATGCATGCTAGGGTGATTATTATTATGACATGGATATGAAAGGATAAAAAGAAATAAATGGGAAGTGAGTTGCTAAAGAGGGGTATGAGGTTGACCAAATTGAATAAGGGATGAGAGCTATGCATGGAAAATTCTAGGGTTTGCATGGGAACTTCGAGAGTTTGCATGGGAACTTCGAGAGTTTGCATGGGTTGGATAAAACTTGCATGAGGATGATCGTTACGTGAGAAAAGTTGTATTAAAGTGTAAATAAGCTAAGGGGAGAGTTGTGGAGTGTTTGGAGACTTGGGATGAAAAATAATACGTAGGTTTGTGTGAGGGGTATAAGGGACCCAATTAGGGTTTTGGGAGAAAGTAGTGATTGATTTGGGATTGAACTTAAAAGAGATGAGGTGTTTGACGATAAATGAATTAATGGTAGTAAGGCAAGAGGAAATTGGGCCACATAGGTCCAATTAGGGTTTCAAGGGAAACCCTAGAGAGGAATAGTGGGTAGAGTGTGGTTTCACAAGGTGTTGGGCTTCAACCCACACCCTTAAGAGTTGGCTTTCATTATGTGTAAGTGTAAAGGGGAAAGGATATCGAGGCGTGATAAGGGGCGCAAGAGTCCCGAGATATGGGACGGGCCCTCCTGGGAGGATAAGTGTGGATATAGTTAGCCATGCATGTCAAGGGTAAAATTCTTTCAAATAAGATATGTTAAGACACTAATCACTTAAAGAGAAAGATGTTGAGCCGGACCCAGACCGGTCCACCGGCGAATAATAGTGGCTAGGGCCGGGGTGCCTTACATGACCGGTTCACCGGCAATAATAGTGGCAGGGTATGTTACCCTCATGACCGGTCCACCGGCTATAATAGTGGGGGATTCCGTGCTCAACAAACTGAACGTAATAACGATAAGACATTGGAAAGATACGAAGTAATTATAGTGAAACATCATGTGAGTCGGGGCCAGACCGGTCCACCGGCGAATAATAGTGGCAGGGTATGTTACCCTCATGACCGGTCCACCGGCTAAAATAGTGGCAGGGCATGACCCTCATGACCGTTCCACCGGCTATAATAGTGGGGTTCCCGCACTCACATGAATTGATAAAGACTATGATGTGAATCGACTATATTACCAGAGGTCTAAAGAATGAGTCTACTCGATCGGGGCTGAGCATGTCCCTAAGTAATGCTCGGGGCTGGACATGTCCCTAAGTAATGTCCGGGGCTGAGCATGTCCCTAAGTAATGCTCGGGGCCGGACATGTCCCTAAGTAATGTCCGCGAGGCTAAATGCCCAATTGGTTTGGTTCGGCATTGTCCATAAATGCTTGGTTGGTTTATCTGAATCTCTTATCGGTTTAAGATATTACATATGTTTCGCATGTTATTATATGTGTATGGTCGGACTTATGATGTGGGTTTGAGTATGCGTAATATTGTATCAACGTATTGTATCATAATTTAATGTGCACTTGATGTTATAGTTTACGTCTCTTCCATAAGGTAGGGTAGTGGGATTTACTCAGTATTGGACCCGTACTGATACTACCTTGGTTGAATGGGTCCTGTGATGATCCACTGATGGTGGGGAGCAGACCTCTTGTGCAGGTTTAAGATCGGATATTGTTTTGGGGTGGAAGGCTTGACTCGAGTGAGTAGGCGATCCGGATAATTATCCTTCGGGATTTGTTTGTTTAATTGTATTCTCCTTTGGAAGTTGCAAGCATTGTATTTAAGTTTTTAAGGATTTTGTAATTGACTTTTAATTTCTCGTAACGCTGTTATGCTTTAAAATTCAGATTTAATTGTTTGACAGGTTTTAGCCTTGCATCTAACATGAGATAGATGGTTGACATTTATCTTGTGTTAGATGTGGCGGTAACATTTCCCAAATTCGCTCCTAGCTTCCGCTTTATTCTTTCAAAAATTTTTTTTTCAGGAGTGAAATTTGGGGGTGTTACACTTTTAATGTTGGTGATTTGTCTCCATATTATACTAATGAAAATTTGAGGGCAAATTCTTTTCAACTTGAGGAGAATGATGTAGGAGAATCTAATGATTCTCATATTCCTATTGATTCTCAAGGTAAGAAAGAATTAGCTTTCTTAATATTGGAGCCAATTATATTAAATGTTCTTGATAATATATCTATGCTTGGTATTGAAAGCAGTTTGAGATATTCTTGTAGGTATATTACATATTTGTAAGAAGAAGATGATAACACACCAAACAAGACTTAAAGTGTACAAGCATTCAAAGCATACAAGGCTATGGCATACATGGGATGAAACTACAACAAGATATGGTGATGATTATCATTAGTTATATTAAACTTATTGTAAACCCTAAGTGTATTTAATGTAAGTTAGGGTTTTGTTGCAATTTCATTTATGTACCATAGTTGATTGTATGGCTTTGTAATGTTAGTCATTAATATCATTTAGATGATAATATTGTGATTTGGATTAGGAATTATATGGGCTTAATTCAAGAAGGTAATTTAGCTTGAATTAAGGGGGAAGAATGGTTGGTTTAAAGGCCTTAATGTTGACTCCCTCACCTATATATACCTATGTTGTACACGCATATGAGAAGAAGAATAATAGAAATCATTTTGAATCTAATTCTCAAGTTAGCACTTGATTTGTCTGCCCCTTTTGGAGTAGTATATCCAGGCAATCCCAAGGCCTTCCTTCCTTCATTCAAAGAGTGAATGCAACTTCAACCTTCGAATAACATCAGCTAGCCTTAAGCACTTGTGTCAAGTTTATGCATCTTAAACCAAACGTTTTTCTTCAAGCATCAACTTGTGGCCGAACGAAATAAAGTAGTGATCTATCCTACGCTTCTCTCCACCTTGATGCACATCAATTTAACAATTTTGTTTAATAATAAAATTTTCAGTGTTGCATTACCCCTAGACCAAAATGTTCTAGTATATTGAAGTTAATCTCTTATTGTTGATACATTTGCCTAGATGTTATTTGTATGATTTCCTTGTCATGATGCTTATGATTGTGATTCTAACCTATGTGTCTTTTTATAATGTGACATGATATTCATATATGACTATTGAAATGTGTTTAGTATAAGAACTTAAAAACACTTACATGATCATGAGTTTAATGTTATGGATACACTGGGAAATGCATGCTGGAGATGCCTATTGGTTCTACCTTATTCCTTTCTATGCTTGGTGGATTCTTTCTATGGTAAAAGACCATACCCTTTAAAAATTGGCTTATGAATCACGTTGGGCAAAACCAAACATAAATTTCTAAAAATATATATATTTACCTTTAATTATTGATGTCATTGAAGACTTATTAAATTAGGATTCCAATAATTTTTTTCAAATCTCAAATTCGAGTTTTCTAAAAAGTTAATACTACTTTATTGTACGCATGTTAAACTTAATTTTTATATGTGAACATATAAAATGCATCATGATTCGCATGATATGGATGTTATTATTTATTCATACTTATTCATTAAGATCTTAATAACTTAGTTAATAAGTTTGTTAAGATATTAGTTAGTTAATTAATTTACTTAATAATTAAGAAATTAGATAGAGTTTTTCTCTTATCATATTATATAATTTATATTGTTATAATTTAACTAGAGTTATCTTAGGATTTACACAATACTATTTAAGTAAATAGTATTATGACTATTTACTTATTCATTAAATTTTATTTTATTTTATTTAGATTTTATTGGTGAGGGAGTTACATAAGGAGGTAGATGATAACATATAAATACTCCATAGAAACTCACACTATCTTCTTATGGTTGAATTTGAAAGTTAATAAAATATTTCTTTTAAGATCTTCTCTATTTTTTCATTTCTATGTTAGTAACATCTTAGAAACCCTCTTTCTATTTCCTATGTGAACTTATATAAAGTTATCAATTGAAGTTTACTATGTATTTATTTATTAGAGGCCCTTTTAGAGTTATCTATCTAAGAATTTTAAAAGTATTTTAAAGAACTACTTTTCAGAATTGTTCATCCATATCCATTATTTAGAAATAATCATTCATTTATCATCACAAAGTTAAATAAAATAGGGTAGTTTTGAAACCACTTATTGTGTAAGCTTTTAGAGTTATCATCACAAAGTTAAAAGTTTACTATGTATTTATTTATTAGAGGCCCTTTTAGAGTTATCTATCTAACATGATGCATCATTGTGATTCTCTAGTTTACTTGGCATAACATATAAGAAATTAAACATTATATTTTTCCCTAGTTGCTAGCTTGAATTTTCCCTTTATGGCTAAGTGTAAACATGTACCTTTTATGCTTTTGTATTAGAATGATTGATGAGTACTCCTATATCTTTTTGTGCTCTATGATTTACTTCTCTGTCTCAACATGTACTAAATATATTATGTGGGAATGTTATCACTTGTAGTATATTGTTTTTAATTAGTATGCTTGATTTATAGATACCACAATATTTTAGTTCTTGAGTAGGTATTTCGTGCTTTAATTTTGGTGATTGAGAGTATCAAGTGTTTGATAGATTCAATAGGCATTCCATTTTATATCCTTAGGATTATGCATTCTACTTCATTTTGGCTCATGTTCATCTTTTTTAGTTCTTTTGATCCTATATTTATTTTCAGTGTAGTTTTGTAAGGCTTGTATCAAACTTTGGTAGTGCAACGACACCTATCTTTTGGGGTACATGTTTACTTTTTAGCCTTACACCTAACATAAGTTAGTTATCATTTTTTATCTCTTTGTTAGGTGTGTTGATAACACTCTATATTACCTATTTAGCTTCCACAAATTGCTTTGAAAATTAAAACATTTCTGGTTATAAAAATTTGCATGTAATTAAAATGAATTTCTTTTAGAAATTTTTTATTTATAATGGGATCAAAATGTTGAAGAGAATCTATGGAAAGCCACATTATAAGGGGGCTGCTAAAAATATGAAGATCATAAATGAACGTCCAAGGGAAATGATATTACATTTAAAATTATCAAAGTAATATTTGGCTAATAAAATTAGCATATACACCTATTTTATATATAGGGGCCTTTACTTCTAATTACTAATAAGACAAAAAAGGTTTCTAAAGGAATAACATATACCTCTCACACTTGAGAACATTTTTTAGTGTATCATATGTGTATATTAATCTTGATAGTCGGGATAAGCTTGATTCAAATTCCATTAAATATTATTTTATGTTGTATGATAATGTGAAGTATTGATGTCTACAAAAGGTTTTTCAGCATTGTAAAGCTTTATATATGAAGTATGTTCTATGTGAGGATATAAAGGTTGATTCAAGTAGTTGTCAAGTAAAATTACTTGAAGTAGAACTAGTTGATCATGGGGAGACACCAAGGGATGCAGAGTCTCAGCTAGTTATTGAAGATCTAGCACTATGTAGATTGACTAGGAGTACTAAATGTTAGGTACTTTAGAGGTGTTCATTTGTGTTGGAAAAATTATGTTGACCATTGAAGGTTAGCCACAATCTTATGAGAAGGTTATGTAGATAGACGATTCATTTAAGTGGGAACATATTATAAGTGATGAGATGTGCGCCTTTGAAAAGAATGGAATTTTTGAATTAACAATAATTCTACTAGAGAAAAACTATCATTAAAGAATTAATTATTACGATGTAATCACCAAATAACTAAATAATGAATTTGAGAAAAGAGTAGAGTGAATGAAAACGACAATCTAAATTTTATTTAGAATAGATATTTTATTGATTAAATCAAGAGGAAATAAATAAATTACAAAAATGAATTTGATCGCAATTTCTAATTCTCCTTTCTTACTTTTCATTTGATATTCTCTCTAGGGTACACCAAACATTGTTATTTATAGTATACCGAATAAAATATATGAAAATAACTAAGAAACTCTATAATCCATGTTAGTTTTCAAGCATTTAACCATAATCTAAAAAAAACTAAGATACTGTGCACAGAAACAAGGAATGAGGTAAACAATACAACCCCTCGTTTTCTCTCTTAGCTCTTTTGTTCTATACCAAACTCACCCAATACCTAGTCCCTACAAATATAGATTCTCTAAAAATATCGTACACCATAAAGCTTATTCTTCAAAGCTCAACCATAAGAAAGTCTCCTACTTGGAAATGGAAAAAGCAAGAGAGAACAAAATCATCATCTCACATATTCACAAGCCATTGCACTAGCACAACTCAATAGTGAAGGCTAATTAAAGTCATACATAACCTTAGTGTATAAGTGTCTACACACTTAGACAACATATCATCATGATTTTAAGAACCTAATACATTTTCTCATTTCAACACTTTATGTTCAAAATGATTGCTAATGAAGTGAGAACTCCTCTAATGATTCTTCATTCTTATGTGAAAAACTATATTTCCTATGAGTTGAATCACATTATGACTATCAAAGTAGAAAGTACTGCCATCAAGTATCTTTCCACTCTCCTTAAGAAAGTTGGATAGCAACATCATCTCTTTAAGAAACTATAACATAACCTCATAATTACGTATTGAGCCTATATTTTAGTTAAAGGGGCACAGATCTAGAGGTTAGGAATATACCTTATAAAATTACTACCTACAATAAAGATGTAACTAGATATTCTCTTACTAGTATCTATATCCCCCCCACAAATCACAATCAACTTAACCCTTTAGTTTAATATCACCCTTACTGAACACAAGAACTCTATCTAATATACCCTTAATTCTTCAAGAGCCACTTAGCTTCCTGTCAATGAGTATTCCAATTTTAGATATAAGCCTACTAACAACCCGAACATCATGAGAGTTATCAGCCCTAGTGCTTCTAAAAATAGATGCATAAGGAACTACTTATGTGTACCATTTCTCTTTAGTAGTCTTATGTTATTAGCCCTTTGGAAACTTAAAATGACTTCCTAGTGGAATTCTAATTAGTTTAGCATTGAACCTTCAAACCACATTCTCCATGTAATCGCCTTGGTAAATTTTCAATATCTCTAATAAAGTGCCCCATCAAATCCTTAAGTAAATTTTTTACTTTAAATGACCCAAGTCCTTTATCTAAAATCTCTAACACAATCTCAACTTCAAGTATTAGATAGCTTTCATGTTAGTAACTATAGACAAATTGTAATCTAAATAGTGCAATAAGATGATAACTTATCCATTAAACCTCCTAAAGTAGCAACATTGATCCTACTCACTCTAGGTAAAATTAGTCTCAAGCATAAATATATAAAACTTGAGGTACCATCATCTCAATGATGTTTAAAGAGCATACTAGCTATTCTTGAGGTTAAAAACTAAGCCTTCATAATTGATAATGTTATAGAGATTTGTTCTACATATATAGCTTCTCATCTAAAATAACCATGTAGGAACAAAATCATCGAATCCATCTCCTCTAAATATAGATTCTTACAATCCATAATACTCAACAATATCTTGATCATAATCGTCTTCAACATAGAAGGAAAGATCTCATCATAGTTCCTCTCCTTCCAATGTAAGAGCCTAGGGATCGCCAATCTTACCTTTTACCTCTTGTTACCATGATATTCTTCATTTTTATGAAACACCAACTTTTGAGTAGTACTTTCATTTTTATTGTTAGTTTGCTAATTCATAACATCTAATTTTCTATATGGATCCCATCCTATCATCCATTAATTTCTCTAGTCTATTGAAATCATCAACCTATACACCTTCTAGTATGACACTTGCCTAGCTGTCAATAACAAATTATGTAATATAAGATACCTAATATGTGGTTTCTTTTATACTCCCAATTTATCATTTCATTAGTGGTGTAAAGATAGTAGATTCAGAAACTATTACTCTTGGAGACTATACTCCATCAACCTTACTCTTATTAAGATCATTCGTAATAACACCAAAACCATGTAGCTTAACTTGAATTGCAACTGAAAATTCCTTCATTCATTTATACATCATTGATTTTTCAAGCACAAAATCATAGTGTCCAATCATCATCCAATACACATCATCCCAAAATCAATATCCAAACTCAATAATGCCATAGCTACAAAAATAGCATTTAATTGATTTGGAATAAGATTTCTCTAAATGGTTAAGATGAACATGCACATATGACAAGCAATAAAAGGCTCTCATAAGATAATGATTTATATTTTTTTCCTAACTAATACTCCTCGAATATAATATTATCAAGTGTTATCAAAGAAGTAGCTCTTACTACATCAACTTAAAATTGCTTCATTATTCCAATGCGTAAACTCATGCTCATTCCTTATTCATTCAAAGTATTTTACATCCTCTTACTAACCCCATTTTAGCATTTATACAAAAATTCTTCTCCTACCTTATCCCACTATTAACAGTAAATTTCTAAAAATCTAAACTACAATACTTACCTCCATTCTCTAACTTGAGGAACTTGAGCTTTAAACTAGTCTTATTCTTAACCACATCCTCCCACATCTTAAACACCTCAAAAAGATTCGATACTGCATCAAGAAATTGATCCATGCCTTCTTCCTACAACCATCAATGAAATTAAAATAATTCACGAAGCCTCTAATTAATGGTACATGCAAAAGCCACCACAATCCTATGTATACTAGATCCAACCTCTCAACCATATCCTTTCACCATGTCATAATAAAGCTAACCCTCTTTAATTTGTCATAAACATAGCTCTCACAAAAAAAAACAAGTTAATATCTTTAGGATTAGCTAAAGCACCCCTTGAATCTTAAGATTTCCTATGTATTTGACTTATATGGCTAAGCCTATAATTCCACAAATCAGAGTGAACAATGTTTTTTTGTCCTAGTAGTAACATTTGTCTACTAAATTATGGAGCACAACATCTCTATAAGTGATCCTTGCATTATTTTTATAATACTTCTTGTAAAATTCCAAGACCTCTCTACTAAAATTTCTTCTAATTTGGATCATCTCATTGGCTTATAGATACCATATTATTTTCAATTAATGGATAAATATAACATCCTCCATATCCCACTTGCACCAAATGGGAGTCTTGATAACCAAATCTTCCTTTTCAATAATTTCTAAGCTCTTGCAATCCAATTAATGCACTTTCCCAAATTAACATCAAAAGAAGCTTTGAAATAGCTTCTTGCAACTTTTGGATTGAAATGGTGTCTTATAATTTAAGATCCATGAATGTAGTGGGATCTCCATACTTAAGACAAAAGCATAAAGCATGAACAAAATATGCTTAATTACTACTATGACTTTTGGACTCGCTCTTGGATTTTGATCTACCACAAATCCTAAAACTTTCGTGGTTACTTCTTTCTCTACCATTATCATTCAAATAATTACTAGTAGAAATAGTCTCCAATTATTTCCTATACATGTTCTTTCTACGTATTACATCTCACACTTCATCACACATCAACTTTATTATCCTTTATAACTACTCATTAGAAAAAAATTAGTGTCTTAACTCTTCATTAGAGATAATAACAAAATTGAGGACCTAACATCATCATTGGACAAGATCTCAAATAAAATCAATTGACTAAATACCAGATTAAACTCACTTATATGGCCTGTAAGAAATGAACCCTATGGCTTTTAAATATTGAATAATTTTCTAAAAACAAAATACCTTGTTTGCTGCCTAGGTTTTTCATACATATTGGAAAGATATTTCATTATACCTAGCATATTGTTTGATCCATGATATTAAACACCATATTCCAAGCCACGCATGTCCAAATTGTTCTTGAAGCATTTATGTGTAATGCATCCCCTTTGCCTTTTCCTTCTTTATAGGCATATCTTTTTTAAGGGTTAATGGAGATCCTTGAAATATAAATACTCAAGAATTTGCATATGTGAAATCAAAACCATAAAATTTCTCAACTTTTGTATTTATGTCATCCATTGCTCTAACGTATATCTAATCTACCCCGATTCAAATAGTCATAATTCAGAGCTTGTTTGGTTTAACTTTTTGATAAGTAGTTTTTTATAAAATTAATTATAAAAAGTAATTATAGATTAAAATAAGTATTTGGTTTTACTTTTGAAAAGTTATTATAAAAAAGTAATTAATAAAAAGTAGTTCCTCTAAGTAGTTAATCAAGAGTAAGTTTTACTTATTTTTGTTAATAACTTATATACGAATGTAGTACGGTATTGCTTTTAAAGAAAAAATCCATTCATAACATTTGACTCCTATGCTACATAATTCCACTGACTATATCATAAAACAAAATAGTGAACATATACCACAAAACGATGAATATAAACCCCACACAGATATGTATATATATCGGAATGACAACTATGTCAATCCTCTTTAAAATAGAAATTTATTTATATTATTAAATATTTATATTTAAAAATATATTGTAAATAATTTTAAATCTCATTTTTTAATCTATTTTTTTTCTATTATCCGTGTTTTTAATATTGCATTATCTTTAACAGAGGATGTGAGCATGATTTTAAAATTAATTTTATAAATTTTTTCATAGAGGAGGGAGTACTCAACAGTGGGAAGTAGGAACACCATTTTCACTCAAAACTACCGTAGATGATTTTTATATTAGAGAAATATATAAAGAAAATAATAGGAATAGGGATATTGGATAATATATAGAGGGTAGAAATGCTAGAGAAATAAAAATATTATAATGTAGGATCACAGATGATATTTACCATGCACGTAATTCAGCTGTTTGATTTTTTAATGTCTATTATGAATGTCAGAATGTTTATTGTATAATATAAATTTTTATCGTTATCACTATTTGAATTTTAGATACTAGTAAATTTTATAAATATTTTTTATATTTTTTTATGTTTCATATAATTTTTAATATTTAATATTACACAATTTATATAATAATTATTACCAAAAGATTTATATAGTAAGATAAAAATTAAAGATGAAAAATAAAAAGTAATTTTGTAGAAAAATAAAAACCAAACACTAATAAGAAATAATAAGTAATTTTTTATTAGTAATTACTGATTCCAAAAAAATAAAAAAAACATATATGTTATTTACCAAAGTACTTTTAAAAAAGTAGATTTATAAAAGTATTTTTTATCTAAAAGTAATTATTAAAAATAAATAATACCAAACGAGGACTCAATCAACTAGATTTGCATAATAATGTTTATGATTCAATCAATGAATCACAATACAGTGAATATGAATAAAAAGTATATAGAATTAAAATGACAATAAAAATTATCTTGGAATAGGTTTTTTATTAATGAAATCAAGAGGAATTACAAGAGTATATAAAAATATTATTCAATAAATTGATGAATAGTTTTTTATCCTATAAATAAAAAATTGAGAATATCAAATATGGCTTTAGGTTAAGTTAAACATGGACCACGTCTACAAAACATGGGGGCCTTGTGGTAGTTTCTATACAATGAACCTCAAGGTAATAATTGAAACTAGGATATCTAAAACATATGTTCTCTTCTTCTACTTTAAATCAGCACAAAACTCTCTGAAAATTTTGTATATGCATCTAGTGATTCTCCATAATTATCATCCACCATAAATATTAGTTTTTCATGATCCATCATACATTAGCTAGGCATCTCATTGGTTTTCCATCCCTCAAGGGGCAATAAAAATCTGAAAGCACTCATGGGCCCCCCATCCCCCCAATTGATTTATTAGAAATTAGGAAGTGCAGTATGTAGGATTTTCCTTAACTTAATGACACTAAGAGACTCAAGGTGAGATTGGTGATAAATGGGTATTAAAAAAAATATTCACTAAAATAAGACTCTTATGATGATAAACTTTTAGGACAATATTCACTTCGAGTAGATGGATATGGAGACAACATTCTAAAATGATGATTTTGATGATGAACTATACATGTAGTAACCGAATGGATATAATATTATAGGCTAGGGAATTTTGGTATATAAGCTAAATAAGAGCTCATATGGACTAAATCTAGCATATAGAGAATGGTACTTGAACTTTTATGAATTTTTAAATGAGAGTAATTTTAGAGGACTAAACTAGATTGGTATTATCACTTCTAAATTTCTAATAGCTATAATCATTTTATTATCATATTTTTATGTCATGCTTATTATAACTTATAACATTAAAACCATCTATGCCTTCAAGAAAAATTTATCATACAAAATTAACATAAAGGACTCTAGTCCTGCAAATCATATATTCGGCATGAGGGCATAAAAGAGCATATCAAAATGGTCCTTAAAAGTATGTCAAAAGGATTATATTGAGAAGTTGATTTGTTGGTTTAGAGTTCATGTGTCTTACACCAATGTGTAATCCATTGGGAAGTCATTTAAATTAACCAACAAGCATTATGAAATGATATATGAAGAACATAAGTAGATGGAAAAGGTTATTTATGCAACAATAAAAAAAAGCTTTATTTATGTAATGATATACCTCAAACTTGTTATATATCTAAAATAGAAAAAAAAGGTTGTGGAGAAATTATGTGGCGATTGATATTGAAATGGTTCTTCTAATCAAGTTCTTATTGTTAGGAAGGGTGATGTAGTGCTAAAAGGGTATAATGATGCTAACTATTATTGATATTTGGATATAAGTAACTGCACTTATTATTTTTCTTCACTATATGGAAAACTTCTATGAGTTAAATGTCTAAGATCTAGACAAATAATTTCTTCTAATATAGGATGGATATGTGAAAGGTAAGGACGATATGGTATTGATGTACATGATTATAGAAGAGATATACTAGAAGTAATATAATGAAAATTGTTTTTGAGATACTTTATGTGTAATTGAACTTGGAATGGGAATTTTAGTCAAGAATGAAGCATATTTGAAGGTAAAAATTTAATTACAACCTTATGAATTGAGAAGTTCTTATTTGGAAAAAGATGTTGAGTATGACTAATCTTAAGGAAATGTGGAGTAAGTGTGCTAATAAAAGATGCCTTAATTTACTACTTAACAAAAAAACACTTTAGTGAAAGCTTTTATACAAAGAATTACTTATTACTACACATCAAAAATGGATAATGGTATGACTAATACCAAACCTATATCTGATATAAAGTAAAAATAATTTAAATGAAAGTATTAAATTTAATTAGAACTTAATCAAAGGTCATGGGATAAAACCAACAAAGTAAAATAGGGCAGAATAGAGTGTGCAAGGTTAAATAATATATGGAACCATTTACAACACTTGATATTCCAATCAAGAAAAGAAAAATTAGAAGTCTGACAAGATACAATAGATAACCCTAACTATGGTGTTACCTACGCACCCAATATATAATGTTCACACCCATTAAAAAAACAATTTTGTTTCAGTCACCACTTTACTCTTCTCATTTCATCACTTTCCTTTACTTCCCTTCTATTTTATCTCTTTTTCCTCTTTTACCACATCATTCATTAGTATATTTCATTCAATTTCAACAAAAAATTGACATGGCCAAATACATTGATGATTTTCTAAGCTAAATAAAATTAAGTGAAACATGGTGCATGGTTTCTCACTTTGAATTTTCATTTCCATAAGCTAATATCCTATGTCTTCTCTAGGACTAACTGTATATAAGTCCCCAAGTAATAACCTAATCATCTAATTAAGGTCCACATTGATCACTGTCTCATCCATTAGTAGGCCTTACAAAGTAGTAATTTGCCTATTTTGACAAAAATTTTCAAAGATGATGAAGATTTGTGTGAAAGAGTTGAAGTTTAGGATCATTCTTTCTTGGGCATGAAAAGAAGAATTAGAAGATTCAATTAAGAACTTAATAAGAATTCAATCAAGAAATCAAAGAAGTCAAAAAGAATCAAGGGGAACCAATTTGAATAACACTAAGCTAATATTATTCCAAATAGTCTTAGAATGGTATTCAATCACAAGGAGATAATTAACCAAATATTTACTTATTTTATACTTTCAATTTAAAAAATGATCCAATGTGCTACAAGGAGTGTCCACATACATGCCTTATATAGGGCTTATAAAATTTCTAATTAGCACACTAGTTTGACCACATGATACACAAATGACTAACTACCACATAACTAGTATTACAATGTATTTATTTATTATATAATAAATAGTTTAAGAATACAATTAAAAAAAGTAATTTAAAATTAAATGAAAAAAATAATACAAAAGACATAATCAAGATAATAATGTATACTTTGAAAAGTTAACTAGTTTTCTTGACTTTGACTTTCTTGCATAGTATAGCTTATTTTTTGCAATAGCCTGTAGCATGTGGAAATCTTAAATATCTTGACTTCTTATATGATTTGATCATCTTCCTTCAAATATGTTATGTACAAAAAAGAATAACTTAAGGCAATATCATTAATATCATTCATATAAGCAATGTAGTTGGCTCCAAAAATAGGTATGCCAAATCAATACCTTGAGGATCATATTAAGACCTTTTCAACTTAGTAAAATATTCAAGAGAATCAAAGGTAAACATTTCACATTTTTCCTTAATCAAGTTTTTAAGGCCATTTAAGTAGTTAGCACACTTTTGTTCTTTTCTTTCTTGTATATCACATAATAGTGCTAGTGTATCAAATTACCTAATGCATTCCTCTACACTAAGAAGTCCTTGGCAAAGAGTATTTAATTTGAGATACATATCTTGCTCATACACTTTTGTTTTTTTCTTTCTTGCATATCACTTAAGTCCATTTAAGATTGTCATACCAAAACAGAGCAAACTTTTTGAATTTAAGAGTTGATAATTTACACTTATGCTCATCATCATTCTCCCTAAACTTAAATATTGCTTGAACTTCATGGAACCATTCAAAACATAAATCAACATCCTATTCACCACAAAAAACAGGAATATTAAGTTTTATACTTTTGTGTTTGAATTGATTGTACAATTATTGATGGTTTGCATTGCTTTTTCAGTCGTGGCTTAAATTATTTGATCCAATTTCATAAACTCTATCATTATACTCAAGCATAGAATTTAGGTGACCACCTCTTTCTTGGATCGCCCTCCTAACCATGCAATCTACTCTGTCATTTGTATCCTCCATGGTATTGTGCATATTTTGTAAAGCCTCTTGGTTGGCTACTCTTAATTCCAATCATTGTAGTTAGCTTTTAATGGAAGGAAGTGGCTACAATTTTGCATTAGTTTCATAAACACTTTCTGCTAGTTTATTTAATAGTGTTATACATTGTCTTTATTGAAACTTCTTCAACAATTTTTGAATGCCAATCTAAGATACATGTGACACACTCTAAAATTATTACTAAAATTTACTTCTTGAAATCTTCTTGATGTTATACCTATGTTCTTAAAACAATCTTGCACTCAAAAAGGTGATGCAAATAAAATAGAAATGCTGGAACATGTTACTAAGAAATCATGATGCACTTCAAGAAAATCTTGATAAACATAAATATAATCTTGATAAAAGACAAGAAAGGTCTTGATTGAAGAAAGAACTCAAAAAAGACACAATTGTTGGATAATAATTGAACATGAGTGAAGATAGTTTCTTCTCCATTTGTGATCAAGGATAACCAAAAAAATAGAAGAGGTAAGTTGAATTTCACACCAAGCTTCCAAAATATAACTCACAAGTAACGAAGAAAAAAAGGAGAAATACATAATTCTTGCACTTGAAAACGAATGAGCATTTACAAAATAAGACCTATAATGCTCGAAGGTAACAAAAAGAAGTTAAGAGTTAGGTTGTAAAAATTAAAATAATACGAAGAGAAGGTCAAACACTTACTTTTAAGTGTTGATGTATGCTCATAAGATAGGAAATATTTAACCTCACGTTGAAGAATAAGCATAATAGATTGAAGGTAAAAAGACTTAGTTGAAGATCTATTACTCTTTTGTTGAAGATATACTAGATCCCTTGAGTATCTTCAAAATTTGAAGTTGAATATGTGAAGACCAAGTTGAATATTTGAAGAACTAGTTGAAGATACACTCTCCCACTCATTTATGTTCAAATTTAGGTTTGATGATATATTTGCCTATGTGAATACACAGTAAAAAAATCATGCATGATATGAATCTCCAAAGTTTATATTTAAATAATTCTATTAACTATTATAAATTACTTTGTGCTTATAATTGTTTTTCTTATTATGTGCTTGATTAGGAAAATTAATGTAGAACATGGGGAATGGAATCAAAGATTGATGTAGCTGCGGAGAGGAATAGTTGCAAAAATTTTCTTTTATGTTTAGAAAATCCCATGTGATGCATTCGCCGGCAAAAGTGGCTAATGGGGATTAAGTTGGTTGTATGACCCGCCACCCAACCCGTGATTAACTGGGTTAGTTGGACTATGGGTTATTCCTCCCTTGGTAACCATGATTAGCTAAATTAATTTCTAGCTGATGGGAATTATTTGTATCATTCATTCCTTGTATTATTATGGCATGTAATTTTTGTATTTGGGCTGTTAATCCTTTGATTCAACCGCCGATCCAATTCTGTTGTGCCGGCTCATTCTTGGGCTCGATTTTTGGGCTGAATCGTTTATACTGATTGAGAGACATACGATGTATTTTATACGCTTACCTTGTATTGTATACACCATATAAATGGCCTCCACCGTATGTACCGAGGCACTTTTTGGTTGAATGAAATTTTGAGTTTCTGGAATTCTCTCTGCTATCTGCTCTCTCTCTCTCGATTCTCCCTCTCTCTCGCGCGATCTTCTCATTCACATTTTTCTTCCTTCTTCTCCTTGATCTATTCTTGATCTTCTTTACTTTACAACTTCAGCATCCGTCTAATCAACTGCACTCTGAGTTTCTGATCTTCCTTTGGAGAAATCCTTAGGCTGATTGTCGACGAGTCAAACCCCGCGCTCGATTCCAATTATGATCCGGTGAAAATTTTGAGAAACCCTTACAGGTTTCATCAATGCATGGACATGCATGGTGAAAAAAATTGATGGAATAAAACAAAACCATGTGAAAGAATAAGAGAAATAAGTGGATTTGAATGGAAGAAAATGGGAGAAGGAAAATTAATGTCAAAGGACCAAAGCCAAAACATGGCTTTGATACCAAATTTGAAACATGTTCAAAGACAATGAAGATTAGTGTGAAAGATTTGAAGTTTAGGATAATTTTTGCATATTTAAGAAAGAACTTAACAACAATTCAAACAAGAAATCAAAGAATTCAAGAAGAATCAAAGAAACCAATTTTAGTATTACCAATCAAAGATTATTCCAAATAGTCTTAGATTTAGTATTTAATTACAAGGAGAGAATTAACCAAGTATTTATTTGTGTTATATTTCAATATCAAAAGTATCTGACATGCTACAAGGAGTGTCGACACACATGCCTTATATAGGGCTTATAGCATTGCTAACTAGCTTGCTAGTTTAGCAACATAACACAAAAATGACTAACTAACAAATAACTAGTATTACAATATATTTATTTCCTATATAATATATGGCTCATCAAGACTATTACAAAAAAAAAGGTAAGCTAATATTACATGAAAATAATTTACAAGAATCCTAAAATATTTAGCCTTACAAAGAGAAATCAACTATTTCATAATAGAATACACTCTACTACTCTCCAAAAATCTCAATTAATAAAGGAGAAGAAAATAAGAAGAAGAAACACACATGGAACTTGGTTTTGTTCACACTTTTGAATTAAGCATATGATTCTCATTATCTCTACAAAGATCAAATGTGCAAGGGTTTATATACACATGCACACATGTAGGACCTTTCATTAGTAAATCTATACATTTCACCCTAATAATGAAATCAACCCCTAAGGCATAGCATAAGAATATGTACAAGAGTTACAATGACATTTCACAAGCATTACAAAGTAGAGAACAAAATAACAAAGCTACACAAACTCTAATTATAAAATACATCGATTTAACATATGTTATCAAACTTTGTGTCTTAAAGCCTTGTTCTTCTATGCACTGTATAATTCTTGTAATTATATTTTCTTATACATCAAAGATCTTAAATATCTTGAAATTCTTACAAAAATTTATAATACCTACAAGAATCACTTAGCAAAACAATATAAGCATTAGAATTTTCAAGCATAATGGGTTCCATCTCTAAATATGTTAATTCTTATTATTCTTAATGCCATGAAGAATAAGATTGATAATGAGATAGAAATTCTTCTACATCACTTTGAATTTAATGCAGAACATAGATTCCTTTGCAATAGCTTATAACATGGAGAAATCTTAAGTCTCTTAACTTCTTATATAATTAGATTATCTTCTTAAAAATATGTTACATACCAGCAAAAATGACTTAAGACAATGCCATTAAAGTTAGTCAAAGAATTATCATGAAAGACAAACAATGTAATAGGATCCAAAAAAAAAGTATGCCAAATAAATACCATGAGGATTATTTTTAGATGCTCCTATATCACATTTAGAACCCTTAATTCTCATTTATTTACCATTTATTTCTTTCCTCCCCCAAAGCTAATTATCCGGAATCCCTTTTCTAATTCAAATTTTTATATTCATATATTCTTTAGAATTTAACATTTTTTTTTTCTGAATTATAGAATGATGATTCACTAAATATTTATTAGAGTGGAATTTCCTTTAAATAAAGTTTTTTTTTCATGTAACATTACTTACAACCATATTTTGATAATGTATTTATTTTTATATTACCTTGATAGAAAAATTAATGTTACCACCTATATCTAATTTATGGTATAGGTATCTTGATCTAATCATGTTTGGATGAAGCAAGTCATATTATGAACAAATTTAGTTAGATCATAATAGAATGTGTATAGAAGAAAATAAAAGGAGACACTTTGGTTTATTATTTATGGTTTTATAAGGACTTTAGATTTTTAATAAATATTTTTTGCAAATCTATATGGACTAGTTGATAAATTGTTATCTATGCATTCGTTCTTTATATTGTGAATATTGATCAATGATAATAAGGATGTCTAAAAATTACTAAAATGAGTTTGCATTTAAAATAAATTAGCAAACAAATAAATTCATTACAATTCAAAAATTTAAAAACAAATACAAAAAAAAGGGAATTCATGAGTTATCCTCAAACTAGTTACTAGAAAAGTTTTGGTTGGTATTCTCCTCTTCACAAGAGGAGAGTCTAAGCTTTTCAATGATGAAATATACCTCTTTTAGCCTATCAAAACTAGTATAATAAATAATTCTCATCTTCTTCTTCTTCTTTCTCTTTAAATAAGTGTAATCACCATCCATCACTTCATTATTTTTCTGAATGCTTTTTTAGAAGTATGATGTATCATTCAATATTTCATTTACTACTATATGATAGCCTATTAGGACAGTTTGAAGATAAAATCACAAAAGGTAGTGAGTTGGCTCATCATGCTACTATAGTTGTCTATGCAGATAGCAACTTAAGTATTGATGTCACTAAGCTTTCCATAATGCATAAATGAAGTTATCCACCTTTTACATCTTTTTTTGTGTAATATGGGTGATTAATTAAGCATGTATAATAAGAGGGATCAAGATGAGCTAGGTGTAATCAAACAGATGGATAAATGGATTTACCATGTATAGGGATATCTTTATCAAATGGTAATAAACCAACTTATAAATGCATGTATAATATTATTTACTATAACTCAAAACAATAAACTAAATTATGTCACCCACCTCTTGTACCTTCATTATATCAAGTTACCTCCTTTACTGAATTTGGCCATCCATTAACTCAAGGGAAAAAATCTATTAGAAGTATCCTATCTCATCATTCTAACACCATTTTATGGCTTACATGTATAAGAGAAATTCTACAAAAATTAAGGGAAATACTTATAAATCAACACTTGTGCACAATTATAATTCACAAAAATTATATTAAAATATCAATTACATTTGGTTAATAACTAATACTTAGTAAGAAATAACTACCTATAATAGTGTGAAGTAAACACTATATTTCTTGCGCTAAGTTGTAGATGTAATCCTAAGCTACTAAAATAAAAATGTTAATGTCCTAGCTTTAAGTGTGTTATAACAGAACTTGTCTTATTATTCTACTATTCTCAGGGCTGATAATATAGTATGGTATCGAGACTTGTCTACAAAATATATGTAAGAAATTAGGTACAATAAGTAAAATTGTGTATACAAATCATTATTGAGAACCTACCCAATAGTAAGCTAAAAAGTCAAATTCTTTTGCGTTATGCTTCTCAACATCCACTATGACCATCAACCCAAATTCAACACACATGTGTATAACAAGCTCCAAAACATTAATATAACTAAGAAAAATGCTCGTTAATACACTCATACACATAAAAATTTAGATCGATAAGGTAAATCTTGTCATGTAGGCTAATAGGCATCTTAATGAATTGATGGTAAAAGAATTTAGTCTTTTCCATCTCTCAACAAAAGAGGAGATGAGAGGAGGAATGTGATGATCAAAGTATCTATGAAATAGATGTTTCAAGCATGTTACCTCAATGTAATTAAAGGAAAGATCCATGTTAATATTCCCCTATGGTAGTCTTCTTATGTTTGTCCACCTTGATTGAACCCTTATACCAAATCATGGTTCCCATAAAAAAATGAATATTAGACTAATGTAATACATAAAAAAAATATTAAATACTAAGAATTATAATTAAAATTAAGTGTCAATTATTCCATATGGTGTTTGCTATATGAACCTTAAACCTTTAAGGAAGATTAATAATTTGTGGACCCTTCCTTATAAATCTAGCGAATCAATAACTTTCATTTGATGTTGATGAGGAAGTAGATCATACTACAATGAAACAATTACTAGTATCAATGAAAGTACCCACACTATAAACTTATTAGTATTTCTTATGTGGTATATGATATATGTATAAAGAGGTATTTTCCCATACACCATAATACCTCATACTCTAGTACTAGTAGTGACCATCCTATTCACAACCCCATGTAATACCTCGTTTATAGAAATCTTAGTCTAATAACCCAAATTTAAAAAATATATAATTAATTATAATAAAAATTATAAAATTTTATACATTAAATGTAGTATTATTATGGTATATTAGGTATAAATTTAATAATTTTAAATTTTGATGGAATTTCGGTATTTTATTTTAACCCTACTTTAGACCTTAACATCTATCTCTTTTTCCATGGAACCTAAGTTCTACTAATGAGAAGTTTTTCCCCTAATTTGGTTAGTCTAAATAGATACCTACTCTTATTGATTTTTTTCCTTAACAACTCTTTCCACCTAAGTATTTTCCTCGTTTACGCCAACTATTCCTTATTCACTCCATACCTTGATGTATCCAACCTGACACCCATAACTTACTCATCCTTACCTCACCCACATGTTTTCTTACATATATTTTCCCTCCAAATCTCTTTTTTTTTTGTTTTAATCCACCAAAAATCAAAGCCTTTGGTTTGTTTAGTAGTCCCAATCTTCTTAAGCTTATGTTCATATAACCCCTAAACTACTCCTCTGTTGTTTTACAAGCTTTTGCCAAAGTAAATTGTGCCGAAACCATAAAAACTCATGCTTCTTCACCTTTTAATGTGAGAAACTCATGTTGCAGCCTCATTGGTAAGGTGAGAAACTCGTGTTGCTAGACCTTTGTTGCATCACAATCTCACGTTCCTCTATCATTACATCCTCTTTGATGCATGACTAATTCACGTTCCACTCCAAGTTACAAGAAATATTGATTCTACTCTTCCATTTTTATGCATGATCTATTCACATTATTCCCCTTGTTATGTTAAGAACTCACACATATAAGGCATTAGAGTGAGAGGTTCATCCATTATTTCACCCTTAGTGCGTAGCTCCCTTGTATATCTATCATCTACCTTAGTTATTTTCTATCCCTTTTACTAATTTTGTTTTAGTTTTTTTTTATATTTTTGTATTTTATTAGATTCTAATATATGTTTTTGGGTGCCACTTGCTTACCTAATACTCAAGGTGTTGTGGAAATAAACTTTTCTGATTTTGTATAACTTAGATATAGGTAAATTCAATCACTCATGATAAAAAAGAATATGTGTGTCAGCATGATAGGTTTTTAGACCTAGAATCATATTAAGGCTTCATTTGATGAAAGTATTATGAAAATTGTGAATGTTGAACGCATGATTTTAAATGATCAACATATATTTGATTTATTATTAAATATGAGATAGATGTATGTGAAATGGTTATTATACTCTTTCAAGGTTTTTTTAGGGTGTTTGACATTATCAAGATATTATGTATTTGGCATACTAAGTCATCCATAATTATTGTTGCATGTAGTTAATAGGATTAATATAAAAATAAAATAATAATACATACACATGATTAAGGTAATTTGTGATAATTCTTATTCGCATTCACCAAGGTTATAAATTTGATCTTGTATGGACCATGCAATTAATTTTTATTTAAAATATTAAAAAAACATTAAATATGTACGCATTTTTTGCATAGAATATATAATATCTTAGAAATACTTGCTTAGGATTTTTGGCATATAGGTTACAAATAACATGCATAACAAAAAATTTAAGTAATCATTAAGCCTTATAAATGACCATTATGCCAACTTATTGTAAGTTGTTGTCTTTTAGCCTTTTCATTTTAATAAAGCTTTTTATGCAATTAGATAAATTGTTAAAGTTAAATTTTTAAAGGTATTTTGGTCATTTTTAACCTCATTTCTATTATGTAAATATTTTAGAGATAGGATGGTCTTAGTATATTTATAGGTTGACTTAAGTGTTCACATTGACCATTGACCTTATTTTTGCATCTAATAATTTGATATAGAGGAACATTGGTTAAGTTAGAAGTTTAATTGGAATTATTATGCGTAATGTGTTATGTGTGATCATCTCATAAAATATTAATATTTAAAGTAAAAGATATTAGGTTTGGGATTGATAGCTCCTTAGAGGAAGTTACGTTATGTGGAAGGTGTAGGTCACTTTTTATTTATTTTATAAGTGTGTCGTTTTATGCCAACAAGGACATATATTTACTCTAATTAGTTCTTTGGACTTATGAGGACTATAAGTATTGTGTTGCTTGTGTGTGCTAGTGTGACAATATATATTTTAATGTACCCGAGATGATTATTTACTCTCGTGTAAAATGAATCATAAGGAAGTATTTTTTTTAAAGGATGTGGTAAATTTTGGAGTATCAGTTAAGTTGTTCCCTATATGCCTTAACTTTGGTAGCCTTAGTTATTTTGGATTTGTTAGTTTAGTAGGTCCCTTAGTTCCATATCTTTGGTAATGATTTTTTTTTTCTATCAATAGAGCCTTAGTTCACTACTTTGTTGATCAAGTGTTAAGATATGATTGTTGCATATGGTGACATGATGTGAAGTTATTTAGCACTTTTTTATAATAAGCATGAGACTTGATGTTACATATGCCCAGCATGATTACTTTTATAGTGTTATTGCATGTGATTTGTGCTTTGATTATGTTTTCTTCCTATTTTGTTATTATATGCTATTTTAGCACGATAGATCTTAGGAGGTATTCTAATTTACTTATTATAAGAAACTCATGCTAATACTATATTTTTAGTTGATTATGTGAAGGTCATAGATTGGCATAAGTTGCCTAAAAGCAACAAGGATTAGTAGGGTCCTATGGAAGATATTTTATTCTAGGAAAGGGATTTTTGGTTTAAGAGTTATGGCAAATAGATATTGTACCTTTAGGTGCTGTCTTTTTTCATAGTTAGTTTACCTTTGGAAACTTATATCCTATTTTATATTTTCATTTTTTTCCTTTTATGGAGTATTTTTATTCGTAATCATTAACTATGTTGTTTTCTCTTGTTTCCATTTTTTGTTTTAGACCTAAACTGTTTTGAACCTTAGTAATTTGTATTAGTATGGTAAAGGAGCTAAATTAATGCAATGTTCATCATTTATTTCAGAAATGCTTCCACAAAATAAAAAATTTAAGTAGTAAATATAGGGTTTTTGTAAGTATGTTTCAATGCTTTTGGTTTCCACATCCTCAGTTTTGCATTCCAAAATATCTGTTCTTTAATGGTTTGAAAACCATTTTAGCCTTGTGAGAATTTTAAGTAGGGGCTTATCTTTACATTAATCTTAGTTTTTGTATATATTACCCTATTTCATCAAGTTTTATTTATGTGCTTTTACTTCCTGAGATGGATGTGTAGTTCGATTTATTTATATTCCTGTTCATTTGGTGAATAAATCTTAGTATGGGGAAATGAGTATGATCTTGATTGGATGTGGGTGGGATTATTTTTTGAGGAAGTAAATTGATTAATGAGTTTATTTTTTGGGTTTTTATGCCTTTATGGAAGTTCCTAGGATGTCTTTTGTAGTAACTTAACTACCAATATCCCATTTAAGGATGTCACGAAATAAATATATTAGAGCACATGAAAGTGGCTTGGTGGAGAGTTGAATCGTTTCATTGATATTAACCATAACCTAGGGCCCTACATGTTTTACCCCTGATCATTCGTTGAACACCCTTCCTTTGGTGGAGCCATGGATCATGAAAAAGGAGCTACATTGATATTTTTTCGTTACAAGTTTCTCTCACTTTATATTTGAGGAAGGAAAGAGTTTTCTATTACAATATGATCGACTAGTGTGAGAATTGATTTAGATGAATGATGTATGAAGGGACAAGATTAGATTAGTTCTAAATATTACCTACATTATCTTAGTGAGTTTGATGAAGTTGATGGGCATCTTAAGACCTAGAGTAATGAAGGGATAAATCTACAAGTACATTGATTTTATTATAGCATATTGAGGTCATATCTAACAGAGAGTTCGTTATTGAGTACTGAATTATTACAACTTTTGCTATCTAGATGAATCAAATTAAGAGAGTGGAACAATGAAAAATAAAGTATAATAAATTAGTAATGCTAATAGTAGTAGGAACAATCTAATCAATAGGTTAGGATTAGATTGTCATCATAAACTGGTAATTAATCAATAATCAATTTAATTTCCAAATAATTACTTAAATATAAGAGGTTAAAATAACCTAAATTAACTAAATTCCCCTTTCAGGGTCTAAAAAATGTACCTAATCAAAATTAATAGCCTATTTTCATAATATTAAATCAAATTAATTAAATCCATTATATTTGATGCTAAATGAGTAAAATCCCAAGGGGACTCTAGCCTAATTTCATGGTTTGGCTCTTTATTTAATTGTTAGATTTCTACTTAGTAAGCATCACCTTTCATTTCTCAAATTCAAACCTATATTTCATTAAGTTGGTGATTAAATGATTCAACTCTAAATAAACAATTAACTATTAAAATCAATAATTCAAGCAACAAAAATAGAAATTAAATTAATTTATCATAAGACAACAATTTAGGCTATATCTAGCATAGAAAAGGAATTTACTCACTCATCGTTAAATTAAGAGACACAATTAAGAAATTAGAAATTCATTAAAAAATTGAGTTATAGCTTAGGAGATAAAACTTATGCGTTGACAACATTAAGAGTCCATAGTCTAATCCAAATAATTATAAACCTTCAAAATTATATCTAACATAGAATCAAGATGAAAGAGAGAGCTAATAGATGAACTACAACCTTTGAAAATCTCCTTAGATTCATTCTCTATTAGGTTTAAAAAATTCCACCATCAAAGTAAGTGCCTATCTCCTTTCATTTTTTTTTGGAAAAAATAGAAATTTACACCTAAAATGGCTGTGTAGGTTAACACGACCACACAATTTTTTGATAATAGATTGAGTATTCATATGGAAATATTGCACATCTATGTTGCTGAACACTGGGAGGATGCGTTGGTTCCAAATGCAATTCTAAAATATAAAAAATCACACCAAAGAATAAGTAAATGAGGGTAATAAATGATTAAAATATTAACAGTACTCGACTTTATCAACTCTCCCATACTTGAATAATTGCTTGTCCTAATGCAAAATTAATTGAGCACACAAGTTAAGATAGCTATTTATAACAAAGAAAATGATAAGAAGGATAACGATGACATGCAAAAGTGTCCAACATCACTTAAACTCACATGTATAATTGATTTACTCCATCCTAAATAGAAAAGAAGTCATTCATGCATGTCTTATGTTAGAGATGGTGTATCTATAAGTTTTTTTGTCTATGAAATTGACTGAGTTAGTTCAACAATGTCAGAAAATAGGATTGGCATAATTTTTATTTTATTTAACTCCCTAGAACTCCCATACATGATGGAAAAATATCAAATCACACTTCGCTCATACTTTTTCCACTCAAGATCTCAAAAGAGTATTGATTTTTGTTCAAATTAAGAATTTACACATAGTTTTATCATAAGTAAAACCTACAACTATGACATCTTTATTTTAAAAGATACGGTGCTATGTAATCAATGTAATAGTCTTTATGTTTTTTTTTGTATATTATTTCTCTAGTAAATAAAGAGTAATTGAAGTCACTAGAGGAGTCTAGGTACTAATAAGGTAGATTAGGATGAATTTTATTCATATATCCCTACAATCAAGAGTCAAAGTTAAAGATAATATGAAACTCTTACCAAAAACACTTTAACCAATCAAATTTAAAATTGAGATTCCAGGTTCAATTATGATGTAAGTACACTCAGATATACAAGAAGTTGTTGACATGAATTTTTTTATTTTAAAAATCATCTAAAAGAAAAGTAGAATAATATAAAAAAGTAAAAGTATAAATAAACTAAGGATTACACAAACAAGGAAATTGAATAAGACACAAAGATAG
Organism: Tamarix chinensis; assembly: GCA_030549775.1. Taxonomy (NCBI): domain Eukaryota; kingdom Viridiplantae; phylum Streptophyta; class Magnoliopsida; order Caryophyllales; family Tamaricaceae; genus Tamarix; species Tamarix chinensis. Next base: position 44,689,535 of record CM060175.1, read on the forward strand.
AAAAAGAACATAAAATGACACACAAAGATTTAAACAGAACAAAAAACATGTGACACATTCCCCCATACTTTGTTGAGACATTGTCCCCAATGTGTGTAATTGAGTAAAATAATGGAATGGAGAAGAAATATTGCTCAATATGGTGGTGGTGGAGGTGGCAGTCGAGCAACAAATGTGAGACAAAAGGGTAGTGCTTGCTATAAGTGGTGGTGTGGTTTTCGGTTATGGAGAGGAAACGTAGGGTGGACTAGGTTGGAATGGGTGTGGAGAATGGGTAATGATCATGCATTGTGCTCAAGAATATTTTTTTTCAAAACCTCCATATAGATAGGTTTAACTTGCACAGAGAGAAGTAACCTTTTTTTTTGTATTTCTATATAGCCATGCAATATAACACTACCAAGCCATGTTGGACATATAGAATGAAATTTTCTTCCTTCATTTTGATACGCTTGAGCAGTAGAATACTTTAATACTTTCATATTGTGTTAAACCTATAGATATCTTTTTAGCTTTCATTTTGCAACATGGTTGTATCAAATGATACACTAAAGTAGTGTTGAACCAAGAATCACATCAATATTCTAAATTTTGATATCTTTTAATATGAATCACCTTACCATTTCTTTCCTTTTAAGATTCTCTACAAATCAATGCATAATCATTATGTCACATGTCTAAACATAAAAATAAAAAGACAAAAAAAATGAAGCACTTGAAACAAAGAACTAATAAAATAAAAGAGAAAGAAAGAAAATAAAAAAGAAATGGTCATTTAATGGTCATAATCGTAAACCCTTTTTATTCTCAAGATGACAATGAATAAGGTAGGGTAAGAATATACATCTTCAAGATTGGAGAACATGATACATAACACTTTTACCTTTTCCTATTGATATTAAAGGTTCTTGTGGCCTCACTCCAAATATTAGTAGCTCCAAATGGATAGACTTTACAAATGTAGAAGGCCATGACCACTTAGAACTTTGATTAATTGGAAAAAAGAGTAAGATAAAAGTTGAACAAGGGAACCAAAACCTTCTTAAAACTCTCTTTAGGTAATATGTTTTCCATATCATCTTATTGTTCTATCCTTATATATCCGTGCATTCTCATAGGCATCAAATCTCAACACTTCTAGCTCATTACGTTGGAGCTTCCTCCATTTTCTAGTGGTTTTTAAGTAATAATTAAGTATCTTTATTGCCAAAAATACCCTATTCTTAACTTCACCTAGAAAATGAAAAGACTTCCTATATACTTTCTTGAACAATGACATGTTAATAGAATTTTTATATGTTTTCTAATTATCCCAATGTGCATCAAGTTTTAGAGACTAATATTTTCTTAATTGGGATACTATTCTCTCAAAAAATCCTTTCATTTCTCAATTAGTGATCTCCACTTGGGCAGTAATTTGAGGGTGATATAATGGTGTCATTTTGTGAGTTACACCATACTTCCTCAAGAATGTGCTCAGAATCTAATTTGAAAAATGAGATCCTCGTCTCTAATTACCACTTTTAGGACACCAAATAAAGGAAATATTATTTTTTTTAAATTACTTAACCACCATTTCACATCATTTTCTTGAGATCTTAGGGCTACAACCCATTTTGAGACATAATCCACCTCTATTAAGATACACTTGATGTTGTGTCATAACGGAAATGATACCATGAAATTAATTCCCAACATTTCAAAGAGTTCAAACTCAAAAATTATATTTAGTGGCATTGCATTCCTTCTTGATATTTTTACCATTCTTTGACATTGGTTATAGCTACGCACATAATTTATTACAACCTTGAAGTGTGAAGGCTAATAGAATCCTAATTGTAACCCATTAGCAATTATTTTAATGGTATGCACACGACCCCTATATGCTATAGAGTGGTAGTGGGATGTGGCATATTTTACTTTCTCATCAAGAAAGCACCTTCTAAAGGTTTAGTTTTTACACTACTTATAGTAGTGCTTAAGATTTGAAAGGATTTTCTTCCATTGTTTGTAGGACTTACCTAGCAACAACACCCTATATACTATATAGTTTATTAAATCTGCAAACCAAGGAGCTTAAATTCTTGTTATACTAAATAGATTTTCATCTATAAATAAATCATCAAATGACTCTTCATCTTCATCATCATTATCGTTATCCATCTCTTGTCTAAGCCTAGAGTTGTGGCCCACTATAACATTTTTCATACCTCTTTTGTGTTTTACCTCTAAGTCAAATTCTTGTAATAAAAGGATCTATCTAATCAATTATGGCTTGGCATTCTTCTTACCCAATGATGTCTGAGAGCTACATGGTTTGTGAACATAATAACCTTCCACCCAATAAGATAAGATCAAAATTTGTCCAATACACACACAACACTTAAGAGTTCCATTTCTATTGAACTTTAATTTATCAAGGCATCATCCAGAGTCTTACTAGCATAGTATATGGTGTATAATTCCCTTACTAGCTTACAAAGGCAGGTTCTAGTTAGACAATCTCCTTACTAGCTTAGTTTTCAAATATTCCCTCATCATGTTAAAAGCATCAAGAGAAGCTTTATTAGATGTGAAAGGAACACATTTGACATGTAAATGGGTTAGGGGCTTTGTGATTTTCTAAAAATCATTAAAAAAACACAAATAAAACCTATCATGGCCTAAGAAAATCCTTTCTTCATTTACATTTTTTAGGGGTGGCATTTTAGTAATAACTCTAATATTATCCCTATCAACTTCAATTCCCTAATTTTAGATTAAATGACATAAAATAATTTCATCTTGTACCATTAAATGGAATTTCTCCTAGTTGATTGCCAAGTTGACCTTTTTACACCTTTTTAACACTTTTAGCAAGATCATGTAAGAAATCATTAAAGGAAGTTACAAAGATAGACAATTCATCCATAAACACTTCCTTAATGTTTTTAATAAAATATTAAAAAATATGGCCATCATGAATCATTAGAAGGTGGTCGAGGCATTACACACGTCCAATGGCATCCTTTTATAAGCAAAGGTGTCGTATGGAGATGTAAATGTCATTTTCTCTTAATCCTTAGGGTGAATGCAGGTTTAAAAAAATCCCAATTACCAGTCTAGATAACAAAATTGAGAGTGTTTATCTAACTTGTCTAACATTTGGTCAATAAATGGAAGCGGCAAATGATTCTTATAGGTGGTATTGTCAAGCTTTCTATAATCAATGCACATTTGGCATTTGGTGGTCATTATGATTGGTCTAAGTTTATTTTAATCTTTTTGAATAGTTGTCATACCTCCATTTACTGATACCACATTGAACAAACTCATCGACACACTATCTAATATAGGTAGATGATCCCCACAACAAGTAATTTGTTTACATCTTTCTTTACAAACTATTTCATGTTTGGGTTTATTCTCCTTTTATGATTGATGGAGGATTTATATTATTCTTTTAACAAACTTTGATGTATAAAAATAGTGGGGCTCATACTTTTGATACCATCTATGAAATATCTTATCATATGCTTAGGCAACCTAAGGACCTCAAGTAACTTCTAAAATTCTTATTACTCAAGTTAGCATTCACAATAATAGGATATCCATCATTGAAGACCAAGAGTTGATACCTGAGTGAGGAATTTTGTCTATTAAGTCCTTCTTGACATTAACCAATGCTTTAGATTCTTTGCATATAGATGGATCTCCCCAATTATGGTAGGATTAGAAGTCCCTTCCTTATTATCATCATTACGTGCTCCATACTTTATAAAATACCTCAAAAATCCTAATTTAGGAATTATGGCAAAATAAATTATTTTATTAAATAAAGAGGAAATTAATTGAGGAAAATGAACAGAAAATAATAAATATATTATTTAGAAAATTTTGGACATTTTACTAATTAAAATGGAAGTTAAGGAAAACTTATCTAAAATAGACCAGTTAATCTAAAAATGAATTTAATTATTATACTTAAAATAATTATTATTAAAATTAAATATCTAAATTAAATATATAAATAATAAAAACCAAATACCCTAACCCAACCATTTTATCCTTTATCCTTTTTCCTTTTTCTCCCTTCTTTTTCTTTTTCTTTCTTCATCCTTTACTTATCTTTCCTTCTCCCCCCGGTTTGGGCCAGCCCGTGGCCCAAACTCTCCTCCCCGGCTCACCTCATGTAGCCTAAGCGACGAGCCCTGACCCTACGCCCAACCGCCGGCCAGTTTCTCTTTTTTTTTCTCCTTCCCCTGGACCACCGGTCCACCCTTCCTCTTCTTCTTCCCCTTGCCCCGACCTGCAACGCGACCTGCAACCCTGATTTTCATCGGCAACCACCTGCTCCGTCCGGCTGTCCTCCCCTGCCACCCCTGTTGTTTTCCTATCCATTTTTGACCTAGCCTACTCGTCCTCCCTCCTCACGCGTGCTGTCATCCTTTCATTTTCCCCACCCCGAGTTAAACGTACCTTCTAATTCGCAGGGCATGCACAGCCTGCCACTACCGATCGGCAACCTGCCTCACCTGCCCCCAGTTGTGTTCTTCTCCCTTTGTTTTTTTCCCCTCAATTAGCCTATAAATATCCCCTATAGAATCCATAATCGAGCTCCCTTTTGCGCAAGCCTAGAAACTCAACTTTTCGCCACTACCCAAACAAATCCTTACCACGCCGCCGTCGACGACCACAGCTGTATAATCCACCCACTAAAACCTTCCCCCCATCTCCCTATACAAAATTGAGCCACCATAATCTCCTATCTCACCCTGCATGTGCCGTCCTGGCCGTGCAAAATCGCTAACTCGAGCAGCCCACTCCAGCCCCTCACCGCACCTCGCACAGCCTTCCGCCGTCACTCCCACCGCTACCAACACCTCTTCCACCCTCCAAAACACCCAGGGAACCTTCCCCTAACTTCCCATACCTTCATCTCCCCATGCCTCCCTCTCCTTCTACTTCCTCCGTCTTCCACCACCTTTGGCGGCCGCAAAAACCGTCGTGCGCCGCCACTCCCAATTGCACCAGCACTTTCATTCCACCCCTCTCCACCTATTGCACCTTCCACCACCTCAAACACCCCTCCATTTCCTCTCCTTTAGCCAACATAACCATCTTCCACCTCTCTTCCTCCTCCACCACCGCTACTGTCACCGCCACGTGCCGCCATCGACCTTAAGTGTTAATATTAATAGTATTATCCTTAATATTACTATTATTATTATTCTTATTATTATTAGTGTTATATTATCATTGTTAGTTATTATTATTATTACCATTATTAATATTATTATTATGTATCACTCTTATTACCTAACCTAATTTCATAAATACTTATAACTGGGGTATATTATTTAAAAGGCTACAACTTTAGCATTAAAATAGTTATCCTTATTATTATCATCATTATTATTATTATTATTATTATTATTATTATTATTATTTATTACTACTACTAATACTATTATCATTAATATTATTACTAACAACTTTAGTATTAATATAGTTACCTCTATTATTATTATTATTATTATTATTAGTACACTACTACTTAACCTACCTATTTTGATTTTCCTAAAAAATAATAGTATTATCATTAATAATGGTCTAGAACTTTAGGGTTATTATGATTAAGACTTTTCCTCATTTACTATTATTATTATTATTATTATTATTACTAACCTCACTAGAATTCCTACTATTATTACTAATGCTAACTATGGCTTATTATCATTATCTTTACTATTATGGTAAATATTTTAACCCTTATATTACTATTACCATTTTTACTATCATTGCTATTAGTATTATTCTTTATTATTATTATTATTATTATTATTATTATTATTATTAATGACATTACTATTATTATTATTTCTACTTAGCCCAACTCTATTTCTATTATTATTGTTATTATTACCATTATCATTATCATTATTTCCTTGCTAATATTGTTAATACTAACTTTATCATTTATAACTTTTATTTATTAATATAAATATTTGGACCCTTATATTATTATTATCATTGCGGTTACTATTATTATTGTTATTGTTATTATTATTATACTTAACATTATTATCATTATTACTATTATTATTATTATTATTATTATTATTATTATTATTATTATTATTCTTATTATTATTATTTAAACTAAAGTTGACGTATTATCATGTTGTTGTTAAAGAAGAAGAATACTTAAGCCTTAGTATTTTTACTATTTAATATTCGAATATTACTAATATTATTCCTAATGCCTTTGTCACTAACATTATTACTATAGTATCATTACTATTTTTTTATTATTATTATTATTATTATTATTATTATTATTATTATTATTATTATTATTATTATTATTATTTCTATTATTGTGAAAAAACATTTGAACCCTTATATTATTATTATTTAAAATATAACTGTTATCATTATTATTTTTGGGAATATTAGAACTTGTTAGTATTGTAATTATTATATTATTATTTTAACCCTAACACTATTATTAGACTTAGCCTTAAAAATGCTAGGGTTTCTATCACTATAAGCATTAGCATTATTATTATTATTATTATTATTATTATTATTATTATTATTATTATTATTATTATTATTATTATTATTATTATTATTATTATTATTATCATTATCATCATCATCATCATCATCACTGTTTTACTATAATTAGTATTAGTACTATTATTAGAAGAATAAAGCTATTAGGTTTAATAATATAAGTATAGCAATAAATATTAACATAAACATATTTTGACTAGTAAAATCTAGTAGGCTAACTTGAAGATAAATACTCTAGTTTTCACGTATAATACTTCCTTTAATAATAATAATAATAATAATAATAATAATCTTAGAATAAAATAAGGAGTAATGGTACTTTTGGTAAGAGGGAAACTAATCCTTAGTATTTTCCCTCTTATAGGTGAATCGAGCCAAAACCCTAAGGAGTTGTAGGAGTGTGCTCTAAGTCCAACATCGTTTTCGGTAAGGATGTAGCTAAGGCCCATGTGTGTTATATGACTTGTATGCCTTGGATGCTATATATATCATGTTATATTATATATTGTATGATTTTCCTTAACTTGTCTTATGTGTAGCGTAGCTTGGAGTTGAGGTATGTTGTATGTGTTTCGTATGACATGAGTATGATATGTATATATGGTGTTTATGGCGTGATATGATATGACCCTCTAGGACATGCATGCTAGGACAATTGATAATATGATATGGGAATGAAAGGACAAAAAGAAAGAAATGGGAATTGAGTTCATTAAGGGGGATATGAGGTTGACCAAAATACCTCATGATCCATGAGAGGAAATTAAAGAGGAAGGACTGAAAATGAATGAGAGATGGGAACCATGCATGAGAGTCTTAAAATTTGCATGGGGACTTTGAGAGTTTGCATGGGATGGATAAAACTTGCATGGGGATGAACTTTACATGAGAAAAGTTGTATTAGGGTGTAAATAAGCTAAGGGGAGAGTTGTGAAGTAATTGGAGACTTGGGAAGAAAAATAGTACGTAGGTTGGTGTAAGGGTGTATAAGGGACCCGGTTAGGGTTTTGGGAGGAAGTAGTAATCTAGAAAATGTGGAAGTAAAAATGATTAAGGGAGAGTGAAGTACGGGTTAAGAGTGGAAATTTATTATATAAGGGGTAAGTATGGGTTCTATGGGAGAGAAAAGATTTTGGGTGAAAATAGAGAGGTTACTTGTGGGAGAAGAAAGGAACTAGGGTTTGAGGGGGCCAACTAGTTTTTTTTTTTGCCACATTCGAAGTCAAGAGGTAAAGTGATATGTTTTGGGATGTGATCTAATTGAGACAAGGTGCGGAGCGAGGAATGAAGTAATGATAGTGTAAGTGAGAGAAAGTTGGGCCACAAAGGTCCAAGTAGAGTTTTCAAGGGAAAACCCTAGAGGGGCATAGTAGATGGAGTTGAAGTCATGAGGTGTTGGGCCTAACCCACATCCTTAGGAGTTGAGTTTTCATTTTGTGTAAGTTTAAGGGGGAATGGATGTCGGGGCGTGATAAGGAGTGCATGAGTCTCAAGATATGGGGTGGGTCCCCTTGAGAGGATAGAGGTAGAATGTTGGTGATATGCATGTTAAGGCTAATTTCATATTAAATAAGACACTATCCATTTAAAGAGAAAGATTGTTGAGCTAAGCCCAGATCGGTCCACCGGCAAATAATAGTGGCCAGGAGCCAGGGTGATATATATCTCCAAAATTTGTGCTTAAATAATTCTATTAATTGTTATAAATTATGTTGCACATATAATTACTTTTCTTATTGTGTGATTACTTAGGAAATTAAATCAGAAAATGGGAGATGGATCAAGATGATTTGTTGTGTGTAGCTGCTACTGGGTGCTGTTGGTTATAGAAATTTGATGTATTAATTTGTGATTATCCCATGTGATGCATTCGCCGGCATACTTGGCTAATGGGAATTAAGTTGGCCGTGTAATCTACCACCCGACCCATATTTACTGGGTTAGTAGAAATGTGGATTACGCAACCCTTGGTAACCATGATTAGCTAGCAAATTTTAGATGATTGGAATTAATTATAAATCCATTAATTTGGATTAGTGTACATTTGTAATTTTCTTTGAAGTTGGGCTGTTTCTTTTGCCCCAACTCCTCGACCCCTGATGTTGTATATTTTCAGCGGATTGTGGGCTAGTATGTTGTAATTATGCATGAAGCCCATCGTCCGTATACGGGCTGTATTATGTGTATTATGTACGCCATATAAAAGGCGTATACCAGACTATATGTGTAACAAATTTTTTTGGATGAAATACATTTTGATCGAATTCTTTTCTAGAACACTCTCTCGACTTCTCTCTCTCTCTCTCTCTCTGGCGACTGTCTCATTCGCATCTTCTTCTTCTTCCTCGATCTTCTTCCTTGATCTGTTTCTTGATCTCTTCTATTATACAACTTCAGTAGCCATTAATTCAATTGCGCTCTATGTTTTTCTAATCTTCCTTTGGATTAAAACCCATAGGCTGATTATATTGTGCGAATCAAACCCCACGCTCGATTTATGATCCGGTGAAAACTCGTGAAACCTATCTAGGCTTCATCATTTGGTATCATAGCCTTGAATATTCAAGTGCTCGTGGTTTAATTCATTTGTTGCTGAAATTTATTGTTCTTTTCTTAATTCTTGAGTTTGCTAACCCGTGGTTCTGAAGTGTTGATTCTAGGGTTTGCGACTAACAAGAATTGAACGATTCTTGTCGCGATTATGCTGGCGGCAAAGAAAATTGTCCCGACAGAAGCGGCAGTACTTGGAAACCCTAGGTAACTATTGGAACGAACTCTCAGTTATGGTTTGGTCAAGATTCTTGAATCTTGACAGTATTCGATAAATCCTTTCCAATCAGTAAACTCGATCCTTTCTTTTTCTAATTACTGCAATTACTAGACATCAGCTTGATATTCTTATTACGAGTTGATACTTTACTTACACTTGAAAGAGTGCGCAGGTATTAGTTAAGTACCGGAGAACCTTTGGTTCTAGAAAAGGGTAAGGACTCCAAGAAGTGGGGTCTGATCTCATTATTTGGCTTAATCACCAACATTTGCTAGCACGGTAATCTTGTTCCTTTCTTGAAATTTTCCTACTTTGCGTGGATCAACGACTGCTTAAGATTATTGTGTTGTTCTAATAGATTCTTCTAATCTTGTGATTGTGCTATGATCCCTTTAATATAATTGTGATCAAATTGTTGTTTTGGTTGGATTGATAGTAAAGTGTGATATTGTCTATAACTTGATTGTTATATGTGTTTTTCTTGTTCTTGATAAAGTAAATCTCGATAGAATTCATAATGTCTAATAATGGCCAATATATGAATCAAGCTGTATCTGTATCTAGTAATGATCTATTAGAAACTCTTAGAACTTTTTAAGAACAAATGACTGTTCAATTGGCATTTTATCTACTAACATAGAACAAAGGATAGGAGAGCAAGAATTGAGAATAAATGATTTACAAAATAACAGGATAGATAACCAACATGCTAGGGTATTAGGAAGGGCTCCCATGAACCCTAGAACTAGGATCCCATCCTTACATAACTTAGAAGAACTAGAAGATCAAATCTCCAATAATAGTGATAGGAGACCCAGACAGGTTAATAAGTAGGAAAGAGAGTTAGATCTAGTTGATAGGAACCTAGGTAACCGTAAATTTAAGATACTTAGATTCAATTGGAGGAATGACCTTGATTATTACTTTGAGTGGGAAAGAAAGATAGAATTAGTGTTTGAATGCCATAACTATTCTAATGAAAAGAAAAATAAAGTCGCAGTAGTAGAATTCACAGACTATGCATGTTCTTGGTATCATAATCTTGTCTTAACTAGGCGTAGGAGTGGAGAGCCACCTATACAGACATGGGATGAATTTAAGAATTTGATGAGAAAAAGGTTTGTTCCAAATTATTATTATAGGGAATTACATAAAAAGTTGCAGACATTAAGTTAGGGGAATAGGTCTGTAGATGAATACTTTAAGGAACTAGAGGTACTAATGATCAAAATAGGAATTATTGAGGATGAGGTAGCTGATAAGGTAGAGTTGTATTCTTGTGGAACCTTGAGTGAAAGGGTTAATATAGATACAAAGGTAGAGAGTCAAATAAGGAGAACTAGGTAGTATAAACCCCCTGGAATTGGGATTAGGAATACCCTGAAAAGGAATTTTAGAGGACCCAGTTCTAGAAAATAGAAGAATAATGGGAAGTTTGAATCTAGAGGTAAGGGTAATGAGGTTAAGGTAGGAAACAGGACCGATAAAGGAAAGACTATAACAGCTAATCCTATTAATGGTCCCAACAGAACTTGAGATATAAATGTTTTAAGTGTGGGGGATTAGGTCACATAGCTTCTGAGTGTCCTAATAAGAGGAATACCTTGATAAGAGAATCTGGAGATATAGAGTCTGAATCTGAAGAGGAAGAATTGGAGGTTAACTTGATTAGGGATGACATTAGTGAATCAGAAGAAGATATAGAACTTCTAATAAGTAGAGACCTTTTTGTTGTGCGTAGGCAATTAAACAGTAATAAATTACCTGATCCAAATGCAATCCAGAGAGAAAACATATTTCATACTTGGTGTTTAATTGATGACAAGTGTTTTAATATGGCAATAGATAGTGGTAGATGTATAAATGCTACTAGTAATTTATTAGCATCTAAAATAGGCTTACCAACTACTAGACATCTAAACCTTATAGATTACAATGGTTAAATGAATTAGGGGATGTTAATGTTAGTCAACAGGTTCTAATAAATTTAAAGTTAGGTAAGTATGAAGATTCTGTTTTGTGTGATATTGTTCCAATGCATGCTGCTCATTTACTATTAGGAAGGCCCTGGCCATATGATAGGAGAATAACATATGATGGGTATAAAAATAGATATACTGTACATAAGGATGATAAAAAATTATTTTAGCACCTATGACTCCGAAATAAATCTTTGATGACCAAATTAAAATAATGTCTGATTATAAGGAATTAACCAAACAGAGTGTAGAGGCTGGAACTAGTTCAAAGGAGGTTAAGAAGTCATCTAGGTTTTATGCTAAGAAAGGAGATGTTGAAAAGGCTATTAGACAACAAGCAAGTGTATATTTGATGGTTTATAAAGAATGTTATGAGTGTCAATTAGAGTTAAGTGAGGAAGTGCCTACTAATGTTAGGAAATTGTTAGAGGAATATAGTGAGTTATTCCTTGAGGAGATTCCCCATGGATTAACTCCATTAAGGGGGATAAAACATCAAATAGACTTTGTATTGGGAGCTATTATTCCAAATAAGCCTGCTTATAGAGCTAACCTGAAGAAATTAAAGAGTTAAAGAGGCAGGTTTTTGAATAATTGAGTAAGGGTTATATTAAGGAATCAATGAGTCCCTGTGTTGTCCCAGTACTCTTAGTACCCAAAAAAGATGGAAGTTGGAGGATGTGCATAGATAGCAGGGTAGTAAACAAAATAACCATTAAGTATAGATATCCTATACCAAGATTAGATGAAATGTTAGATCTTCTCCATGGTGTTGTAATTTTTTCAAAAATAGATTGAAAGAGTGGATGGGGCTTAGAAAAACAAAAATCTTTTGAAACTCTTAAAACTAAGTTAACCCAAGCGCCTGTATTAACTCTTCCTAACTTTGAAAAGATGTTTGAATTAGACTATGATGATTCAGATAGGGGCTGTACTTTCTCAAGAGGGTAGACCTATAGCTTATTTTAGTGAAAAATTAAATGGTAGTACTTTAAATTACTCCACTTATGAAAAGGAATTATTTGCGTTAGTAAGAGCATTAAAGGTTTGGCAACATTAGTTATGGCCTAGAGAGTTTGTTATAAATACTGATCAAGAAGCTATCAAATATCTAAAAAGCTAATAAAAATTAAATAGAAGACAGGGTAGGTGGATTGAATTTATTGAAAATTTTCTTTATATAATTAAGTATAAAAAAGGAGGTGATAATATAGTGGCATATGCCTTGTCTAGAAGACATGCTTTGTTGAATACTGTAGATACTACTTTGTTGGGATTTTCTTGTATCAAAATTTTATATTTGGAGGATCATGATTTTAAAGAAATATATAAAAGTTGTGAAAATGCTACACAAGGGAAATATTATATCTATGAGGGTTACTTATTTAGATAAAAGAGACTCTGTATTCCTCATTGTTCATATAGAGGATTATTAATTCAAGAAGCCCATAATGGTGGACTAATGGCACATTTAGGATTTCAAAAGAATTTGGACATATTAGTTGATCATTTTTATTGGCCTCATATGAAGAAAGATGTGTTAAAATATTGTGTTAATTGTATAGCTTGTAGGCAGGCTAAGTACACATCAAAACCTTTGGCGTTATATGCTCCATTGCCTGTTCCTAATCAGCTCTAGACTGATGTTTCCTTGGATTTTATTTTGGGATTGCCTAGAACTAATAGAGCCAAAGATTGAATAATGGTTTTAGTAGATAGGTTTAGTAAGATGGCCCATTTTTTACCTTGCAATAAAACTAATGATGTTGTGACTGTAGCTGAATTATTCTTTTCTTATATAGTTAAATTGCATGGAATACATAAAACAATAGTATCTGATAGGGATGTTAAATTTCTGAATCATTTTTGGAAGGTTTTTTGGGGTAAATTGGGAACTAAACTTTTATTTTCAACTACATGTCACCCTCAAACAGATGGACAAACAGAGGTAGTGAATAGAACCTTAGGTAATATGTTGAGAGTTGTCCTTGAGAAAAATCTTAAGCAATGGGAAACTATATTACCACAGGTAGAATTTGCTTATGAAAAAACATTACACTCTACAACTAAAAAGACACCTTTTGAGATTGTGTATGGATTTAATCCTTTGACTCCTCTTGATTTGAGCTCTTTGCTTAATGATGAGTTGCATAATTTTGATGCTGAATCTCGTGCTGGAAAAATGAAGAAATTACATGAATCTATGAGTCAAGAAATTGCTAAGAGGGTTTAATAAATGGCTGAAAGTGCTAATAAAAAGTGAAAGAAAATGGTTTTTCAATTAGGAGATTTAGTTTGGGTACACCTTAGGAAAGAACGTTTTCCAAATCTTAGAAAATCAAAATTGGATCCTAGGGGAGATGGACCTTTTACTGTATTAGAAAGAATTAATGATAATGCTTATAAAATTGATTTGCCTGCTAAATTTGGTAATGTTAGTGATTCTTTTAATGTTTCTGATCTCAATCCTTTTGTGGGTATTATTCAGGTTTTAGAGACGAAACCTTGCCAAGAAGAGGGGAATGATATATATCTCCAAAATTTGTACTTAAATAATTTTATTAATTGTTATAAATTATGTTGCACATATAATTACTTTTCTTATTGTGTGACTACTTAGGAAATTAAACCAGGATATGGGAAATGGATTAAGATGATTTGCCATGTGTAGCTGTTGCTGGGTGTTTTTGGTTACAAAAATTTGTTATATTAATCTGTGATTATCCTATGTGATGCATTCGTCGGCATACTTGGCTAATGGGAATTAAGTTGGCCATGTAATCTGCCACCCAACCCATGTTTACTGGGTTAGCAGGAATGTGGATTACGCAACCCTTGGTAACCATAATTAGCTAGCAAATTTTAGCTGATTGGAATTAATTGTAAATCCATTAATTTGGATTACTGTACATTTGTAATTTTCTTTGAAGTTGGGTTGTTTCTTTTGCCCCAACTCCTCGACAACTGATGTTGTATATTTTTGGCAAATTGTGGGCTAGTATGTTGTAATTATGCGTGAAGCCCATCGTCCGTATACGAGCTGTATTATGTGTATTCTGTGCGCCATATAAAAGGCGTATACTAGACTGTACGTGTAACAAATTTTTTTGGACGAAATACATTCTGATCGAATTCTTTTCTGGAACACTCTCTCAACTTCTCTCTCTCTCTCTGGCGATTGTCTCATTCCCATATTCTTTTTCTTCCTTGATCTTCTTCCTTGATCTATTTCTCGATCTCTTATGTTATACAACTTTAGTAGCCTTTAATTCAACTACGCTTCAAGTTTTTCCAATCTTCCTTTGGATTAAAACCCTTAGGTTGATTGTATTGTGCGAATCCCGTGCTCAATTTATGATCCGGCGAAAACTCATGAAACCTATCCATGCTTCATCACAGGGTGCCTTGCATGACCGGTCCATCAGCAAATAATAGTGGCCAGGCGCATTTTTCCCTACATGACCAATCCATTAGCTATAATAATGGGGGTTTTCGTGCTTAATAGACCAAACATAATTGTGATAAGACATGGGAAAGATACTGTAACACCCCAAAATTCACTACTTTTTTATTTAAAAGCGGAAGCAATTAAAATAGAAATACTTAAAACCCGTGAATTCTGGAAATGTTACCGCCACACTTAGTACTAGACCGGTTCTCTCCGACTGTTCCAGTACCAAGTGCTAAGGCTAAAGAAGAGATTAACAATCAATTACAAAATTAATACAAACTAAACTCCAAATAATCATTAAACGGTTGTAAAACAAAATCAGAGTACGCATCAAGAAATGTAATTCATTTCTAAAAGAGAATTAAACTTACAACCGATAAAAGGTTCATTAAAATACTCAATCGAGTACTGAATCAGAAAATGGTAAATACTATACCAAAGAAATAACAAAAGGAATGAAATCGCGTAAAGAATGAATACGGCCACAACACTCTCGAACTTCGAGCCAAACATGCTCAACACTCAGCCCCGACTAATATCTCGCCCACCTGCACAAATTCAGAAGGGCATACTACTCGTGGGAATGAGTAGCACCCATGAAAAGGGTGATCAGTACGCTACGTATTGAGTAAGGTAACCGAACACTAAGGCCAACACATAAGCACATAAAATCATGCATAAGAATAAAAGATCATAAAGACCATCATCATATCATCATATCGACCAATCATTCAGGTACATACATAAAGGCCCAATCATAGTCCAGATTAATTACTTAATTAATCTTTTATCAGAATTCGATACACATCATGCTTTATTTATCAAATCCATGCAAGTATGGAAGCCCCCACTATTATAGCTGGTGGATCGGAGGCACATAGTGTGTCATACCCTAACGATTATTATAGCCGATGGATCGGATACACATAGGACTACGCGTCCTAACCACTATTCCTAACCGGTGGATCGGTTGGCTCCGACACGCATGGTGTTCCACTGTAAGTAATTAGTATCTTTTAGGCATTTTAGCAAAACTTTGGTTTGCGGTTGTTGAGCTCGGGAACCCCCACTATTATAACCGGTGGATCGGTTTATGCATAGAGCATCCTGCTCTAACCACTATTATAACCGGTGGATCGGTCACACATAGGGTAAAAACCCTAACCACTATTCGGAACCGATGGATCGGTTGGTCCCGTCTCAACGATCTTCCACTTTAAATAATTAGTGTCTTAAGTATTTTATTCAAAAGTTTCCACCATGGGTACGCACGAATCATAAAATTCCACCATCATAATTCCACTTTAATTACCACATGCACATGATAACACAAAAACCCTAATCAGCCACCACAGACCTCAATTAACCACAACAAACCATAGTAACCACTCCAAACCCTATTTAACCATAACAACCATAATTAGCCACTCCACTCCTTAGTTAATCATAACAACCACAATTGTCCACTCCAACCCTAATTAATCACAACAACCTAGAGTTCATTACTCCAAACCCTAATTCAATCTCTTCCATGCCCTCATAATGCTCCACATACTATTTTTCACCAAAATAGTTCAACACCCGAATAATACTTACATTACCTTCCTTACATCCCAAATTAACTTTCCACACGTAAATTTCATACCCATGCAGACATTAATCTCCCCATGCAAACCTTCGCATCTTTTTTATGCAAACCCTAAAATTCCATGAGAAACCCTAATTTCAGCCATGCAAAACCCTAATACCGTCATCCAACCATCAATGCCAACATGTAAACCCTAATACCACCATACAAACCTCAGTAACATCATAAAAACCCTAATACCACAATATAACCATAAATACCACCATACAAACCTTAGTAACATCATACCAATCCTAATACCACCATGCAACCATTAGTACCACCATTCAACCCACGATTCTGCCATATAAAACCCTAAATTCAATCCATAGCAATACCCAAGATTTTTCCACGTAATACAATCGATTAGATTCTCCCCTTTCATAACCACAATTTAGATTCCCCCATACAAGACCATAAGTTAGATTCTCCCACATAAAATCATAATTTAGAATCTCCCAAGCAAAACCATAAATTGGATTCCCCCAAACAAATCATAAATTAGAATCTCCCAATTAAATCATAAATTAGATTCTCCCATTTAATATCATAAATTACATTCTCCCAAATAGCATCATAAATTTGATTCTCCCTAACAAACCACAAATTCAATTCTCCCATATAACATCATAAATTATATTGTCTCCCACGAAACCCTACATTTCCCATATAACATCCTCACATGCATGTATTTTAGGGTCACATGCAAACACATATTATTCCATACACATAGTACACATGCCATATAGAAACACAAAAGCATGCTTGGACTCCATGCCATACCAAATATGCAATAATTACAATAATAACGTAGGATGCATAATATATAAGGAACACAATGCACATTAGCACACAAAAGGCCTTATCACCCCTTACCTAAAACGACACCAATCTTGGAGCACGCTCCTATATTACTTGAGAGCTTTGACCAATTAATAACATACTAATAAAATAACCTTAACAAAATTCTAACTTTGCTAGAGACATAAAAATAATAGAGATATTATAAACCTTGTTAATATAGGGTTAAATACTTTATCCTAATAATAATAATGATACTAATATAATAATATCAAAGATAATAAAATAATATCAATGAGAATATAAATAATAATAACAACAACAATAATAATAATAATAATAATAATGATA
This sequence comes from Tamarix chinensis, assembly GCA_030549775.1. Lineage (NCBI taxonomy): Eukaryota > Viridiplantae > Streptophyta > Magnoliopsida > Caryophyllales > Tamaricaceae > Tamarix > Tamarix chinensis. The sequence goes on from CM060175.1 coordinate 44,707,075, forward strand.
ATAATAATAATAAAGCTTTAAAATTTAAAGTGGGGTTTCGACCCTACTTATAAGTAACGACTTACCATTTATTTAATATTAATAAAAAAATTAATAACATATATAATAATATTGAAATAATAAAGAAAATGATAATATTATTATTAATGGTTATAAGAAAAGTAGAAATAATAATACTAAAATAAATAAGTGCGAATGTTAAAACAAAATTAGAGCCTAAGATTTTCCAAAATAAATAATGAAATGTTAATAATAATTATTCTAATAATAAAATAGAATTAAAATACAATAAGGCTTCAGCCTTCAACATAAATAATAATAAAACAATAATACTACTAATAATAATCATAAAACATATTCAGAATATAAATATTAAGAATAATAATAATGGTATTTACATGCAAATAATTGAAATAAATTAAAATCAAGTCTTATAATAATATGGAAAATGGTTGAGAGGGTCTAGGGTTCAACCTTAGGCTAGTGGGGATAGGCGGCACCGGCGGTGGTGCACGGCGGCGGCGGCGGTGCCCGGAAAAAGAGAAGAAAATAGGGAAAGATGGATGTTGGGAAAAAGATAGGGAGAATTGGGGTGAGATAAGAGGTGTTTATTGTTGCCCAGGAGGAGAGGGACAAAATGATGGTGGTGGTGCAGCCAAAGGTGGCGGTTCACGCCAGCGGACGGTGGTTAGGGTTTCGGGGTGAAAATTCCGACGAAACAAGCTACCAACTTTGCATAGTTATGGAGGCCCGTGCAAGAAGAATCGAAAGTTCTAGGGAGCTTAGTTAGCTAGAAGAGATTGCAGGTAAGAATTTGAGATGCTGTGCCGGTGATGAAGTTGGCTATTGGCGGCGAAAAGTGCGTCTGAAATCAGGGTGGCGGCCAGCTCTGGCTTAGGGTTTTCGGGGAAGAGAAACTCCAAAAAATCCTATAACAAGGCTATTTATAGATGCTGGATGGGATAATAAGGTGTTGAAGCTCGACGGGGAGGTATTAAGTGCAAGAATTTGGGTGGCCGGTGGCAGTAAGTGATCGGGCATTGTTTTGTTTTCCTCAAAATTTCGCGAGGCTGGGGAGAAGAAACAGGCGAGAGATAACGTCCAATAATTATTCCAATTTATTCCTGGAGTTAAGAGAAAGACAATGAGGCAAGAAATGGACGGTATTAATCACCGTAGACGGAGATGCCATTGATAGGGTCGAGAGGTTGCAGCGCAGTGACGGAGGAGGACGGAGGAAGAAGGAAGAAGGAAAGGAGGCGGACCGGTCGGCCGGGGAAAAAGAAAAGAAAAGGGAAGAACCGGGCGGTCGACGTGAGGGAGGGTGCATTTAAGTGAGACGACGCGTTTTGAGAAGAAATAAGACGAAACGCAGCGCGTCGAGGGGCAGACGAATGGCGACGGGCGCGGGCTGGGCCGTGCCACAGAAAAGGTAGAAAAGAAAAAGAAGAACTGGGCCACGGCTGGCCTAGTCGGGGAAAAGAAGAGGAAAAAGAAAAAGAAGAAAAAGAAAGAAAAAGGAAAGGAAAAAGGAAGAAAGAAAAAGAAAAAAGGAAAAAGGAAAGGAGAAAAATAATTAGGTTAGGGCCAAATAAATTAATCTAAATATTTAGGATATTTAAAAATAATAATATTTAAATAAAGTAATATTTAAATCCCTTTTTAGGGTAAAATAAGATTTTTGAAAGATTTTCCATAAATTCTATTTTAATTAGCAAAACACCCAAATTTTCTTCCATTAAATTATTTATAAAAATAATATTAATTTGGAACTATTTTCTCCTTCTTATTTTAAATAAAATAATTTATTTAGTTAATTCCCAAATTAAAATCGTTAATTAGTCAAAATACCCAAATTCCTCCTAATTAAAATACTTATAAATTTATTCTTGATTTTCCCTAATTAATTTCCGTTTATTTTAAATAAATTAATATACCTGATTAACTTTTATAATAAAACCTCATTTAAATATACTATTTAAAATTAGGAATTTTTGGGGCATTTCAGATACAAAGTAATTATAGTGAAACACCATGTGAGTCGGGGCCAGACCGATCTATCGATGAATAATAGTGGCCAGGAGCATTTTACCCTGCATGACTGGTCCATCGATGAATAATAATGGCCAGGAGCATTTTTCCCTGCATGATTGATCCATCGGCTATAATAGTTGGTTTCCTGCACTCATCTGGATTGATAAAGACTATGATGTGAATTGACTCTATATTTACCAGAGATCTAAAGAATAAGTCTATTCGGACCGTAGATGGCCTTTATCATCTGTTTTACTACATGTTGCTCATGTGATTATGCCATGCATATTGTGTTTTGTATGCTGGCCTTAGCGTACTTGTTACCTTAATTAGTATGCAGCGTACTGATCACCCGTTTCTTGGGTGCTGCTCATTCCCATGAGTAGAAGACCCGTCTGAGTTTGTGCAGGTAGGGGATGACGTCTTCGATGCCTACAATAGTTACGAGGCATCGAATGGGGCTGAGTGTGGAGCCTAGACCTGATTTGGGAATTGAGAGTAACCCGGCCGGGCTCTGTTTTCTTTTTGGATCATGTAGTATTATATTTGAGCTATGTTATATCATACGGTGCTTTTTGTTTTAAAAACTCTAGTCACGTACTCTTTGGATTGTAATCCTAAACCACACTCTGATTCTGTATGACTTGTGTTTTACTAACGACTTGTGTTTTTATTAATGACTCGTGTTTAATGTTAACTTTGTTTAGCCTTAGCACTTAGTGCTAGAACGGTAGGAGTGAACCAATTTGGTGCTAAGTGTGGCGGTAATGGCCTCGAGTTTATGGTTTTATCTTTCTACTTTCGTTAAACCCTTTTAATTAAACGATATTTTTTAGTAGTAAATTTAGGGGTGTTACACTTTACCAAACAATGTTTAAGCAGACCACTTGAAATTAAACATGAAAAGTTCTCTCTAATCGTCACATCCACATTTTCAATTCTATAGCAAGTGTCATCAATCAATGAAAATTTCATAAAAAGGATAAATCAAAATTTACTTATTCATCTCTAATATTGAAAGAGAATCTTCCATTTTCACATTAGTTACCCCTCAATCGGTAGCTAGGAAAGGTCTTTCCAATATAATGGAAATTTGATCATCCTCCTCTTTCTTAATAATGAAAAAAATCAACTGGAATGTAATACTTACCAACCTAAATATGTAAATCTTTCAATATACCTACCATTTACCAACTGATCTACTAATTAGATGGAAATGGTGGTTAGCTTCATGTTTCCCACCTATAATTCCTTAAAAATATAAGGAGGCATTAAACATATACTAGCACCAAGATAGCATAGAGCACATTTAATGGATACATCACCAATAGTATAAGGAATAGAGTAGGAGCCCATGTCCTTGAACTTGGGTGGTAACCGATTTTGAATGATAGTGCTACACTAGTGAGTGCAGGATAAGTTCATATATGACCTTCGAGATCTTTCCTACTATAAAGTGCTATAGCATTGATGGAACCATTAGGATTAGTTTTTAGTTTTCTTGGAAATGCATTCTCAATGGCTTAGAAGATCAACCAACTTCTTAGGTCATAAGAATGAGTTGGCTCTTCAACATCTTTTTATTGTTCGCAATGGAATTGATAAGAGAAATTAAGTTCTTGAATGTATACTTCAATATAAGTTTTTTTTTTAAAAAAAGACCATAAATTTCTTTAATAAACTCTATATTGGATGTTGGATGGTCAACGAATATTGCTATAGGGTTTTGAAAACCTGAGGGACTAAATTTTGATTAAAGAATAGTATAAGGTGATGGGTTCTTGTATAAAGTATTTAGATTACTTCTCAACCTTTGGTTGTAAGTAAGACATAAAGGGTATCCTTTTTATTAAAATTGTTCACATAAATCACATTATTTTTAAGATTTGCATCATTAGGTGGAGGGGAAATGGATTGAAATTTCAATAATGAGTATCTTGCAGTACTATAATTATTGCAACCAATAGAAGCTGAAGCTAATGCATTCACATTTAATTTATCAATCTACTCAAATAATGCATCAACTTTAAAAGAAATATGATCAAAGGCATCTAGATCATACCTTATACCCTAAGAAGAGCACTCATTTGACCATTCCTAGTGGTTATGAGCCATGCCCTCTATTAATTGTTTTGGATCTGATATACTTTTCTTCATAATAGTGCCTTATGGCGCTATATGTATAATCATCCTTATATTGTAAAGGAGAGTGATATAGAAAGTATGAACTAGGGGTAATTTTTCCAACCCATTTTACGGGCACGTTCTCAACATATCCTTGTAATATTCCCATGCGTAATATAAGGAATCACCATCTTTAGGACAATAGTTGGTAATGAGACTCCTTAGATTAACTGTCATGGATGGAGGAAAATACTTGCTTAGGAAATCCCATGAAAGTTGGTCCCTAAAAGCGATTAACCTATGAGGGAGTCATTTTAATGACGTTCTAGCTTTATCCCTCAATGTGAATGGAAATATTCGTACCCTAATCGTGTCCTCTGCTACCCCTTTCACATTCAAGCTGTTGCAACAATCAAAGAATATAGAGATGAGTAAATTTGGTTCCTTCATTGCATAGCCAAAAATGATTTAGCTACACTATATTATGAAGTAAAAGCTTCAATTCAAAAATATTGGCACCTATATTAGGCTTCTGTATGCTTGATTGCATCTCGTATACATTTAGAGTTGTAAATTCTTTAAGAGAGATATTTTGATCTTTGGCTTACTCTTGGTTAGCCATGATATCTAAACTTTTCCTTGATTTGATATCACATACCCACTTCCTTATCTTGCTCAATGCCCTCTTAATTTTGGGATTTAATTTAACTGGAGGTCTAATTCAAGGAGACAAAATAACCAGTATCTAAAAATGTAAATGACAATTGTTCAAATATTAAAAGAAAAGTCTTAAATAAAATTAAATTAGAAATCTAGTCTTCACATATAATAAATGACTTAATGTTAATTATCAAAGTCCCCAATAAAGGCACAAAAAACATGAAAGATTAAATCCACAAGCGCATGGATTTGTTACACTATGTGAAGGTCATATCCTACATGGACTTTATCATTAAGTACCGAACCTTTACTAATTTAGCTATCTAGATAAATGCAATTTAGATAATTGAAAAATGGCCAACATAATAAAATCAATTTTTAATGTAAATGGTAGTGAGAAAAATCTAGTTAAAAGCATTAGATTGTATTATCTTCTTAAATCTATAACTAATGAATAATTAATTTAATTTCCTAAATTTTTTTAAATCCAAGATAGTGAAATAATATAAATTAGCTAATAAACACTTTCAAGATCTAAAGTACATACTTAATCCAAATTAATAACTTATTTTTATGGTATTAAATTAAAATAAAACCATTAAGTTCAATGCTAAAATAAAACCTACTTTTGTAGTATGATTCTCTCATTTAATTATTAGATTTCTAGTTATTAATCATCATCTTTCATTTCTTAGTTTAAAGCCTTCATTTAGTTAAATTGATGATTAGGGAATTTTACCATAAATAAAGAACTTAACAATTGAAATCAATAATTCAAGTAACTTAAATTGAAATTAAACTAAGCTATCATTAATCAACAATTTAGAATATATCCAAACCTATAAAAGTAATCTACTAACTCAATGTTAAATCAATAAAAAAAATTAGAGAAATTAGACATTGATTAAATAAAATAGAGTGATAGGCTAAAAGATAGAACAAATTTGTTGATAATAATAGCCAAATCCAAATAATTAGAAAACTTCATATTAAATATATTATAGAATTAAGATAAAAGGGAGATATAAAAGATAAAATAAAAAAAGCATCTAAAAATCTCCTTTCAGTTATTCTCAATTGGGTCTAAAATGATCCATCTCAAATGTAATTGCCCATCTCCTTTATATCATATAGAAAAATAAAAAGTGGCATCCAACACAATCATGGAGGTTAACACGGCTACACCATGGTAAGGTTAAAGACTAATTATTCATGTAGAAGGATAACACAACCATGTTTCTCAACACTAGTATGCTATATTGTGTCCCAAAATTCTTGTTTACCATTATTTGTTTTGTAGTTTGACACTTCATGTTCATAGAAATTGGCAGGGTATATAAATTATTCCTATGCTTCTCTTGACTCCCTCTTGGCTCCAATTCCTCACTTGGCTCTAACATTTTCTACATAATGCATAAAGATAGAAATAACATGAACTAAGGAGACAAAGTAGGAAAACATGTAAAGAAATCATACCAAAGAAAAAGTAAATGAGGGTAATAAATGATTAAAATATTAAATGTTTTTGAGTTTATCAAGTAAGAGTAGAGAATTATGCATAAAAAATGGTTCTACTGGGTAATATATGAGAGTTGGGAGTTTGAATATGCTATGGATTTAGACCATGAAGGTTTTGATGGTGATCATTAATTTTTATTATGTTTCAACATTTTTATTAAGCATCTTATATTTAAGGTTGATGTTAGGAAGGTTCTTTGTATGGTAATGATCTATCACTATGGTATGAATAACCTAAGAAGAGTGGGGTTTTCTTCTATTTGTGTTTTCCTTTTCTTCCTATTATTGGTATGTTTTTCAGTTCGAATGTTGTATGACCATCTATATCTTAGAATTTCAAGTACTTCCGTTTCAACTTTTGTGTGTGGTGCTTATGCAATCCTTATGATAAATGTTACCATTTTGTTATTATGTTTAGTTTAAGCTTAATTTTTTTAAGGAGTAAGTGACTCAATTCTTGCAAAACCATTATTTGTATACCATTGATTTTCTAAGGAGTTAGTTTTATTTTTATTTTACCTTGGGGACAAAGTTTCTTATAGGGGGTAGTAATGTAATACTCTATTTATAGAAAATTTAATCATAAAAACCTAGTTATAAAAATTTATATTTATATATAATTAGTTATGATAACTATTTTAGATATTTTTACATTAAATATATTTTTTTATATTATTAAGGTTGATTTGTTATAAATTTAATTAGGTTTAAATTTGATAGAATTTGAGTTATTAGTTTTATAACCTAGTTGAGTCCTTAATGGGGATTAGTTTTACCATGGGACATGAGCTCAGCTAACACGGTGTTTGTTTCCTACTTTGGTTACTATAACTGAATCCCTGACCATATTAGTATTTTCCTTCTTTTACACCCCTAAACCAACATTATCTATCCTCTATACCAACTCTTCCATATTCAGTCCATACCTTAAGTCATGAGAGTTAACACCTGTGTTCTCTTTCCCCTACTTCACCTATTCACATTTTACCTCACCTATATATACACTCATTCCTGCCTCATTTTTATTTTTTGATCTACTAAAGATAAAATCCTTTTATCTATGTAGTCATCCTCATCCTCTAGATCTTCCATTTGCATCATCTTTGTTACCACCATTTTTTTATCTTTTGTTTTTATCAAAGTAGTTTATGTCAAATCTATAAAACCACGTGCTACTTCCCTCTTATTTCATGATAAACTCACATTGTACCCACATTGAAAATGTGTGTTTCGAGACCTTTATTGCATCCACACCTCACACAAATCACCCAAACATTGTGCCATTACCTTTTTTTCCTGAACCTCTATCATTGCCTCCTCTTTGTTCTATGACTTAAGCATATTCCACCCTTAGTTGTGTGACATATTTACTCAACTCCTCCCTATTTTGTCTAATCTAGTCACATTATTCCCTCTTGTGGTATGAAGAACTCACGTTGCTAAGGTTTGGTAGCATGAGGTTTGTCATTATTAACCCTTTGTTGTGCTGTTGTCTTGCTTAGTTATGCTTTACCTTAGTTATTTTCTATCCCTTTTCTAAATTTCATTTTAGTTAACTTTTTTTATTTTTCTATTTTATTAGATTCTAATAAACATTATTGTGTGTTTCTTATTCAGGTAATCCTTTAGGTGTCATTGAGAAAAGAATTTGTGCTTTTTTATAGGTTGGATTTAGTTCAATCCAATAACTCATAAAATGGTTGAATTTTTGTGAGAGTATGATCAGGTTTTAGACATTTAATCATTATAGGGTTTCAATTTAGGTAAGGGATATTAAAGGTGTTAATGTTTAAAGCATAAGAATAAATAATTAGCATATGCACAAGTTATTATTAAAGACAACAATGATGTATGTGAAATATGTGAAATGACTAATGCATGCATATCTTGGATTTTTTAAGGGTTTGTGACCTTTTAAAGCTATGATTTATATGCCTGCTAAGTCCTCTATGAATAATGTTTCATGTGGTTGATAGTGTTGATATAAAAATAGCATAATAGCATCTAAGCATGATTTAGGTCAATTGGTGATAGTTGTTATTCATAGGCTATACAGTTAGAAATACTTCCTTTTCTAGACAATGGTATTAATTATTATCTTGCATTTTGAACCATAATATCAATATGTAATCATGGAATGATGGAATATATAAAATTTTAGAAATGTATGCCTTGGGTTTTGGATACATAAGTTGTGCTAGTATGATCGGGTGTACTTCAGTGTCCCTTGGTTAATTATCTCCTTTCAAGTGAAATAAAAAATAAGGAGGTATTTTCTTCCTGGACTTGGTATGTTTTTGACTGTTATTTTTGTAGTTTTCTCTATTCCTTAACTTTGGAAGTTGGAATTGTTTTAGATTTGCATGTATGGTATATACCTTTACGGTCTCCCTTTGGTTTTGAAAATTCATTTTCTTAGTTTTTTTATTAGAGCAGTAGTGTGCACTTTATTTGTAAGGGATTAAAATATGAATATTATGTATGGTGGGATTATATAAAATGATTAAGCATAATTTTATATTGAGCATGAGACTTTATATCTCATATGTCAAGCATGATTATTCATATATTGTTATTGCTTGTGATATGTGCATTGAGCATATTACCGGAATATTAAGTGACTATGGCCAATAGGAGTGTGGTACTTCTCTTAACTTATTTTGATTCACACAAATGGAGAAAGTAATACTAATACGACATTTTTAGAGAATTATGTGAAAGACATGGAGTGGCATGAGTTGTATAAGAGTGGAAAGGATCAGTGAAGTTTTAAGAAAGAGATTATGATCTCAAAATTGGCTTATTGGTCTAAGAGATTAGGAAAACTAGTGTTCCACCTTCAGGTGGTAGATTTTATTGTAGTCGGTTTTTCTTTGGCAACATATGTCCCATATTATAGCTTATTTTGTTTTTGCAAGGAGGATGTTTACCTGTTACCTTTATCTATGTTATTATCTCTTGATAGGTGCATATTTTATGAAATTTGTGAGCTTGTGACTCATACTTGGTATGTAAAATAGCTTGGATTAGTGTGTGAAGTGCTTTGGAGGAATTTGGAGTAGAATTGTGAGCTATGCTAGAAAGATGTGAACATTTAAACTTGGTACAATCGGAATATAGAGAAGTGCTGAACATAAAATTTGTATATCTTTCTGTTATTATTCTAATGCATCAAGAATCAACTCTATTGGAGGTTAAATGAATAAATTATGGCCAAAATATTGATGATTGTCAAAGTAGAAAAAAAACATGGGGGTGGTGTTTAGTATAAATTCCATGTGATTAGAACCCTAACTTGCATAGCATCATCCTCTTCTCTCCTCTTGAGTTCTCTTGTAATTCCTTGGTGAATTGAGTGATTTAAGCTAGGATTTCATTGATTATCTTTGTAATCACAATCACTTCACATCAATAAGACTATCTATTTTCCTAATCTATGTTCTTGAGTGTTCTTCTTTTCTCAATTCTTGTGTATTCTACTTGATTCCAATAAGATCTTATTTTTTCAAATTAGTATCAAAGCATAGGGTTTATGTTCATGATATCTATAAGATTTGATAAAGAGAAGTTTGATCATTCTATGAACTTTGACTTATGGAAGTTGAAGATAAAGGCAATCCTAATTCAGAATGGATCGGAGAAGACATTACTAGGGAAATCAAAGAAGCTCAATTAAATGACAGATGAGAAGTTTGAGGAGATAGATAAAATAGCCTTTTCTACCATATAGTCATGTTTTTCTAATGAGGTCTTGTGCAAGGTGGCTAACGAAACAATGATTTCATCCCTATAGCTCAATTTGGAGTCTTTATACATGACAAAGTCGGTGATGAAGAGTTTATTATTGAAAAGCAAGTTGTATAAGTTGAAATTTGGTAATGGAAAATCCCTAAAATCTCGTCTTGATAAATTATGGATCTAAGGAATATAGATGTCAAATTAGAGGATGAAGATCTTGCTATTATGTTATTCTATTCTTTGCCCGCTAATTACATACATTTTTGTAAGACTATACTGTATAGCAAGGACAATGAGTTGGTTCTTGATTTGGAATATAAATGAGCCAAGCTAAGCTGAACACCCTTGGGCTCGAGCTAGGCTCGTTTAACTAAATGAATAAGTTTAACCGAGCTTTTAATGAGCCGAGCTAAGCTAAGCCAAGATCATGAGCCAAATCTAAAAAATAAATAGAGCCTAACTTTTTTGAGCTCAGGCTTGGTTGATTTAATAAATGAACCAAAAAGTGAGGCTTGGGCTTAGCTCATTTAACTAAATGAACAAGCCAAACTGAGCTTTTAAGGAGCCAGCTGAGTCGAATACCAAATTGGCTCAGCTCATTTATAGCCGTATTCTTCATGATTTTAAGACAACGCTACTACAACTAGAACTAATTTTGAATCAACAGACCAAAGGTGGTTTTATTGATTCACATAGTGAGGGACTTATAGCTAGGGGTAGAACTCAGGAATAGGGTTCTGGTGAAAAGATGATGAAGTCTAGGTCAAAGTCAAGTAACAATACATCTAAGAATATAATATACTATAGATATTAGAAGAAGGGCTATATCTAGAAGGTTTATCCTAATTGGAAATTTGGAGATAAATTTGGTGAATCATCTGACACAAAGGATGATGCTGCTATAACCCAATATGATAGTCATAGTGATGTGTTGACTACCACTAATAGTCAAACTAAGACTATGGACAGATAGATTAATGACTCTAAATTCTCTTACCATATTTTTCCCAAAAGGAACTAGTTCCAAACTTACATGATGACTTGAGGTGGAGTAGTTATAATGGTTAAAGATGTTACATGTAAAGTTGCTTAGATTAGGGCAGTGAAGGTGAAGATGCATGATGGTGTTGTCAGAACATTATCTAATGTTTGATATGTCCCAAAGATGACCAAGAACTTTATCTTATTGATTTCCTTTTGTTATAATGGATATCATTGTGTGATCAAGGATGGTACAATGAGGATTACTAAAGGGGCTCTTCTTGCAATAAAAGGTAAGAGGGTTAGGATAATATATGAGCTTGGCGGTTCCAGTATTGAGGGAGTAGCTGCGGTAACATCATTGCATATGTCTAACTTGGATGTTAATAGAATTTGGAATTTGCAACTTAAATACATTAGTGTCAAAGGCTTGACTGAACTCTTCAAGAGAGGGTTACTAAATAGGCAGAGTACAGGTACTATGGATTTCTATAAGCACTATGTGTTTGGCAAGTAGAAGCAGGTTAGTTTTCAATGGCTACACATAGTATGAAGAGGACTCTAGATTATGTTCACTTTAATTTTTGGGGTCCTACATGGGTTGTTTTTAAGCGTGGTTTGCAATACCTTCTTACATTTATTGATGATTTCTCTAGAAATTTGTGGTCTTATTTTTATTAAAAATAAGAATGATGTCTTTGGTGTTTTCTAGTATTAGAAGACCATGCTAGAGAAGCATACTAGGAGCTAGGTGAGGTGTCTTAGGATAGATAATGGCCCTGAGTTTGTGGAGCATAGTTTCACTGATTACTATGAGGACCATGGTATTGCTAGGTATCACTTTTGTCTCGGAAGAACACAATAGAATGGGGTTGCTAAAAGGATAATCAGGACCCTATTAGAGAAGGCTCATTGTATATTGTCACAATATTGATTAAGAAAGGAGTTTTGGATTAAGGCTATTCATATTGTGGCATTCCTAGTGAATTGGTCACTTAATCATTCCATTAATTTAAAGACACCTGAGGAGGTATGGTCTAGCAAACCAGCTGATTATTCTAATTTTTATGTTTTTAGATGTCCAGTCCATGCTTATTTGAATGATGGGAAGCTCAAGCCTAGATCAAAGAAGTGTATTTTTCATGGTTATAAATCTTTTGTGAAGGGTTACAGGTTATGGGACCCAGTTGCATCCAAGTTTTTGACTAGTAGAGATGTTACCTTCAATGAGTCTATATTCCTCCAAAAGACTAAGTATTCTTCCGATAGATTAACTAAATTGGTGGACCAATAGATTCTATGTGGTGTTAAGGATAAAGTGGAGGTGGAGGTTGATTTAGATCAGTCTAACTCTTATAGTATGAGACTTATTATTCCTCAAGTGTGTGGATCCAAGTAATAGATTGAGAAAAGGGGTGTTACTACAGGTAAACTAGGAGGGTTGCGAAGCCTTTATGAGATATATCTTTGAGGCATTTGTAGGTTATGCTTTGGCTATTGTTAGGACTATGGTTGATGTATAAGAGCTAGTGTCATACACAGATGCCATCATTAGTGCTGATTCTGCATAGTTATGTGCTGCTATATAGAAGGAGATATAACCTCGATGGAAGAATTAGACATGTAAACTTATGAAGGCTCACATTAGGAAGAAGAAAATAATTGATTGCAAGTGGGTGTAAATGTTCAAACAAGGAACTCAAAGTATTGAGGGACTTAGGTACAAGGCTCATTTAGTTGCATGCGAGTTCAGTCAGATACCTAGTGTAGACTATAAAGAGGTATTTTCCCCTATTATCAAGAATACTTGAATTCATACTATGCTTGTGCTTGTGGCTATGTCGCATATGGTGTTAGAGCAATTGGATGTTAAAATATCTTTTCTACATGGTGAGCTCGAGGAAGAGATTTATATGCGTGAACAAAATAGTTTTGTTATTGAAGGTAAGTGGGATCATGTGTTCTTATTGAAGAAGTAGTATATGGCTTGAAGCAGTCACATAGACAATGGTACAAGAGGTTTGATTAGTTTATGATTGAGGATGGGTTATCCACAAGTTTTTATGATGGATGTGTATCTTTGAAGCTGGTTGGTGATGGTTCTTTGATGTATCTTTTGTTGTATGTCGATGACAAGCTTGTTGTAGCAAAAGATTTGTCTGAAGTTAACAAGGTAAAAATATTGTTGAAGATCGAGTTGGAGATGAAGGATCTGGGGCTTCAAAGAAGATTCTAGGCATGGGAATCATTTAAGATCGCAAACAAAAGCATCACTACTTATCACAAGAGTTGTATATGAATAAGGTGTCAAAATGGTTTCATATGGTTGATGCCAAGCCGGTTAGTACATCGTTGGAAAATTACTTTAGATTTTCTACATTTGATTGACCCAAATCTAAAGCCAAGGAGGATTTTATGGCCATCATTCACTACTCCGCTGCTATTTGATGCATGATGTACGCTATGGTTTATACCAAGCCAAATATTGCTCAAGATGTGAGGGTTGTGAGCGGATATAGGGAAAATCTTAGGAAGGCTGATTAGATAGTGATGAAGTGGATTCTAAGATATTTGAAGGGTAATACATAAGCTTGAGTATGAGAGATCAACTGATGTTTCTTGGTTTGTTGAGTCTAATTATGGTGGAGATCTTGATAATAGGAGATCTATTGGAAGTTATGTGTTTTATCATAGTGGTTCATCCATTAGTTGGAGGTCATCTTTGCAAGATCTGACAGCAATATTCACTACTAAGGCTAAGTGTATGGCTATAACTAAGGCTTTTTAGGAAGCTTCATGGCTTGATGGAATCATTTGTGAGCTTGGGTTTGGTCATGGTGCTCTCGTTGTTCATAATGATAGTTAGAGTGCTATCTATTTGGCAAAGAATCATAATTCTTTCTCTAGTGGGACAAAGCACATTGATATCAGTCACCATTTCATCTAAGGTACTATTGTTGTAGTCAAGGTTAAGTTCAAGAAGGTGGTTATTGCTAAGAATCCAGTGGATATGCTAATGTAGCCATTGAAGGTGAGCAATGCTCAAACTTCGTTGGCATTTGCATACTATGAGGACCTTTTGGAGCCCAAGGGCTTTTACAGATGGTCTTTTATGTTCCTGGTGCTAGCTACTTCAAATACATTGTTAAGGTGGAGAATTGTGAGCTTATGAATAATATTTGGTGTGTATATGTGTGAGGTGTTTATAGGAATTTGGAATAGAACTATAAGCTTTTCTAAAAAGATATGGATATTTGACCTTGATGCAACTGAAATTTGGATATGTGTTAAAGATAAAAGTTGATCATCATTTTGTTTTCTTTCGAACGCATGAAGAATCAGCTCAATTGGAGGTCAAACAAAGAAGTTATGGCTAAAATACTAAACACTATCAAAGTTTAAAAGAAATACAGGAGCCCCATGTTTAGTATAAATACCATGCAATTAGAACCCTAATTAGCATAGTGCCATCCTCTTCTCTCCTATTGAGTTCTCTTGTAATTCCTTGTTAAATTGATTGATTTATTTAAGGATTTGTTTAATTCTCTTTGTAATCACAATTACTTTACATCAATAAGGTTATCTATTTTCCTAATTTGTATTCTTGAGTGTTAATCTCTTCTTAATTCTTATGTGTTATGATTAGTTCCAAATAGATCTTCTTCTTTTTTTTCCAAATCAGTATCAATCCCTAACACAATTAATGGACAAATCTTAACCCAAATTTCTGTATTTTTTTATGACATGTAACCCTTTTTCTTCTAGTTATCTCTATTGGATTAGTTTTGTAGGAAAATATGAAATAAGTTAATTTGGGAAAGAATAAGGAAGAAAAATTACAATATGATAAGAAAAGCTTATAGTCATGGAAATTTAAATTACAATAATGCCTTATATTTATTTTCTGATTTCCCCTTTATCTTCTCTTAATTTTTTGTGCACATGACTTCTCATTAATCATCTTACATAATGGTACATCCTTCCTACGTGCTCTATTAATTACAACCACATTCAAAGTATTAAAGAAAAATTATAGGCTCCTTGTACTTATTAATGTAGACCATCTTTTTGCCATATTTCGGATATGATTCGATTTATATAACATATATTTGGTTGGATAGAAGGAAGAGAAACATTATCATAAATTCAACTTCATTTTCATAATTTTTAAGCCATTAGGGTTCTTTTCTTACATTTAGTTAGTTCATTATTATAATTAAAGGATTAGAAGTTATATGGTGCATGTGATTCTATAAGATCCTAAGTTCTGTCTTTCCTTTTTTTTTCATACTTTTTCTTGTCTTCAATGTTGTTCTTATTATTGGTAAAATTTATTGAGTTTGTGAGTTTGTGTTGTTTAATTTAATATATTTTATTTCCTTATATATTCTAATTAAAGTTATGACTTTTATGTGTTTAGGAATATGATGGGCTAGATTAGTATGCTGTAGAAGGATAATTGACGGTTGCATTATAATTAATCTTGATATGTGAACTAGACTTAATTATTATATTTAATTTTTGTTAGATTAATAAACTATGTTTAATTATCATCTATCCAAGATAGTTACTTTAATATCCAGCTAATAAATTGGTAAAAGTACTACCCTTGGGATGATTTTCATGCTCGTTATATGCTTGGTTCCATGGATTTTCTATGCATTTTGTTAGATCTTTTAATAGATTCATAGATACTGCATCCCTTGGAATTTTTTTTATAGGTGCACTTAATGGATGCAATAACTAAGATGAGGCAATATGAACATATCATGGATATGACATTATTAATTTTGGAGGCAATTGCATTTGTCAAGAAAAGATAAGAAATTTAACAAGTATGCGATATGATTTTGGAGAAGAGAAGAGAACAAAAGTTTTAGTTCTTCTTCTCTTATTTCCAATGCATCTAAGATCATCTCATTTAGATTCTATAATTATATATGATAATCGTTTTAACAGAATCTATCCATTACCAAATTCTAACATAGAGTGTTGTGTGATTCTTAGTAATAGACCTTGTTTAATATGGGGTAATTTTGTAATATAATAGGGGTATGAAACAGGGTTTCAGGGGACCATTTCTTCTATTCTCTCAATTTTAGAACTCTTGATTAGATTTCACTCTTCCTATTGAATCTTGAAGAATTAGAGCATCTCTCTCCTCTTCCATTATGTTCTATTTATTTTCCCTATCTATTTCTCTTTTGCTATTACATATTCTATCTTTTTTCTAGGTTTCATGATTTCAACTATACATGAGTAGTTTTTTGAGCTATGATCGAATTAGGTTTGATTCCATTGTTTATTGATGAATTGCTTGGATTGTTGTTGGAATGGTTCCTTTAACATTAATCAGGTGCTAGAAGACAAATTAGGTTAAATTGATTTATCTCCAATTTCACTAGACATAAGTAATTAATAAAAGAACTCAAAGGTGATAATTAATACCTAAAATTAGCAATTGAATAGGAATTCATAACTCACAAAAGTAGATTGGTAATTCTTGAGGATTGATAGAATCGACTTGTTCTTCATGAGTTCAATTTAGTTTATTTCCATGAAAATAGGTATTGAGATTCAACTAAGCATGAATTTTAATCTTAAAAAAAAATTAAAGGTTAAATTAGGCTAATTGTTTCTAATGTGTTGAGCACTCCAACATATGTTTGATCGATTTGCGAATCTATAGTGGAATTATAATTGAAGCTTGATCCTTGGCTTATTTTTTAATATTTGAAATCATAATTGGCAGTCTCTATCATTTTCTCCATTTTAATTCTTTATCATTATTATCTATCACTTATCAATTAATTTAATGTTAGGTAGCTAAGATCTTTCAATGCTAGTAATTAGCACCAAGTCCCTTTGTATAAACCTTGATAGCTATAAAGAGTATGTGCACTTGTGGATTTCCTCCATCAGTAGCATGGCCACAAGGTTAAATTAATTTCTATTTAGATTCTAATATTGTACAGTTAATATGTAATTGTTATTATATACATCTACAAGTAGGAGATAGATTATTTATTTAATCTATGTTTACTGATCTTCAAAACTACATTGTTCGAGCTGACTATAATTACTGTTGTAGTTAATTTCTCCCTAATCTTTGATGTTGTAATTATTAGATGTAGATATGTTATCCTAATTTATTAATTAGTTAGCGAATAAATCATAAGAAAAACTTGGTTTAATTACATAAGCAGAATCTAGGAAGCTAACGTGTGTAAGATTCTATATGTTAAAATCCAAAATGCCATATCACCATTTTTTCGATAATTTTTTGATATACCTTTATTGAATATGTCATTTGACCCTTATTATCCTATTATTGTTATTTGGTTATTTTCTAAATTTTTATTTCTATTCTTTTCATTATTACTCACTAGTTTTTTCTAATTTCATAACTAAGATAATTTATTTGAAAATAGAAATCTATGTATTAAATTACAAAATTTTAAGGGTTTAAGGTAAAGGGTTTTGAGGTTTTAGCTTTATGCTAAAAGGTTTAGGGATAAGAGTATGGGGATAAGTGTTTAGGGTATAGGAATTATAATATGTAATTGAGGGTTTTAACTTTGATGTTTAGGGTTTGTAGTTTAGGATTAAGAGTTTTGGAATTAGAATTTGATGTGCAAGATAATGTATGAATTATCTTTATCAAATGCAAGATCTTTTTACTTGATTTGTAGAATAAATATGTTGACCAAATTTGGAAAAACTTTGATGTTGTGGAAGTTTCAATGCAAGATACAATTGGAAGTTTTTTATGTTATCTAAGATCAAAAGAATTCCAAAGGAAAAACACTAATTTCTTTATTGAATAGCTCCTACACTCACACAAGATTAACCTTACATGAAGAGAAAAAAACAAAGATCAAACTAGAAAGATTTTCAACTCAATGATCTCATTTCATTTCATTTATGGATTGATTGATGTTCTCCTCCATAGAATGTACAAGTGTACACACACAGACACACACACATGAGGCTAACCTTAACCTCCATTAATTAAGCCTAAATAATGGCCTAAATAATAAAGAGCTAAACTAACACATGTACATATGGTATATGTAATGAGTTACTATTACAATGACATGATATTACAAAGTTTACATAAAATATCAAAACTACATAAAGGCTAATCATGATATTACATTGAATAACCAAGTAACCATGCTTCACGCCTTCTAGATTTGTCTTCCATACAACCTTGTAATCTTTTCATTGTCATTGTCTTGTACACTAGATATCATTTGTAAAGTTTTCTTCTTGAAAACATATGTAATACATGCAATAATAACTTAATGAAACATTATTAGGGTTATTATGAAGTTTTTCAAGATTTTTAAGAGCAATTATTACCATCTCTAAATTTGCTGATTCTTGTGCTAACACTTTCCCTTCAACATAAGAAGAAAGCGATAAAGATGCTCATGGATCATTTTTCCTTTCTAAACAAGAATTTATCTTCTAATTAGGATTAGTATAATAAAGAGATACATTACCAATGTTAAAAGTCCTTAAAAATCCTCCATAGGATTCTGGTAATTCTTATTCATTAGCATTATTTCATTTTTTTCTTAAGATTTTAAATGCCCCATATGCTCATTTCATTAGTTTATTCATTCTAAAGATTTGAAATCTTTCTTTTCTTAAATGTAACCATGACAAGTCTCCCGGTGAAAACATTTGTGCAATTCTATTTTTGTTCACTTGGTATTAGTATTTAGAATTATACTCCCTTAGTTTTTTTTACTTGACGTTCTGACTTAATGTACAGTTTGTGCTGGAACGTCAAGTAAAAAAAAACTGAGGGAGTATTTCTCAATATTATTATTTACTTGCTCATGAAGTTTCTTAGGGAATTCAATTCTTTCTTTAGCATCATAGTTCTCAATATCGCCTTTCTTTAATGATGATATATCAATATGAAAGTAAGGATTAACTCCATAAACAACATCAAATGGAATTGATTGAGTTGTACCTGAAGGACTCCTATAGTGCACAAATTCATCATATGAAAGATTTATATCTCAATCCTTTGAACTTTTATTAACTAACCTTTTGTGGATGATGACATGTACTAAACAACAATGTAGTTCCTAACATATACCAAAGTATTTTCCAAAAGTAAATCAAAATTTTCATATCCCTATCTAACATTATACATTTGAGATTACTGTCTAACCATACTATTTCCTTCAAATATAAAAGTTCCATGTGAATTGCATCATCCATTTTAATACAAGGAATAAAGTGTTGCATTTTTGAAAATCAATCTACCACTATCATAATGGAATCCTTTCTCCTTTAGGTCCTTGGTAAGCCTAAGATAAATTCTATACTAACACCCACTTGTGGTTGACTAGTAATTAGTAAAGGAGTATAACATTTTCGAAGAAACTTAGCATACTCTGCAAAGAATACTACACAAAAATTGTATTATAAATAAACGAGAGGGTTTATTAATCCAACTATAGGGATGAAAGCTAAAAGTTTAAATAAATAAAAACAACCAAAACATCACAATAGAGTGGGAAAATTTTCATCTACCCAGTTAGCCTAAATCTTAACTAAACAGGAAATTAACTCTCAATTTCTCAAGTAATGACTAGATACTAGCCCAAGATATCATCTTCAACATACACTAATTGAGAATCATATCCCTAAAAATCACCCTTTGCTCACAAGATCAGAAGTCAAATCAACTTAGTGACCACACAAATGTAGTATTAGTGCAATGAAGTTCTAGTAAAATAAGATGTCTAAAACATGTAAGGGATCATGTAGTAAATTGAATTCACATAGTAGCATGGTGATAAACACACTAAATAAAATAAAACTCAAGTTCATGATTGTAATAAAATAAGATGTGATGGCATAGAGATTATGGAACATTGTAAATGCGTCATAACCACATAATGAAAACCATATTATGAGCCTTCCTTAAGTCATTATATAATTTATAGTTATTAAGATAATAAGCTAGACCACACCTAGTTCTCCACCATAAGAAAAAGCCATGTTAGCATAAATACATAATGGGACACCACACCCACCACATAGGGTTAGGTTACATCATAGGGGCTTCCTTTTGAGAATACTACACCCACCACAAATCAAGTGCACTTGTCACAAGGGTTAACACACAATGGGACACCACACCCACAATAGATGTAGTCGAATAACAACAAAGGGGCTTGTACCAGACCACCTTACCCAGCAAAAATCAAGTGCCTTATCCATTAGGGCTAAAAATTAGAATACCATACTCGCTAAAACGATGGATAATACAAATTGTTAGAGGACTTATATTGGGATACCTCACCCGCCCGACTTATATACTGATGCCTTATTGACCTACCATATTATAATACTATACCTCAGTGATATGAATTTCTCCCTAATTCATCATAACTCAATAGAGGAGGAAATACATATGGATTGAAAATATAAAATAAAGGGTCACCCATCCACTAAATCCCTACAAGCTACTACGAGAGTCAGAGAAAAAGGTTAGAATGAAATCTTAGTGCATTTATTATTAATTACCAAGTGATATCACAAATTAAAATTTAATTCTATTATTATCTAAATTATGTATTTCCACCTGATAAAAAAAAATCACCAAGCATATAAGACACTTATTGGTTGTTTATAAATGACACTATACTTAACCAAATCAAGGCCTAATAATCATCATTTTGATTTATACTAAATTTTTGGTGAACATGGTTGTAATCATAATTAAAATATTTTAATTGCATAAAAACATTAATAAATGAGGCCTAACAAAAGGATATTAATTAACAAGTAAATTAGGTAAAATAATCTTATAAGTTAATTAGTCCTTGGGACATATTGACTAATCTGGCCATACTAGACCTAAACAGAAAAACAAACCAACAAACTAGTTGATTGGTTGGTCTGATAGATCAATTGTTCATAGAAAACCATTAGATGGGTTTGACCAAACCCATCTATGGGTATAAGAAGAGACAAGACCACTCTAGTCACAAGACAAATAATTGATGAATTTATTAAACTAACTAACTACTCATAGGAACCAATTGACTGGTTCATCAAACCAATCGACTAATCTTACAACCAAGTGATAAAAATCCTCAAATAAAGTGACTCTTCACATAGGTAGTCGATCAATCAAACTAATATATTAACTTGTCTGGTAAAATAACACCTAGACTTGAAATCCACACACTAAAATTTCCCCCATCGTGGTATACTAATCCTAGCATGCATCTACATCATCAAACACAAAAAGAGTCATGTTGGATTGATAGAATCACAAAGACACAAAGTAATATTAGATTTAAGTAAAATCACGCTTAGCCCTACGAAAAATCATGCATAATATTAGGGAACTCAAAACATGTGTAAATTAATATAAAAAAAAAAGAGACTCTATCGCATGCTTGATTTCTAGAATATAATAACTCATGCTCAAGATAGAAATACCAAGAACATGGAACCACAATAAGTAGCAAAAGACCTTATTTATGTTAAACATAAGAACGTCTTTCCTTCAAGTAATTCGTAAAGCACAAACTCCTAGCTTGATGGTTATCTACAAAGAACTTGATACAAAATAGAATCAAGAATAGAAACCTTTAAAATTCTTTTTCAAAACTTAATAAAAATAAAAACACCAAAAGAAAGAGAAAAAATGATAAAATACAGAATTTTTTTTAATTCAAACCTAAAGCCAAAACCCAAGGTCTTCAACCTTTATCAAAACTTTAATCCTTCCTTACTTATAAGAAGCAAGGTAGAGATAAAGTTAAAATTAGTTGAAGAAAGAAGAGAGAGTAATTTTGATCAAAGGATAAGTAACAAGTAGCAAACCTCTATTTTTTCTAATAGATAAGAAAAGAGATTAAAGTGGAGAATGTGTAACTCTTAGGAAGTTTTAATAAAGGAAAAGGGAGAGAATTAACAAACACAGATGATAGGGAGTGAATTGAATAAAAAATGTGGTGTATAAGATGGAATATTGATCGGCATACCCTTATGGGTAAGAGGAAAGTCTAACCTAGGTTGAGTGTGGCCAATCCATAGTGTAAAGTGATCATAAGTTGATGTAAAGGAGGTAAGGTGTGTTAAGGAAGAGGCATGGAAGAGGTGTGGTAGATCTGGAGAGTGGTGTGGAAAGTTAAAATGCATCCATGGCTAGATACTTTTAGGGAAATTTAGCCAGATAAAAATCATAAAGTGATCTAAATAATATAAAAATAATCCTAAAGTACCAAAATATGCTTAGTAACATAAATTGATTATAATTACAAGCTTTCATAAATATTGGAAAGAGATTCAAACCAAAATAAATAAATAAAAAACATATAAAAGTATAGGTAAAAGAGTTGATTGGTTTGGGTAAATTAATGGAGTGGTTTATTGAGAAATAAAATTGCCAATTCCTCAGCATACCAATCAATTTACTGGGAAAACCAAATGATCAGTGCACTTAGACTTCACAAATTTTTTAAAATTTCAAGCCCATCCAAACCAAAAAACCCATTTATTTTATATTAGCAAAATTTTAAATATAGTTTGTAGGATTTTAGGGTAGGGTATTACATACATGATCTATTGGCATGAATATGTTAATGCACAAGTATTTCCATAGTTCCATACCTCAAGGTGGAATATTGATAGAAAAAGGGTTCGCCGTAAAATTTTACAATATTTTCCTATAAATCATGGGATGAAAAGATTACTTATGGTTTTTGTGACAATAAAGGATATGTGTTGACATAAAGAAAATAGGGTTGATTATGGGATAATGATACGTCAACAAAAATCTCATCATAATCATACGTGTACAAAAATCTCAACCATGGAAGTATTTTAACCAAGAGTTTCCATAATTTATTGAGGATCCTCTTAGTGTAAGACTTATCTTAGGTACAAATGGTGTTATACCATTTAATAATTTTTGGGGATCATCTCATAGCGTTTGGCTGATCATTTTAGTTCTATATAATTTACCTCCATAGATGTGTATGAAATCTTCTTATCTTATGTTGCCTTTATTGATTAATGTTCCATCTTCACCATGAATTGGATATTAATGTCCATTTTCAATCTTTTATAGAGGAGTGGCAAGAAGGTGTTGAACCCTATGGTGCCTATGTTAAGTAAAACTCTTTTTGTGTGCACAGGTGCAATGGACTATTAGCGATTTCCCATCTTTTAAAGACATATCTAGCTAGAATAGTACTAGATTGTTTGGTTGTCCATGTTGTCACAAGGAAGCTTGATCGCATTTAGTAACATATAAGATATATTACATATGGCATAGGCATTGGTAAGCTATGGATCATGGATGGACAAAATTACTTAAAGCCATTGAAAAATTAAAGGAAAAGGGTATTGATCCAATATCATTATCAAGTAATTGAGTTTTGAGGCAGCTTATTCATATTACATAGGTAACATTTGGAAAGGAAATCAAAAGGAGAAAGTAGGAAAGCACAAATAACATATATAGATCGAGGAAGAAGAGAATGTTTTTTACTTGCCTTATTAGCAAAAGATTAAATAGCATCATAACCATAAGGTGATGCATATTTAAAAAAAAAATTAGAATATTATAGGAGCGTTAATGGATATCAAACATAATACCAAGGAAAACTTTAAGTCTCGATTGGATTAGTATTTATTGGTATAAGGGATGATTATAATACCTCAAATTTAACATAATCCTAATTCTCCGTAATTAATATTTTAACGTAACCTTAATCCTAAATTAATAATTTAATATTATCCTAATTCTTAAATGTTAATTTTAAATTTATTTTAATTCTAATCATAACCCTAAAATCCTCTTCATTTTTTCATTTTCCTTTTTCCTTTTGATTTTCCATTTTCTTTTTACCCTTCCCTAGCCTGCTTATTCCTAGTCTAATTCCCTCATTCATTTACCACTTTGCCTTTAGCTAGAATCCCCCTTAAGCATACCTAAGCCTACCTATCCATCACCACAATCACCTTCCTCAACCAATGGGAAGTATTTAGTAAACATTTTGTCCTAAATACCCTAAACTCCTACCTTTGGGCCTTGCCCACCTCTACCTCACTATTTGCTCATATTAACTTCATACACCCCACCACCACCTCGACTATGTATAGTCCCCCATTCTCTCCCCTTAACCTATTTAATGCCTCACCTAACTCTTCCCCAACTCCCTCTCTCTTTCCTCAACTTCTCTAGCATCAATAAATTGATATATATCATTTTCTTACAAATAAAGATCTACATAACTTATACAACCTCACAAAACTCTATCTTTATTCCACATTTGTGATAATATGGAAAATAAAGTATGGAATGATAATTTTTGAGAGTTATTGAGTATTTAATAAGTATTATGATCATATGGTGACTGAGTAGGATATAAGTAATCTAAGATAAGACTTGAGATCTTTTAGTAAGAAAACAGTATTTTGGTCAATATAGGTTAATTATAGAGTCACTAGTATTTTAAAAGTGATGTTGAGTTAAAATATTTTAAGCATTCCATGTGGAATAGTAGGAGTGTTTACACCCTAATTTTTGGATATGTTGTTATACAATGGTGTATTAAATTTGGTAATGAAATAAGTCTCATAGGAGAAGTTGTGTTTATCTTGTGAATTTGGGGTTATGTAGAGGAAATATGGCCTTTTATTCTTTATGGAATTTCCCAATCATAATTTGATTATTTTTTTGTGACTTGTTTATTTCTATTAATTCTAGTTTCTGTGCCTTGCGTATTTATATTTATGTTTGCATGATGACATTTAGATAGAAAAAACTAGTTAATGAGATATTATTTATTTAAGTTGAAATATCACATAAGTCAAGACAAAGGTGCTGAGTCCATTCCACCAAATGATAATAGTGGGTCGAGAGAATTTTTCTCTAAAAGGTACATCAAATGATTCAACCAGTTTAAGAATAGAGGTCAGAAGAAAAATTTCCTAGAACATATGAGTAAATTTCACCAGAAAAATATTAGTGGCTCAAGAGCAATTTTCCATGAAAGGTGCTTCTTTCTGTCCCACTAGATTTAAAATGTGATATCTTTTAATTCAACATAAATAATATATTAGATTGTGATTGCATCTGATGATGGAAATATGGATCGGTTATTCTCTTGCATTATATAGTGTTAAGGTTTTACTCATGGCTAGTCTTTCATGTGAAATTATGTATGATATGATCTTGATATGATTTTATTATTCCCTTCTTCAATCGGTAGTGTACCAATCACCTTTTTCATGATTATTTCTCATTATCGCAAGCAGATAACCCAGACATTATTATGTAGGTCAATGAGGATCACTTGGATGATTTCTATACTTTTAATGTTGTACCTATGGAGAAGTGGTCTTTCTATATTTGGGCAAGATGTAGAGTTGATTTTTATGCACATATTAGTTTTTTTCTACATACCTTTTTAAACTCTTAGTTCAAATGGATCCCCTTTTATTGAAGTTTGTGATATTATACTCGAATTTAATCTCCAACTCTAATCTATAATTTAGGAATTATTTCCTTCATTCTTTATTTATTTATGAGTTTAAATTCTAGGTCTTTCCTTGTATTCAATGTAAGGCTAGTATAGCTTGCTAGACTTATATTGATTACACCAGTAACACCCAAATATATTGTTATTACACTTATTATAAAATAATTTTTTTTAGTAGTAAATTTTGAGTTGTTACAAAGATCTTCATCTAATTATTGAAAAGGATATAGTATAAGTGGTGTGTGTGGGAGGATGGATTCCTCAAATTTATGAGAATAAACTTCGGTTGTGATGATAATAATTAGGATAAGACTTGGTGATGCTATAATAGGGTTTATGCCACTCTATGCTTTACCTATTATCCAACTCTACTACTTAATTAATTAATTAGCTAATATTAATATTAGTGCTCACCAAGTCTATTATGTTAGTTGAAATCCTCATGCACGTGGTCAGTCATTCCATGCACGCCACGCACATGCACGTACACACTTAGTTGCTTGTTTGTTATGTTTCTAGCGATGTAACCATCTGTTGGTCTTCAAATTTATGAGAGACACTTTCCAAATAAAGAATAATTAATTCCATAATTTTTAAAGTCAAATCTTGAATTTTTACTCTAACATCATTCTCTCCTTGTTGATTTGAATTTGCCTATAAATTTTCACTGCCATAATAAGGGCTAATGTCTCCAATGTTGAATGTCCTTGATACCCCCCCATATGAATCTAGCAAATCAAGCTTATAAGCACTTTCTCCAAACTGTTAAAGTATTTTGAAAGGATAATCAGCTCTTGGCATGTACTTTTGTTTCCTTATATTAGGAAATCACTTCTTCCTTAAGTGTAACCAAACCAAATCTCCTAGTTGAAAAATATGTTTTCCCCTATTCTTATTTGCTCTTGTCTTGTACACATCATTTGCCTTTTCAATATTGTGATTAATTTTTTGATTAATTTTTTGAATGAAATCGACTCTCTCTTGTGAATAATAACTCTTCACTTCACCCTTCCTCAATTGTATTATATCAATCAACATATATGGATTAATACCTTATACTATCTTAAACGAACTAGAACGTGTTATAGTAGAAGGACTTCAATTTTGAGCAAACTTTTTTAGTGCTAACTTGAGATCACCAACCCCCTTACTGAAGTACCCAAAGTTCTCCTAGTAACTTTGGTATATCCATTTGTTTGAGGATGATGCGATGTGCTAAATAGGATCTTCGTTCCTAACATGTGCCATAATATATACCACAAATAACTTAGGAAATTCACACGGGTAGCATTATCGGTCTAAAATAATGCTTCTCAGAATTCTATGCAACCTCACGATCTCTATGAAATACAAATCTCCAACATGGGTAGCATTATCGGTCTTGTGACATGGAATAAATTAGCCATCTTGAAAAATTGATCCACTACAACCATAATAAAGTCCTTACCTCTTTGTGTCCTATACAAACCTAAAATAAGATCTATACTAACACCTTCCCATGGTTGAGTAGGTAAAAATAAAAGTACATAACCATTTTTGGAAGAAACTCTTCCTCCTTTGACACATAGCACACCTAGAAACCATGGCTTGTACTCCCTTTTACATTCTTAGCCAATAGAAATGTTCTTGCAGCAACTCCAATGTGTCCTATGATCCCTCATTCTTACACTTATTTGATTAATAAGTCGCAAAATGGGGTCTTTGGTACACATAATTTGTTATGCTTAAATAAGAACCCATCTTGAACTATATAAGCTCCAGAACTTCTTTGTTTCTTGTAATCTTCAAAGACCATAGAAAAATCATCATCCATTGCATACTGACTCTTCAACATCTCGAACCCCAAAAGATTTGCATCCATCATGGTAAGTACTAGGGACCTCCTCGATAAAGCATCCACCACAACATTTTCTTTGCCATCCAGATGTCTTGTAGCACACATAAATGTCTTGAAATCACCTTCTTTTGACCATGCAAATAATTCAAACGCTAGAGATCTGAATGAAGTACAAAAGGCTTATCTCTTAAGTAATGACTCCATGTCTCCAAACAACGCAAAATAGCATAAAACTCTTTATCATATGTTGAATAGTTGAGTCTTGCACCATTTAACTTCTCACTAAAGAATGCAATTGGATTCCTTTATTATGGAAGCACACCCTAATGCCTACACCAATCGCATCATAGTTTACTTCAAATAATTTATCAAAATAAGGTAAAGATAATACCGGTGCAGTTAAGAGTTTATTTTCAAGTCTTCAAAAGCTTTTGTCGTTTGATCATTTAAATCAATTTCTCCTTTCTTCATCAACTTTGTAAAAGGTGCTATAATAGTAGAGAAGTCTTTGATGAACCTCCTATAGAATGACTCCAACCCCTGGAAACTTCGAGGTTCATGGAAATTAGTAGGAATGGGCCACTTTTGTATAGTTTTCACCTTTGATGGATCAACTTGAATACCATCTCAACTTATAATATAACTAAGAAAAATCTCCCTATCCATCATGAAATCACACTTCTCCATCTTACCATAGAGCTTCACCTGTCTAAGCTTTTAAAATATCCTCTTCAAGTGTTGTGTGCTCGAACTCCCTCTTACTATATAGCAAGATATCATCAAGGTAGACAATAATAAAGACCCTAAGGAATAGTCAAACTACCACAGTCATCAACCTCGTGAAGGAACTTGAGCATGAAGGATTTTGATGCTTTTGAAAGTCAAATCCATTACAAATTGTGTAAGAAAGAAATGGTCTTTCCACAATCCTTTTTAACATGTATCATGCACTTAGTTATTCATTTGGTATGAAAGGTAAAGATTGTTAGACTAGTGAAATATCATTAGATGCATCTAATAGAAAGGTGCTTTTTTATTACAAACTTTTAATTCATTTTCTTTCATATTTAGATAACTAACCACTATATTTAACATTATATGAAAATTTATGTCATTACGTATTTGCATACCTTGAAATACGATGTTAAAAACAAGATACACGCTAAAGGGTCAATTGTAGTGGGTTATGTAGTAGATGAATATCTTACCTTTTGTCTTAGGTAAATAGATTATAGGACTATTAAGTATAATTATGTATCTAAAAATGAAAAAGTTTGTAATGATAACCAAATACATTTAAAAGACATTTTAAAATCTATAGGTTCTCCATTAGGGAAGCCTATCTTCTAGGATCTCATTTTTGAGTAGTTTGATGATACTTATTTATATATCCTCTATAATTGTTCTAAGATATAAGGATTTGTAAACTAAGCCATTTGTTATTCTAAAATTCATAAGTAAATGTATTTTCCTAAAATTTCCCAAAACTTTAAATATCATTTTGACATAAAAAGTACAAAGAAGAAATAGCAATTGATAATACGCATTATAAAAATTTAAAGTGGAGATATAAGGCTCTATTTGTAGATTAGGTTTATAACCATGTAAGTCATCTTTCCCAAATTTCTAAATATGATAAAATGCTACCCCTAATGTATAAATGTATTTATATTTACTTCATTATTTAATAAGCAAAGAAAGTTAATAAATAAGGATTAATTGATGAAAGATTAAATCACTTGGTGTGTCCTCCCTTATGCATCATAAGGTGTTGTAGTGGATTTATTGCTGGTGGATTTAGACTTTACTTAGTAGATCAAAAAAGAGATAAGAAATGATAAAATAGTGTTCTTATGGTGTAAGGATATGGTCACTCAAATGAATTATATTATGGTGTAATAAGAGATGTTTGTGAGTTGCAATATGATAATGAAGAGATGATGTTTGTGAGTTGTTGTTTTGACGATCCTTTATTCTCATTTTACTTTGAAATGATTAATCTATAAATAAACATCTTTAATATATCTTATTAGTATGAAAGTAGAATTATAACCTTGAATCTCACCTTATTACACAAATTTATCATTATTTTAAGCAATTACTTTCTCTTCATTCAATTCCAACATGCTATACAAATCTCGAGGATCTATTTTAATCACAACATTTTAACCATCATTTGTTTGATCTTGACCATAAAAGTATTTCCCCAATTTTGTTTCTAATAAAAAATACTCTCCTGCTTTTTAGTGAAAGACCATTATATGTGTTATTTATTACATATTCATCCACTTTATATACTATACCTTGATATTACACCTCATAGCAATTGCATTTCAAAACTTATTACACAATCTTATCATTATTTTAATCAATTACTTTCTCTTCATTCAATTCCAACATGCTATACAAATATCAAGGATCTATTTTTATCACAACATTTTAATCATCATTTGTTTAATCAATTATAGCCTTGAATCTCACCTTATTACACAATTTTATCATTATTGTGATCAATTCATTTCTCTTCATTCAATTCCAACATGCTATACAAATCTTGAGGATCTATCGTAATTACAACATTTTAATCATCATTTGTTTGATCTTGAACATAAAATTATTTCCCCAATTGTGGTTCTAATAAAAAACCAATCTTATCACATGTAAAAATATATTGAAGTGATTAAATATAGTAATTAAATGTAAAAATATTTATAATATAGTGAAATCATGATCTATAGAAATAGTGGTATACAAAATTTGAAGAATAGAAAAAAGATAAATATCATTTGCAATAATAAAATCATCGAAATGTGATCTTTCTTATTTCACTTCCCCTAAATTTCTTTCCATCATTGATACATGGGTGGTGTTAACAAATATTATCTTTAAATTTCATGTAGTGTTCTTTTTAATATGAAATTTGATTATGTTGTTGTAGCTTCCACATATGTTAGGGAAATATCAACTAAATACTACAAGTAAAAACATTGTAAATGGAGGTGCTTGTGAATGTAAAGGGTAAGGCATTCTAAGTGTGTATTATTACTATATTTTGGTTTAAATTTTATCTTGATATGTGAATTAATTATTAAATCAATTAGTATCAAATGTTTAATCTAATTTAGATTTTCTTGTAATGGTTATTTATTAATTAATAATTCTACCTACTTGATACTATGATGAAACTCAATTAGAGTATAAGCACCTACAATCACTAAGAGTTTCTCCAAACTAACTCATCAACAAAATAGCAAGCACTTTCCACCACGAATTGATTAAAATTCTTCCCAAGTTTGAGTAGTACCCAGATTTGGTACATTGGGTCTTATTGTTGTCCTAGATACATTGGTTAGCACATTATCTTGCACCTTTTATCTATGTGACTTATACTTGATATGTGTTAACAATGTTTTCCAAGATTATAAGCTCCCTTGAATCACTTGTAATAATATATATTTTAATGCCTAAATGACCATAAAATCAATCCAAACTTAGTTATATATGTCCAAAACATTTTTGCATAGTTTATGTTGTGTTATAGCCTTTATATCAAGCAAGAAAAATGACATGGGAATTAAAAAACTAAAATCTGAAAGTTTATAAAGTGAAACAACCGATTTCTTATCAAAAATCAAATAGTATGCCTCTAAATGTGTATATATTGCAACAAAAACATGATTTATCATCATAAATCATAATGTATAATTGATCTAAAAAATCAATCCCATACCTTGGAATCACCTCTAAAAGTGCTTAAAAACTTACCTAAAATAGTTTAATTTGATTCAACAATTTTAATATGTCATCCCAAAGTAAATTATAGTTTTGTTATCATTTTGTAATATGTATATAATATAAATTTATGATATAAATAAAATTTATATATTTTTAGCAACATCATGACATTAAGGTCAAGTCAATGCTTCAAGGGTGAATAAAAACCTATAGAAACTTAGCGAAATTTATTTTCGTAATAGGTATATTAGGTCTGTGCACATGTAATTAGCCACCATAATATAAACTAAAATTTATTTTGGCAATAGATATTTCAAATCTAAAATGAAAATTGAAATAAAAAACCATATTTATACGAATAGAAACCCATAATAATAATTTTTACATATGCAAGCAAAGCAAAGAGTCTAACAGCTACATAAATTAGAAACCCACAATAATAATTTTTACATATACAAGCAAATCAAAGAGTCTAACAGCCACATATAATTTATGTAGCTAGGAGTTTTGAAATTGGTAAAAATCAAGCAATGACCTGTAGCTGCTAATTCAAGATAAATCAATATGAAAAACGTATTTTTCCTTTTAATCTTTTCTTGGTTTGGGTGGTGTTGATATATGAGAAGAATTAAACTAATTCTACCTATACTAATGAAACCCAAAACAAACTAACCTAAATATTTAAAATTAAGCAATCATCAAAATTTAAGTAAAATATTTGAAATATAACTACCAAGTTGAGCCTATATACATTTGAAATCATCTTAACATATAAATTATAAACAAGACATCATTAACCTAAATACATCATTATAAACAAGAATTTTCCTAAACTCCAAACTCCAAAGCCAAATCCAAAACCCTTAACCCTAACATGAACATATAACCCTAACCCTAAACCCAAACTCAATGTAAACCTTAATTAAATGGAATAATCAAATAATGATTCTTACACACTAATTAAAGTATTTATTTGCCTTTCCTTTTAGAAAAAAAATTGTTTTTAAATTCTCATTTTATTTCGTTCCTTGATTGCTAATGTTAAATTCTTTTTTTTTATCAAAGAGATTGTAGGTATTGGAGGTAAGGTCCTATGAGTTGAAAAAATGGTCGTGAGAGAAGTAAACATAGTAAAACATTTCTTCTAATGGACCCCAACACAATTATGTTGAAGTAGTTCATTATAATAAAGTTGAACTTAATATTGTTGTTTTAGAAGCTATTAGTTCTAATAATCATAGTCCTACTTAAGAAGAAGATCAAAATCTTGATATATCCATTATGCCTTTACATGATCCAAGTAGTTTCTCAATAGATACTTAAATTCATAGATTTATATGTTTATGTGTATATATTTGATATTTAAAAACATCTCCCATTATGATATATCAATACTTAAATATCTATTCTTGATATGATTATGTGTTTATGTAATTAATAAGGTGGAAGCATATGGAATGTAACAAGAAAGTTTACTCATAGAGTGGAGATGATTTTAAACATGTGTAAGATTTTAGATCTAACGCCAAAAGAAAGAAATAAACCCAAAAAAACTATAACTTGAATATGGACTCAATAGATACATGAAAATAAGTATATAAAAAATTTAATCCTATAACATGATGGTAAAAGAAGCCAAGGTAGTGTATTTTTTACTTAACTTCTTTTTCTAATTTTTTTTATTTGTAAAATTCCTATGATATATACATATTAGCTAAGCATTGATTTTATTATCTTATTTATGGTATAGCATCAAGTAATAGTGGAAAAAGGAAAAAGGGTAGAGAGACAAGTAAAAATATAATGTAATTGAAAAGAAGACATTAGGTGGTACTACAAAGTGAGTGGTTGATAGTGTGATATCCCACCTTTTTATAAATGTGTTGAATGAGAAATTATACCATATATTGATGTTTGAATTTTATTTTGGATTATGACTGGGTTTAAGGTAAAGTAGGATTTAAATGGAGTTGGAAAACTAGATTAAGTAAGTTTTTAAGTAGACCAATAGGCTAGTTCCATGAACCAATTGATTGGTTCAACATTTTTGTTAAATGGTTTTTATTAAACCAAACCAATAGGCTAGTTAAGGAACTAATCGGCTAGTCTACTAAATTTTCGACCGATAAGCCAAACCAATCCACTAGTTTGTCAAGTTGTCCACATCTTTAAAATTTAATTTTTCAAGAAAAAATTCTTGTAATAAAATGGAACATTGATAACCCATACCAAAAGGTTTCAAAAAGATCCTTAACCTTTCTCATGCTAAATTTGGCCCAAAATACTACCTCAGATTAATCTGAGGAGTAGATTGAGACAATTGAGGGAGGAGAGCTAACCCCAATTTTATCTTCCTCAAATTCTCTCCTCTACACACCTCTAGTATCATTACTTTTATTTCAAACTTAATTCTACTTAGATGAAAGATTTATTCCACGTTGACCTTCCATTTTCCTTCTTGTGTTTTGCATTTTAAGACCAATCGACCTATTACTCTCTAGAATCAACATTTGATCTTCAGAATATATGTCACCATATCTTGGACGAAATCTCTCCTTTCAACTTAAATTTTAACAAAAAGAATTAGGGTTTTTAATATTTTTCTTACCACACTTTTTAATTGTATCGATTTGTTAGCTATTAATAGCCCTAATCACCCATTCTATTTACCTTCTTTTCAACCTCTGAAGTACTTTAGCTCTAGCATTCACCTTCTCCTTCTTCCCTTTGATCCTTGCATTCAAATTCTTTTTCTCTTAAGATCATTTATTTGGCTCCCTCTTATTTTAATTATTAAGAAAGAAAGAGTTAGATTTATGAAAAAGTTGACTAGTTTAGCATAATCTTCCTCTATTTTTTATTGGGTGTGATATGTTTGTTTTTTTGTTTTTTTTTTCAATTTTAGATTTGGAAAATTTATTAAATGATTTTTGATTTAAACTTGTTGTTTTTTAGGTTTTAATGGTTGAGGATTCCACAGGCTATGTTTTCTTATTAAAGGAACATTTTACATGCATCAAGTTATTTTTACATCTTAAATATATTGTGATTAAGTTTACATGTTATGGAACTCTTAAAGTTTGATGTTATACATTGGTATGAGGATATAGCTTTTGAAAATTTGTATGGAATGGTTACATTGTACTTCTTGGGGGAAAAGCATAAATTTTAAAAAAAAATTAGGTTGGGATGATTATTGTTAAAATATGCAACAATGGTAAGCTATAAATGTGTTATGTGATGTTATACCATGTTTCAATTTGGTATAATAATGAATTATAGGCATGATTTGCATGAAATTACATGTTTTCTACCAATGGAGGGAAAAATCAACAATGTTTTAGGTTTAACTGATCAACTGGTTACTAAGATAGTCAATTGGTCGATCCAACCCACTGACTGCTAAGTCTGTTGGGAACTTGGTCTGCTCTCTACTTAAAACTATCAAATGGTCCTGTAGAATCAACCAACATATCTATGAATAGTTGACTATTTTACCTAAATTGATTGAACATTTTGAGGAGAATCTAGTTTGGCCAAGCTAAATCGATTGACTAGTTGGCCGGAACTGATCGACTGGTTGGCTTGAACACAATGACTTGTTTCGCTAGTTTGTGTGATTTTATTTATCTTGGCTTAGATATGCTCTAAAATTTTATATGGTATTATTATATGACTATTTAATGGATAAAATACATATGTTAGCTAATGAATGGATTAAATAGATCATGATTCATACCATACTCAATGGGTGTTGTAAAGGCATTGATGGGTAAACCACAAATAAAATATGATGGTTTTGAGAAAAGGGTGATGAAATATGGAATGTGGTTTAGATAGAAAAATATAATGGATATGGTTAATATTAAACAAGCATAAATATAAATCCCACACATACATGGGGATAAGAAGGATTAATATGGAATAAATATGCGAAAGTCTTGTTTACTTATTATATAGGCCTCATTTGATCGCATAACCTCAAGAATAATGTACTTATCATGTTAAGTAAAAGACAATCGAGTTGTGTATGGTATGGGTTATTTGATCATTGATTAGCTACCGGTGGTTAGTCTACCTTTAATAGTTTATTGGAGTCTTTTGGTTGGATCATGATAGATCTCGGTGTTTTACCTCCTCAAAACAATAATGATACACTAAGAAGTATCAATACTAAAGGCTCTTGCTACCAAGGTGGTTGGCTTCATCCTAGGTTGATTTATATTATGGTTGGCTCTAGCTTGCACATATGTCCAATATAGTTGGCCTTGGCCCAGATGAAATACCTCAAAACCTTAATTTAAAAATTATGGCCAAATAAGGATTTATTAATGAAATTAATTAAATAAATTATTTTATTAAAATAAAAGGAATTAATTAAGGTAAATTAAGAGAAAAATAATAAATAATTTAATCAGGAAATATTAGGGTGTTTTCCTAATTAAAATGGAAGTTAAGCAAAATTTATTCAAAATAGCCCAAATTAATCTAAAAAGGAAGTTAATCATTATTTTTCTAGATATTATTAATTTAAATATTCAAAAAATATCAAATGCCCAAAATACCCCAACCCATCTATTTTCTCTTTCTTCCTTTTTTCCTTTTTCCTTTTTTCTTCTTTCTTTTCCTTTTTCTTTCTTTTCTCTCCTTCTCCTTTCTTCTGTTTTTTTGTCCATCTTCCCCGACTAGGCCGACCCGCACAACCCAAGTCCCCTTTCTTTCCTCTCCTTTGGTGCGGCCCAAGCCCACATCACCATCCCCTCTTACCTATCACCTAATTGCCCAATCGGTTTCTTCCCTTTTCTTTTCTTTCCTCCTCGGACCGCCCAGTCCAACCCTTCCTTCTTCTTCCCCAGCCCACACAACCCGTGGAACTTGAAACTTACAACCCACTCCCCCGATAGCCACCAACTTTTCTTAGCCATCCTTTCCCTCTCTCCACCCGTCGTTTTCTTTCCAATTTTAACCCAACCAGACCGTCCTCCCTCCTCAGGCACACCTGCCCTTTCTTTCCCCACAGATTAAACATGTCCCTACCATGGCAGGGATTGCATAGCCTGTCACTGCCAACTGGTGATCCAACCTCACCTTCCCCCTCTTGTCCTCTTTCTCCTTCATCATTTCCCCCTCCATGTGGCCTATAAATACCCCATTAGCAGCCTTATTTGAGTTTCTATTTTTGTAGCCCAGAAATCCCTCCTTTGCACCACCTCCAGATCAAATACATGTTCCGTCGCCCCTGGCCATCTCCGCCACCCACACTGCCCACATAACCGCTCCCTACATCACCCTCTACTTACTAATCCTCCCTCCTCCCTCAGTTTACCCTATATATGCCACCCCAGTCATGTAAAGTCCCCCTCTCGAACAGCCCCTCATTGACCCTCGCCGCCCTTCACACCATCTTCCACCACCAATCTTGCCGCAACCAACCCTCTCTACCCTCCAAAACGACCAGAGGAGCTTCCTCTACCTCCCCATAACTCCCTCTCTCCCTGCCTCCCTCTCCTTCTCCTTTCTCCACCCTCCACCACCTTCAGCCACTATACACGCCACCATACACCACCATCTTTAGCTGCATCACCACCTTCATTCCACCCCTCTCCACCTGGGCACCCTCTAGTACCACCTCAATCACCCCTTCATTCCCTCTCCTCTAGCGTATACCAACATCTCTTCACCTCTCTTCTCCCTCTACCGCTTCCTTCACTGTGTGCCGTCGTTAGTGTTGCCACCGTCTCTAGGTGGTACTCTAACCTTCCTAACCCCTAAGCCCTTTTATAAAACTATTAACTATTTTTAATAGTATTAATAGTATTATCCTTAATACTACTACTACTACTACTACTACTACTACTACTACTACTACTACTACTACTACTAGTTAACCTTAATTCAGAATTTTCCTAACCAATAATAATAATATTATTATTATTATTAATGATCAACAACATTAGTGTTAATAATAATAATAATATTATTATCATCATCATCATCATCATTATTATTCTTACTATTATAGCTTAGGCCTATTATTATTACCTTTATTATTTTGGTAAATATTTAAACCCTTATATTACTATTACCATTTTGATTATTATTATTGTTAAAATTATTATTATTATTGTTGTTTTTGTTGTTGTTGTTATTGTTATTATTACTACACTTGACCATATTATCATCAAGGCTACACCTATTATGGTTATTGGGACCTTTAATAGTATTATTCTTATGATTGGAATTATTATTATTATTATTATTATTATTATTATTATTATTATTATTATTATTATTATTATTACCTTGTCATTTTTGTTAACATTTAATATATCACTAACCTTACTATCACTAGTAACATTATTATTATTAGTATCACTATGGTCACCACTTTTATGTTACTAATATTACTATTCTTATAATTACTAGGGTTTGGATTGATACTAGTATTATCACTGCAACTACTACTACTATTATTATTAGTAATATTGAAGCTATGTCCTTTAATAATATGAATACCACTAGGATTACTTTAACATAAACCATGGTAGCTACTAAGACTTATTTTGGTTAGTAGTAGCATTATTAACTATTTTGAGAATAATAACCCTACTTTTACTTATAAAACTACTATTATCACTATTAGCCCTAATAGTAGATTATGATAACGGTAGGGTAGGAATAATGGTAATTTTGGTAAGAAGGAGGTTAACCTATAGTATTTCCCTTTTATAAGTAAATCAAGTCAAAACCCTAAGGAGGCGTAGGAGCGTGCTCTAAGACCGGTGTTGTATTAGGTAAGGATATGGTTACGGCTTTTTATATGTGAGAATTTGCTATGTGTGTTGGTTTGATGGGTGTGCCTTATATTTTATATTACCATGTTCTTGTGGCGGAGCTTGCTAAGCATCGAGCTAAGGTAAGTTGCTTGTGTTTTTGATATGTGTCATATAATGATATTACTTGTACTTGAATTATGAATATGTAATACTACCCCTTATGATATACATGATAGGAGGTCCTAAGTAGTATGATGTGGTTGTGAGAGAAATGAAAAAGAATGAGGAAAGCGAGTTAGCTAGGGAATGGTAATGATTTCCTAATTATCTTATGACATATTGGTGGATAAAAAGAGGAATAATGGGAATGAGATTAAGGGAAAGGATCAAAACATGCATGGAAAGTCTAGGGTTTGCATGAGATGGTTAGCCTTTGCATGGGGATGACTTTTATATGGAAAAGTTGATTTGAGGATCGAGTAAGGTAAGGGAGTAATTGTTAGGTTGATTGGAGTCCATATGTGAAAAAATACTACGTGGGTCGATGTAAGGATGCATGGGAGATTTGACTAGGGTTTTGGGGGGAAACACTAAGTGAGAGAAATGTGTAAGGGAGGAAAACTAATGGAAATGGTTAGAATGAGGATAAAAGATGGAAGGGGTGTCATATGGAGGAAAAGTGAGTCAAGTGAGAAGATGTATTTTGGTGATGAGTGAGTGGCATAAAAGAAAGGAGAAGTACTAGGGTTTTCAGGGAGCTAACTAGGGTTTTTGGTGATCATGTGTGGGAGTTGAATAGTGATGTTGTAATTCCAAGTGTGGGTCAAGGGAAGGGATGGTTTTAGTAATGAAGAAGAGTTTTGGGTTCAAGGTGAGTGGAAAAAGACGAAAGGAAGTCTCAGAACCATGGGTTATGTTGGATATGTGTCATGTGGAAGAGGTGATGGTAAGTAAGAGTGATGAATGAATAACATCTTATTGGGAAATAAAGGTCCTAGAGTTATGGGATGGCCAACTAGGGTTTTGTGGCCACATGTATTATATGGGGAGTAAAATGTACTGCTTGTGGATGAATGGAGTGAGGTGATAAATTGGAGTAGTATGAGTTGTATGGGATAGAGGCAAGTTGGGCCATATAGGCTAAATTAGGGTTTTCCAGAAGAAGACCCTAGAGAGTGATATTAAGTTCATTCCAAAATATGTAGACTGGGCCTCGAATTTGAGTATTCATGGTAATGAGGAAAGAGTGGGAAAGGATTTTTGGAGGCCCTAGAGGAATTGAAAGTCCCAAAATATGGGATAGGACTTTCGGGAAGTTGAGTTGGGTCGTGTATGTCTAGTTAGGGTTGTGTGTGGAATAAGATACAATAAAACACTACACATTTAAAGTGAAAGACTATTGAGCCAGGGCCCAATGAGGTTACATATTTTCCAATCCACCTACTATAATAGTGGTCAAGTGAGTTTTGCCCCACTAAGTGATTTTTCGGTCCACCGGCTATAATAGTGGTTAGGAGCGTTTTGCCCTGTTGAGTGTTGTCGGTCCACAAGCAATAATAGTGGGGAATTTTGCGCTCCATAAATAAAATCTTGTATGGTAATAAGTCATAGGAAGATACTATTTACTTATAGTGGAACACCTCATGAGTCGGGGCTAGTGAGGATATATATCTTTCGGTCCACTAGCAATAATAGTGGTTAGGTGTGTTCTACCCTGTGGAGTATTTCTGGTCCACAGGCTATAATAGTGGGGTTTTCATACTCACGTGGAATTTATATGAGAAATGTGTGAACAAGAAATATAATGAATGAAAAGATACTAATTATTTATAGTGGAACACCATGTGAATCGGGGCCAGTGAGGTTGTATATATATATTTTTTTGATCCACCAGAAATAATGGTGGTCAAGTGCATGTAGCCTTGTTGGGTGATTCCGATCCACCGGCTATAATAGTGGTCATGTGTGTTCTACCTTGTTGACTGTTTTCAGTCCACCGGCTTTAATAGTGGGTTCCTGTACTCTCATAGAATAAACATAAAAGAGATGTAAGATAAATTATTAATATAAGTTCGGTCTAATCTTGTAAATCTAGATTATTTTCTTGTACGCCTTATGTGTTTATTCTCCTGCATGACCTTACTTGTGTACTTATTGCTGGTTTTACCCATATGGTTACCTTACTCGGTACGTAGCATACTGACCACCCATTTCATGAGTGCTGCTAATTTCCACGAGTAGAGGGCCCACCTAAATTTGTGTACTTAGGAGATGCTATATTTGATGCTTACGACACTTATGAGGCATTGGGAGGGACTGAGAGTTGAACTTAGACTTAGCCTGGGGATCGATAGTGATCTGGCCGGATTCTATCTTTCATTCATTTTACTCTGTATCACCTTATTTTAGCCCTGTTTTATCATATTGTACTTCCTGTTCCTTTAGAAACCTTAATTATGTACTTCTTTAGATTGTAAACTTTTTACGCGTACTCTGATATCCATGTTTTGAACTTTCTAGTTTTTTTAGAATTCTTGTTTTAAGTATTAAGTTTGATGATAATCCTTTTCAGCCTTGACACTTGGCAATGGAACAGTAGGAGTGAACCGGTCTGGTACTAAATGTAGCGATAATATCCCCATAATACATAGTTTTGTTATTTCACTTTTGTTAAACCATTTCATTAAATGAACTTTTTTAGTAGTGAATTTTGGGAGTGTTACACAAGACTTATGCCCATTATGGTTGGCTTTGACCAAAATTTATGTCCATTCTTGTTAGCTTCAACTTGAACATTATGTTCCTTGGTTTTGATAGGCTTCTATGGTATGTGAGACCAAGGGATGGTACATAACCCATCGCTCGATGATGATAATAATGACAAAAGGTTGAAATGAAAACTTGGATAATGATTTAAATAAATAATTGGATAATGATTGGAATGAATGATTAGATTATAACGTGGATAAGTTTGTGGATAAGAAATGGAATAAGTACTTGGATGAGAATAAAATAAAGTTGTGATAGAAGTAGAGGATAAAAGAAGAGGAATAGAAAGAGAGAAAGAATAACTATAAAGGAATAACCTAATTGATTTCCATGATAAGACAGAATCTTGCAAGCTTGTGACTTCTTTTGAGGAGGTAACATAGCTTACTAAGTATGTAGAGTACTGATGGGCCTGTTTTCTCAGATTACTACAACCAAAGGGTTATGTGTAGTTTTTTTGGGGATAGTTAGTAGTCAGCCTACCTCATCACGGGTTTGAGGCTTGAGAGTGTGGGCGTCTAGAGGTTTTTGTGTGATCTATGACAGAATATGGTTTAGGGCCATGCCCTAACTTGTTTTCCACTCTAATGGCCCTGTATTTTTAGTCAATCATTCTCCCTATATTTGACTATATCAGGGATCTTTGGGGATCTATGTTGTAAATGCTTTCTTAAATATTTACATAATTAATCTTATGGACTCTAATTTAATTTTGTTGGTTGGGTCTTTAGTCTTGTATCTAAAATGGTACGTATCAATGGCATCTATACTCTGTTAGGAACAACAATAGCACCCCATTATTCCAAGGTGTGTTTAGTATTTTATGCTTCTGCACTTTTTTAATATAAAAAATTTTGGTAGTGAAAAATGGCGATTTTAGATGTTGTTATTAGAACATTTTCTTAAAAATGTGTCACCTTCAAGAACAATTAAGATGACACCAATTATTTGTATTAGAGATTTTCTTAAAGTTTTTTCTACTTTCAAGAGTTATTAAGCTCATACCATGGGATGGTATTAGAACTTGATTTGAAACCCTTTTCACCCTTGATTTTTTTTGCTGATACATAAGATAAAAAATATAAATGGTTTCCCTATTATAGTGTATTTAACTAGAATTTCAAGAATTTCTAAACTTGGAAAATCCATGAGTGAGAGTTGTTTGGAATTGTGTTATAGATAGTATATATGAAAACTTGATGTGTGAATCTTAGTACTTTATAAATTGATTTTTCTAATTACTTCTAGTCTTTAGCAATCTATGACTACCAACAACCATTATGAGCACCTTTATTCATTTATGGATATTGTTAGAGCCTACATGGAAGGCCAAATATAAACACCATGACCACCATAGGTTCTAGTAAACACACCAGTTCTAGATGATTAGCTCAGGATGGTAGAGCATCCTCACCCATCGATCTTCGAGGGCTAGGAGGATTCGAACATCAGAGAAAGATGGATTAGGGACATGGATAAAACCTTCACTGCATGTGGTTTCACTATGGAAAAGAGGGTTGACATTGTTGTGTCTTACCTAAAGAGAAGGACAAATGCTTTGTGGAGGAGCGTCCAATGTAGGGGTAGAGAGCCTATTGGTTGAGGACTATTTCTTGAGGTGGTTCATACCCATTTTCATCAGAAATGAATAAGTATGACATGGTCATGGCTTTTCACTAGGGAAGTATGACAATTGAGGAGTATTAAATAAGATTCATGGACTTGGTCCAGTTTTCTATATAAGTTGAGGCCAATGAGGTAATACAAGTCAACCATTTTAAGATCAATTTGAGAATCAAATATTAAGAGCTCTTAATGGGAGTTACTTTGCTAGAATTGGTGGGAATGTATGAGAAGGCTTTGAAAGCTTCCCGAGCCATCCAAGTATGGAGAGCTTAGTTAGAGGAAAAAGGAAGTTTGAGTGTCATCAACATTCTAGAGAAAGCAAAAAGGCATATTTCGGTGGAAGCATGCTGCCTAATTATGGTAGGAGCATGTGATCAGTACCATGAGTTGGAAGTTTGTTTAAGGGTCGTGCTTAGGAGAGGTACTGCCACTACATGCATTATGAGTAAATCACTTAGGAGTAGATTGTAGAGATAACAAGGTAATATGCCATGGAAGTGGCATGATGAGGCACAAAGCATATAAGTGTAAATTTGGAGGTGGTGGTATCTAGTGGACTAGTTTAGAACTCAGATTACCAAATCTATTTAGCATCCACAATTATAGGCTCATAGAGTTCCTCCGTTAGTGGATTGTCTCTCCAGTAGAGCTAGTCAGAACAAAGGTCAAAGGCCTCGTACCTTTCCATAAGGTAGAG
This sequence comes from Tamarix chinensis, assembly GCA_030549775.1. Lineage (NCBI taxonomy): Eukaryota > Viridiplantae > Streptophyta > Magnoliopsida > Caryophyllales > Tamaricaceae > Tamarix > Tamarix chinensis. The sequence goes on from CM060175.1 coordinate 44,750,104, forward strand.
GATCATTTAGTGTCGTAGGAGTTCTTATGTTGTGTTACCATCTAGGGAAAAGATTCATGCTCTAGATTTTATAAAGAGTGACCTTAATATTTTGGAGGCATAATTTTTAATTGATCTCATAGAACTTGAACTACATGACATTCATATAACCCTCAGAATGGATACATTAGGGAAGTATCGTGCGTTGATTCATTATTTACAAGAATTCATGGTTCTACAAGGACTAAAGGGTGTTAGAATCTCGTATCAAAAGTATGAACCTAATCCCTTTATAAGGATCTTCACAATCATAATGAGTAACCTTTTTCATAATTGAGAAACAAAAGCAGTTGTGATTCCATTGGAGCAAATAATAATAGTCCACGAATATCTTAACATATTTCTTAAGGAGATTCCGAGAATACCACCCATTAGAGGGGTCAAGTTCATCTTGGATTTTTTTCCAAGGATGGAATAAGTATATTAGGCCTCGTACTATATGGAACCTATAGAGATGAAAGAGCTCAAGACCTAGTTGGAGGAGTTATTGGGTAAGGGTTACATCTGTGGCACCATATCATTGTGGTGAAGAATAGTCCTATTTGTGAAAAAGAAGGATGGGGGCTTTAGGTTGTGTATCAATTATCGAGGGTTGAACTAGATTATAGTAAAGAACCACTACTTGTTGCCCAAGTAATCAACTCAAGGGAGCCAAGGTAATCTCCACAATTGATATTCAATCAAGCTACCATCAATGGAGGATAGTGATTATGGCATCCCTAAGATTGCATTCCAAACATGATATGGCTATTGTGAGTTTACAACAATGCCATTCAAACTCACTTATTCCCTAGCATCATTCATGTCCCTCATGAACCACATATTTCAACCATTCTTGGATTAGTTTGTCATAGCACTCATCGATGACATCCTCAGCTACTATGGCGATTGAAAGATGCATGAGAAATGTTTAAGGCAAACTTTGGCATTGTTAAAGTCACATGAACTATATTCTAAACCTTCAAAGTTAGAGTTTTGCTTAGGTCATGTGGCTATCCATAGACATATAATCTCCAATGATGGAGTGGTAGTGGATCCTAGCATGGTTCAAATAGTTTATGAATGGCTAGCACCAACTTCTGTTAAGGAGTGTTATAGCATTTTGGGATTAGCTGGTTACTAATATAGGTTTGTGGAAAAAATTTACAAAATAGCACAACCAATAACTAACTTGTTGAAGAAAGCTACACATTTTCAATGGGAAGAGAAGTTTAGTGAAGCTTTCAGAAAGTTGAAGAAGCTCTTGACTTCAGCCCTAGTGCTCACATTGCCAAATGGGTTTGATGGTTTTGAAGTACATAGTGATGCTTCTAAGCATGGTTTAGGTTGTGTGCTTATGCAAAAACATAGGAGAGTAGTGGCTTATACTTCTCAATAATTGAATCAACATGAACAAAAGTACCTAACTCACAACTTAGATCTTATCCGGTGGTGTTTTCTCTTAAGATCTGGAGACAATATCTGTATGTTGTTTAGTGCAAGTTCTACACTGCCCATAAGAGCCCCAAGCACATCTATAGGCAATATGATTTGAATCTAAGATACTATCAATAGTTAGAGATGGTCAAAGATTATTGCATGAAATTAACCTACTAAAAGGTAAGGCCAATGTGGTGGTAAATGCTTTATGCCAAAATTTGTCTCATTCCTTAGGCATGATCATTTTGTTTGATCCTTTGTGTTAAGAGTTATAAATTAGAAGATTCATCATATCAACATTGGTAGTCTAGAGGAAAAAATGAGTACACTCACTATTATCCCTTCAATATTTATGGACAACTTGGTGATGTTAAGCTCAAGAGGATACAGACTAGTATTATAGAAGGTACAACTAAGGGATTTTAGATCTGCGAGGATGGTAGTGTTGGTTACAAAGGTAGGTGTAGTGTAACTTGGGTATGTGTTGATATTAAGAGGTGGATCCTTGAAGGACATTGTAATTCTTAGTCTATCCACCCTATAGGGGATAAGCTGTACAAGGATTTAAAGAAGGTATATTGGTGGCCCTATATGAAGAAGAAAGTGGCAAAAATTTTTGTCGAATTTTGACCTATAAAAAGATTAAGACTGAGCATAAGAGATTAGTTGGGTTAGTGTAACAACTAAAAGATTCCAAGTGGATGTGGGATAGCTAATCTATGGAGTTTGTTATTTGTCTTCTAAGGACCCATAGTGGGTTTGATTATATTTTGGTTATTGTGGATCATCTGACTATATTGGTAGTGTACATACCAATGAAGATGACATGTAATATAGAGTAATTAGCCAACACTTATAGCAAACACATTGTGATACTACATATAGCCCCTAGATATATGATATCAAGGCAAGAATCTAAATTCTTGTTAAAATTTTGCTAAAAGTTTCAAGTCACTTTTAGGACTCAGCTAAAGATGAGTACAGCTTTTAGCCAAGCTATGGATGGTTGTATAGAGAGAACCATTTAAAATTTAGAAGACATGCTTCAAGAATGTGTGTTGGATTTTGGTGGTAGTTGGGCAGATCTCTTGGACTTAATTGAATTATCCTATAACAATAATAACCATGCTAGTGTCAAGATGGCACCTTTTGCAGCATATACAAGAGGAAGGTAGTAGTCCTTTATATTGAACAATATTAGGGAGACTGTTATGTTGGGACCTGAGATAATGAGAAACATTTTTCTTATTCAAAATAGGATGAGAGCATCCAAGAATCGATAAATGAGCAATAGAAATATGAGAAGACAAACTATGGTTATGAGGTGGTCAATAGAGTCCTTTTAAAGGTCTCTCCCCCCATGGGAGTCATGAGATACTATGAAAAGGGTAAGCTCAATCCAAGGTATATTGGACAGTATGAGATTGTGGATTTTGATAGCAAGGTCACCCATCTTTTAGCTCTACCGATGGAATTATTGTGTGTGCACAATGTCTTCCACATATCTCAACTAAGAAAATATATAGTAGATACTTTTCATGTTATGCAACCCAAGGATCTAAAGCTTTATGAATTCTTAACTTATGATAAGTGACCGGAGACGAGAGAGACATGCACAAAGATCATTCCTCTAGTAAAGGATTTTTGGTCATGGCATGGTACTGAGGAAGCTACTTGAGAGTCTAAGGAGGAGATTCAAGCCAAGTACCCAGATCTATTTTCTTAGTGTGTTGTCTTAGGGTAATCATTTTTCTATAAGGGGGTAGTAACCTTTTTCATTAGATACATTGATCATAACGTGTGACTTGCTATGTGTTAAATGATGTGGTTTGAATGGTTATAGTATTTATGGATGAAACCACTTTAAGGAGGTAGTGCTGTAATACTCCATCTTTTCTAAATGTGCTAAATGATAAATTAAACCAATTGTTAATGTTTTATTTTGATGTGGAACTACGATTGAGATTATAGTAAAGATAGATTTGAATTAAGGTTAGAAAACTAGATTAATCAAGTTTTCATGTGAATTGATCTACTAGTTTATTGTTTCAGCTAAATGGTTTTTACTCGACCAAACCAATCGACTACTTGAGGAATCAAAAGACTATTTTAAAGAACAGTAATTGATAGGCCAAACTGATCGGCTGGTATATTAAGCTAAGTGCATTTTTTAAACTCATTTTTATGTGAAAATTTCTAAGAATAAAATGAAACCCTAATAACCCATTCCAAATGGTTCCTAAAATATTCTTAACCTTTATCATGATGTATTTAGCTTGAAATACTGACTCAAATTGATCTAAGGAGTCAATTGGGATAATTGAGGAGGAAGATGACATTAGCTTATTCTTCTTCCACTTCTCTACTCTACATACCTATGAGATCAATGCTTCAATTTCATACTCAATTTTTCATAGCTAGAAGAGTCTTTCCACACTAACCTTCCATCTCCCCTCTTGTGTTTGGCATTTTTAGACCAATCGACTTGCACTTCTCTAAAATCACTATTTGAGCTATAGAGAATAGATCAACATATATTGGAGAAAATCAAGCCGTTAATCTCAAATTCAAACTGTAAGAATTAGGTTTTTTGAATTGTTATGACCACACTTGTGATTTATATTGATTTGTTTGCTATAAGTGTCCCTAATCACCCCACTTATTCACCTTTCTTTTAGCTGCCAAAATACTTCAGCTCTCTAGCATTCACCATATCCCTCTTAACTTCGAGCCTTAATTTCAAAATCTTTTACTCTTCTGATCCTTTCTCTAGCTCCCTCTTATTTTAATTATTAAGAAAGAAAGAGTTAGATTTAGGAAAAACTTGAGTGGGTCAATAGAATGTTCCTCTATTTTCTAATTTGTGTGGTTTGTTCCTTTTTTTCTTTCTATTTAAATTTTGGATTTGGAAAAGTTATTTAATGATGTTTTAGTTAAACTTATTATTTTTATGCTTTTGAAAGTTGAGGATTTCAACAATTAAGCATTTTTTATTTATTTTAGGAATGTTTGGCCTGCATCAAGTAAGTCATTCTTACTTAATATACATGTTGTGATTAAGCTTGCATGTTATGGAACCCTTAAAGTTTAATTTTATAAGTTGGTCTGAATATATAACTTTTAATAATCCGTATGGAATGGTTAGACTATACATCTTAAGAGAAAAGCATGATATTCTGAAGAAAAAAAATACAAATTACCTTGGGATGATTAATGGTGAAATATGCAAGTATGGCAGGTTATAAATGTGTTATGTGATGTTAAAATAAGTTTTTATTTGGTATGATAATGAATTGTAAGCATGATCTAAATGAAAATGCCGGTTTTGTGGTGTTGGATGCTAAACTGATTGACTAATTAGGTCTAATTGATCGATCAATTATTAGAATAATTGACTAGTCAACCCAACCCATCGGTAGCTAGGTCTACAGGGACCTTGGTATTAATCCCTCCTTAGTAACATCAACCTCTTGGGTAGAACCTATCTATTAGTCTATGAAATACAACTAGTTTACCTAGACTTATTGATTGATTTGAGAAATGTTTGGTTTGTTTGAGCTAAACCAATTAACTTGTCAGCTCGAACTAATCAGTTGGTTCAACTGGTTTAAGTTATTTGATTTTTCTCAGCTTAGATGTTCTTCGATATTGTGCATAGGGGAATTATATGACTATTTTATGGATAAAATACATGTGCTAGAATGAATAAATAACCTAATGAATGGATTAAATGGACAATGATTCATGACATACTCAGTTGGCATCATAAAGGCCTTGATTAGTAAGGCATAAAAAAATTTGCTGGTTTTTTAGAAAAAGGGTCATGAAATATGGAATTTGTTTTGGATGGACTAATATAATGGATGTGATTAATATTGAACAAGCATAAAAGGAAATCCTCCACATGGTTGGAGATGGGGAGGAGTAATATGGAAGAAATATTCGAATATCTTGCTTACTTATTGTATAGGCCTCGTGTGATCATGTAACCTTAATAGGGATTAGTCTTCCTTTAAGTGTTCATTTTTACCTTCATGTGGTATTCTAAAAGATCTTGGCTCTTTACCTACTCTAGATATTAATGATTCTCTTGGAGGTATCGATGCTAAAGGGTTTGGTTACCTAGGTGGTTGGCTTCGATCTAAACTTATGTCCAGTGTGATTGGCTTCAACCAAAACTTTATGTCCTTTGATTATATAGGCATCCATGGCATCTGAAACCATTGGGTAGTGTAGAGTCTATCACTCAATGATTATAATATTGATAAAAAGTTGGAATGAATACTTGGATAATGATTTGAATAAATAATTACATAATGACTAGAATGAATAACTTGATGATAACCTAGATAAGTATGTGGATAATAAATGGAGTAAGTACTTGGATGGAATAAAATAATAGTGTGGTGAAATTAGAAGATAAAAAAGGAATAGAAAGAGAGAAAGAATGACTATAAAGGAATAGCCTAATTATTTGAGCAAGTTGAAAAATAAGCCCTAGTATTCATTTGGATAACTTACTTAGGATTAGTGTGTGACTATCTATGATAATGTACTATGAAATAAAGCATAATACATCTTGAGTTACCTAAGTTTTGCATAATATTAAATCCTTATGCATTGCTTAATCATGATAGAATAGGTATGTTTACTTAAATGGCTTTAGTATAATGCATGTTATATATGATTTCGAAGAGATGATAAAATCTTGTATGCATGTGCTTTCTGTTGAATTCGTAATGTGTTTTACTCAGTATGTAGCATACTAATGTGTCCATTTTCTTGATCACCTACTCATTCCCATGAGCACCAGACTATATCTAAGTTTCTAGCAATGGCTAGTAGTTTTGTGCTCGAGGCTTAAGAGTGTAGACATTTATAGGTTTTTATGCAATCTATGATGGACCATGGTTTAGTATCAAGCCTTAATTTGTTTTCCATTATAATAAACCTATATATTTTTATTAATCATTATCAAGCCTTAATTTTTTTTTTCCACTACAATAAACCTATATCTTTTTATTAATCATTCTTCCTATATTTGATTAAGTTTAAGACCTTAAGATCCTATGTTGTAAATGCTTTCTTGAAATACTAATGTAACTTGGTCTTGTGCACTCTACTTTAATTTAGTTTGTTAGGTTTTTAGCCTTGTATTTAATATTAGACAAGTAGCTGGCATCTATCCTGTGTTATGTATGGCAATAGCACCTCATTTTTCTTAAGTGTGTTTAGTAATTTCTATTTCTAAACCATGATGAAATGAAATTTTTTTTTCAACAAAAATAGGGGTTTTGTAGAAAACTTGACTATATTCTCTAATTTGTTAGAGAAAATTCTGGAAAGTTTGAAAATTTTTGTGGCCATATTGTGTAGATCAAAGCCCTCATGGGTGCATCACCTTAGATTCAAGTGGATATTAAATAGAGGGATGCAATGCAGTTTCTAGTGAAAGCATATATATATATAAGGAATATCTAATGAGAACTAGCTCTCATAGTAAAAACTAAGAACTAGTACTCTGAGTTGGTGAAACTTCCCATATTAGGTGGCGGAAACTACTAATAGCAAGCAGAGGAATCTACTTTAAGTAGCTTAAGAAACAATAGCATTTGAGTGATAGAAGAAAAAAATAAGCGGTAGCATTTTTGTAAATTATGTTTCAACTTTGATAGCTAGTTATAATAGGAGGTGGAAACTACTTGCATTAGGTGGAAGAAACTACTATAAGTTTTATGAAAAACTATAGTATATATTATTTGAGTGCCGAAAAGAAAATTAATGGCATTTTCATAAAATATTAGATATTTATATTTTAATTTAGGAAGTCTTCCACAATAGGTGGCCGAAACTACCGCCAATGGGTGGAGAAGACTACTATAAGTATCTTAGAAAAATGTAGTATTTGAGTATCAGAAACAAAATGGATGTGTTTTTGTAAATATTATATATTTATGTTTCAATTTAGAAAATTACCCATAGTAATAGTTCTCACTAGATACGCCATATATATATCATAAGCTATGTTTGGTAACCATAGTTTTTGTTTTATTTTATTATTTTGTTTTCTCCCTATAGAACAAGTTTCTTATAATGGATGGTAATTAATTACCTAGATTAAAAGCATTTATGTTGTTTGTAATGCAAAATTTATCTCATTATTTGAAAGATCACTTGCATGCTTACTATAAAGAATGTGGGGGATACATATGAAGAATGTGAGGAAAATAAACCTACTAACTTTAACCCAAAAAATTAGAAAAGATGTTGTGAAACTTTTAATTCTAATAATTTTAACCCATTATTCATAAGTTTTTTTTCCTAATTTGCTTCTTTATTAGTTATATATTATGCAACTTTATTTTTTTTTATTCTTTCATTATAGAAAATAAGTGAACAAAACAACAAGAATCAAAAGTTAAGCAAATGGTGTCAACTTACAACCTGAAACTTATCTTCCTTAGGGGGGGAACTATAATGGTAAGGATAAGAAATAATTATGGTTAATATGATTACTCATATTGATGAAAAAAAAACCCAAGTAGTCTATCGTAATAGATGTAGATGAAGAAGAACGGTGATGTCAAGCCAAGTGTTAATGTTATTTGGCTTGGTTAAAAAACACGTACAAATGATCATGGATTATTATAGTATAATGGATCCTCTAAGAAAATTGAATATTTACTATACTTGGATTAGTATATTTTATTTCTTCACCAAATTTCTTTGTGACGTGTGATTAGTTTGTTCACAATTTATCTTCAAAGAAATTATCATTTAATATGATAGCTTATGTAAAGAAATGAATATAATAACCTAAAATCTAAATATATGTCAAATGTTGTGATGTGTATTGCTGAGAGACCTCTAATGAACTTGTCAATGCCAAGGAGAAAAAATGGAGCCCTGCAAACACAAGAAGAGATATTACTTCAAGTTTTGGGCCCAATGTTTGGATAAACATGAGGAAAAGGAAGTGGATATGGTGGCTCTATCAAATCAAGGACTCAAGAAGAATAACAACAACAAATTATTCAACAACAATATAAGATAGAGGAGTAGCAATACCTGATAATGGCCACCAAAATAAGACATCTAGTCTAAAAGTTCAAATGGACAAGCTAAAATAGAAAAAATATTAATTTATGGATATTTTGATAATAGAATGTTAGAAATGAGTTAAGTAATGGCTACCAATTTCATAAGGTAAATTTTTGAGTTTTATAATAATCTAAGTTTATATTTATTCTAAGATATGAGCTACTTTGCAGCGTGATGTGGATCAAAGTGGAGGAAAGGAAGCAGGATCTAATACTAATGATTAGTTGTGTTGGTGTATTGAAATTATATGAATCATGGCAGTTTGTATGAATTAAACCTGAAAAAATTTCATGTTGGAAAGCTTGATGAGTTCGAATGGTTGAAGTTGCATTCAACTTCGAAAAAGGATGTGGAAGAAATGCTCTACACTTCTGGATAGCTACTACTCCAAAGGAGAGACAAACAAGTTCCTAACCTGGTAGATTTTGATTTAAATGATCTTCTGTTTTCATTCATTCATTATTCTTGACGTATACAAGGGTATATATAGGGAAGAAAGTATCCGGCACATTTAAGCTTAAACTAGCTGGTTCCTTACCTTAATTCAAGCTAAATTATCCTACTTGAAGTAACCCATATAATGCCTAATATTAATCACAATATCATTGTCTAAATGATGTTAATGACTAACATTACAAAGATATACAATCAACTATGATACATAAATGAAATTATATCAAACCCTAGCTTACATAAAATACATTTATGGTTTACGACCAGTTAATACAACTAATGATAATCATCACCATATCTTCTTATTGTAAAGTATCATCCCATGTATGCCATAGTCTTGCATGCTTTGAATTCTTGTACACTTTAAGGTGTATTAACATCTTCTCCTTGTAAATATGTAACATACTTGCAAGAACAACTTGAATTGTTTTCAACACCTAGCATAGACATATTATCAAGAATATTTAATATGATAGGCTCCGATATTAAGAAATCTAATTCTTCCTTACCTGAGAATCTATAGGAATATGAGAATCATTAGATGCTCCTGCATCACGGCATGTAGTATTCTTAATCCCTTTATAGGATGAGCTATATCAAAAGACATAGAGTTTGATAAAACTCATAATTAAAGAAAAACTCATAAATGTTAAGGCATGGGTGCAAAGATTCTGACTAATACAATTATTGATCGAGAGAATAGTAGATTTGGAAAAAGTAATTCATAATAGTCACTAATTACACTTGATGAGTTCATGTGGAGCTTCATTTAGAAAGATTAAAAAAACTGTAAAATGCTTGATTATCTTTGACACAACAATTATAAATGTTAAGGCATCTAACTAGGGGAATAATAAACTAAGAAAAGGAAATAAAATAAGTATGGGAACTAATTTGGGACTCTTAGTGGAAAAGGAGAAAAAATATCACAAATTCTCATATGAATAAGAATTAGTACTTGTGAAAGCCTCAAAAAAATGGTATGTAAACAAAAAAGAGAGAGTGGCACATAATAGACAGATTGGCATTTTATTGTTTTACTACCCGGCATTGGGATAAAAATCAATTTTTATTTCTTCAACTTCATATTTCCCTAAACTTCAACTAAATGAAGGGGCATAATAAGAAAAATTATATTCATTGATGTATTATAGTTATTGCATAATTACATTAGAAATATATGATCATCATTGTTGCATTTATCGAATGATATGGTTTCTAATAAAACTTATAGTTGCATGCATGTATGTGTATGTGGATGCATGAATACATTCATGCATGTATGTATGTATGTAAGATACACGCATTAATATTGTTATTTATTGAAATCTAGGAATATTCTTGAGAATGATGATGATGTTTTTCATGACGACATTCAAAGTGATTATTAACATATTTGTGGGTGTAGATTTTTGTTATTAGTTGACAAGAAGATAGTGTTATTAGTTTCAAAAGTCTTTTTCGATATTTATGTGAACAAAAATACTTGACATGAGTTGTTTGTAATTGATCATGTTGAAATATTTTTGGATATTTTAAACAATAGTTTATATTTTTAACAATTTTATTAGGCAATTATATAATTGATGAATTATGAATCTATATTAATGATTAAATAAATTTTCTAATGACATTTATATTTGATTAATATATGTATGTGATGTATGTTTAAAAAGGGAATTATGAATGTCATAGGTTATAAAGTGTTGGTAGAAATATTATTATTGTGGAGATTTCAAATTATAGTTACCAAAGAGATTGTTACCAAAAATAACATATATAAAAATATTTCATTAGCAAGAAAATAACAGTATAAAATAACATATTATTGCAACTGGAAACATGAAAATTGCTACAAAGAATATCACATTACTGGCAACACTAAATTTATTGTGAAAAAATATACATTATTAGCAATGGTAAAAATATTGCAAAATATAGTACATCAATGGCCATAAGAAAGATGTTGCAAAAATTAGTCTACGTTATTGGCTATAAAATAAGCATGGAAAAAAAAATAGCATATTACTGGCAACATAAGATCATTGTAAAACATTATTTATTATAAACTACAATAAACAACTATAATATACAATGTTGCACACAATTATACCTTATTGGCATCAAAGATGTCAGTGCAAAAAATAATTATGCTTAAACATCCATGCCAATCATTTATGATAATATTGAAAAAATTATGGATAAATTTTTTGTTACAAAATATATTCTTTTTGATAATAGTAAAATGTCATTTCAAAAACCTTTAGTTACATTTTCCCAAAAATATTTTTAGCAAAAATATATTTTGTTGCCAAAAAATAATGTTCTTGTAGTGTTATCCAGCCCTATTAGAACTAAAGGACTCTAGTCTACTCTATATGACCAATCAACAAGATCATAAGAGATATGCATACTTAAATGTTAGAGGTTTACTAGTGACACAAGCATAATTTACAATGGATGTGAGACTATCCATGAGGTTAACTAAATTTCTCTTATATGTAAAGAAAAGGGCAGAGTATTGTTACAATTGATTATTTGACCTCATTGTGTTAGTGAGATGGTTTTGATAATCACCTTATTATGGATATTTAATATGGTTATGTTTTAGGTAGTTCTCAATCATGATTACTATGCTTGTGAAATTTTTCCTTTAAGATGATATTATGTGTTGTATGTCTTACCCTAGTAATATATATATATTTGTTACCTTATTTAATACATAAGTGTTGATTATCATTTTTATAGATGTTGCACATTACCACAACTAGATGATGATGTTGTTGATATGCAATTATTTTATGGCCATCTTCAACACTTTAGTGACTTTAATGCTCTATTTTTGGAAAAGTAACTATTTTTTAGGTTGTGGATGTAGACTCTATGATATCCATTAGTTAATGGTTTATTATGATACCTTATAGACTCTTAGTTATATGGGTTTCTCCTTTGTTTTATTTTGATTAGAGTTGTACTTAAGGTTTATCTCCAATCATTTGTCTCAGTTTCATGAATTTTTCTCACTTTATCTTATTTAATTTTTCATAAAGTTTTATCTTATACTTGGTACGAGAATGATACTATAAACACAACTCATATTAGGCATAGTAGTAATACACAATTATTTTATTTTTACGTTTCGTAAAAATTAATAAATTTAAGTAATAAATTTTGAGTTTTATATTTGCATATTTATAGGATTTTTTTTGTGCTACCATTTCCCAGTTATAAGATAAAACATTATATGATTGTTGACTATTTTTATAACACCCACAAATTTTCAAACAAGAAAATTGTTCTTAGTAAGACAATGTATAAGCAAATAGATAAAATCAGGAGGTGATACCGCCGCACCAATGATGAGAGAGGTGGGGTTGTTCACATAACTCACATTTGATACAAGGCTAAAACATTCAACCAAAGCATGCACAAGAGTTAAAGATAATGTGAGAGATAAAAAAACAGAGAAAGGGAAGAGAAAGAAATATGGAATTACATGAATAGTTTATAAATAAAGTATAGGAACAGAGCTGAGAATTTAGGTAAAAAAAAAATGAGAGAAGCATCCCATCATTGTGGGAAACTTAACTAAATTAATTTGGCTAACTCTCTGATACCATAAATCTTCACCCAGGAAAATCCATGCAGAGGCTCAAAACAAGTTTATTAAACATACAAAATGTAACCTCCTCCCTGGAACAAAATCTTGATGATCATAGTGACCACAAAAGGTAGTATCAACACGGTTAAGTACTGGTAACACAAATCTATTCTACAGCATGGAAAGGAGATCAGGTTACACCAAGAATTCACATAAAAACATAATGATATCATGTTGATATAGCTTAAATACAAAGAGGCATGCTTGTATATAAATCATAGAAGTATAAAAATATAGAGAATACCTCACAATCCATACAATGTAACCATATTAGAGTCATTGTTTTAGTGCCCAGACAATTCACAATAAATTCCACACATACCTAATTGTTTTTATTCACAAACACTTCATAATACCAATTGGGTGTTTCAAAGTGCACACACCAAACACCTCCTAAATTAAAAGCCACCAATTAGGTGTTTTACAGTGCGTACACCAAGCATCTAATATCTATTATCAAATATCACCATGATGATTGCATATATCATAATTACATGTATCATGAGCACAATCAAACTATAGTACTATTTTTACCCATTACAATCATCATTATTACTATCAAGAAATTTCACAAGTCAAAGATACACTTTCCTTAAAAACCAAGTAGGATTACTGATCACCAATGTTCACACATTATAAAACATACAAACCATCCCCTTTGGGTGCTTAGAAATGACATCAAGCTTAACCATATAAGAAATCACAATATTAGTTGAATACATATTAAATCTTAGCTCAAGATTGGTTTAAATCATTATTAAATAGGTGCAGTTATATGGAAGAATTATCATAAAAGGCATAAAAGAATATCAATACTTAACAACAAATTAGGCACCATTCAGTAAGATAAGTATATTATTCCCTATGACTATTTGATTGGTTCGATTGTACCAATATTGGACCAAAAAATCACTAGAGAACCAATAAATTTGTTGGCCTCCTAATTGATTATTCCTGGGAACTAGTTGAATGGTTTGTCCTAGCAAGTCAATGGGTCTAAGGAGAGACCAGCCTATTTTGGTCTATAAGGAAATTAGTTGATGGGTTTAACTAATGGATCGAATGGTTATGGGAACCTGTCAACTTGTTTGATGAAACCTTCTTTTTTTTCTTTGTCCCATTCCCCCTTAACTCACTTTTTTCCTCCCTTTTTTTTTTCTTCCTACCCTGAGCCTCTTCCTACCTTTCACTCCTTAGAGCCACTATATTAGACTTGAGTATAAACTTATTTTTGTCTTTTCACATCGAATATATATTAAGAACTCCATCATATGCAACCTTCCTATCAAATTGCCAAGGTCTCCCTAAAAATATATGAAAAGAATCTAAAGGTAGAATATCACCTAACACATCATCAAAATAACTTCCAATATTCAAAAAGATAGAGATTTTTTTGTTAACCTTACACCTTTTCCATGTTGAGCCATTGAAGTGAATATGGCCTTGGATGACCTATAGTCTTTAATCTAAGCTTGTTCGCCATTCTTTCACTAGCAACTTTGGTACAACATCCACTATTGATATGACGCTGAATACTTTATCTTCAACTCTACACTTACACTTGAAACACTCTTTTTGACACATAGCAATCTACTTGACCATCTTCCCAATCATCTTATGGATCTTCACTACCTTCCTCAAGGTATTCATTAAGACCTCCATCCTCCTCATCACATGCTTCCATGTTCATTATCTCTTTTAAATTTATTTTTTGGTAATAAAGTAATATCATTACTAGAAAGAGCAAATACATCCAAAATACATCATCACAGCAAAATGATGCTAAGCTAGAGGGGCTAGCACACAAAAACATCAAAACCCCAACCCTAAAAATACATCAGTTTCCCCATCTATCAATAAGACTTAGGTATTGTTTACCATTAGTGTTCTTGATAGAGCTAAAGCATATAAATAACGTATCAATCATATTATATATGATTCTCACTAGTAAGTCTGGTTTGAGATGAAAACTAACAGTATCACAACTACACCATAGATGGTAAATAATAGCTACAAATGAAGCCCTCCAAATTTTCCCTCTACCTCTTCCAGATCTAGTGACTTGAATCATATAATATAAACAGCTTTGCCAAGAAGAAAACAAATGAGGAAGCATAAGCCAATTGAGCATGGATCTCTATATAGTATGGGTAGTTTGGCATTTGATGAGGAGATGGTTCATATCCTCATCATCTTGTAAATAGCTTGCACAAGTAGCATCATCAATAATATGGCATTTCTATGGCTTGGTTTTAACAGCAAAACCTTCATGGCATGTCATCTAAGTTACAAATTTATGTTTGGGCATGCCTGGATGCTGCCACACCAAATCAGCCTAGGGGACAGGAGGTGACTAATTCTTGAGAGCACTATAATGATTTCTTACAGGAAGATTAACCCCTGAGCAACAACAGGAAAAAAAATCCACCCCAAGCTTCTGCATACTTAGAATCTATCTTAGAGTCCAGGAAGTGTCTTGCTTGAGCTTAATCCAATCTATATCCCTAATCAAGAAGGGGGTCTAAATATTAAGCACTTAGGGACTTGAAATAAAGCATGTAATCCAATAAATAAGAGGCTTATAAAAGGATATTTAAAGGGTTGAGGAATTTAAAGGAATACTAAGATACTCTAAGGGAGATACACCTTCCCTGAAACCAAGCTCGAACAGAATATAATTCTTGATGGAATCTTGAAGACCTCCTAAATAAACTTCACTCTTTTGGGGATTAGGCAGTAGCCTTGAGGTTTTCCCAAAAATATCCAACTTTGATAGGAGACATTGGCCAGACGTGATATTAACATTTTAGAATAAGAGAAGATCATCAACAAAACATAAACTAATGATTTTTGAACCTTTAAATTCATGATTAGCTTTGAAATCTTTACATTCCCAAAGGGTATGCAATGACCGACTAAGATATTCCATGGCACTGACAAAAATATAAGGTAATAATGGATCACACTGCCTAATGTCTCTTTTCTCTTGGATAGGTTTGCACAAAGAACCTTTGATAGAAATAGAATACTGAATAGTGGTAATACACTGCATAATAAGGTTCACAAAAAGAGAAGGGAACCCTAAACCCAGTAAAATAGCTTGAATAAAAGGCCACTCAAGAGAGTCAAAAGCCTTTTTAAGATTAACTTTGAGCACCATTCTTGGGTTAATATTCCTTCTACTATACTTTCTAAGAAGCTCTTGAGCCTGCATGATATTATCACCAATCCATCTCCCTGGTACAAAGGTAGATTGATTGCATGATATAATATCACAAAGCACTTTAGTGAGCCTATTCGTGAGAACCTTAGAGAAAATTTTAATAACAACATTACAGCAAGCAATAGGTTTATACTCACCGATAGTTCTAGCAGACTTCTTCTTTGGAATAAGATGAGGAGAAGTGTTATTCATGGCCTTTAATAGATTTCTAGAGACCCAAAACTATTGAAAAACCATAATGATATCCCCACCCACTACAGGCTAATCTTGCTTGAAAAATAGGCATTAAAGCCATCAGGTTTAGGGGATTTAAGATCACCCATATTGAACAAAGCTTGTTTGATATCCTGCTTAGAAATTGGCGGCATTAGTTTGATTCTGTTATTCGAAGATAGAAGAGGACCCTACTCCAAAACATGCATATCAATGGCTAAAACTAGGATTGGCAGTACCCAAGAGAATGTTATAGAATTTCTATACATCATTTTCAATTTCTCCCCAACTATTCAACTGATTACCTCTTTCATCTTGGAGATGAGAAAGAGGATTTAAGCTTTGTCTTTCCTTAATATGTGCATGAATGTGGGAATTCCCTTCTCCAAGATTTGTGTAGTTAATTTTAGCTCTCTATTAAAGGAATTATTCTTCAATTTTGCTTTTTTTCCCACCACTACTTTCGAGCATCTTTCTCCTATTGAGCATGGTCAGCATTCACAAGATTAGTGAGAAGGAGTTGGTGAATAACATCCCAAATCATTTTTTATTTTTCAATAGCCTTAATTACATTCCCAAACTTATTTCTACTAAAACATTGAAAACAGCTTTTAACCTCTTCAATTTTTGAATAAGCTAATAGTGTTTGGATTCTGTAACTTGGGGATCCTATACTTTTTTTTACCTTTGTAAGGAAATGAGGGTGGGAGGCTAGGAAATTATTAAACTAAAAGGGTTTTCTCCCCTTAATATCCATCCCAATAGGGAAAACTTCTAGGTCTCCATGATCTAACAAACAATGAGGAACAATCTTGATTCACCCTTCAATATTAACATCAAACCAGTGTTTATTTCCAAAACCTCTATCAAGCAAGCATTGAACTCTATGAGGGGAAATTTGATTATTACACCAAGAAAATGGGGACTAGTAAGAGGGATATCACCCAAACAACAAGCATTTACACAATCTTGGAAATCCTCCATATCCCCTTGGTGAAGAATTCCACCTATTTTCTCATCAGCATATAAAATAGTGTTAAAATCACCAATTACAATCCAAGGAATTTGAATGGTCTTACTAATTCTAGTAAGGTCTCTCCAAAGAGGAGATCTAGCTTACCTTGAATTATAAGAATATATAAATGTTATTGCCATCCTCTTCTGGCTAGGAAGAAAGAAAATGACATAGTGGATCAATTGGTCAGTCATTTCCAAGATTTAAAGATGAAGACAATCTAGTAGCCAAAGCAGCAAAATTCTACCGTTACAATGGTGATCATGGTTGGAAGTCAAGTTGTAATTAGGAGCAATTCTATTGTGACAGTATTGAAGCTTGTCTTTCTTTATTCTAGTTTCAAGTAGGTAAAACAAAGGAAATTTCTTCAAAAGCATATATTTACACAACTTCTTCTACTTCAGAGGTGCATTCACACCTTTGATATTCCACACAGCAAGGGAGGTCATGAGGAGGATGATAAAGTTCCTCCAAGTGGGGATTTCCAACCCCTTCACCTAATGAAATCTCATAACTTGGGAAGCTAAAAAATTCCATGGAGTATAATACTCTGAGAGCATTTCTATCAAGGTTATAGTCTGTAACTTTATCCTTGCCTTTGACAGGATTTTAGGTTGTCATTTAGCCTAAAACATTGTTCTCATAATCATTATCCTTTCATTTGCTAGGGTTTGAGGATGTCATTTGGCCTGAAACACTGGTCTCAAAGTCCTTAGTTCTCTGAGGTAATGGTTAAGATGCAACCCCTTCATTTTTTACCCCTATTTTTGGTTTCCAAACCATTTGATCTTATTGGTGTATAATACCTTTCCAACAGAATTTGGTATCATGCCGCAAGGTGTCACATTTAGAATATAAGTAAGGCCTCTTATTAAAGGCTACTAGTTGTTGTTAAATGCAAAAGCATGTTTCAATAAGAATATGACCAATAGGAGGTAAACTGACATCAATTTCAACCTAAATTCTTGGGTAAGAAATATAGCTTCTAGTTGCAGTCACCATATCCACACAAATAGGCACAACCAAAAAACTTCTAATTTGGCTAAGGGAGTCAGTAGACCATTGATCTAGAGGGAAACCGGGTAATGTAATCCATAGGGGCATACGTCTCCTTTCTACTTCATTAAAAGGCACATTTAGATTCCATTTCCTAACCATCAATGGCCAAACCCCAAATGACCAAAAAAGTTTCTCCAGAATAGTGAGGTAGTCTTGATGACTCTCAAATTGAAATAAAAAGAAGCCTTGTTCATGTGGAAGAACTGGGGGCACAACAAAAATTCTGTCCAATGATCAGCAATAAACTTCTTAATCTAAGCAATTAAAGGTTTAAGCCCAGCCACCATTCTTATGAGGGTATGCAACCAATGTTTCTCCTCCTTTTCAATCTCCTCCTTTTGTAGCATAACCATAGCCTCACAATTTACTATCTCAAGAGGAGTGAAAGTGAGATTCATGATAGGTTGTTCTTGCCAGTTCTTAAGAATGATGTCCTTCCAACTAAGAGTCGTAGATGGTAAAGGATCAGAACATCGAGTAATCAACTCAGTGTTGTCAGGATTAGGATCAAAAAATTTCTCTAGCAGTTGAGGGGACTCATTGTCAGGCAAATTCATATCCAAAGGATTCTTTGGAGAATCAATCAAGGGTTTTCGAACAAGTCCATTACACAAGACTACAAATTGCATCTTAAGTTCACCATCCAGTGATGTAGGAGTATTGGTGGTCTTCAGTGGTGGTGCTTCTACGGGGGCTGGCAATGACTTCTTCCGGTGATTACCTCTAGCCATGGTCGACATCGAGCGAGAGGCACAGGTTAAAATCAAAGAGGCACATGGGGTGCGTTCTCCATACCTATCAAGAGAACTTTAAATATGTAAGGAACACATTGAATAATTTATCTTCTTCAAAGTTAATGCCCTTTAATTTGAACAATTCCAATAAAAATGACCATAGCCTCTACAATTAAAGCATTACTTGTTCACCATAGCAACAACCTTATCATTTCCCTTTTCTTTATTATTGAACCTTCTTATGTTGTCTTGCTTTGTGGTTTGAGAGTTTAATTGCTTCAAAACTCCCTTAAAGTTCAAACCATATGGTGTATTGGTTGCTTTATTTTGTGTTCTCTTCAATTGTTTCCCAAATTTGATTCTTA
Organism: Tamarix chinensis; assembly: GCA_030549775.1. Lineage (NCBI taxonomy): Eukaryota > Viridiplantae > Streptophyta > Magnoliopsida > Caryophyllales > Tamaricaceae > Tamarix > Tamarix chinensis. The sequence continues at coordinate 44,769,386 of CM060175.1, forward strand.
TTTTTTCCACGTCTTCAAATAATTTATAAAGATACACCTCCTCCTTCTCATTAATATTCATATTTAGACCTCCATAAATATAGCACATCTTTGCTCTTCCCTTTCTTGACCATAATTCATAAGAACTAACCATTCAAACACTCTAATGTACTCCTCCCTCCAAGCAACCCTTGCCTAAAAGTAGTCATTTTTATGAATGTCTCATGCTCCTATTCTCTAAGCAACCCTTGCCTAAAAGTAGTCATTTTTATGAATGTCCCATTCAAACACTCTTAAGTTATTTTTCAATTACTCCCATAATCTTATTTTTATTTTTCGCCTGTCTTTCCCTTCTCTTTTTTAAATTTTCATACCATACTATAGAAAACTTCTTAAATTTTAATATGGGAATTTTACATCTTTTCTCATCATTGAGCTCTCTATATTAAAAAATAATAGATTCAACAATTTACAACAATTTAAAGAAAGATTCCGGATTAAGATAACCTTTAAAATCAAGTAGGTCAAATAAAATCTCTTTCTCCACATTATCATATGATTTCCTTGAAGTCTCATGAGCTTGTCCATAGCTCCCTACACTTTCTTCTCATTTTTCATCCATTTACTCATGTGCTCCCCCTCTATGATCTTCTTCTACTTGATCTTTTCAGATTTGATGTTAGACATGTGATCCTTGGGCTTTTGAGTCTTCCATCCTACCCAAATGTAACTTAACTTCCATGATCACCTCCACCAATACCTTGAGAAAATCCCTTTGCTCATGTTATTGACTCGCCAAGCTTCCTCACACCCACCAAATGGTGTGCGTCTAGAAATAACTTCTCAAATAAACTAAAGTTAAAATCTTGGAACCTCATTGATATGTTCCTACAATAATCTTGAATTAGGAACTTGTTTTTGGAAGAAACTTGGGGGAAATATTTGATCTTGACCTTGTATATCAAACTTGATCAAAAACATGTGCTTTAATACCAAAATATTGATGTGTCTTACAAGATGGACCTATGTTTTGGGTGGAATTATGGTTTGGTTAGATTTATTTAGAGGGTATGATGGTTTGAAGATGTTGATGATGAGTCAAGAAAGAAGAAATAATGACGATGATGCTCAAATGATGAAGGTTTTGAACGGCTTGGTTTGTGGCTAAGATTATTGTTTATTATTAGGGATTACTAGTCATATGAATATTATGATGATGAATGATTGGAACAATGGTGAATTAATGATTATATTTCAAAGTTAAGATGCTGAGGATGATCATGTAATAATAATAATATTATTATTAGATTAATATTATTATCTAATGTTTGGAAATAGATAAAATCAAGAAAATTAGGTTGAAGATGAATGTTGAATATGATGATGATGGCGTTAAAGGTGCCAATTAGGGTTGGGATAGCATGGGTTTTATAGGGGGTTTGAAGGGTAGTTCTTAATCTTTAATATAAATAGATAAATAGGTTAAGGATTTAAATAATATAGAATTTAATTAAGGAATACTAGCAACATTCATTCAATTTTTCGTCCCCTTATGGTCATGCACCTCTATGGCTTTTATATTCATTGCACCTACCTAATATTACAAGATAATCTCAATAAATATTTGATAGAAATAGTCCCCCTAAGCAATAGCATGTTCCCCACTCCAAACATAACTCATAAGATAGAATATGATAAATCCTAAAAGATAGAATTAAGCGACTTTATTGACTAATTTAATTCCCTTATCCTTTAGCTATTATTAACATTATAATAATAATATTAGACATCCAAAATGTCTAACATAGCCTTCTTATGCAAATTCCATGTTCATTCCATCCATGTAACATATTCACCCCTCTATACGTGCCATGCACACATCTCTATTTCTAGTGCCTTATGTTGCAAGTTTCATCCATAATTTGCAATGTAGCCATCCATTTGTCTTCCAATCTGTAGTGGATCCTCTCGAAATAGAGGACATTACAATCTAACATATTAAATGCTAAGTCTTGATTATTTTCTTCTACATCATTATCCCTTTGCTAACTTAAATTTGCTCTCAAATTTTCATCTTAACAATAAGGACTAATATCTCCCACATTGAATGTTCTAGACACCCTACCATATGAATCAAAAAAATCTAGTTCATAAACATTTTCTATAAACTTTATAAGTACTTTAAAAGGAACATATATCCTTGGCATAAGCTTGTTATTTCTAATATTAGGAAATATCTCCTTCCTTAAGTAAAACCACACTAAGCCCCCCAATAGAAATACATGTTGGCACTACGCTTGTTTTATTTTATCTTATATATTTCATTTGTTGATCAAGTTGAATAATTCAGTCTTGCACCATTTAAATTTTCACAAACAAATGGAATTGGTCTCTTCTTTTTTGAAATTACCCCTCTAATACCTAGACCACTAATATCACAGGTTACTTCAAATAATTTATCAAAGCAAAATAAAGATAATACTAGTGTGTTTGAAATCTTTGTCTTCCTCTCCCTTCTCCATCAATTGTGTAATAGGAGCTGCAATTGTGGAGAAATCTTTGATAAAATGCCTATAAAATGAAGGTAATCTATGAAAACTCTAAACCTCATGAACACTACAAGGAATAGGTCTTGTTTGAATAGCTTCCACCTTTTAAGGATCAACACTAATACCATCTCCATTTTACCATAGAGCTTCACATCCCTAATTTTATCAAATAATCTCTTCAAATGTTACATGTGTTCGAACTCACTCTTGATATATATCAAAATATCATTAAGGTAGATAATAACAGAGACTCTAAGGAAAGGTCTAAGTACTTTGGTTATCAACCTTATGATTGAACGTGGTGCATTACATAGTCCAAATGACATCACCAACAACTCATACAACCCATACTTAGTCCTAAAAGTCGTCATCCATTCATCCCCTTCCCTTATCCTCATTTTATGGTATCCACTCCTAAGGTTAAGCTTGGAAAACACCTTTTCCCTATGAGCTCATCTAACATATCATCCAATATTAGCATTACAAATCTGTATTTGATTATGATGTTATTGACTACTCTAGAGTCAATGCACATCCTCCAATTCCATCCTTCTTAGGTGCCAATAATGCTGGGACATAACACGGACTCATGCTCTCTCGAATATACCCTTAATCAGCTAACTCTTGCACATATCTCTGCAACTCTTTAGACTTGTCTTGATTATGTTGATAAGTTGGCATTTTTGGTAATGGAACTCTAGCATAATATCAATAGCATGTTCGATACCTCTCAAAGGATATAATCCAGTCTGCAACTCATCTGGAAAATATCTACATACTCTCTCAACTCTTGTTACAATTTTAGACCTATGATAGCAACACTCCCATTGTTGAACTTTTTTCACCACCAAGGCATAGCATACTGTCTCACTCTTGATAGCTTCAATCACCTCTAACTCTTTATGGATCAACAACCCCATGCTACTCCTCTTACATACTCCCTTACCTTTGACATCTTGCTTCTCTTTTTCTTCCTCCCATTCTCCCTCCACTCTCTTTTTTCCTCCTTATATTACTTCCTACCCTCTACCTCTTCCTCTATGGCTTTTATATTATAAGATAATCTTAATAAATATATGATAGAAATAAGGCTCCAAAGCAATAGCTTGTTCCCCACTCCAAACACAACTCATAAGATAGAATAAGATAAAACCTAAAAGATAGAGTTAAGCTACTTTATTAACTAATTCAACTCCCTTAAGCTTTAGCTAATATTAATATTACATGTCCAAAATGTCTAATATAGTCTTCCTATGCAAATTCCACTTTCATTCCGTCCATGCAACATATTCATGTCCCACATGCATGTCATGCACACGTCTCTATTTTTAGTGACTTATTTTACATGTTTTGTCCATAACAAGCAATGTATTCATCCATTTATCTTCCAATGTGTAGGGGATCCTCTCTAAATGTAGGATAGTAGGTTCCAACACAATAAATGCCATATCTTGATCATTTTCTCTAGCATTAATTCCAACAACACTAACTTGTGAAGAATCATGCCATATGCTCATACTATGGAACACAAGTAGATCACACTCATTTAAGCACCAAACACATAAGACCTCAACATACCATAAAAACCTAATCAAGTTAAAAAGAAGAACGCCTTACAACAAAATAGCCTAAGAAAGCCGACATGGTTAACAACAAGGGGAACTCAAAGAGGATCATGACAATATAATAGTTAAGCTTCGTGATATCATATTCAACACCAATCATTCATGCATATCATAAATGCATCAAATAGCCTAAAAGGCCACATACTACTAACTCAAACATACTATTATTCTTGGTTAGAGTCATGGAATTAGTTCAGCAAGTAGGTATCCTTGATATATAGAACCCCCATAATCTGATTTCTAAGCTAACTTATGATGTAAAAACATGATTCACTATTATTACCAAAGCTTCATATGATGCCACATCTCATACTTGCAACCATCAATATTTGCAATGCATATATTAATATATCACATATCTAGTAGATCATGCTTTTCTATAGGCACATACTAAAAGTCAAAGGTGTTAACTAATGCAAACATGAACACAAACATCAGTATAGAATAGATAATTATCTAACCTCAAGGAAAACCTTCAAACAAAGAGAAAATACTCCTAACTCAATGGCTCACTAAAAGATCTTTGATTATTTAAGAAAATCAAGAGTCTACATTTGATAAAGCATTCTTTCAAAATTTTAATTTAAAAAATACAAATAGAGAAGAAAGATAGAGGTGTGAACTCCCAACCTATTTCACAAAAGATTGATAATGAAGAGTAGCGAGGAGAAAGAAATCTTTAACTCTGTCGAAATTGTAACATCCCCATTTTTTACTACCAAAAAATTTCATTAATATATGTTGTGGAAGTAGAAAACACTTTGAAAAATAGGGTATTACCACCATACCTGACACAACTTATACATATGATACCTCCCCATATTATATACAAGCCTAAGAAAAAAAACACTAAAATAGTAGAGTACACAATGATAATTTAATTAAAACCAATTTCCAAAATGTTTACAACAATAACCTTAATGGGTTCTGTATAAATAGCTACAAGTACACATTAAAGTATAAAATTTTAAAGCATATGCTAGGGCATGAGGGCCAAAATAGATGTTGTGGTCCTTCACAAACCCCATCAAGACCTTTTAGATGTCTTGCTCACAACCCCAACCCAACAGAGTTAGGCTCTTTAATGGCCATCATTGGAAACTTACACGTGGCCCTTTGTTATTAGGAATAAGTAGGTAACTAAGCAAATGGGCACATTTGTTCGCTATAAACTGAGTAAGTCAGGTTACTCCCTCAATGTACACATGTTTACCAGTTTATCACACATAGTATAGATTATAGTACAAAAAATGATAAAGTTGGTTACATAATGTCTAGGCCAAAGAGACTAGGTTGAAGCTAGCTAATATAGACAAAAGTCTAGGCTAAAGCTAACCAATATGGACATAAGTCTGGGCCAAAGAAAACTACCTATGTAATGAGAGCCATTAGTATCGATATCCCCTGGTACATCATCAGTGTCTAGAGTAGGTAAGGCCCTAAGAACTCTTAGGATCTTGCCCAAAGACAAAGGTCGAAGGCACAAAAAACACCCAAAGGTAGATTAACCCTAATAGATAATCAAGGACCGAGTATTCCAAACCCATACCCAACTCAAATTTATTTCACTTTAAGTGATTAGTATTTTATTCATACAAATGGGTGATCAAACAAGGCCATTATAAAAAGACAAGGTAAATCCCTATACTAAGCTCTATTGATCCTTTTTCTTTCCATTTTCCCCAACCATGTGAATGTACCATTTATCCTTGGATAATGAGTTTCATATTCATCATAGGGTTTAATCCAAGCCCTTACAGATTTATATTACTATTATTCTCACTTTATCACTAATTACAAGTGAGTTACACTTTTAGCCTTTACATTACTAATCATGTATGTCATAGGTTATGATCCATTTTAATCCCTCAGTTAGGTCAATAATCCATGTTAAAATATGTATTTCATTCCATTAAGAATCATGATATAGTCCCAAATATAACCCCAAAACATAACTAAACCACAAAGCAACAAATCATGCAAACAAACCGAACTAGTGTACTCGTATGGCCCAATCAGTCACTGGGTTGCACCAACCAGTCGATTGATTTGGGTCAGCCAGTCAATTAATTCAACTCAAAAAGATTATGCTTCCTCTAAACCAGTTAATTTGTTTTGTCATACCAGTCAATTGTTCTTACACAAGATGATCTATTTTGCCAAACCAATCAATGGGTTTAAGTAGAGAGCAAGACTAAGGTCTCTACAGGTGAACCAGTTCGTGGGTTGGGTCAACCAGTTGACTGTTCTAGGAACCAATCGATTGATTTAACCTAACCGGTCAATCAATATTTCCTAACACAGTACTAATTCACAAATTCCCTGCAAATTATTGCATAAAAATCAATTATGCTCACCATAGGACATGTATCAACATTAACTAACTTATTTCTAACCAGATTATCATGAATTTCTTACCATAACATCATCATAACTTATTTCCTCCGTTTACATGTTCTTTTCTCCTTATATGTCATTTAAACATATAACTTATGCATACAACTGCATTTCTTCATACAAACATCTATAACCTAATAAAAGGTGTCACTTTTCTTATAGTGACATATATTAACATTTTAAGTACAAGAATTACTTACTTCATATAGGCTAAATTCCCTCAAAACAATGATTTTCAATTCTATGAAAACTCTAACCCTCACAATATTAAAAACCAAAAATCTTCACTTAGGTTTCATACCACAACATCATAAAATTTAAACAAGAAAATAGAAAGGAAAATAACATACCACTAAGACAAAATAAGGAAAAACTCAACAGGATCACTCAATCTTTTCCCAAAATCTAACTCTGCCTTGCTTAATAATTAAAACATGATAGATCTAGAGGTAGGATTAGGAGAGTGTGCAAAATAATTTGGCAAGTGCTTGAAGTGTGGAAGGAAAGAAAAGAATACAGGACTCTAAGAATTTTTGGTGGCTAAAAGAAGTGTAAAGAATAGAGGATTAGGGTTATTTATAATCAACCAATCAAAGGAAAACACAGAGGGTTTGAAAAGTTACTCGAAACCCTATTTATAACCATTGAATTCAATTAGAACAAACTAATTTACTTGAGATTTACTGACCTAGTCGCTTGAGCTCAATTGTGACTCTAGGGAAATCAGGTGAAATAGGTTAGAATTCTTATACATAATTGAAGAAATGGGAGGATAGCATGGAATTGATCTTCCACCTACCAAGAATCATGCCTAAGGTTAAAGTAATAGATCAAAGAATCAAACAAAGGAGAGAGGAGGAAGTAGATAAGTGGATGAGGTCATCTATTTCCCTCATGTGTCTCAATCAACCTCAAGAACAAATCAAGCCAATATTTTGGGTTAAACACATCATGAAAATTGCTAGGAATCTCTTCAAGATGATTAATATGAGTAATTAAGGCTCCATTTTACTGTAAGGGATTTTTCAGAAAATCAGACTTTGAAAAATATGACTATCTCGACAAACTAGTTTATTTGTTTGGGTATACTAGTCAATTATTCATCCACCAATCAATCGATTTCCATTAAACCAATCGATTAATTTGGTCGAGGAACTCAATTTGGCTAAAATAGAAAATCAATTGATTGGTTTGTAGAACAAATTGATGGGTTTGCTAGAAAAACTCATTAAACCTCACTTCCAACATGATTTCAAATAAATAGTCATTCTAAATCAATTATAATATCAAATTAAAATCAAAGGCCCTAATTTTATCAAAATCCTCATCCTTCCATTAAACTAAAGTGTGGGGCATTAAAACATTACTCCCTTCAAGAGGTCGCATCCCCAAAGCCTATAATAATCAAGATACACATTACAGATAAGGTCATACACATACCATATTCATAGTTAATAAATAGGGATACTACCAACTTATTGAAAAGGTGTACAATTATGATGACAACAAAAAAAACAACTCTGGATATTTAGATCAAATTTCATCCTCCGCCTTCCAAGTAGCTTGCTTTGTATAATGCCATGAACAAAGGACTTTCATCGAGGGAAAGGTCTTCGTACATGTCTCTTTTATCTTGGCATCTAGAATTCTCACTGGTCACTCCTCATAAGTCAAAGATTCAACGTGCTCTAGTTCATAGCTGAGATACGTGAAAGACATTATGTACATAGGATAACTCCAATAGTAAAGCTAAACGATAAGTGACTTCACTGACACGGTCCACAATCTCATATGATCTAATGTATTAGACTAAGCTTACCCCTTCTACCAAATCTCATGACTCCTTTAGTGGGAGAGACCCGCAAAAGGACTCTATCACCCACCTCATAACCATCAGAATGTCTGTTCAGATATGCATAGCTCTTCTATCATTCTTTGGTGGCTCTCATATAGTTTTTACCTTTCCATCTCCTCAATCATCTTGGGTCCTAACATGACTGTCTCGCTAATGGTGTTCCAACATAAGGGACTATGACTCTTCCTTTTGTACAAGGCTTCAAAAAGTGCCATCTTGATACTGACATGATAACTATTGTTGTAAGAGAATTCGATCAAATCTAGATGATTTTCCCAACTTCCGTAGCACACACTCTCAAAGCATGTCTTCTTAAGTTTGAATGTTTCTCTCGGTCTGACCATCTATAATTGAGTGAAAAGCTATACTCATCTTTAATTGATTACTAAAGGCAGCTTACAAATTTTATTAAAGTGTGACTAAAACTTGGAGTCTTGATCACACACAATGTCCTTAGGAACCCCATGAAGTCTCACCACATGCTTTTTGTAGCCATTGGCTAATTGCTCCATGCTTTATGTTTCCTTCATCAGAATAAATGCAACTGACTTAGTCAAATGATCCATAATGACCTAGATGGAATCATATCTACTATGTGTCCTCTGAAGTTCAACAATGAAAATTATTGATATGTTGTCCCACTTCCACTTAGGAGCTTCCAATGGTTATGCTACCTCTGCCAGTCCTTTGTGTTTAATCTTAACCTTATAACAAGTTAGACATCAACAAATAAACTTTGCTACTTCCTACATCATGCAGGGCCAACAATATGCCCTATTTAAATCCTTGTATAATTTGTCCCCTCTAGGGTGAATAGATTAATGTGTGTAATTTCCTTCCTCAAGGATACTCTTCTTGAGCTCCACACAACCCTATGGTACATACCAGCTACCATGGCATCTTATGCTGCCATTCTTGTGGATATGGAATCCTACACCTCTACCATTCACAATACCTACCTAAATTCTCTTAAGCCTGACATCACCCACTTATTTAGCTTTAGATATCCTCGAAGAATGAAGGTGTGATGATGAGTGTACTCATTCTTACCTCCATACTTCTAACTACAATATCTTTGACCTCCATCTTCTTTATCTCTTGGCATAATATATCAAAAAAATGATCATGGCCAACAAATGTGATATCTTTCAACTAAGTGAATTTGCAACCATATTAGCTTTACCCTCATGATAAGTCAATTCTAGGTCATAGTCCTTTACTAATTCCAACCACCTGCATTATCTCAGGTTCAACTCAAACTAAGTGAAAATGTACTTAATACTCTAATGGTCAGTGTAAAACTTGCACTGAACTCCATAGATAGTACCTTCAAATCTTAAGGGTAAACACTACCACAACAAGTTCTAAGTCATGCGTTGGATAGTTCTATTCATGCAGCTTTAGTTGTCATAAGACACAAGCCACCACTTTTCCATACTATATCAACACACAACTGAGCCCATACTTGGAAGCATCACTATATACTTGGAATCCATCAACCCCACGTGGCAATGTAAGCGCTAGGGGTGTTGTTCAACTCCTTAAAATATTCACCACACTTGCCGTCGCACTGAATTGGGTAGTCATATTAAAAAGGTGGGTCAATGGTCGAGCAATCTTAATAAAGTCTTCTATGAACTGAAGGTATTAACCACCCAACCCTAGAAGACAATGCATCTCCTTCACATAAGTGGATGTTCTCCATTCAAAAATAGCTTGAATCTTAGCATGATCCACTACCACACCATATTTGGAAATCACATGACTAAGAAAGGCCACTTGATCAAGACAAAACTCACACTTCGAGAGCTTGGTATATAGTTAGTATGCTTTGAGCATGGTCAAAGTCTACCTCAGGTGTTGCTCATGCTTCTCTACGTCACTAGAGTAGATAAGAATGTCATATATTAACACCATGATGAGTTGGTCCAAGAAAGGATGGAAGATCTAATTCATCAAGGACATGAAAGTTATAGGCACATTAGTGAGTCTTAAGGACATTACTATGAATTCATAATGGTCATACCTTGTCCAAGAAGTAGTCTTAGAAATGTCTTGCTCTATTATCCTCAACTGATGATAGCCTGATCGAATATTAATCTTTGAGAACACCATGGCTTCCTTGAGTTATTCATATAGATCATCAATCCTTGGTAGAGGATAACAATTCTTCATCATCACCTAGTTCAACCCTCCATAGTCAATGCACAGTCTGTGGCTACCATCTTTAGTCTTCATGAATAGCACCGCCACTTCCCATGGCTATATACTTGGATGTAGTTATCCTTTCTTTAACAGCTCTTCCAACTGAGCCTTGACCTCTTTCATTTCTATGGGTTTTATATAGTATAGAGCCTTAAATATTGATTCTTTGCCTCGCAAAACATCCACTATGAACTTAACCTCTGGAACTGACAGCATTCCTATAATTTCCTTAGGGAAAATCTCAAGAAACTCATGAACTACCACTATCTACTCTAATAGGGTCACCACTCCTTCGGTGTCTCTAACACTATACAAATAGAGGGGATACACCTTACGTACTAGGTTACTCAATGTAATTGCTAACACAATCTTTGCGGAGGGATTCAGTTCACACTTCTGATATGAAACCCTGCTACCCTTTAGTCCTCACAGAAATACATATTTTTGCATACTATCAATTAGAGCTTGGCACTTTCCTAGCATATTCATTCCGATAATTACATCGAAATCCCATAATTCCAACTCTTTGAGGTCCAATGAAAACTTATTCCCTCCTACTAACATCACAACCCCTTAGTACCACCTAGAACATGTGATCCTATAATAGAAGTGGAGATACTAATAGCAAGAGATAAGATGGCTATAATTACAAAAGCAAATGCTACAAAATAATGCAAAGTAATAGAGTCAAACAACAAATAGCAAAAAGATGAGAGAAGTAAGCATACCTATCACCACACTGCCCTAATGTTTTGCCTCCAACTGACTCATTAGGTTCAAGAGTCCTGGTGACGGAACTCCTAGTGGACTAGCTGATCCTTACCCTTACTAAAAAGGGTATGGCCTCGGACCTCTGGGCTAACTCGCTCAACTAGAAACACTTGTTGGCGATAGAGAAACTCTTAGTAACTAATGCTATGGTTGCTAAATAGATCCCGTGCTCTAAGCTTTGGTCCGGATCCTTTGGATACAACCACTATTGACTCAGGATTTTAGTGTCCCACCATGCCACACCCATGGCATACCACATTGTTGCCTATGCAGTTTACCTCTGGGTGATTTGACCCACACCTCTTATAGTGGTAGTGCCTTTCCTCAATATGACCCCTAAAGAAACCTCTCGATTGGGGTGTTATCCCCAAGCTCCGACCACACTTTGGTGATAAGTTACCACTAGTGAAAGACCTCTTATAGTCACCAAAATGCTAACAGCCCTCAAACTTCCTCTTGTCCCCCCGACTGAGCACTTCAAGCTTGAATAACTAGAGATGCCTTCAAAGCTTGCTTATACTTTTTGACCATGTCTAGTAGAGTGACTCCCACCAGCAACTTCTAGTATCATATCCCTAATCCAATCTTGAAGTGGTGAACTTGCATCACCTCCTTAGCTTCAACTTTTAGGGCGAACTGAACTGGGTCCATAAATTGATTGTAGAATCCACGATGGACATACCCATCTACTAAAGCACCATGACCTCATCATACTTCTTCATCTGCAAGTGAGTTGAGTATAATCTAGCTCACAATGCCTATAAAAATAGTCCTTGGTTTATAGATTCCATACCCCTACACTCAATACTCCGCCACCAAGCATCTTCCCTTCCTCTAAGGTAGTAGATAGCCAAGTCAACCCTTTTGTCCCCTGAATAACTATAGGTTATAAAAGTCTTCTCCATATTTTAGACCCACCATTCCATAATATTGAGGTCCTCCTAACCTTCGAAGATCGGAAGGTGATGAAGCCCATCCTACCTTAGCTAGTGTGATTGCAAGCACTCATAGAGGTTGAAATGCTCAAATCTAGCCCTTCCTATATGCTCTAAAGGTTTCAATAAAGGCTTCGATGCATTCATAGTAGTGGTTAGCAGCCATCACATCTAAACAACTAAAAGAAGTTAGGCTAACATGTAGGCTACCAAGTACTAAGACTTGCACAAACAAAAACAAGTTAACTACAACACATTCCTAACCCAACTCTCACTCAATAACATCGGTGTTTGAGATAATCAAGGTTTATTAGAAAATCAAGAAAATAAATTAAATCCAAGGCCACCTGTAGAGTAGAATGGCCTTAGTAAAAATCTTATGATATCAAATATAAAAATTTTTAAAGATGGAAAAACTTTAGGAATAATCCAAATGTCAACCTATGGTATCAAATCAGTTATCAATGAAGGCGATATGCTTTTAAGAAAAACACCTTGATACAAACCTATAGTAACAGCTTAATAATTTTTGAAAGTAACGTATTTTGAATAAAATGCTCTAATACTAAACTGTAACACCCCTATTTTTCACTACTAAAAAATTTCATTAAATGTATGATACAGAAACATAAAACACTTTGAAAAATGGGGTGTTACCACCATACATAACACAGGCTAGACATCTACTACCTCCTCATATCATATACAAGGCTAAACCAAAAAAAACACTAAAACACTAGAGTGTGTAATGAAAATTTAATTAAAACTCATTTCCAAAATTTTTACAATAATGACCCTAAAATGCTCTATTTAAATAGTTACATGTACACATTAAAGTATAAAATTTCAAAACATAGGTAAGGGCACATCGCTAAAAACAAATGTTGTGGTCCTCCATCAACCCCATCAAGACCTTCCACATGTCCTCGCTCACAACCCCAACCCAATAGAGGTAGTCCTAGTCAACTATTCATCCACAAGTCAAGCGGTTTCCCTAAACCAATCGATATGTTTGGTCGAGGAACTAAATTTGGATAAAATGACAAACCATTTGATCAGTTTATAGAACCATTAGATGAACTTGATTGAAAAACTCATTAAACATCATTTCCAGAATGATTTCAAATAAATTTTCATTCCAAATTAATCATAGCATTGAATTAAAATCAAAGACCCAAATTTTATCAAAATAATCATCCATCGATTACATAAAAGTGTAAGGCATTACAAAAAATTTAATATCCCTTTACATATAGTGAAGAAAGAGGAACTAAAGTAAATATTAAGAAGAAGAGAAAATTGAATCTAATAGGAAGAATAATGGTCAGGAACTTTGGCTCTATGTTGGAATAAGAAAAATAATGAGAGGAAATAAGTCCTCCACACTTAGCAAGGTACGCCAAAGGAAGAAGAGAGGAAGGAATACCAAGATTTTAGGTGGTATAAGGATCAAATTTTGTGGCCAAGAGGAAATGACTAGTTCTTCATACCAAAAGAAAGGGAAAGTAGAACACCCAACACATAAAAATTTTTAAGGGATAGCAAGTGAAGATAGGTTTAATGAGTGTAAGGAAAAGAAAGAATCAAATAACGAGAGTTATAAATAACTACTAGTCAATAAGAAAGGAAGGGGAGAGAGGATAGGAAGTTGACTTCTAAAAGTGGAGCAAAGTGTTGTATATAAATGTGTAGGAGAAACACATGATGTAGTATGGGGTACGAGAGTTAAAGTTAAGCAAGATAACACTAAGATAGAGAAGTGATAGGGTGAGATGTTCTACTCAAGCCAGAGGTAAGAAGAGAAAGGGAAAGGTGGTAGGTGAGGAGAATGTACCTCAAAATACTTTTTTAGGGAATTTATTATTTTTAAATAAAATCACATAAAGATAAAATTAATATGAAAATAATCCCAAAGGATAGAAGTAAGATAACTAGTATAAATATACTCAAATTAGGAGTTTTTATAAAAATTGAAGTAGAATCAAAGTGAAACAAAGAAGGATTCTGGAATCGCAACCTAACTAGTCAATAGGTTTGAGAAACCTGTTGGCCGATTATGCAAGAAATGAAAATGAGGATCGCTAGATGTACCAGCTAACTCTTTTGGGTAACCAGACAATTGGTATCAATGGAATCCCACATGTTTTCCCAAATTCCAAGCCCTTTATAAAACTAAAATAATTTTATTTTTTACCAACATAATTATAAACATATTTTTGATGAATTTCAACACTATAGCTTTAAAAGAGACTTAGTCCCTGAAGTCTACAAAATAAAGCATTGATGTAATCTTAAGAGTTTTCTGAAACTCTAGGCCTTAAGTAAAAAAAAGTACATACAAAACTTAAAGCACGTAAGAGGGCACTAACAACCCACAAAAGAGAACATGCTAAGCAAAGAAAGAAATTAACCAACGGTCAACAATAGGGTAAAAGTTCAAGAACTACCTAAAGGAACATCTACATCACACTCTAAGAGATCTACCTTAGACTCGCCAAACTTGGCATCTCGTTGTTGGGTAAGGGTCTCTTGAGCACTACCTCTTGCATAAGCACACTTGAACAACATGTGTCCCAATATGCCACAATCATGGCATTGAACCTTGTGGACTTAACAACCAACTCTTGAATGGTCCTTGCCACATTGCTTACAGTAGAAGTGCCTTATATGGTGGCGGGTAGGACACAAGGTTCCACAAATAGGTGTAGGATCTAAGAGCCTTCTTTATGTTACCAGGTCATCCATCATCCACCACTTTCCTTTTGACCCTTGGACCAAACTTCCTCATCTGAATCAACCTCCTTTTTCTCCTAACACCCTGAGTATGTAGCCATCCTATCCATAGTTTGCTCAATGTGTTAAAGTAAGGCTTCATCCTCCATTGGGTTCTTAAGAAGTAAAGGTTAGGTTAGAGGTTAGTTGACCAACACAAGTTAGTATAAATAAGGAGCACATAATCTTGTAAGCACATATGGTACATCTAATCACATAATTAAAAGCTGACACCCCAACAAAAATAAATGCTTGCTCACAAACTAGTCGGTTCACTACTCATACTAAGTTGGAGATATTCATTTTGCAAAGCAACTTTGGGCTTTGAAACCAAATGCCCTTATACCAATCTGTGGTATGAGTTCAAAATATGAAAAAGTTAAGGGATTTAAAAAAAAGCTCTGATATTAAATTGTAACACCCCCAATTTTTCAAACAAAATTTTTTTTCTCTTTAATATAAAGTGGAAGAAAATATAGAAAATTGGGAGGTGTTACCACCACACCAACCATAAGAGAGGTGTGGTCATCCACCTAACCCATGCTTGATGTAAGGCTAAAACATTCAACCAAAACATGGACAAGAATAAGAGATAGCACAAGAGAGATAAAAGAGAGAAATAGAAGAGAAAGAAATATGGTATAATATGAATAGTTTACAAATCAAATACAAGAACAAAGTAAAGAGACAAAGTCACAAAAAAATAAGAGAAGCTAAATATTCCCTTAAGAAAATCCTTATAGAGGCTCACAACAAGTTGATCAAACCTACAAAACATTACCTACTCAAAGAACCAAAGCCAGATCATCATAGTGACCACACAAGGTAGTATCAATATGGTGAAGTACAAGTAAAGCAAGTCTATTTTATAGTATGGAAAGGAAATTAGGTTGATCCTTGAATTCACATAACAACATGGTGATATCATGTCGATACAAATCAAATATAGTGAGGCATGCTTGCATAGAAATCATGGAATTATAAAGATGAAAGAATGCATCATAATCCATATAATGCAAACCATATTAGATTCACTCTTTTAGTGCCCATACAATTCACAATATATTCCATACATAACCAATTGTTTGTATTATCAAACACATCATAAGACTAATTGGGTGTTTGAAAGTGTTCACACCAAACACCTCATAAGGCATAAGCCACAAGTTGGGTGTTTTACTATAACATCCCAAATTTTTAAAAACTAAAATTTGAAGGTTGAACCTCTGGCCAGCCGAACCTCCCCTCCCTCCTCTCTTCTCCTCCTTCTTTCCCACATGGCCCAACTTCTTCCTTCCTACTCCTTCTTTTTCTCCCACACGGGCTAGCTCACTTATTTCTTTTTCTTTTCTTTCCCTAGCATGGCTCATACCCCCCTTCTCTTTCTTCCTCATCTTCATCCTACATCAAACAACACCTGAACCCCCTTCACATGCCCTTCTTCCCCCTACAACCCTACAAGCCATCGTACATCTCCCCCTCTATCTAACTAGACCACATGCACCATTGCCCCCAATCATCCCTTTATTTTCCCTTTTTATTCATGTAGCCTCCTTGTCTCCTCAACACATGCCCCCTTCCTTCCATTTTTCCCCTACCTCACTACTCTACTATGCCTATAATTCCACATGTACACTACATCTTTTTTTCTTCTCCCCTAACTCGTTTCTCCCTTATACTCAACTCTCTCCCCTAGCCTCTCTTCTATTTTTCTCCCTTATTCTCTTACCCTTATTTTTCTCCTTTGACACTCCCCATAGCTTCCTTTTTCATCTCTACTGCCAACCCAATCTTAATGCCATCAACTCCTCCACCTTACATTCTCCCTTACACCACCCGAAGCAATTATCATTAGCCTACCCCTATAGCCAGCCTCTCTTCTCTTTTCCCCCCCTTTAACACCCCTACAACCGCTACCCTTAGCCACCTCTTCCCCTCCTATTCCACCACCACTATAGCTTCCCCAGCTACCTACCACTACCTCAACCTCCACTCCTACATCATCACCTATGACCACCCCAGCATCGGCTTACCTTTTTCCCTTCTCTTTCTCTTCTTCTCCTTTTCCTCTTCTTCTTCCCTTCTCTGCACCTTCCTCTTATATACCACATCATAGTCTCCACTACTAGCCACCTTCAGGGAACCTACACCACGACCTTCAATTACTAGCCACCTCCCACCTCACCCCTGCACCCAATAACCAAAACCCCCACCTCCCACCATTTTCCATAACCTTAGCTGAACCAACATCCTTCATCCATTCTATATGGCTCACATTGTGCAATAAACATGAGTTATGCTATGCATTTTTATATATTTTTGGATAATATGAAGGTATAAAGGTAGTTTGATAATGTTATATTTAATAACTATTTTTTATGCAAATTCTTTTTTTCATTTATCTAATATTAATATTATATTTGTGATATTATTTTTAGGTACAAAATTTTAATAAAAAAGGACTAAGAATTTTTAACCAGATACTAATAATGTTTGGTTTTTGCTGGAAATAAGGTAATCATTATACCCTATTAAAATATTTAGATTATCGAATGTTATCATATTAGGGTTTTCCACACCTGATTTGTGTGGATATACTGTGTTACAAATAATCCCATCATTATTAATGTTATCTTGGAAAATGGAAAATGAATGCATGTTATATTATATATGGTGTGATGCATGTGAAAGGGTGATTAAGATGGGGTATAATGTTTGATGATGGATGTTATGTGTATATAAAATTTTAGGTTGAGTATGTTTGGACACTTGTGGATAAATAATACTACTATGAGCCCTAGGGGTAATTTGTTCATTTGGACAAATCATGATATTTAACCCTAACCGGGATACCTAATATGTCATAAATGTTGCTGAGATTGGAGTTAGGAGTTTTTTATATTATAAATTCATGTGTTAGTAGGAATATCAATATTTTACGGCCTAGGGGTATTTTGGTAATTTTAATGTGTGGTGGTGATCATCTTAATAAATATGCATGCTAAGTGTCATGTGGTTTTGAGAATAATAATAAAGGTTTGTGGCATTAAAAATAAATGTTTATTCATGATTATTAATATTATATGACCTAGGGGCATTATGGTAATTTTTAATGTACAATGGGGGTTATGCTAATAAATATGCACGATGAGTAAGAATTAGTGATAAGTATAATAATAGAGCTTTGTGGTGTTAGCAATGCATGTTTAGGCATGATTAGTAATATTATATGATCTAGGGGCATTTTGGTAATTTTACTTGTGCAATGGGGGGTTATCGAAATAAATATGCATGATAAGTAATAATTAATGCCAAGTATCAAAATAGGGGTGTGTGGTGTCAGTGACATATGTTTAGGCAAGAATAATAATAATATACAACTTAGAGGTGTTTTGGTAATTTTACAAAAACTAGGGGGATTAATCAAATAGACATGCATGACAAATGTTAATTAATGTTAAATATGAGGATAAGGGTTATTTGTTTTTGTATTAACTAATTCAGCATGATAATTAATGCTATAGGGTCTAGGGGTAATTTGGTAATTTTAGCTATAATATGGTTATTAGTATAATAAACTTGTATGATAAGCATTAATTGATGTTAAATAGGAGAATAGGGGTTTGTCGTCTTACTGTCACCTATTCCTGCATGATTATGAGTATTATAGGATCAAGGGGTATTTTGGTAATTTAGAGTGTACCTTGATGAATACATTAATGAATATGCATGATATTTGATGACTGTTTTCAAGCATGAATATAGGGGCCTTGCTATATTAGATGTTCATTTCCCAGCATAATTATTACTATTGCATAGTTTAGGGGTAGATGGTAAATTGGGGTATGATATAATGTTATTCTCATAATCATGTAGGAAGTCATTAATTGTTAATTAAGCATGATAGTTTATGTTTGGTTGTTCTAATAGCGTAGGCTTTTATGTGTAAAACGGCTATTTAGTGTATCAAATAACTTAACTTCATGGTGAATAATTTAATTATGGTGTATTATCCTTTTAATGGCATGCTGATAAAATAAAATGGAATTTGTGATGGAAATGGATGGTAAAGAGGTAACCTTAACCTTAGGAGTATTTTGGTCAGTTTAACCTAAAGTGTCTAAGTGTGAGTATTTGAGCCAGGAGGGCCCTAGTGGACTGCTTATGTTGGTATTGACAATGATCTTGATTTTAGTTACTTCATGATGTTGGAAATAAATAAAAATAACTAAATATGATGGAATGATTTCATGTGATTAATGTGTGCTTTCCGTGGTTACCCTAATAAAATACTAATACTTAAAGTGAAATACTTTGAGATAAAAAATGATGGCTCTTTAAGGTTGCTACAATAAAGGTGTGGTTTAGCCCACAATTATTCTAGATTTTGCTGGTGTACCTTAGTACCCCAGCCAGGCCCTAAATTTTACCATGTTTAGCTCTATGTACCTAAGTATGGGGTATGCATACTCATGGATAAGGTATCCTTGTTGTTAGGGCATTGTGTTTCTTCATGTACCAATGTGACTGGGGTACCTTTGCATCCTTGGATTGATGCTCAATAGGATATTGTGCTACCCTTATACTCTAGCATGACTAGAGTACCTCAGTAGCTCCTACTTTGTAATCTCCACCTCAAGTAAATAAAAATAAATTTGTTTGATAATTAAATAGAAATGATTATGAGGATATTTCGATAGTAGCCTTTGAGCTTACCTATATTTTGGTAGCAGCCTTTGAGCCTACTTGTATTTCAGTAGCAGCTCTTGAGCCTACCTATATTTTGATAGTAGCCTTTGAGCCTACTTCTATATCAATAGCAGCCTTTGAGCCTACTTGTATTTCAGTAGCAGCTCTTGAGCCTAACTGTATTTTGATAGTATCCTTTGAGCCTACCTATATTTCAATAACAGCCTCTGAACCTACCTATATTTCAGTAGTAGCCTTTGAGCCTACTTGTAATTTAGTAGTAGCTTTTGTGTCTACCTATGATGGATTGTGTATTATATAGTAATGATGGGCCTACCTTTGAATTGAGTGGGTTGTTATATTATCAAAGATTATATGGCTCTAATTATACTACAAAGAGTATCACTTGGATAATCCATGGGTATGTATCAATTATTTCCGGGTGAATGAGTATTTGTAGTATATGATATTTAAGCATGTGTTTATATGAACTATTATCACATTTTAGTTAATAAATGCAGAACTAAATGTTTTGCATGAATGATGTGTTGCATGTGGGCATTACACATTATTTTCCTACAATGAGTTACTTACTACCATAGTACTAAAGGGTTCATTTCTTGAGCCCCTACTTATTAAATGGCTAATGAACTTTGTAGGTTACCTCACAAGCTCTTTCTAATGAGTATTCTTTGGGATGAGATCATAGGGTTATCCAAGATTCACTCTGGCATTCAAACTGAGATTTTTCTATATTTGTCCTTATAATCTTTTGTATTTCTATTCCACTAACAATCATTTTGTAACCACAATTAGTGGGAATTCTTTGGAAGGTGGGTTAACCTTCCTAGTTATTGTGATACTCTATTTTATAATTTTATTATTTGAATATAAGTAAAGTATGTTTTAGCCTTAGCAGTTAAGAATAGAATGATCGAGGAAAACCGATCTAGTACTAAGTGTGGCGGTAGTACGTAAAAATTTATTGTCTTCGCTTCCGCTTATAATGTTTAAAAGCAAAAAATTTCAATAATAAAGTTTGAGGCTATTATATTTGTAGTACTCAAACAAAGCACCTCATATCAATTATCAAATACCAACATGATGATTGCATATATCACAAGCACAAATAAATCATAGTATTATTATTACCCATTACTATCATTATTTTATTACCAAGCGATATCACAAGTAAAAAAATTCACTTTCCTTAATAACCAAATAGGATTACCAATCACTAATGTTCACACATTACAAGGCATACAAACCGGTCCTTCGGGTGCTTAGAAATAACATCAAGCTTATTCGTACATGACATCACAGTGTTAATTGGATAAATATTAAATCTAAGCTTAAGATTATTTGAAATCATGATTAAATAGTTGTAATTATATGGAAGAATTATCAAAAAAGGCCCAAGAGAATATCAACACTTAACAACAAATTAGGTATTATTCAGTCAGAGTAGTCACTTGGTCTAGTCGTACTAGACTTAAACCAAAACATCACTAGAAAACTAATCGACTAGTTGGCCTCACCGATCGGTTATTCATAGGAACCAGCCAAATGGTTTGGTCTAATAGTTTATGGGTCTAAGTGGAGACCAACCTATTTTTGTCTAAAGGGAAATCAGTCAATGAGTTTGAGTAACTGATGGACTGGTTATGGAAACAAGTTAACTTGTTTGATTAAACTAGTCGATGGATTTAAGCAGAGACAAACCATGTTGGTCTACATGGAAAACAGTCGATAGGTTTGACAAAAACCGATAGATTAGTTTATTAAATCAATCAACTGATCTCGCAACCAATTGTTCTAAAACTTCAAACTATTTGACTACTTGCAAAACAAGTCAATTGGTTTGATGAACCAATCAACTAGTCTGGTAAAACACTGACCAAACTTGTAAAACACACATCAAAATTCACCAAACTTTACCATATTAATCATAACATGCTTCTATGTCAAAACATGTATACAAATACATGTTGCACATATGGAATCACATGGATATATGGTAATGTACATATATAAACAAATCATGCTCAAAAAACCCATTTTGTGCTTAAAATCAGAGAACTACAACAACACTAACTTGTGAAGAATCATACCACATGCTCATACCATGAAACACAAGTATATCATACTCATTTAGGTACTAAAGACATGGAACTCGGACATACCATGGAAACATAATCATGTTAAAGATAAGAATGTCTTACATCAAAATAACTTAAGCAAGCTCACATGGTAAAAAACAAGGGCAACTTAATAAGAGTTATAAGAATGTTGAAGTCAAGCTTTATGATATCAGATTCAACACCAGTCATTCATGCATATCATAAACTCATCAAAAATCATGAAAGACCACATACTACTAACTCAAATATCATACAATTCATAGCTAGAATCAATTAAGCATATAGGTATGCTTGATAAATAGAACCCTTATAATGTGATTACTACGTTAACTTATGATGAGAATAAATGATTCACTCTTATTATAATACCCAAAATTTTAGGACTAGAAAATTTTACTTTTAAGACAATGCGAAAGTGATTAAAAAAAAACCGGGTAATGTTATTATTACATTGACAATGAGAGAGGTGTGATCATCACCTAACTGATGCTTGATGTAACGCAAAACAAAAAAAAAGAAAAAAAAAAGAATGCATGTTCATAATATTAATGTGACAATGCAAAGAAATAAAGACTAGAACCATATCATAGATATGAATGAACTTGATAGTCTACAAAATCAAATACATGAATTTGAAAACAGAGTTTAAATAACCAAAAATACAAACTATCCTAATGTAGTGGGTAAAATACTAATAATCGATTAGCCTAATTCCTTGGAACGACCATAAACATCAAACCCCAAGAAATAACCCACTAATGACCCAGGTTATCACCCTGAGTATACTCTAATTGAGAGTTGTAACCCTACAAATCATCCTCTACTCCCAGGATAAGAAGCTAGATCATCATAGTGAATACATAAGTGCGTATCAGTAAGGTGAAGCATTGGTATAACATACTACCTAAAACATGGAAGGCACATGTAGCATATTGAACTCACATAATAGCATGTTGATATTTTCCCAATACAAATTAAATAAAACATAGCATGCTTGCATGGAATTTATGGAAGTATAGAAATACAACTTGTGTAAAATGTAAACCATATAAGAATTCATCTTTTAGTGACAACACAATTTCTAGTTCGTAAGATAGTTCTTTGACCAAACCCAATTCTCCACCATGAGCAAAAGTCATGGTAGATCAAGATAACCACAAAGGGATACCACACCTATAACACACGGTCATGACACATTGAAGGGGCTTCCTTTGGGCATGCCACACCCATCACAAATTGAGAGCACCTGCCCCAAAAATTAGGATACCATACCCACCACACATGGTCTAAGAACACCAAGGGAGCTTATACTGGGATACCTCACCCACCACACCTTGAATATTTCTATCATGAGGGCTAAAAATTTGGGATACCACACCCGCCTAAGCAATAGCCAATACAAAGTGATAGGGGTCCTATACTAGGATACCTCACCCACTTGTAATGGATAATGATACCATGCCAGCTTTCCATAGTATAATCCTATACCTTAAAGATATGTGTATACCCCTTATCAACGCAACTTGGTAGAGCAGAAAATAAGAAATGAGTAAAAGATATAAACTAAGGGTATCCCACCCACTAACTCCCAATAGCTACCTTGAGAACCAGATGACAAGGCTCAAATGAAATCTTAAACCATTAATTTATGTATACATGATATCACATTTGACAACAAGCCCACACATAACAAAATTGGGTGTTTCAAAGTGATAACACCAAACACAATTAAAATCCCATATTTAACAAATCAGGTGTTTCCATGTAATAACACCAAACACA
This sequence comes from Tamarix chinensis, assembly GCA_030549775.1. Lineage (NCBI taxonomy): Eukaryota > Viridiplantae > Streptophyta > Magnoliopsida > Caryophyllales > Tamaricaceae > Tamarix > Tamarix chinensis. The sequence continues at coordinate 44,793,086 of CM060175.1, forward strand.
TCACATGGCATTAAAGCCACCAATTGGGTGGTTAAAGATGAAACTAAACTTAACATAAGGTATAAAAGCCAACAATTGGGTATTTAGAGATAACATAAAACTCACATACTAATTGGGTGTTTAAGGATAACACCAAAAGTACGTTTTAAATACCATCATATTAGTTCACATTAACTTAGGTCAGTTATGGTTGAAATCATAATTACAATGTTGTAAATACATAGAAGAATCAACACAAAATGCCTAAGAGAAACACAACAAATCATAACAAAATAGGTGGCTTCCAATCAGACAAATCGATTGGTCTTTAAACCAGTTGATTATTCTAGTAGTACCAAACTTGGACTAAAATAAAAACCAAAGCACCAATTGACTAGTTGGCCTCAATAGCCGACTGTTCATGAGAACCACTCAACTTGTTTGGTCCAACCAATAGATGGGTCTAATCAAAGAGAAATCATTCTAGCTAGTATAAAAAACTAATCAATAGGTTTGACCACCAATCGGCTGGTCATAACAACCATTTAACTAATTTAGTTTAACTAGTTGATGGGTCTAAGTAAAAACCAAACCACATTGGTATGTAAGTAAACCAGATGATGGGTTTGACTAACTGATTGACTATTCATCAACATCAATTGACTAGTTTACCAAAACAATTGACTATTCTAGTGAGCAAAAGATCCAAAACTCCAAACCATTAGATTGCTTGCAAAACTAGTCAATTTGCTTGAGAAATTGATTGATTGGTCTTTGTAAAATACAACCTAAACTTACGAAATACACACAAAAATTTACTACACTTATTAATCCTAACATACTTCTATGTCAAAACACACATAAAAATATGTGGTAACATAAAACTAATTATGTTAAAGATAAAAATGCCTTACTCTGAAGCAATTCTTCTAACACAAAACTCCTACCAGATGGCCTATCTAGGAGAACTTTATTTTGTAAGAGAATCAAAGTAAAAAAGCATTAAAAATCACCTTCCAAAACTTCATTAAAGCCAAGAAAATCAGAAGAATGAGAGAAACACAAAGCACCATCTTTAGATTCAAAATAAGGAGTGAAAAAGAGAAATTGAATTCTGCAACTTTTTTCAACCTTAATTTTTCCTTGCTTATGGAAAGTAAGAGAGAACTAACACCAAGATTAGAAGAAAAAAAAAAGAAAATAATGCTTGCACAATTCAAAGGAGAAACCCAAAGAGGTTCTCTATTTTTCTCTGCAAAAGGAAAAAGAGAGGAAAAATGGAAAGGTGTTTAACACATAGTGATATTTTCACAAGAATAAGGGAGAAGAGAGCAAGAACACGAATCTCGAATGAAGATAGAAATTGGTCGACATCCTTAGGGAAGGAGGAATAAGACAGGTGAGGTTGAGTGTGGGTAAGATAAGAAGTGAAAGATGACTTCATGGGGTGCTAAGGGATTGTGTGTAGTGATAGATGGGCATGAAAGTGGGTTGGCTAGTCAAGGGAAAGTCCCTAAAGTCAATAAATGCTGCCCCACCTACCAGAAGAGAGAAGGAGAGGTGAGGGAAAAAGAAGAAGGGAGGCTTGCCTCCAAAAGTGAAGTTTTGGGAAACTTTTGCTAATTAAATTCATGTAATGGTTCAATTAATATGAAAATTGTATCAAAACACTAAAACATGCTTATTATCATACTTGAATTCAAATAAGAAGTTTTCATAATCATTAGAGATAAATTCGAATCAAAATAAGAAATGGATATGAAATCGTAGGCAAATCCATTGATTGATTTAGGTAAACTAGTTGACTAGTTTGTCGAGAATGAGTATAAATTTTCCTAGCACACCAGTCGATCAATTATGTAAACTAGTTGATTTGTACAATTGAAATTCACATTTTTATTAGAATTTCAAGCCCATTTAAAAACCAAAACTCATTTATTTTATATCAACATAATTCTAAATTCAATTTGAAGGATTTTGGGGCAGGGTATTATACTTATGACCAAAGCTCCATATGATGTCGCATCTCATACTTGCAACCATCAATATTTACAATGCATATCTTAATATATCACATATATAGCTAAAACTCAGAGGTGATAAATTTTGGGGTGTTACAATTTACTTTCGCTGTAAAATAGAATTTATTAGTAGTAAAAATTATGGCATTACATTTAGGATGGGGTATTAAATTTTTTTTAAGAAAAAAATACTACATAATCCATTTAGTAACACTAACACATAACACAAAAAGGCAAAAAGTATGAGATAGATGGGCCCACCACTCAAAAATTCAGACAATCCTCTAGCTCGTGTGACATGTAGGATCATTCATGTTTTCTGATATTTGTTGATTTGATCTAATGTCCAAACCAATCCGATCTAAAAAATAAAATAACTAATTCAAGATTTTTTTTCAAAGCAAACAACTGATACAGTCAATAAAATGGATATCCAATCTGACAAATATAAATAATATCTAAATTGATAAATTAGATATATATATATATATATATATATATATATATATACACTCTAAATACTATTTATTTTTTAAAAACTTTTAGCATATATAAGAATGTATACGTGAGTGTGTATTGTAAATAAATTTAATCCTTTTTAAGCACTATTTTAATTAAATATTTAAATATTATCCAAATTTTTGGATTACTAATTGAATATAAATTGAATATTTAAATTATGTCATTAGATTATATAATTTCAAATTAACTTAATTTATTATTTTTAATAGAATAATTTTTTATCCGATAAACTTATTTGTGTTTTTTTTTAATTTAGCTATTTGATAAGTTACTTATTATATATTCTAAATTTTAACATTTTTAATATTTTTAATAATTAAACTATTATATTAAATATTTAACAATTAAATATTAAAAGTATCGGATATTTAATCCGTTAACGAGCCCACTAGCATAAGTGCTGGCCCAAAGTGTGCAAGTGGTGCGCGCACGTTCGAAAGTTACTGAGTTTTGCCCGCTTAGTCTGCTTAGACTCATCGTTTCCTACCAATACAATACCCAATTTTTATACAACCTTTGCGATGCTTAGTTTTCTTTGAGGGCTTGTTTGGTACAGGGATAACAGGGGTGGAAAAATTTTCCCTCTATTTTATACTCTTATATTAAGTATTTAATAATAATAAATATATTTTTAATAAAATACCTATTTTAGATTAAATTAAAATTAAAAATTGGTATTTATTAGAATAAAAATATTTAATTTTAAATAAATTATATAAGATATATAAAATATGAGGATAATTTTTCCATCCCTATTACTCCCATACCAAACGAGCACTTATTTATTTTTATTTTTTCTTTTCAATATCGGTGTACATTAAATTTGAGACAGTTGAAATTTACAGTTGTGTTGCTTTTTCTTTGTGCAATATAGGTGCTCTAACAGCACTCAGTTACTAACAGGAACCAACGATGTATGTTCATGCATGTATCTACGAGGCAGAAGGAGCTTAAAAGAAACAACCTGCTGATGCATATAGGATTAGAATCCTTGTTCCGGCTGAATATAAAGTATATAAGACAATATAATGGAGCTACCTTAGCTGCCAGGAATTATAATACGAGTCGTGCGAAGAGGGGCCCGCGAGAGCGGAGGGAGGGGGAGGGTATGACTGAGGTCACGCACTCTCTGAGCAGCACGAAGGACAGCGACTCCAATGCTTAATAATATCCAAACACATGGTGCAGCAGGGAGAAAGAGAGGGGTAACGATAGCTTGAAAAAGCAAGAAGAAGCACATGGTGCATGTAAAAGGGGTAGTGAAAAGGAAAAGCCTTTACATCTCTTTTTGGCTTTCCCCGTCTCTCTCTTCTTTTAACCTCTTATATACGTTGTGGTGGTAGGACTTAGGATGGGAGATATGAAAGTTGACTGTAGATAGAAGTAACAGTGCAAAGAGTTAATTAAAAAAGAAAAAAGAGAGAGAGAGCAAGAGATACAGTGGCCAGTGGCGCACACATATATTTTATCTCAATACAATATATATATATATATATATAAACGTTAGAGGGCTTATAATTATTGAGGCCATGAATTTGGTCTCTGCATAAAACGGAAAGATGCCACGCTTTGGTTCTGAACCACACTGTCATGTGGCTCCAGATTCCCACGACTCCAATGACTGATGACTGGGACCTGTGCAATACTACGACGCCCGCTCAAGTCCACAGGCATCTAATTGATAAAGTAATTAAAAATATAAATTTTAAATTTATTTTTATGAAATATATAATTATTTTTGAATATTTTACAAATGTATAAATGGTTCCGTTTTGTTATTATGGAAATATAATACTTTTAAAATTAGATATGTTAATATTTTTTCTATTTTATATAATTATTATTATTTTATGTATTAAGGATTTTATAAAGTATAAATATATTAATCCATAATTGTGGTTCATATTAAATTAGATAAAGTTTGACCATAAATAATATTTAGTTTGGTCTAATGTTAGCAAAATTAGTCTAACTATCTCTTTCCCTAATTCTTGATGATAGAAATAACGGTTATGCACATGTGTATATAGATAACATGTGCATGGCACATGCATGATAAGATGTGGAGGCAAATTCATTAAATGAATGTTTTGAAATTAAAAAGTTTGTTAACAAGCATACAAAATAGGCATGCACATCGGATGACATATGTGATGTGCACTTGGGTTGGGGAAAAAAAATCCACCCTTCCATTATCAATTACACTTACACCAACAAGGAAGAGGTATCACTGGGTTAAATTAATTCCTCCAATTTTTAAGCATTTTTGGTAAGGATAATTAAGAAATGTCCCTATTATCAATCTTTTTATATACACACACACCATCAAGTGGAAGAGAAAAAGTTATAGAACCATCCACTCAGTTTGCATTTCGATCATTGCCTTTACTTGCTAGAGTTATCAATCTAATCAATGGATGAAGGTATATAAATATATATATTATATGTGTATTGTATTCTAAATTTTAGTTCCACATTTAATATTTATTTTATGCATTGAGGGTTTCACATAAATATAGATTGATTATGCATGAATTATTATATAGTATATGTTAATTATATGATTCATGCCTTGAAATTTGTCTAACAAGATACCTATAAGGTTTTATCTATTCGATAAATTTTTAATTTACTATTAATCCATTTATTAATGAAAATAAAAAAATTGTGTTGATAATAGTTTTCGTATTATTTTCCTTATTAGAAACATATTTAAAAAAAACTACTTTTCAAATAATATTTTTGTACAACTTGTCATTTTAAGGCAATAATAATAATGAAAAAGTTGTGATAAATGATAGTTCAAAATAGAAACATTTAATTTCTTCTTTCTTATAATTAAAATGTTGAAAACTTAAAGTTACATCAAAATCATCCTAACGAAAAATAATTTTTTGCATATAAACTAAATATTGCCAATACTATACAAACTAGTTTCATTTAAAGATGTTATTCAGAAGTGAGAATTTAACAAAGTAAGACTTTTGACTTATAGAAGGTTTCAAAAATTAATATTATTATTGTGACTTATAGAAGGTTTCAATACAATAAAATTAATATATATAGTTATTCTAATTATATCGAAATTTTCCTAACTTATAGAAGGTTTCAAAAATAGTTAATTAATAAATTATTAAGAAAAAATATATAAAAATGTCAAGACACCTAGGTCAACTTTTGACTATTCAACCTAATATTAGTATAAATCTAATTAAGGTCTACCAATGAAAGATCATACAAATCATAATTCTATCCATTTCTAACTCAATCTAAATTAATTCAAGCTTCCTTTGGTGAGTAAGGAAAGAGAAAGAAGGTTTAACATAAATACATGAGTGAAGATATTGTAGTTATATATGTAGAACAAATACCCATGAATATTTGATTCAATAGCAAGAGTTGTTTCTATTTAATTAATAAGTCTTAAATTTAAATTCATAGGATTATTAAAAGTGTTAGAATAACAATTCAAATAAAGTTAAATTTGAATTTATTTGATAGTTTTTGTCTTAGTAAATAATTATCGGTTCTTTTAAATTTATACTAAAATATAGAAATAATAGTGGCCATCATGATAGCAAAAAGTTTTCTTTTAAAGTTAAATAAAATTTGCTTCAAATTATCGAACAAAAAAGTTCGAATTGAGTTCGGGATAGTAAACGTGGTTGAAAATAAAACCTAAATGAAAAGCTACTATGCGTGCGCCAGCTAGCTGGCGAAGAGTTTGTTTGTGTTGGTAGTAGGTACGTACGTGTATGTGTGATTGTGTGTCTGGTTGCAGGTATTTGAGAGCGACGACTGCATTTCTGTCATTTAACCCCTTCCCCTCTCACAACCGCGGCACTGAAAAACATGGCGTCTGTCATATCTATCTTTACATTTAAAAGATCTTCAGTAAAAGCCAGTGAATAAAGCACAATCGTTCCCTCTCTCTCCCCATCCTTTTCACTCACACCGACTCATCGATCCGCCCTGGGATGCGAAAATTTTATATTTTTTCATGTCTTAAATTTTCACGTCCTGCAAATGAATTTTGTACATAAACATAGAGTTTGGAACGGTCATCGCCAGATATATGCACCAATTTTGCCCGACAAAGATTTAAAAATACTCCAGATCCAATATAAATTTTTTTATTCATTAGGGGTTGGTAGATATAAATACAAATTATTATATTATTTATAACACTCTAAATATATTATAATATTAAATAAAAAAATAATTTAAATATGATACCTAATAATTAATTTTTATCACCAGGTCAAATCGTATCTAATTTAAACACAATATACACTATTTCTAGTAAAAATAGTCTAAAACTTTGGACCTAAAAGTTTTGGCTCCTAAATATTAATTACTAATAAACTCCATACTTAATGATTCACCAAGAGTGGCAATTCATTACTATATAAAGGGGCAACTTTATCTAAAATAAGACAATTTCAACTCAACGGATACAAAGAAAAAAAAAAGAATATTCATTAGATTTGAATACAAATAAAAAATATTCATATTTATATTTTTATTCATATCCATACATGTTCACCTATTATATAATTACATTTTTATCTTCAATTTAAAATTAAATATTGTATTTTATTTCGGTTGAAATTGTTATTTTCTATTTTTGAAACCCTATCCTAGCCATTTTCTTTTCTCACTCAGGTTTGAGACCGAGTCTTGATCATCGTCCTCCCCTAAACCCAAACTCCTTCTCTCTTCAACTCCTCCATCCCTCCTTGATTACTTTTTATATGCCCTATGCCTTGTCATTTTTCATGTTGTGACTATTGTCTCCTCCATTCTTACTCCTTTGTTTGATTGGTTTCCATCATTGTTGCTCATTTGTTCGATTGGTTGTTATTTGTTAGTCATTAGCAACATGCAATTGCCACGCATCATTTGTTCATTGACATCTTTGCTCCTTATAAGGGCAAGGTTTCTTATCAATCAAATTTTGAGCTAGATTTACATTTTATTCTTGAATTTTCACAAAAAAATAATAATAAAGGATTCATAGCTTGATATGCTCGAACCTGTTAGGTTGGAAGTACGCCTACCAAAAAACCAAGGTAGCTTTTTTGATAGCATATACTCCATTAATTTAATTTTATATGAAGTATGAATTAGATAGTGTGGGATTAGCTACATAAGTCAAAATTGTCATCCATGAAGGCTATAGGTTCAAGGCTTAAGTAATGTTGTTGATATGGTAAGTTGTTTGAGTGAAATAGTTCATTATGGTATTTGACAAGTTGTTTGGTATGTATATTTGTAAGGAATTAAGTAAAATTTAAATGGGTAATGGGTTTATTCATTGCATAACATATTTGTTTGCTAGATATTCTTTATCGGGCAATTCAAATGGATAAATAGGTTATTTGTTGGATAATGGATATCCGATGAATATGGACATAGGTGTGTTAATTAATACCTATTTAGGTATGGATATAGATTTTGGTACAATTTTATTATAATATATAGATAGGGGCATGGAGATACTAGCTTAGAACATATCTCGTTTACACCCCTAACGACACAATTGCTAACCATACCCACTAACCATTGTGATTAATTATATCTTCTATTGCCTATCCACCAAGAAAGCAAAATCACCTCTATTGATTGCTTTCCTATTTACTTGTAATAGTTTCTTTCATTTGATAGAGTAATATTCTTAACTATTAAAGTTCTACTTATAGTAAATTAATGTTGAAATCATGATGATATAAGTTAATGTATATTAAAAACTTAAAATAATTTTTTACTTTTTCAAAATTCTTTATAATAAATTAAAATAAAATGAAAGAATATTTTTAAAGTTTATATAAAAAATAATGATGGATCAATAAAATTTTCTAGAAGGAATAATTAAGCTAAAAATAATTTATTTACAAAATAAAGGCATATGGTCGTCTATCATTATCTTTTTTACTTTTTCCAACATTTAAATGATATACCGTCATTAGCTACTTGCAATAACTTATTTATGCATTTAGAGTATTTTTATTTGGCTTGTAATATATATATATATTATATTTATAAAAAAAAAATATTACCACTTTTTTATGTAATTCATATGTTATATCCTTCTTAGCTACTTGCAGTATTCCTTAACCACTAAGAGATAAAGTAGCATACTTAGCCACTAGAAAATGTTTATTGCTTGTAACATTTTTATATTAAAAATTTACTAAAATATCACCATTATATTTTTTCCAACATTCAAATAATATATTTTTTTAATTACTTATAGTATCTTCTTTAGTCAATTAAATTAGGTTCCTCGATCAAATTATGTTGTTTTATATTTATAACATTTTAAATACGATCCTCAATCTATTGATCCATGGTCTAAAAGAGTAATACCAAATTTTGAATTACTCCTAATTGAAACTCTAAGTATAAACATGGTGTTTTATGTATAATTATTTATATAAATTATTGTAGATAATTTGTATTAAATGTATTAGTATTATTATGTAATAATATTGGTAATTTATTAGATCAATGGAATAAAATTTTATTAGAAATAGAATGTATGGACTGGTGATCATACGATCAATCAACTTAACCAGCATGTTCACCTAGCGGTCTAGTGATTGACTAGGCTAATGTGATTTATGTTTTTTTTGTAGTTTTTAATTTTTTTTAGCTCCAATTTGATTCTCTCACAAAATATATTTTTATATATGAATTCTTGAGTTTATTTTCACACTTTTTCATAATTTTTTGTAATTTTTAGGATTTGTTTGGTGTGATCCCTAAATTTTCCTTATTTATTGATATTTCATTGAGTATGAATAATCTAAAATAGGGAAAAATACATTTGAGTCTCTAAAATGGCCTTGTATCCTTTTTTTTATTAGATTATAGCTTGTTTCATAAGTTTTGCACTCATTTAAACATATTATTTATTTTATTAGTAACCCGTATATACTACCTTATGTCCCTTTTTGCATTTATTGAACTAAATACCCTTCTCTCCCTTTACCTATAAATTAACCTACCAAACACACCCTTTCAATGTACTTGAAAGATTGAGCACCTTTTTCTCCTTTTTGGTAGTTTTTAATGGTTTTTATAACATTATATCAACATCTTATTCACTCAACAACCTATCTTTCATTCAAGTATTGAACAAGGTAACTCCTCCTTCTCTCTTGGTTGTAGCTTTTTAACAATCCTACCCCTCATATGCTTTTATATTGCTTTATTCTCTAGTAATCTTTTCTCTCCTTTTATATTTCCCTTGTTTGTTATCTTTCCTCTACTCACTTTGAATGATGTAGGAGCATATCAATTTCATTCTTTTCATATTGAAAGGCTAGAGTTAGCATATTTGGAGATGGAACTAATTGTTCTTAAATATCTTGAACACTTTTATAATAACTCTAATAATATTTATTAAGATTTTATTACAGGTATTACATGTGTTTTCAGGAAGAAGACTTCACCAATAATATCAAGTGTACAAGTTAACAAAAATGCAAGTGTTAAAAGTTGTATGGAGGACAAAAGTATAAGATATGAAGCTTAGGTACTTGATCATTTAATGTATTATCATGATTACTTTTATGTTGCTTTGTAATATCTTATCTTTGTAATTATAACTCATCATATATACCATATGAACGTATGTTAGGTTAACTATTTATTAATTAAGAAAGTTAATTTGGTATTAATTAATGGAGGTTAAGCTCAGCCTCATATATGTGTTTATGTGTGTATGTGTGTAACCTTATACATTTAGTGGAGGAGGGGAATGAATGAGAGTATCAAACTGAAACTCTTAGAGCTTCAACCTTTCTTCTTTCTCTTCAAGTGAGGATAATATTGAGTAATTTTAGGAGTTATTCTATAAAGAAATTAGTGTTTTATATTTAAAAATCTTTTAATCTTATAGAAGATCAAAAATTTACAACTTTATGTTGCATTGAAAACATTCATAGCTTTAAAGTTCTTCCAACTTTAGTCAACATATTTCTTCTAAAAATCAAGTAAAAAGATCATGCATTGTGAAAGATAATTCATCCATTATCTTACATGTCAATTTTTGGTATTAAAGTTTAGTTTTAGTTTGACAAAAGTAAAGGAAGGTATGTCTTGAAGTGGAATTAAGGAAACACATTTACTTTGATGTGGATTGATGTTCTTGATGAATCTTGCTTTAGTTCTTTGAATATTGATTGCTATTCTTGAATTATTTCATACATGATAATGATATTGTATGGTTACGTTTGTGATTAGAATATGTGATATGATGATCTTGAAATAAATCTTGAACATTGGCATGTTAAGAACTAAAACAAATATGAATGGTTTCATGTAATGTGTTGAGTGATTTGAGGGAGAAAACGTGTGTGTGTGTGTGTTACTTGTGTTGGATTGATTTTTGAGGGAAATAACCTACACATGGTTGTATGTGATCAGGATAAGTTTTCATGAAGAATAAACCCTTTGATGATATTTTATTCTGCATGAAAACCAAATGAGCATTTAAGCTAAATCAACATTTGTATATTTAAAGGTAGTGTCAAGTTTGTGTTTTTGTGTATTTAAGCATAAGTTGTAAATAATCCATCATTATTTAATGTTTCAAATCTTCTCTAATTATATTTCATGTTAGAACATTGAAAATATACATATGTTTGGTTAGAATATGTCAAATGATTAGTGTTTGTTTTTGTTGATTCTATATCAATAACTTAACAAGAAATATGTAAAGTGTCTTATTTTTTTTTGTATATGAGATACTATTGATTGTTTTCTTTGTGTTTCATTAAGTGGAATAAAAAATTTCTATGCAAACCTACTCAAAAATGAAGAAAACCTTTTGAGTGATTTGGGTTCCAACGAAACCCTAAGGATTACTAATTTTTTGTTAAGAGTGTTAGCAAGTTGATTACTATGGAAGGAGAAAAAAATGCTTAAGATATTTTTGAGGCAATCCAAAAGATCCCGCTCATTTTAGATGCAACCAATGCTTAACTTCAACAACTTCCTGTAATGTAAACTCAATTACAAAGGATGGAGTCTTTATTTGTAGAGTAAGATTTGGTGCAAAATTTGCAAGAACAAAAGGAGTTATTTGGAGATAAACGAGGAAGTGTTGTAAAGTTAATCAAACCATAAAGAGGAAGATATTTTAACCCACAAGTAGAATATGAAAATGATTCACAAAGGAGTGGAAGTAATTGAAGGAACTGTTAACATCAATCAAGGCATCATCATAAAGAAGATAAAAATATTAAACTTGATCTTTTTTTTTCTATGGTAAACTTGATGTTGAATTATTTCTCAAGTGGTTACATAAGGTAAAGGCTATTTTTGAATTCAAGATTAACATGATAAAAAAAAGTGTAAATTAGTTACTCTTAAGTTTATAGAAGTTTGATAGGATATGGTATGATAACTTGAAGAGAACTAGGGAAAGAGAGGATAAATCTATAATCAAATATTGAGATAAGATTAAAAAGCATTTGAGAATGAAATTTATGCCTAAAGAGTATGATCAAGATAATTACATTAGATGGAATATTCTTAGACTTAGACAAGGACTTTTAAATGTTTAAGAATATATTAGGGAATTCGAGCGGTTAGCACTTATATGTGACATCCAAGAGAGAAAGGAACAAACATGTGTTAGATTACTAGGTGGCCTTAACATGATGATTCAATATAAAGTTGTAAATTGTTTATATTATTCTCTTGATGATATGATTAATCAATATTTGATATTTGAAAAGAAAATCAAATCTACTAATCCTTATGCCAAGCAAAGTACTTATTCTACAAAGTACTACTTGAGTACACAAGCTACTAATTCTGGGACGAGTACCTCAAGCTCTATGAATTTTCAGAAGAAACAAGGAATTAGCCAATAGGATAAGGGAAAGGAAAAGGTTAATAGAGTCTCTACAAAGCAATGCTTTAATTGCTAAGGATTCGGATACTTCACTAGAGATTGTCCCAACTAAACAGTATTATCCATCCAAGAGATTGAAGCTATGGACACTTGTGATTATATAATGTATTAAGGAAAAAGGTAGTTTTTTTGATGTGATTATCAAAGAATTACTACAAGGGAATAAAAATGAAAATAATTCTCAATTATATGAGCTTATTAATGAATATAAAGATGTATATCTTAATGAATTACCATAAGGATTACCACCTAAAAGATGAATGGGACATTCTATAGACTTAATATAGTGTATGTATTTACCAAATTAACCTACCCATATATGTAATCTAGAAGAGGCTAAGGGATAAGAGAGACAAATACCATATCTCATAGAAAAATGATTTGTGAAAGAAAGCATGAGTCCACATTGTATACCTGCATTACTTATTCCTAAAGAAGATGGTACGTGGTGTATGTATATTGACTCTAGAGTTGTGAAAAACATAACTATAAAATTATAGATTTCCTATGCCTAGATTAGATGACATTTAGATGAATTATGTGGTGCACAATCATTATCTAAAATTGTATAAGGAGCAGATATATCAAATGAGAATAAGAGAAGGATATGAATGGAAACATGCTTTTAAAATAAAATATGGTTTTTACAAATAGGCTATTGTGCCATTTGGATTTTTTAATGTACTTAGTTAATTTATGAGACTAATGAATGAAATTATTTAACCTTTTCTTGGAAAATTTATTGTGGTATACTTAGATGACATACTTATGTATAGTAAAATTGAGCATGATCATCTTAGTCATTTGAGGAGATTATTTAATGGGCTAAGGGAAGCTAAAATCTATGGAAAAAAATGTGACATTATGCTCTTGAGTATTTTTTTCAATGGTTATATTATAAGTAGAGAAGGTGTAAAAATAATTCCTAGAAAGATTGAACATGAAATATGGAGTCACTATTTGAGACCTAAGCCATTTGCTTTGCATTTGGATCATGAAAGTTTAAAATATTTACATGGGAAAAAGAAAATTAGTCCTAGGCAAAAAATGGTTTAGTTTCTTATAATCCTTCATGTTTTCTTTAAAACATTTTGATGATAAAGAAAATTTAGTAGATGCATTATTGACGAGCTCTATGGTACTTGTCATGCTAGATGATAAATTATTAGATTTTTAAATATTGAAAGAGTTATATGTAAAAGAAGAAGATATCATTGAAATTTATAATGACTATAAGAAATATTATATTTATGGTAATTATGTGTCTCAAGATGAATTTCTTTTCAAACTTAAAAAGGAGTGTATGCCTTATTCTAGTGTACGTAATTTAATTATTAAGGAAGTACATAAGGGTGGTATATCAGATTATTTTAGTGTTTATAAAACTATAAAAATATTATAAGAAAATTTCTACTGGCCATGAATAATAAAAATAGTACAAGCTATTATTGGGAGATATGTAACTTGTCAAAAGAGTAATAGTTTCTTCCATAAAAGGTTTGTATACTCCTTTAAAAGTTTGTAGTCAAACATGAGAAGGGGTTAGTATTGACTTTATCTTAGGTTTACCAAGGACACAAAGGGAAAATGATTATATTATGGCGGTGGTAGATAGATTTTTAAAAATGGAACATTTTATTCCTTGTAAAAAAATGGATGATGCAACTCATGTGGAAAATTTATACTTGAAGAAAATAGTATGGTTACATGGTATTTTGAAAAGTATAGTATTAGATAGAGATGTGACATTTTAAATTACTAGTGGAAGACACTTTGGTATATGTTAGGTACTAAGTTGTTGTTTAGTACATCTCATCATCCATAAATAGATAGTCAAATTAAAGTGAAAAATATGACCTTGGGAAATTTACTAAGAGGGTTAGTTATTAAGAGTACAAAGGATTGGGATATAAAACTCACACATGCTAAATTTGCATACAATATGAGTCCTAGTACAACTCCATCAAGTCCATTTTAATTTATTTATGGAGTTAATTCTTATTTGACTATTGATATGTTTTCATTAAAGAAAAGTGATATTAAGAACTATGATTTTGAAGAAAGGATTGAATTATTTAATAAACTTCATGAGCAAATAAAAGACTAATATTAATAAATATAATACTAAATACCAAAACTAAGCAAACAAAAATAAAATTACACAAATATTTTCATTATGAGAATTAGTATGGTTACACTTAATAAAAGAGAGATTTCCAAACTTAAGAAAAAAAATGCTGAGAGAAGATAGACCATTTACATTATTAAGAAAACATAGAAATAATGCTTATGAATTATAATTATTAGAATCTCGTGGTGGAGTTTTTGGGACTTTCAATGTTGGTGATTTATCTCCTTATTATAGTGATAGTAATTTGAGGAAAAATTATTCTTTACAAGGGGATAATGATGCATGAGCATCTCCATCTCATTTTTCTGTTGTTGAAGGATAAGTGTTAGCGTATTTGGAGATGGTATCAATTGTTCTTGAAAATCTTGAACACCTTCATAATAACCCTAATAATGTTTCATTAAGTGATTATTGTAGGTATTACATATTTTTTTCAAGAATAAGACTTCACTAATCATATCTAGTATGCAAGACAATGACAATACAAGGGTTAAAAAGTTGAATGGAAGACAAAGTTACAAGACATGAAGCTTGATTAATTAATTAGTTAATGTATTATTATGATTAGGATTTATATAAATTTGATATTTTATGTAACCTTTATAATATCTTGTCATTGTAATTGTAACTTTTTATATATACAATATGGAATTATGTTACTTTAACTCTTTATTAATTAGGCATATTGATTTAGGATTAATTAATGGAGGTTAAGATTAGCCTCATATGTATGAGTGTGTACACTTTTACATTTGGTGGAGGAGGGGAGTAAATGAGATCATTAAACCAAAACTCTTTGAGCTTCAGTCTTCCTTCTTTTCTCTTCAAGCGAGTTTAATCTTGATTGAGTTTAGGATTAGTTCTATAGAGAAATTATTGTTTTCTCTTTAGATATATTTTGATCTTGGAGAATATGAAAAAATTTCAATTGTATGATGCATTGAAAACATCCACAACATTAAATTTTCTTCAAAATTTGGTTTACATATTTCTTCTATTAATCTAGCAAAATGATCGTGCATTATGAATGATAATTCATCCATTATCTTACACATCAACCTTTTTTTTTGAATTTTTTCTAAGTTTTGTGCCATTGTTCTTGAGCCCTTAGTATCTAGCCTTCCTTCCCCTCTTATGCTCCATTTTTTAACTTCTTCTATTATAGTTATTCTTTTATCTAACCACGATATATTTTTAGATAAGTAAAGGGGTTGGGTAAATTGTGAATATTTGTCACCTTTTTCCTCTTCTTATTCCTCACCTTTTTTAAGGGTATATCCCTCCACCCTTGAAATTCTCAACTTCATTATGATATTTTATGATTGATTATTTTGACATGTGGTAAAACCCTTAAAAGCACATCATTTTTAGGTCATTTATTCATGTTTTGTTGTTGTTTGATGTATTTTTGGTGTTAAGGTGAGGGGTATTCCTGTGTTTTATGCTTTCTTTGTATATGTATGTTAAGAAGGTTTAATTTATAGATTAAAATCCATTTTAGGAAGAGTAAATTACCAAGAAACAAGGTTATGTGTGTCTACAACACATCAATGACAAAATTCAAGAGAAATCAAATAAAGTAGGCTCGACCACACCTAAGTATGGTAGACACTACACCCATTATAATACCCTATGATTTCAATTATTTTAGTTTACTCTTTCAGTTATAAATATTTTAGTTCTTTTATGAGGATATATTAACTCATATTTGGACCTGAAATTATGTTACACAAAATTATCGACCTATTTCTTATTGTAATACATTATCCAAAATTAAAATCGCAATCCTTACTTCCAAAATGAATGAGATAATGCCAAACCTGATAGGTTATACACAATCAACATTTTTGAAAGGAAAAGCCATCAATGAAAATATTCTTGTAGCTAATAAGTTAACTAAAGGCTAGAAAAAAATTTCATTACTCTGTAAGAATCATGTTAAAGCTTGAAATGAAAAAAAGCTTATGATTTTATACATTAGGATTGCTTAGAGAAAATTTTTGCTCTATTCACTTTCCCATTAACTTTTTTAAACTTCTCAAGACATGTGTAAGGATAGTAAGCTACTACATAAAAATTAATTGGATACTTCATACCCCTTTCTAGGAAAATAGGCAATTTAATATCATACATTTATTATAGAATATTTGAATCATTCCCTCTCAAGACTCTAGGAAAATTCTAATTTCCCCCTCACCCTAAATGAAAAAAATTAAATCTTATGAATTCAATAGTTGTGGATGACTTTTCATTATTCCATAAGGGTCAATTATCCTTTGATAAAGCTAACCTCAATGTGCCCCTCACATTTTATACTATTTGAGGATTGTCCCTCAATACTACAAAAAGTAACATCTACTTAGGCGGTTCCTATCTTGAACATTTAAAGGCAAAAATCAAAAAGCAATTCCATATTATAAAGGGAACATTATCTTTCACTTACTTCAAGGTTCCACTTGATGTTAAATACCTTTTAAAAAAATACTATAAGCCTTTGATTGACAGATACACAAGTAGACTAAGGTCCTAGTAGGCCACTCTATTAATTGATGTAGGGTGCATTCAACTCATTTAATATTTTATTTTTATTCTTCAAGCATATTAGAGCTTAATATTTCCCCTACCTAAATATATTATCCTAGAGATTACAAATATTTTTAGGAAATTTATTTGGCCAACACTTTTTTCTCAATAAAAGATTTGTATGCAAAAGAAGGAAGGGGGCTTGGGCATTATTAATGTTGAGTGGTGGTATAAAGTAGTAATGTGAAAGCTTTTATGGAACTTTACCTCTAAAAAATAATTTATATGGGTAATATGGATTCATATATGTTATCTAAAATGTTATTAAGAGTGTGAAAATTAAAAGTACTACTTTTTAGATAATGAAGAAGTTACTAAGCTTCAGAGAATTGTGAATAAGTGCTTTTATTTTAGGCCCTTCCTTAATTTTATTTTTTTTAAGGAAATAAGTTCTATATATCTAAAATGTATGAGCTCATTTAACCCTACAATCCACTTTTTGACCGGTATCATGTAGTTTAGGGAAAATACAACTTGTATAGACACTCTTTTACTCTATGGTTTGTTGCTATGGAAAGACCATAAACTACGGATGTATTACTTTCTTTTGGACTTCAACTAAATCATATGTTTTTACTTTTCAATGAAACCAAGATACCCATAGCCACCTCTTATTTATGTTTAATTTTACTAAGGATATTCAGATGCCACTAATTCCCAAGCTAGAATGTAATAAAATCTTATCACAATAGAACTCAACTCTTCAATGGACCATCACATAAGGTATAGTCCCTAAAATCATAAAGATACTAATAAGAGCCTTATTTTTTGTAGTTGTATATCACATATTGAAGGAAAGAAATTGAATAACCTTTTCCAATGGGGTTAACATGACAACACACATTAAGAAGCAATTCATTTAAGATATGGCAAGAAGGATGTTGAACTTTAAAAAATGCAATTCATTTAGGAAGTTAACTACTTGTATTTAGGAATGTGTTATTACTTCCATTTAATCTCTCTTAGTGATTATGAGTTAGGAAATGTTCCCATACTTATTGTACAATTACTTTAATTAATAGAAAATTTTTTACGTACCGAAAAAACTATATTATATTTTTAATATATTATTCATTTTAATATTAATGAAAAATTTATTTTTAATTTTAAAAGTTAAAAAAAAGTTATACTTAGAATACTTTTGGTAATATGTAAGTTACTATTTTTTAACAAATAGTGATTTTCATCGATCAATGGTTGAAAATATTTTAAATATCATTATTTTAGTTTTTAGAATTTTTCTATAGTAAAAAGTGTTATGTTTAACCCTTATTTTGTATAGATTGCTAAAAGAGAAAAAATAATAATTTCATAAAAAAACAATTTTTGGGAGCAAAAAGAGTAAGTAATTAAAATAATTAGATTCCTCCCTTATGAGTGACATGGGGTGTGCTATATTATTTTTAATTTAAATAATATTTGTCAATTAGTTAGTGAGATTAATTTATGATTTGTATGTCTATTTTTATAATCATATGGTCCAATATTACATTTTTTTATAGTTAATTAATTTATTTTGAAGAAAGACTCATTTTTCTTGTTATACATGATAAAATTTTATCTTTTTATGTACTACTTGTTATCTATAATAATTATCTTTTAATTATCTTAAATGATATTATACGATAAATGTATTACCCCCTAATTTTTACCACTAAAAATATTTCTTTTAAAATTTGAAGAAGTGGAAATAGAAGTCCAAATTATGAAAAATAGGATGATGTCGCCGTATCAAAGATAATATGAGCACCTCATTACCTAACTCAAATGAAACATAAATCTAAGCATCTAAAAAATCAATACAAGAAAAAACTAGAGTGTGTAATAAAAAATTTTGAGATAGAAAATATTAAGTGTGCAAGAAAAAATAAGGTTTAAAACCCAGGGCTACGTAGGCCTAAACTCTATACAGAGATATTTTTAGAACAAGAAACTAATTGGAATAAACCAATTTCAAATGAGAAATTCCTTGTCGGTAGCCATCCTTAGGAAACCTAGACCAAACCTCATGCTCATGGGATTAAGTAGAAAATTGCAACAACTACCCCATCAGTATGCATACATACTACGAAAACTCATCAATCACTATGAAGTAGGTCATAGTATAAGCAACACCCACATAACATATTCATGGTATGACCTACCAAAAATATACAGGTGATTCTCCTACTATATCAGTCATGAACAATCACACAAATCATATAATACATATAGATGATATAATACATATTAACTTCTTAAGAACATGGATTGGTTAGAATATCCACATAATAATGTTTCGAGTATAACTTGAAAGGTAATGTGAAATTGGAGTTACATATATGAATTTCCAATCATGGATTTTCTTACAACATGTGCAACATGGTTATTGTAATACCCCGTAATAATTAACCCCTAATTTAGACATGCAAGACTTAAAGTTTGATTAATAGGTGAAGTAAACAATAAGATTATTTTTTTTAGCGATTACCTTGATGTCTCGAGTAGGTCCATAAATATTAAGTTATGAAAATAACCCAAATTAAATGTAAGAAAGGGTAGAGGAAGGTAAAAATTGATGTCGATAATAATGCCGATAATAAGAAGAGAGTAATTAAAATAGAAGGGATGGCTATACCAATAATTTTTTTTATAAATAACACTTTTAATAGTAATACCTATAACAAGGATTGTAAGAATAATAATAATGTTAGCAATAATTAAAAAAATAAAATAAAATAAGGAAAGTGATAAAACAGTGATAAAACAGTGATAATAATATTGATCATAATAATACTAGTATCATGTTTTCTTTTGAGAAAATTAAACCTTCCTTAGGTGGGAATTCCTTCCCTAATAATCTCACTTGCAAGCTTAATATTTTGGGGAGGATTTTACTAATGAATCCTTAATCAAACCCTCATCTTTGCCGCACTTAAACCTAGCCAAAAAAAAGAAGCCAAAACTCCCCGAACCTGTCGAAACATAACAACCCATGCAGCCCGTCACCTTTCCCTCTCCTCCCCATGCACATGTCTCTTCTTGTCCAGCAATCCTCCTCCTTTTTTTGCAGCTTTCCCTCTACCCCAAACACAGCCCATCTCCCCTCTGCATTACCACCCTCTCACACCAAACCCCATCCCTTGCAATCGCAGCCCCAACCCCAGCCACACTCCTTCACATCTCTCGGCCAACCTGTAGCCAAGGCTCTCGACACCCGACCTTCCTCCCCCAACTTATAGTCTCACCTTTCCTTTCCCCAACCTGCACCCCTAATCTATCTCCTCATCATCTACCCACCTTTTTTCCCTCCTTTCCCATGCCTCTTCACCTACAAAACCACAGCCCATAACCCTAACCCTCCTCCATCACATCATCCAGCAACTTGCAGCTAAGACTCATGTGACCCTAGCATTCCCTCAACTTGCAGCCCCTATCTTTCACTCCTCTCAACCTGCACACCTACCCCACCTTTCTATCCATCTACCCCTCCATTCCCTTCCCTTATTCATGCTTCAACCTACCTTTGTAGGCCTCCATCCCCATGCAAACTCTCGACACCATCACCCCCTAAAAACAACCCACTTGCAACCCTTAACTCTAACCCACACAACACCTTTTCCCCTACTTTCCCCTCCTTTTTATTAAGTACCATTCTATAGAATACACCCTCCTTTCCTTTCCCTTTAAGCCCTCTAATTTTTCCCCTTGCAGCCCTCTCCTTCCCTTCCCTAAATTCTAGCAACAAAAATATAATTGCAGCCCCAAACTTCCTCTCCCCTTCACCGAATTTAGTCTAAAAAATAATCCAGCTTTTGCATTGTGTTCCTCCTCCCCATGCAGCCATTTTTCTTCTCCAACTAAGTACTCTATCTTTCAATGGGTTCGGTGCTTAAATTCATGTGTCGGCCGCCTCGTTTATTTTCCTAATCATTTTTCAAGTATTAGTTTATATAGGTTATCTTTTGGTTATTTTAATTTGCATAAATATTAATGCTTGTAGTTTAGATGGTGTATTCACTTCTAGGTAATCTCGCCCCCGCCCAGGGTATTTGTAGAATAAGCTCGTGGTGTTAATATTTTTTAGCTTAAGGTAAACCCAACTAATCCGTAGACGGTAGAATTTTTATATGAAAATGATAGGCTAGTTTTCTAGGATAAAATCATGATAGGATGAAGATTTCAAATTATTATATGTTTGTGGGAAATGGGAGCATGTTGTAGTTCTTTTCTACATGAATATCATGATATGTAAATTACATGTATTATCATGCAATCTTTTCATATGCCAAAGTAATATTCTAAAATTAGAAAAAGGGTATGTTAATGGTAACGAACTTGAATTATGCTATTAAAATGAGGTGAGTATGTTTAAGATAATATGTAGTTTTATATGGGAGCATGTTGTAGTTCATTCCTACATGAATATCATGATGTGTAAATTAATATGCGTTATCATGCAATCTTTTTTGTATGCCTAAGTAATATTTTAAAATGTGAAGAATTGTATGCTAATATAACGAACTTGGGTTTATGCTAGTAAAATGAGATGAGTATGTTTAAGGTAAAATGTAGTTTTATATACCATGATTGTGTTTGAGATTTATTTGTGGAAATTGTATGAATTTATGAAATAATAAAAATGCATGCTAATAGTGTTTACTTGTACTATGTATGGTGAATGGTTAGGGATAATATGATCTTTTGTAGAACCAAAGAAATTATCATATGTAAAGTATCATTAAATATTTTATGCTAGCATTTCATGACACCTATCCTATATAAGTAAAATTAATAATAAAAGTGAATGAAAATGTGGTAGTTATAGGTTGAGGGGTATTTTGTTCATTAAGCCAAAAAGGTGTTCCAAAGTGGATAATTGGACTAGTTAAATTAAATGTTGGCCTTAAAATAATGTTGGGAATAATTGGACAATTGGTTTGAACACTGAATTGAATAATTATTCGGGCTATGGCATAATGCCTAACCCTAGGCCGTGTTGGCTTGGAATGGTTGTAGCCTCGTGGTCTTTGGATGTGACTTTGTTTGTTGATGGTTGACTAAGTTGAAATTTTTGAATCTCGATGTTCTAAAAGAAAATAATAACCCAAAATTTCATAAGACAATAATTACTTAAAGAGAAAGACTTGAGTTGGATAGGAATCTCGTGCCTTGGACTTGGCCGCCAAGTACATAGTTTGGGCCTTAGAGTCAAAGGGCTCACTTTTGTTATGTTGTGTCGCTTCCTTGGTGAGCTTTTCCCTGGAATCGAGTGATTTATTTTGGTACCACCCTCCTTGACGATCTTTGTCATGGATATGGGATTGTATTCCACTTGGAAATTTTTATATAAATTATATAACCGGATTAGACACCCACCATAATACTTCTGTAATAATCAGATTAGGAATGACTTGACCTTGGTGAGATTCCTTGGAATATCACGAGTTCTTCCTATTAGGCCATAATGTATGGTCATTGGTAAGTTAAATTGGTTATGAAATCATAAGCATGCCTTAAATGCCTTCGATAGGGATTTTGACCTAACTCGTATTGTTAAATGTGATGTGGATGTGTGTTTTGAAATCATGGCCTTGCATGTGATCATATGTTCTATTTGAATTCCATATTTGTATGATGTTTTCTACGTGGGTATAATACCTTTCCAGAGGCATTATGGTTTACTCAGTACAAGGAAGTTGTACTGAAACTATCACTTTTCAGAGGAGTATGTCCACAACATGCATTGGTTAAAGGATTACGAGGAGCGTCATCTCGGTGAATAGGTAGATTTAGGGAGCGAGTGGACCCTGCCTCTTATTCCCCTTTTCCTTGTAATTTGATGGACCATAAGAGTGTAAGGCATACCACTAATGACTTTTGTGTACTCTATTGTTATTTTCTAAATGGTTAGCTACTTAATTTCCTAAATAGTTATTTGTCAAGGATAATCTTTCTGTTGCAAAAATCTTAATTATGTATTATACTTCTTTTATCTTTAGTTGGTTCGATTTGTTTTAAGCCTTAGCACTTGACGTAAGGATGGTGAGGAGACCGGACTTATGTCAAGTGTGGTGGTAACACCCACCGTTCTTTAATTTCTGCTTCCGCAAAGCAAAATTTAAACTAAATTTTCAAGTAGTAATTTTGGGGTGTTACAGTTATAATAGCAATGGATCATGCAATAATTCTTGGAAACATGCCAGAAATATAGAAACGTACCACAACAACGCATTCAAGGGAAACATATGATTGATATAGAATTTAAGGAAGGTAAATGTGAATTACACAACATATTCATAACTTGAGTGAGGCATGAGCTCTTTAAGTACTTTTAGGGCAATTCAAGTATTATATCAGCAAAATAACCATATCAAGGTTGAGCACAAAATAAGATAAGGCTAATTAATATCTCTTTTGGTCACATTCTAGTTATTATTTTGCTTGATGTGAATATAGAATTCCTTCACAAAATTATTGAGTAATAGGTGAGCATATAATTGTTTTATCCCATGTTACGGAGAAATAGATGGGGTTATTCCCTATGCTCTCTCAATACCATGGAATTAAATCAAAATAAATGGACATAAAGTCTTGACTCATGGAAAAGTAACTTAGTATACATAAGTCTCGACTCATGCCAAAACAATTATCATGTCATGACCAAATCCTTTAGTGTCAATGCTCCTTAGTAAATTATCAATGTCTAGAGTAGGAAAGGAACGAGGATCAATGAGGATCCTGGGATCAATTATGATCCTGATTGAAGTTACCAAATGGTAAATCACCTAAAGGTAGACTAAATCCTAGTAGCTAATATAGGATTGAATAATTTATATCTATCATGGTGCTCATTCCACATTAAGTGATTAATATCTTATTAGATCAAGATTTCATGTCACATAAAGGTCCATAAACAATATCACATCAAGTAACAAGCCATTTCAATTTAATGCACTTGTATGAGGTTCCACCTCATTTAGTGATCCAATTTAAGGTATCTTCAAGTGATCAACCCATTACTTGATCAATTATGCCAAAAAGGTCAAATTATATAATGCTAATATCATCCATAAATGTCTAGTCCAACATTTGATTTTCATTTATTTCTCTTTTCTTCACCCTTCAAATCAGATCAAAGCTATACTTTATTTCTTAACTATTGTCTTACCATTCATTCAAGAATGTTCCAATTTAATTCCTAAGGTATAAGATGAAGGTCCAATTGGAGATAATATATAATAAAACCTTAAATCATGGTAATTTATCTATTTATCTCAACAACCAAATGAATGTCATTATTTATAAATAAGATCAACTTATGGCCACTATATATGTTCATGTTATTTTATTCTTTATAAGTCATTTAAATTAAAAGTTTTCTCATATTAAGGCCATGATATAAGTCATTATAGCTCTATTATCCATCATTTTAATTCATTCCATGAATACTAATTATAGGAAAAAATCAAATTTTATCCATATAATCATCTACACATGTTATGGTCAATAAAAAGGCTCAAATGCTAAATTAAGGCCAAAATTAGTCAAATAGGATAGAATTTTTCTTTACTAACTTTAATCCATCATTTAAAATATAATAATTCATGTGAATTTTTAAATACTAGCATCTTAGTTTATTATCTAGGTATGTGAAAACTTGAAACATCACATTTGGAAAGACATAAACAAGAAAAAATGAGTAGAGAGTAGTTGATGGGTCTTGCTAACCATTTGATCAGTTTTAAATACCTGTCAGTTGTTTAGGGTGCCATCAACCTTCACAATGGTGGTGAACTAGTAGATTAGTTAACCTCATTAGTTGATTGTTCTGAGAGCTAGTCATTCGGTTTGGTTAAACCGATTGATATATCTAACCCCAGGCTAAGACTTCTAGGGTCATAGGAAAACTAATCGATCATTTGACCCAACTAGTTGACTATTATAAGAACCATTCAATGGGTATAGTACTATGGGTTTAATTAGATACTAAGACAACTAATGTCATAAGCCAACTAGTCTATGAAATTACTAGATCAATCAATCAATTGGGGTGAAAAAAACCCCAACAAAACACACTTTCACATAATTGAATTCCATAATATTTGTTCAATAAATTCAAACATAAATCTCTGGTCATTAAAGGTTCTTAACAATCAATATTCATCAATCACCATGCAAGATACCAAAATTATGTTGGGGATCTCAATAAAATCATGCTTGCACTTTATGGACTTAATAAGGATAAGATAACCATCAATAATATTCTTGTCTTGCTAGGCTATCATTCATCAATATATCTATCCATATTATTGACACTTAATTCAATCAAAATATCAAAGATAACTATGAATCTAAAATAATACTTATGAGGCTTACGCATGTAAGACTTTAAGTTAAGTTTTCTACCACTTCTCTCATTCATTCCATAATAACAAGTTTAGGAACTTTGTCATCACTAATTAATAATTCTGTTGTAACATTCTTATAGAACACGAACTATACTTACCTACACCATTTTCTACAAAAAGGGAAGATAATGGTTTACTTTAAAAGAGTTAAGCAACTACCAAAGACATTAAATTCTTTAAAAAAAAATCCCATACCCCTTTCCTAGATTAGAAAACCTTTCAAGAAAGCTATATTAAAACTTAGTAAAAACATTGAAATTATGCAAAGAAGGTTAAGTAAAATTAGATACCTAGGACAGGATAATCGGGAGAACCCACCTTCCTAATTAGAAAGTAAAGAATAGTAGAGATGAAGTAAACCTTCCCTCTTCTCCTAAATCTAACCCCATCTTACTTAAGATCAAAATAAGGTAGAGGTAGGGAAAGTATTAGAAAAGGAGAGAAAATAATAGTAGAGATGAAGTTAAACCTTCCCTCTTCTCCTAAATCTA
This sequence comes from Tamarix chinensis, assembly GCA_030549775.1. Taxonomy (NCBI): domain Eukaryota; kingdom Viridiplantae; phylum Streptophyta; class Magnoliopsida; order Caryophyllales; family Tamaricaceae; genus Tamarix; species Tamarix chinensis. The sequence continues at coordinate 44,819,131 of CM060175.1, forward strand.
ACCCCATCTTACTTAAGATCAAAATAAGGTAGGGAAAGGATTAGAAAAAAATTCAAAGAGAGGAAATAGCAAAGTAAGTATGAAGAAAAATAGGGCAACTCTAAGGTCAGGGAAGAAAGGAGAAAATGAAGCCTTTGGGTTGGAATTACAATGGGTTTTTTATGGAAAAAAAAATTGAACAGTACGGGAGTGTATGTATCAAGATCCCAAATCCAAGCATCAAATGTAGGATTTAAAGGTTCAGAATTGGAATTTCTGCATTTCAGCTCAATTGGTGAAACTTTATTATTCTAGGTAATGTGCCTTAGGTATTTAGAACATAAGAATGAAATAATAAAAAAGGGAAGGGAATTAAAGTTCAAAAATCTACAAAGGTTGTAGGATCAAATAATGCACTAAGAAAACTCATAGAAGAGAGAGAAAATAATGAAGAAGAAGATAATGAGATGAAGTCTTGAAAGTGACTTCTCATCAATTATTTCTTTGTCAATCCATTTAGAATTGGTAAAGAAGGTTAGTAATGCTCTAAATATTAAAAAAACTTGTAAAAATACTGCTCAAAATATAATCATTATATTAGAAAATTTTAGGGGAAAGATTCACACTGAAATTTGAGTCAAAAGAAAACCATTTCAGTTGAACCAATCGACTGGTACTGAAAACTAGTCAATTGGTTCATCAGGTTTCAAATCTTAAATTTTAAGGAACAAACCAATTGATCTATACCTCCAAAAAGTTGATTGGTTTTCTAATAAAAATAATTATCTTCCACAATCCATACTTAGCTTAATCGAAACAATACCATTCTTATATAAACCTCTACAACAACATAAAAAACACTCAGATCACCATCAAATGCATAGGCTAGTACACATTAAAGTCCCTAAAAGGGATGATATTACAATAAATATTTCTTTATTTCATTTCTACAAATTTAAGGATAAATTGATTGAAATTTAGTAATTTATCCATAATTTTTTCATTGAATAATTAAATTGTTTAATTTTTTTATGGTGGAAAGATAAATTCAATATCTAAAACTTATGTTTTTCTTTTTTAGTTTTCCTAGTATCTAAATTGAAATTAATAAAAAATGTCTATCAATAGCAATGATATATTATTTAAGAACTTTTTATTTATTTATTTCTTTCACTCCTAAAAGCCCATACTAAACCTTAATAGCCAAGCCTATATTTTTTGTTTCTATTTTCATCTTGTTTTGTGGCTTATGTTCTATGTGTCTCACTAATGTTATACACATCTACAACCAATTCATCAAGATGTTCAATTGAATAATCATGATCTTCATCTATCATCAACAACATACATTCAAGATCTAATCTTTTCCATTTGAGTTCAAGAATAATATATATATATATATATATATATATATATATATATATATATATATGTGTGTGTGTGTGTGTGTGTGTGTGTGTGTGTGTTTATTTTATGTGTGTGACTATGATGCTTACAAATTATGGATTTTTATTTATAATATAAATCTATACCTTCATATGAATATATTTTATGAATCATGATATGTAGTATTATTAGCTTAATAAAATATGTTTTATGGTAAATTCATGGTAGTTTTAGATTTCGTTGCAACTTTGAACCACTTGGCAAAAATTGCACTAATTTAAATTATGTGAATTTACCCATCATATAACATATCAAATCAAAGCCCAAGAAGTCTAGTTTTCTTAAAAACAATTTTGGTTCTTTAAATTTTCATCTTTAGTTATGTATTAAAAATAGACGGGTTTATATTGTAGATTGGTTGAATCTACAAAATTAGTATAACTAACTAAATTAAAATTTTGGCATGTTATGTTGATTTTTACCAATGATTGAGTTTTAGTCGCTACGTTGACACTAAGTATTATTTTTTTATCATGGTTAACCAATCATGATATTTTAATATGCATGTTCTTTTGAGATTTTTTTGTTAAAGATTTGAGTTACATTTGGAAAGTTGATTATTCTAGTTGGAACATTTTATTTTTTGGAAGTTATGATTTTTTTAGAGTTCTTTCTTTATTAAAGTTTTTGTCTTCTGAAAATGGATAATAAAAGAAAGAGAATTATTGATGAAGAGAGTATTATGTGTATTATCTAATGAACTTAATAAGACATTACTACTTTAAGTAGAATATATGGGTTTTAGGTCATTCACGCATGGCCTCTTGCTCTTTGGGATCGATAGTGACCTTTCCTTTCTTTTGTGGATATATATTTTATTTTTCAATTTGTCTTGTAAAGCCTTGATTTCGATTTTATAGGCTTATCGAAAATTTATTAGGTGGTGTGCACCGGTAAGGATATGATGACTAAGGTAGTATGTCTTTTGTTATTCCCATTGGACTATGTCCTCTAACATAATAGGGTGTGATTTCTAACCCTTCTATGATTAGTTGTAGGTCTTTTAACATTGATTTGTCAGGTAACTCCTTGGGTGGTTTAACTAATTAAATAATTGGATGCCATGATAACCTAAAGTAAAGATCAATAATTATATCTATTTGTATGTGGTTCAATTATTGAAGGAAAATTAATAATGTACAAGATTAGATTGAAAGTCTCTATTTTTAAGAATTCCACTAATGGACAATTTTTTTTTCATTTCTTCAAATTAATCTATTCTTTTGATTCATTTGTATAATTATTTCATGTTTGATTTTATTTCAAATCGATATGAGTCGATTTCTTAACTCAAAATGGAGATAGTATAAGAGGTTGTTGAAAGAGGTTGTTTAGTCCCTTAATGGTAAATTCTCAAATTTTTATTTCATTTCACTCTAAGCCCTTATTTTTCCTTAGCAAGGTTGGCCAGAGATAACATATCTTTCCTAACTATTGCACTCCTCCTAAGGACACCTTTGGTGACAAATGCCATTGGGGTAATGACATTTCCCTTCCATAAGGAATGATCTATGCTCCTTAGCTTATTAGCTACTATATTTATGCATGTGTTGCTCCTTATTGGATAACAGAGATCCTTGATTAATACTTATATTCCTTGTTTTTGCCACCATATATCTTTGACACTTGTAACCCTTCATTCTGATATCAGCTTCTAACCTCCTTAGGTTTTTGTCAACTTCCACCTCCTCGTCACCATACTAGTTGCCAAATTTGTTTCGTCATGCGAGCTCAATTTTCCTAATTTCTTTTGATGATGGTAGCCCTATTGTTATTAGAAGACTTTCATCAATGCATTAAAGATCTTTAGTTTGGGATTTAAGACATTTCTTAGGATTTGGGGATGAAGTATCTTTTAAGGGGATAGTACTGTAATACCCCAAATTTCTAGAGAGATTAATGTGTGCTAATCTAGGTGTTTATCGGTGATATAAGTGTGTTTGTTCTTGTTTTGTAAGTGTCTTTAGGTATGGTATAGTTTTTAGATAAGCTTAATTTGAATTAAAGAAAATACTTGATTTCACCAAGAAACTAGTCAACATGTTTTTATTATCAATGGACTACTTTGTCCATTAAATTTGATTTTTGAAACCCGATGAATTGATTGACTCATTTCAGGTACCAATGGACTGGTTTGAATGGCCCGTTTGTTCTTCAAGCTCGGTGTTTCCTATAAATATTTCCCCAAAACTTTTTCAGCATTATAACTATGTTGTGAATTGTTTGTTTTCAATTTTTACAAAACTTTTGATCTTGATTTAACTTATCTTATGTATTTTCAACAAATTCACGAGGAAGAAATTACAAAGAAGTCACTTTCATGCCCTCAACTTATTATTCCTTATTTCTCCCTCTTCTGCAAGATTCTTGAATGGATTATTTACTTCTGCAACGTTAGTAGATTTGATAAAATTTGAATCTCGTTCATTGTTATCATCATTTCCTTATTGTGTTCAAAATTCATAGGGCACATTACCTTGATCCTTACAGTTTCACCAATATAGCTTAAGGTAGAAATGCTAGCTCTAAAAGTCCTAAACATACACTTTGAATATTTAATTCAAACTAGCATATGGGGGTCTTAATATATGCACTCCCTCATCCTTCTCCCTTCATAAAAAACCCTCAATAATTGAAACTCAAATTCTCTAGTGTTCTCTCTTCATCCTTAACATCTAAACTATTATGTTTTCTTTCACACATACTTTGCCTCTTTTCCCTCATTATGGTTGCATTATGATCTCCGTTTTCTCTTCTAACCCTCTCCCTATCTCTTATATTTTTATTTTATGTAAGAAAGGATTATATTAGAGAAAAGAGTGAGGGTTCAATTTCATCCTTTGTGCTCTCTATTTTTCCTATTTGGAAGTTAGGTTTTTCTTTGATTTTCTCTCCTAGGTCTGTGATTTCATTAAATCCCACTTTTTAAAAATTTTAGAATACTTTTTATTGGTTTTTAATTAATATTTTCTTGAAAAGTGTTTCAATGTAGAAAAAGGATTTGGAATTTTAGAGACTTGTGCTCTTTTGGTTTGTTACTCAGCTTTTTAAGGTAAATCATTATCTTCCCTATTATTGTAGAAATGTTATGGGTACACATAGAATAAGAGCTATAATTCTATGATATGTTTCTTAGTAAAGATGGAAATTTTCTTGCACTAGGTTGTATAGAATTATTGAATGCATTGTAGGAAACTTTTTTTAAAGCTTTATATGCCTGAATATCATGTCCATGATTTTTTTTGGTAAAAATGTAATATTATTACCAGAAAGGAAAGTAAATCCATGGTTCAACAATACATCTTAACCTTAAGACATCTATACATCAATTCCCCCATTTATCAATAATGCTAAGGTATTTTTGGGCATTTATGGTTTTGATAGTGCTAAAGCAAACAAAAAGCTCTGCTATCATATTTCTAATGACTCTGATTGGGAGGGGCTGCTTGAGCTGGAAGATGAAAGTGTTTCAGCTGGACCAAATTTGCCATATAGTGGCTGCAAAGGAGGCCCTCCAGATTTGTCCTTTACCTCGACCTTTGCTAGTGATGTTGATCATCCAAGAGAGGTAGCTATGCCAAGTAGTGAACCTGTGAGGCAACATAAGACAATTGAGGGTTGATCTCCAAATAATGTGTGCATAGGGACAGAGAATAAGGAGATGATTGATTTCCTCATCTTCTTGGAGACAGCTTGAGCATTGTGCATCATTTAGGAAATTCAATTTCTTTCAGCTGGGTTTGACAGTCAGTCTTTCATGGCATGCCATCCATGTTACTAGCTTATTCTTGGGTAAACAAGGGTGATTCCAAACTAGGTCTGCCAATGGAACAGGGGGGCATGACTTCTGATTTTATTATAAAAGCTACTTATAGTGAAATTACCTAGAGAGCCACAGGTGTTGAAAAATGTAGCTCCATACTTCTACATGTTCATGATTTGCTTTAGAGTCCAGGAGGTGTCTTATGGAGGGTTGATCTGCCATATTGAGCCATCCTTGATATATTTCTCATGAACCCATTTAACCCACGGGCTTTCTTTGATTTCAAAGAGCTTCTAGAAGTTTTTTCCAATGCAAGCCACGTTCCAGGTCTCCAATCTTTTAATATTGAGTCCCCCTTCCTGTTTGAGTAGGCATATGGTGGACCATGAATGGGTGATTTTCTTTTTGAAGAGTCTTTGTTTGACCAGAAAAATCTTCTGCATAGAGATTTAATGTGTTGAATGACATTTTTAGGGAGAAGAAAGACCTACTACTAGTAGTTGGTTATACCAAATATTACTGATTACAAAAGTTGCAGCCGACCAGCATAACTTAGAACAGTATTTGTCTAGGAATGTAGTTGTGTTATGATCCTATCAATGAGAGGCTGGTAGAAGGAGATGGATAAAGATTTGGAGCTTAGAGGAATACCTAGATATCTGAATGGAAAGGCACCTTCTTTACAATCAAGCTGGGACAAGATGGATAATTTTTTTTGAAGCATCAAGACCTCCATAAAAGACTTCACTTTTGTGGGGATTGACCACCAATCCTGAAGTTTTCATGACATTCTAGATTCAAAATTTTCGTGATATTCTAGGTGTCATAAGTGATAATGATATATGTGACATGTAAATTAGATTTTTGCATGTTCTCCTTGTAAGAAGAAAATGTTACTCATGATTTCCTAATTAACATTCATAAAGTGCCAATATGATTTGCTAAGATTCCTTGCATGTTTTTGGCATTTTGCATGTCAATTCATGAATACTGTTATTGAGAACCTTGAATTACTTGAGATTAATGTTTATATTTTATTTGGCAAAGTTGTGGAATTTAATTGTGGGTAATTTTTTTTCACCACCATTAGAAAAAAAGGCAGTTCCATGACCAATAGATTGGTCCTTGAAATAGATCGTTTGGTCAGCGAGACCTATTCACTAGTTTTGAAACTGATCGACTAATATTAGCGAGGTTTTCTCTCCTATTTTCTTCATGAATGTGAGGTTCAAATTTTCTCATGCTTTGATAATGATCTAATATGTTGATAGTTATGAAATTATCTTGATTAATAAACTTAAAACTATATTAAAGGTAATAAAAGAAATTATTTTGATTGATTAATGTTTGATCTTAGTGTGGCATTTAGCCCTCTTCTTGAATAAACAACAATATATGATGAAATGACAATAAATGGATCCTTTGTATGGTGAATATTGATGTAATGGATCAAAATGATAGATAATAAATCTCTTATGACTTATGCTGTAGCCTTAAAATGAGAACCCCAAAAGCGAAATGATTTAGTAAAGATAAAAGATGATAAATTGGACATATTAGTTGGACATGAGTTAACCGTACCTATGATTATTGATTTTCACTTAACTTATGAAATAAATGAACAAAAATTTCTAAGTTAGGATTGGACTTTATTTAACCTATAATCTAACTTTAACCTTTGGCCTTAGGAAATTACTTGGAACATCCTTTGATAAATGGGCAAGGCTATGATTAAGTAATGAACTCTGACTTTTATATTGGTATGATTGAGAGTTGAATTATGAAAAAGGGAATAGATGGAAATTCAATGGTTAGATTGGATTATGGTGGGTGATATCAATATTAAATAATTCCACCCTTTGACATGACGGATTTTTTACTGGAATAATCTATTGAAGACCCTAATAGAAATATTAGATGATGTGAGAACCCTATATAGGTGTATTAAATTAAAATGGCTTGTTGATTAGTGTGATATTGTTGTGGGCCTTCATGTGAAATGACATTTATATGCTCATTAGACATTAACCACTTAAAGTGGAATAAGCACCATGAGAAGTATGGATTATTCAATCCTCAAATAGCTACTAGCGGTTAGTTTACCTTCAATTTTTTTTGGGTGCATTTGGGCTTTTCCTTAGGGTAGGATCCTAGAGATTTCATTGCCTTAGCTACTCTAGACACTCCAGATTTATTAGGGGGTATCAATACTAAAGGCTATAATAACCTATAGCGTTTACTTCACCTAGGACTTATGTCCATATCACTTTTGTAGGGACTTGGACCTATATGCATAAGATTCCTTTTCATAATTGAGGAATTTTTGTCCACTTCCATGGATGAATTTTTTGGTATTAAAGTCCATGGGGAATAATCCCACCTATTTCTCAATAAATTGGGGTGAAATAACTATATACTCATTTATTGCTCAAGGATTTTATAAAAGATTTCTATTTTTACATAAACAAAACTAATAACTGAGGGCCAGCTCTTGTTGCATGAATATGGTTATTTTATTAACATGGTACTCACTTCGCTTTTTGAATACTTAGGAGCTCACACTCATTTAATCTATGAATATGTGGTATAATTCTTCCTCACCTACTTGGAACATGATGTTGATCATATGTTCCTCTAGATTTGCTAGTGTGTTACATGCATGTGTTCTAGAATGTTTCCATGAGATATTACATGGTCTCTTATTCTTACGTTTATGAGGCATCCATGGTTAGGAAGTTGGATATATAACCCTGGTTCCTTATTACAATGCAAGTTATAATCTAAGTAATTCATGCTTCATGATTAGACAACATGCATCTTAAAATTTTTTATGCCTTGGTATGCTAGCATGATTATAGCTACGCATGATTAAATTAATCCACTCATATATTGTATGGCATATGTGACTGTATGTGAATTAAAAAATGGGAAAGTCACATGTACATTTTAGTAATTTTAACCATGATTATATCGTGTGGGTCTTGCTTGTACTAGGATAAAGATGATGGTGGTATATTTGTTTACTCAGTATATATGCAAACTAATGGGTTTTTTTATTGCAATCTCCTATTTAATTCCACTAGTAGGAGATTTGTTACATGTTTCCTGAGGACGACTCATGAATGGTCCATCCCCTTCACAAAAAGGTTGGTTTATTGAGCGTAGGCTTTCTTGGAGACTTTTCTTGTGGTCCTCGATTTATCATGGTGTATTCCATTGAAATTCATTTGCTTCTATTAAGAATTTTCTTTATACATATGTTGCATAATATTTGGGCCTATGTAGCCCTAGTTTGTAAACAATGATTTTTCTTGTCTTATGCACTCTCATTTCCTATGTATTATTGATTGGTCAGATATATAGCCTTGTGTCTAATGCGAAGTAAATTGTGAGGTTCCTATCTTGTGTTTGATATAGTAGTAGCACCCTCTTCTTCATATATTGGATTTCTATTTCTTCTTCCATAATATTTTTAAAACAAAATTTTTAGAAGTAAAAAATGGGGGTGTTATAGTGTAAGTGATTAATCTTAGAGGGATTTCAAGATTAATTTCTCCTTCTTATCTCAACTCTCTTTTAATTTTCAGTTATGTTGGACAATGCCCACTTCCATGACTAATACTTAGCATTAAGTAATATGTTTAATAACATGCACCACTATGTAATGAAATAATAGCTTAACCCCATTCTTTGGCCTTAACCTAGACATAAACAATGAATAAAAATAAATAAAAATAATTTTTTTATTTAAACACATAATATTGGTATTGAATATTTAAACCTGTATGGCATAAATGACCAAGTAATAGAGTAAATACTTTAAATACAATTAATAGGAGTAATAGATAATGTTAGAACTTAAATGGTTTGTTGCTTGGAATAATATGGTATGTGGTCCTATGTGTGATATGAAATCATTATCCAATAATGAATTAATAACTTAGAGTGAAACAAGTATTATTATGGGATTTGGTTATGTGATCCTTGATTAGCTACTAGGGTTTACACTACCTTCAGCCATATTTACTAGTTTTGTGTGTCTTTAGGTGGGATCTTACTTTATCCACTTACCTTTCCTACTCTTAATACTAATGACATACTAGGGGTATCAATACTACACTTTCTAGTCACCATGAAAAAGTATTTGGCTTCAGTCGAACTTATGTTGTAATACCCCATATTTTTGAAAAGACAATTTTTTTAAACTTAATGATTGTATTAGCATAACTTGATGCAAATGGTTATCATTCTAAATTTGATTCGCTTAATGGATTCATCGACGATTTTGAATTCATAATTGAATCTAATTAATCATGGTCGTTGCGAACCATTCTAGATAAATTCGCTCATGACCATGATTCTATTATGTTCTTATGATTTCGATTTTCGGTTAAAAAGATGCAATCCCTTCCTTTTATATTTTAGACTTGTATCTGATTATAACTTCGTCGTATAACTACGAATTTATTTCGGGATTTATTTCGTCAACAAAAGATATTATTTAAATTACATAACTTTAGTTAAATAGTTAAATTGATTTTAATGATTTTATTCGTATAAAATATTTCCAGCTCTAAATTTATTCATGCGAAAATCATTAATCTTTTGAGATGTCTTAAATTTAAATTGTGCATTCAAAAATCCCTTTCCAGAATCAACCTCCTTTTGTTTTATGCTTTGAATTATAGGAAAATAATTTCAGAAATGACTAAAATTGGTCTCGAATTATTTGAATTTGACTTAAATATGTTATGCCTTAGATAAGTTTTCGAAGTCTTATAGTATATTACCGTAAATAATACAATTTTTATGTTCATGGGTAAATCCCTTTTGAAAATGTTTCCAAATTTATTTATATAACTCTTTTATTATTTTGAGCCTTCGGATACTTTTGAAAGAGATCTTCGATAGATAAATTCTTGATTTAATCCTCCTAACATTAATTTCTGACCATTAAATTTTGACAGTTAGTATTTAACTTGAACTTATACCCTAGGTACAATAACCCCTAGTTTGTCACTAAGGGGGAGGGTAGTTGATTTAGGTATATTTAACGATGTGTCATTACGGAAGTTTAGAACACCCTAACCCTAACCCTAGGGAACCGCAAATGACTTCGGGGACAAAGTCTTTCTTTAAGGGGGTAGTGATGAAATACCCCAAAATCCTAATTTCCGAAATTATGGCCATATAAAGAATTATTAGGAAAATCAATTATATAAATTCATTTATTAAAATGTAGAGAATTAATGAAGGTAAATTAAGAGGAAAATAATAAAGAATTTAATTGGAAGAAAATTTGGGTTTTTTTCCCTAATTAGCATGGAGGTTAAGGAAATTTATCTAAAATAGTCTAAACTAAGCAAAAAAGGAATTTATTTAATATTTTCTAAATATTAATATTCTAAATAGCCCAAAAATATTCTAAATAATTTATGCAAAATCCAAAACCCTAAATAAATCCTTTCTTTTCCTTTTTTTTTCCTTTTTCCTTTTTCTCCCCGCCAGTTGGGCCTCGCCCGGCCCAACCCTGCCTCTCCTTCCTTCTTCTCGCCCATGGCCCAGCGAGCCCAGCCGCTCGTGAAACAAAACGCTACGTTTCGACGCTAAAGTTAACAAAATGCCGCGTCACAATAAGAAAAAAATAACTGTTGCCAGATCGACGAGGACGCAGCGTTTTCCCCAAAAAATTCCCAAAACGCTGTGTTTCATTAATGGGGGAAATAACTGCTGCCGCTAGGCTTCCCCTTCCCTTTCCTTTCCTCCTAGACCGCCGGTCCAGAGGTCGTCTTCTTCGCCCACGCAGGCCTGCATCCTGCGGTCCGCCACCTGCCATCCGCCCGTCCTCCCCCTACCATTTCCGTCCCTTTCTTCCCCAATTCGACCCAGCACTCCCTCACGCGTCCTGCTGCCCCTTCCTTTTTCTAGAAAATGGCCAAACGTACCCTGCAAAACCGGAGGGCATGTGACGCTGCCATCGCCGGCCGGCGCACCTACCCCGCGTGCCACCCCCTTTCCTTCGTCGTTTTCCTCCCCCCATGGCCTATAAATACCCCCTCCTGAATGGCCATAGCAAGTCCTTCCCTCTAGACCTTGCTGAAACCTTGCCTCACCGCCGCTAGAACAGACGCCGTTTCCGCCACCGCCAGCCATCACCGAGATCACCGCTACCCACCAAAATGCTCCTTGCGCCACCCCCACGCAATCAACCAACCGCCGCTGCCTTTCCTTCCCCGCACGAGCCACCACAATCGTGCGAAGGCCCCTGCCAAAAAAAAATGCCGCCTCCGCCTTGCGCAACCTTCTGCCGCCTCCTCCGCCACAAGCAGCCACCCTACCACCCCCTAATACAACTAGCAGGTCCCCCTACCTGCCCATACCCCCCTTGCTCCCTGCCTCCTCTTCCACCAACCTCCACCTTCTTCCACCACCTACCTCCTCTTTCGGCCGCCGCGTCAGCCACAACGCGCCGCCTCCTTTGCCTCGCTAGACCCCTCATTTCACCCTTCCTCTGCTGACTCTTCCCCTACCTCAGAATTTTATTTTCCTTCTCCCATCTAACCTCCACCTCCATCTTTCCCCCTATTTACCTCTCTCACTGCTGGACCACCACCGTCCTCAGGTGGTCTTCCACTCACCTGAACCCTAAAACCTTTCTTTATGCCACCTATAGTAATTTTAACTAATATTAGTATTATCATACTTATTGTCATTATTATTATTATTATTATTATCATTATTAATTAATACCATTATTATTATTATCATTATTAATTAATACCATTTTTATTATTATCCTTTATTATCCTTAATGTTATCATGCTATCACCCCTTCCAACCCTAACCCCTATTATACTTAACTTAGAGTTAATGTCATTACCTTTATTATTAACATTTCTAATACTATTATTATTTTTTTTGTTGTTATTATTATTATTACTATTATTGTTATTACTATTATTATTATCATTATTAATTTCTCTATCATAAATGTGTTATTTTCTTAAAAGGCCATCATCACTCCTAAACCCGAGCTTTCATCATACTTAACCATTAGTGTTGGTATTATTATTATAATACTTTCATTATGGTTATTACCACTGTTAGTGTTATTACTACTTAATCCAACCTTATGTGAGTATTGTACTTATGTTAATATTGTTTTACTGTACCTAACACCTTTATCATTATTGTCATTACTATTATTACTATTACCATTATTCTATTTCTATTAGGGTGACAAAATATGGGAGCCCTTATACTATTTATTCAAAATATGACTTTTATCATTACTACCTCTAGTAGTGTTTTAACTTGTTGATATTACAACCATTGTATTAGTATTTTAACACTAACACTATTATTAGACTTAATCTTAAAAATGCTAGGGTTATATTACTTGAAACATAAGTGTCACTATTAGTAGTCTTATTATTATTATTATTATTATTATTATTATTATTATTATTATTATTATTATTATTATTATTATTATTATTATCACTATTTTACTATGACTAGCGAACACTAGTATTATAAGAATGGAACTAACAGATCTAATAATATAAGTGTAACGATAAGTATTAAAAATAAAGATATATCGATTAGTAATACTTAGCATAATAATTTTAGAGTAAAAACCCTAGTTTTGTATAACACCCCGATTAAGGATAAGAACCCTAACCCTAAACTAGAATAAGGGTTGATAGTATTTATAAGGGAAACTAATACTTATCATTTTTCCCCTTTCCATAGGTGACCTCGATCTGAGCCCTAAGGAGCTAGAGGAGCGTGCTCCAAGCCCGGTGTCTACCTAGGTAAGGACGAAGTTATGGCCTTGTGCTATGTGTGATGTGATGTGTTGATGGATGATGAGTATGCCATGTTAATGTGTATTATGCATGTGTTATGAATAACCTGTTTTGTGTAGTGCATCGTGGATAATGAGGTATGATGTGTGTGCCTTATATCATACGAGCATGACATGTTCCATGTTTGATGTTTGATGATGTGACATGATATAGCCCTCTAAGACATGCATGCTAGGGTTTTGGTAGCATGAAATGATAATAAAAGAACAACGGGAAAGTGGACGTTTAGGAGGTTTGCATGGGGGGACTAGATCTTGCATGGGCGTGATCCTTACGTGGGAAAAGTTGATTTGGGTTGTAAGTAAGAGTTTTGGAGAGTCTTAGAGCGATTGGAGACTTGGTATGAAAAATAGTATGTGAGTTGGTGCATAAGAGACCTGATTAGGGTTTTGTGAGTAAGTGGGTGTTGGGGAGCCTGCATGGAGTATCTAAATTCTGCATGGGGATGAATCTTACATGAGGAAAGTTGATTTAGGAAGTAAATAACATAATGTCAAAGTTATGGGTCCATTGGAGACTTGGATGCAAATTTTTACGTGGGTCGATGTAAGGGTGTCTAAAGGACCCAATTAGGGTTTGGGAGAAATTGGGGAATTTGAAGGGGTACAATCGTAAAAATGATCAAGGAAGGATGGAGTATGGGGTTGAGAGTGAGGACTCACTTATATAAAGGATGAGTATGGGTTTCTAAATGAGAGAAGAGATTTTGGGGTGAATGAGGGAGGTTACTTGTTGAGGAAGTAAAGTGCTAGGGTTTGGCACGGCCAACTAGGGTTGGCGTGGTCAACTAGGGTTTTGGCGTGGCCAACTAGGGTTTTGTCGGTCACACGTGAACTTGGGAGATAAAGTAATACATTTGGGGAATTTTCTATTAAAAATGAGGTGCGAGATAGAGAACAAAGTAACGTTTGGTAAGTAAGAAAGATTTGGGCCATATAGGTCCGATTAGGGTCTCCAAGGAAGAACCCTAGAGGGATGAGGACATGTGGAGTCGATATCATATGTGTTGGGATGACCTATATTCTTGGAAATTGTGCCTTACTATATGCCACTATGCCTAAGTCTACGGAGGATGGATGTCGGGTGTGAGAAGAGGTACGAGTCTCAAAATATGGGACGGTCCCTCTGGAGGGGAAAGAAGTAGAGTATCAACCACATGCATGTCAAGGGTGTGATGTGATTCAATAAGACATAGATAATATATTAATTACGTAAAGCAAAAGACTGTTGAGCTAGACCCAGTCCTGTCCACTGGTTAAAATAGTGGTCAGAAGCGTTCTGCCCTGAGTGTTTATTTCCGGTCCACCAGCTATAATAGTGGTCAGAGGGGTTTTGCCCTGAGTGTTTATTCCGGTCCACCGGCTATAATAGTGTGGGATTCGGGCTCGACAGACCTAAACGAATAAGTTAATCCACATGAAGGATACTAAGTACTTATAGTGAAACACCATGTGAGTCGGGGCCAGTCCGGTCCACCGATTAGAATAGTGGTCAGAGGCATTCCGCCTTAGGTGTTGATTTCGGTCCACCGGCTATAATAGTGGTCAGAGGCATTCTACCCTGAGTGTTTATTCCGGTCCGTCGGCTATAATAGTGGGGCTCCCGCACTCACATGGACTAATGAAGAATGCGTTGAATGAATATGAATGAAGTAATCCATGGGAAAATACTAAATACTTACAGCGAAACACCATATAAGTCAGGGCCAGTCCGGTCCACTGATAAGAATAGTGGTCAGAGGCGTTTTGCCCTGTGTGTTTATTTCCGGTCCACCGGCTATAATAGTGGTCAGAGGCGTTCTGCCCTGAGTGTTGATTTCCGGTCCACCGGCTATAATAGTGGGGCTCCCGCACTTACATGGATTATTAAAGAATATGTGTGAAATGGACATGTTATTAACAAGGATAAAGAATAAGTCACCAGAAAGTACTCAGGCCTTATCTTGTGTGTTATCGCATATTACTTATATGATTGTGCTATGTGGGTTATGTGGTATGATTGTATGCTTGGCCTTAGCGCACCTGCACCCTTACTCAGTATTGGACCCGTACTGATACTACCTTGGTTGAATGGGCCCTGTGATGATCCACTGATGGTGGGGAGGAGACCTCCGATGCAGGTTTTGATCGGTTACTAATTTGGGGTGGAAGGCTTGGCTTGAGTGAGTAGGCGATTCGGATATTCATCCCTTGGGATCTGTTTTATTTAGCTATATTTTGTACTACGCTTCTTGTTTTGAAACCGTACTCTTAATTTGTAATCTTAACGATATTTTAACTGTTGTTGACTCGTGTTTCTGTGAGTGATCTATGTTAACTATGGACCCAAGTTTTGATGACTCTTACTTAACGATTGTTTAGTTTAGCCTTAGCACTTAGTATCGGAACGGTAGGAGTGAACCGGTCTGGTACTAAGTGTGGTGGTAATACCCCCAAGTTATGGTTTTAATTCTTTTGCTTCCGCTAAACCTTTTGATTTAAACGAAATTTTTTAGTAGTAAATTTGGGGGTGTTACATATGTCCACTACTTACCATAGCTTTAGGTAGACTTTATACCCATTTTATTTAGTTTGAATTACATGGGTATTATCGCCACAACTTTCCCCCTGTCTCTTCCTTTCTTTGTCAGAGCAGCATCATATTCCACCGGAAGCTGGGAAGTTACATTGGCCACCATGGGAAGTCAAGTCAACTTCAATTCTAGCCCATTAATTGGAATAAGGTATTGAGTAGAGCTGGTGTTAATAAACATACTGATGAATCGTTAAGTATAAAGGACACCAAAAACGCGACAGTCGTTCCAGTTTATCACTTTCACACCTGCAGCTTCAATTCTATCCTATTCATTGGGTCTGTCTTGCTGAAAACAAAATTGGTGTTATCAAATACCAATAGAGCAAGAAAACAGACTGCAGAAATTATTGTATACTAGTAATAATTGACTTTATGGTCAACAGAGAGCTATACAGCATATAACACAACTCTAGAATCACCACTATTAGCAACCACCATTTCCTTTGCAATGGACTGTTTTCTTCTAATGTTGACTACTATACAATAATTTCTGCAGTCTATTTTCTTTCTCTACTGGTATTTGATAACACCAATTTTGTTTTCAGCAAGACAGACCCAATGAATAGGATAGAATTGAAGCTACAGGTGTGAAAGTGATAAACTGGAACTACTATCGCATTTTTGGTGTCCTTTGTACTTAACGATTCATCGGTATGTTTATTAGCACCAGCTCTACTCACTACCTTATTCCAATTAATGGGCTTGAATTGAAGCTGATGTTGACTTTGACTTCCCATGGTGGCCAATGTAACTTCCCAGCTTCCGGTGGCATATGATGTTGCTCTGACAAAGAAAGGAAGAGACAAGAGGAAAGTTGTGGAGTGCTTGACATGGAAAACCTTTTTGGTAATGGGATAGACCATGGTTAATAATCCTTCCCGTTACTAAATAATTTATATAAATGAGTTATATGTAACCTAATAAAATATAATGACTAGATGGAATCGTAAAGATTTATTAACTTAGTCTTATATTATTGTTCTTGATAATGTCATTTCACTTACATGATAGTAGGTTTTCCATATAATTATTTAAGACATCAAGCATTACTCAAGTTATGAATGGTTTGTTAATCATATTCGGTCTCATTGAACTCATATGAAAGAATGATATTACCATCTTAATCAATGATAATAACTAGATGTCTTTAAGTGTATCATGTAACCTATGTTTAATTTCCTCGATTGTCCTATTGCTAAATTTTCCATTAAATGTGTAATGTGGCGTCACCCATCATGATATACATACGCATAGCAACATACAGCAAGTGAAACCATTTATTATATGCTTATATAGTTCCTTCATTTAAGCATGTTTTTTCTTATTAATCAATAATAAATTTTACCCATGATCCTTCTACAATAATAATGTATGGATCAAGATTCATAGTTGTACATCTATATGTACATTTCTATTATACCTTATGTGGTAATATATGATCAACACTATTTGAGTGTTTTATGTACATTATAGTATCATAAGAATGCTATGCGGTCTTACTATAATCTACATCAGAGTGGTAGATTGGTTTACTTAATTTGTATGCATACTAATGATTGTTGAAATTCTCTACTCAACCCCATAAGCAAAAGGTCTTATGTAAGTTTATAAAGATGACCAATGTGTGGTCTAAACTCTTCCTTAATATAGTATTGTTATCTTAGCATAGGCAGCTTTAATAGAGTTTTATGTTATGTTGCTTAAGAGAATGGGGTGCCTTCCCTCATAATATTTTCCCTATGGTTAATTTTTTTCTCATTGGACACTTTTTACTAGTTTTAGGTGTACATGGAATTGAGTTATAAACATTTACCTTAATGTCTAAAATTTGCTTTCTCACACTATAGATTTTCCTTTTTTTGTGTATATTTATACACTCAGCCTTGTGTCTAACAATAAGGTAGGGGATGGAACATCTATCCTATCTTAGATAGAGTGGCATTACCAGATCTTAGATATAGAGGTAGTACGAGTTTTTTAATAGGGTAATCTTGGTATTTCCATTTTCAAACATATTTCAACCAAAAAAATATTAGTAGTGAAAAATTGGGTGTCACATTTGTCTTCTCTCCTATATTAGATCTTGAAAATTCACCTTCTCTTGTTGAATACAAATCATACCATAAAGAAAGATGCATTATATGGATTCATAACACAAGGTGAAGACATGATATATACTTAATTAAGAATGAAGAAGAACATGTTTCAAATTATGTATGTTCCTTATGTTAGTTTTACATCATTATGCCCATTCCTTATATGAACATATCATTCTTCTCTACCCTTTTTTATTACCATAACCCCTTAGCCTGAGAAATTTTCACCCCTTCCCTTCCACTATAGTTTTGTATAACCCACACACACCAAACTTGTATATTTAATTAACTTCACAACTTATCTTATCAACCCAATTCACTAATTCCCTACTATTTCTCTTACTTGAAAAATAAAAACCATTTCTTACCCTTCTAAATTCTCTATTTTAGAAGGAAACCAAGTGAACGAATCCCTTAACCCTTTCCACCACATCTTGTTCAATATATAACCACCAAAACAACTTTATTCAATAATTCATTCATAGAATTAATCATGAACACTATGAAAAAAAATCACTCCTTCCACACCCACTTCCATCAATATTGTGCCTATTTCATTCTCCAGGTATTATTATAGCTATTACTTTGTACACCAATAGAGCAACTACAGACTCTTCTCAATCATGAATTCTTTCTCATTCTTCCTAATTCTAGTTTATAATGAAGTGAGTTCATGATAACTCTTTTGTGGATGATTCTTCAAATGAAGAGGATGATGAAGTTTTTTCTTCCCTAGAGAAAAATCCTCCCACACTAGAAATCTTGATGCAAAGAAGTCGTAGTAAAGATAGTACAGATGTTATGGTCTCCAACACCCCCACACCACTTTGTAACTAAGGATATTAGTATGAAAACCAAGTGCATGCCTATGTCAAATGATCTTGTATGGTATGAGGATGCTTAATAAAGCACTTCCTTAGTCCCAAATCTCTCTGAGAAGAGACTTATGAAGCATTTATATATACACTATTTTCATGATCTTCTTTGGATAGAATAACTTTTGTAATTTTTTCTTTCAGGTTTTCATCTGTAATCTTATACCTCAGGCAAATCCTAAGCATCAGTTTAATATACATCAGTACACTTTAGGTATTTCTTTCTACTAATTCAACCACAAGTATTTCATAGGATGAGTAATGTTGTAAGTTTGAAAATTTTGGTAGCATTATTGGTGTTAATATTTTTAACACCCTTTAGGATGAAAATATAGATGTTTTTTACATTCGAGTTCATTATAGGGTTCAATATGCTATTAATTTTTCTCACCATTCAAGGTAATAAGAAGCTTAAGTAATAGATTAGGAAGATGATAAGAGAAAAGGTGAATAAGAATAGAGAATAAAACTATGATATAAGAGGTAAGAAGGAGAGAGAAAATTAGCCTTCCATAGTTATAAGATTTAAAGGATGAAAGTACTATAAAGCATAAAGGGGGAAAGTAAATTAAAACAAAACAAGTATCATACCTGATGTATACTTTTTGCAAGGAATAGAACTAGAATAGTACTCAACATATCATCATATGATCTAGAGAATGAGTACTAGAATAGTGACAAGATCCTCTATATCATGAATATCAATCGATATAAAAATGGTTACTAACTTAATATGCATAGAAAATATGAAAACTAAAACTAACATTGAGACAAATAAAATTTTAAATTAAAATAGAAAGGTGAAGGATTTGGTTAATCCCCTTAATTCTTATGTAATGAAAACGTTAACTAGAAAACTAATTCATACCACATAGACTATTATGCCAACAGAGATATGAAGTAAGATGCTCTCTCCAACCAGTACAACATTTTTTATCTTTTAATACTCTTCTATCTCTAGAAATAAAGCAAAAAAAATATGATCCATTATTATTATATCTTAGTGTCCTCTTCAAGGATGAGGAGACTCAATTAAGGTTTCACAAACTTGTGGTTTAGAATCTAGCCATACTATCCTAATCATTTGTTAAATCATGCTACATTTTCTCAATTAAATAGTTGGAAGATGGTCAAATTTATAAATATACCAATCATATCAGTAGCACCACACATTTGAATATAGATAGAATTTTATTAGATTGAGAATTACCAACTCTTATGGCTATTCATTAACTTTAGTACATATTCAATTAGTCAAGCACACTTCAAATTAAGCACATATTCACAAATAAAACAACATTCATCATTCAATAAAAAAAATTAAGGAGATGAGGTACATAAGAAAAAATATCCTTTTATTCACAACATACGAGTATACCATTCAATCAACTCACTTAGATTACAATATTGTGATATAGGGTATGGATTAAGGATAAATTTGGAATAGAGAATGCGTGGAAGAGTGAAGAGCCTTAAATTGCTTTTTTGTATCTCCAAGTTTTCCAAAAACATAACCTTTGAAGATTTTAAAAAATCAAAACTCATAAATTTAATAATTTATTATCATTGTCGATGGTTAAGGATGTGCTCAAGAACATGACCAGGTTATGTCCCTTTAAATGTTTTTTGACATCTTTGACATATTTTTTTATTTTAATCATAACATCTTTGTAATACCTTTAATAGAGGTTATTTTGGATGCTTTGAACAACTAAAAATGTTACACACAACTTTGATGTTTAATTTTATTTTTCTCCAAACCAAGTTGAGTAATGGTCAAAATCCCACTTTTTATGCTTGCAAACTCTTAGTATAAATTATTACTTTCATTTTTCCTAATTATGTTTTTAGCTTCTAGTCTCATATGGCTTAATTCTTATCCTCCATGTTTCTCAATTTTTTGGCTCCATTCCTTGTTTTTTCTTATTTTTCAAATATTTACACCCATTAAAAACATATATACAAAAGAGAAAAAATACTAAACTTGTGCATGAAAAGGTAATAAATTTTCATCAAAGAGTTCATGAAAATCTAAATTTTTATACCATGAAAATACAAACACTACACCTATCAATTCCTCCTTCGCTAATAAATTTCAACATAATATAGAGAGAAAAAGGTGAGTTACTTGTCTCACACATAAAATAAAGGTGATAGAAGAAGGCATGGCGTATAAGAATGGGCGAGGAGGAAATAAAATGAAGTGAAAGGACACAAAATAAAGAAGGAATGAAATAGATATGAAGGAATGAGAAGTGCAATTGCTCATGTTATTCTTATCCTTCTTATTGGCTCAAAAATGAGGAGTGAGAGAGAGAGGGGGAGACAGGGAGAGTTTATGTCGAATTATGTTCGATAATCTAATTTTAGCAAAAACAAGTTACTGAATATTTAAATCTAGATTTAGGTGAAATAATCCATAAAAATTATCAAAATAATCAAGCAACCCTCAGAATATATTTTCAATCCAAAAATATTAAGCCATAATTTTTCTAAAACTTTAGGTAAGTAATGAAGGCTAAATCAAAACATAAATTAAATTGATACAGGAGCATCTTCATCTCATTCTTCTTATATTGCAGGGCAATAGTTAGCATATTTAGAGATGGTACCCATTGTTCTTGAAAATTTTGAACACCTTAATAATAATCCTAATAATGTTTTATTAAGTGATTCTTGTAGGTATTATATATGTTTGAAAGAAGAAGATTTTACCAATGATATCTAGTGTACAAGAAAAAAACAAAGCAAGATTGATAAATTTGAATGGAAGAAAAAGCTACAAGACATGAAGTTTGAATTTTTGAGTATTTAATGTATTTTGATGATTAGGTTTTACGTGGATTTGATATTTTATGTAATCTTTGTAATATCTTGTCATCGTAATTGTAATTCATTATATATGCCATATAGACGTATGTTAGTTTTACTTTTTATTATATAGCTTGGTTTATTTAGGCTTAATTAATTGAGGCTAAGCTCAACCTTAGATTTGTGTGTGTGTGTGTTTGTTCAGTAGAATAAAAAATTAAAGAATTAAATAATGAATAAGTGAATGAATGAGAGAACTAAACTAAAACTCTTGGATCTTTGATCTTCCTTCCTTCCTCTCCAATTGAGAGTAATCTTGAATGAGTTTAGGAATTTTTATATAGAGAAATTTTTGTTTTCTCTTTAGAAATCTTTTGATCTTAGAGAAGATAAAAAAAACTTTTAATTGTACATTAATTGAAAATGTCCACAAATTTGAAATCCTTTCCAATTTGGTCAATATTTTTCATCTACAAATATAAAACAATATCTTGCATTGTGAAACATAATTCATCAATCATCAAACACATCATATAACTATAGTTAAATTAGTGGATTGCTAAGAAAAAAAAATTCAATGTTTCTTGCTAGAATTTTTAAAACAAATCTTGTAACAAAGAATATAAAGAGTGGTATAATCAACTAGAAAACTCATCCTTCATTGTTGAAAAGAATTAACTAATTTTAAAATATTTTCTAGATAAAAACTTAAAATAATATAAGAAAAATGAATTACGTTATTTGGCATATCATTAGATAAGTTATGGTTTTGGAAAATATGCCACTAAATTAAGGTTAGTGGTATATTATTCTCATATAAGCAAGAAGAACATAATGATTAGAAGATTAAGAAAAATAGAAGAATATCAAAATCGTGAAGACTCTAAGATTAAACGAACATAAAGTTCTTATATCATCAGAATAACAAGAATATGAGTCATCATATGAACATGAAAATCATCAAAACATAAGATTACAAAAATAATATGAATAACAAGAATATGCTAATTAGACTTAAAGATAAATGTCAGTTACTAGATATACATGATACATTAAACAAAATTAGAGAACAACATCAAATCATCAAAATTTTCTTGAAAGCTAATTCATAATATTAAAGGAATTTAGAGTCATTTCAAAATTATATGAATACCTAAAGAATTATGATGCACATGATTAAATCATGAGACTTATAAACGTGAAAGGACAAGAATTTTATGGAAAGAACTTGAAGATCTAAGTTAGTAGGAGTATAATGAAGAGAATGTTTCGAAGGAAAAAAGAGGACTAGCTTGTTATTTATAAGAAATATAGAGG
This sequence comes from Tamarix chinensis, assembly GCA_030549775.1. Lineage (NCBI taxonomy): Eukaryota > Viridiplantae > Streptophyta > Magnoliopsida > Caryophyllales > Tamaricaceae > Tamarix > Tamarix chinensis. The sequence continues at coordinate 44,841,863 of CM060175.1, forward strand.
GTTAAAAAGATGTTTAATAGATATATATTTAAATAGAGAGAATAAAATTGTCATTTTTATATAGATCTAATCGACCATATGGAAGGATTACAAGTTTATTTCTATTTAGTTAATTTTTTCTTCAAGATTCGTAATGTAATCATGAATATAAGTTTTTTAAAAATGTAATTTTTTGAAAATATGAATAAATTTAAATTATTATATGATTATTTTAAGGATTTGGTAAAAAAATGAATTTTCATAAATAAATGCTATTTTATACAAATAGAACCCTAAAAATTGTAGATGTGCTAAATCCTTTAAAATATGTATAAATTCTCCAAAAAGAATAAATTTAGGAAAAAATTACTTCACAATGTTTTGTAAGTTAAATTGAGAGTAAAAAATTTTTAATACAAAAATTTATAAGTATATAGGAGCTTAAGATACCTTAAAGAAGTTATAAAAGTTTCACCAAAAGAAAATCCCCAAAGAGTAACTTATTATATGTAAAAAATCATAAAACTTACAAAATATTAATAATTCATAAGGATAGTATTTTAGATCTTAAAGTCTTTTTTTCACTAAGATTGGACTATCCAAAAATAATATACGATGTTTTGCCATATAATCTTTAAAAAAGGAAAATTGGAAGAGAATTATCTAGAAATTTTTGAAAGGATGAAGATAATTATATTGTTTTATTGCTCAAACAAAAAGGATCAAATACAATACTATTTTAAAATTTTAAACTTCAAACATGAAACTTATAGAATTTATTGTGATACTTTAAAGGCAAATGATTTTGGATTATTTAAAGTTCTAATTCTCTATATCACATTGACTTTAATTATTATGAAAATGGCTATGAAGAAGTTATAATATACCAATTTGAAATTTAAATCACACAAAAGAAAATCAGATGCAGGTACATCTAAATTTGATCTTCAAGGTATTGCCTTGGCATACCTTTTTTTTGGTACTAATAAATTGCTTGTCTTTGATGATAATTCTTTTACTAAGTTTAATGATATTACCTTAATTTATTGTTATAGGTATATAATATATTTTCAAGAAGATGATCAAATCATAAAAGAAGTCAAGATAGTTAATATTTTCAAATGATACAAGATATTGCAAAGGAATGTATGTTGTACATGAAAGTCAAAGTCAATAAGACCTAGTAAACCTTTCAAACTCAACATCATTATCTTGATTAAGATTCTTGTGAATTGCTTTCTGTAATCTTAGCTTACTTTTTTTGTAATAGTCTTGTTGAGCCATGTATTATATAGGAAATAAATACATTGTAATACTAGTTATATGCTAGTTAGCCATTTTTGTGGAATGTGGCTAAATTAGTGTGTTAGTTAGCAATTTTATAAAGACCTATATAAGGCATTTATGTCAAAACTCCTTGTAGCATGTTCGATAATTTTGTTAATTTAAATATAACGCAAGTAAATATTTTATAAATTCTCTCCCTGTGATTGAATACCCATTCTAAGACTATTTAGTATAATCTTAGATTGGTGATATTAAATTTTTTTCTTTGAATCTTTTTGAATTATCTGATCTCTTGGTTGATTTCTTATTGAATTATTTCTTGAATATTCTAATTATTCTGTGAAATCTAAGCCAAAATGATCCTAAACTTCAACTCTTTCACACTAATTTTCATTCAATTTGATGATTTATGTCAAAATCTCACAATTTTATTTATGGTTAATGAACTAGTGTAAAAATAACCATTTATACATTTGAAGATAAAAATAAGGTGAATAGCATCTTTTAAATATTCTACTAGAGAGATTTAAGGTGGAATAAAATCTGAGTTTTCATGCTGTGGGCTTAATGCTAAAGTTTTTAACCTTGGTCTTTCTTTTTAATTTTACATTACCATTTCTCAATCTTTGATTACCCTCACTTGTTTTAAATATAAATACTTTCTAGTTTCTACATAATGTTCTATTCAATTATCTTGAGCATCCCATGTAATTAGTGTATTAATCAAATTGGGAATGTTATAGTTCTCATTGAACTATCATAACATGGATGTTATGATTAGAAAAAATTATCATTCATTGACTTTAGTATAATGATAAAGACTAGTATTGATAAAAATTTAATGCAACAAAACTTCTTGTTTATAAGTGCACTAATTGGACTTCCTTTAATCATATTGCAATCATGTTTGTTTGTGTGGTTTGAAACCTCTTATTTTGAGCATATTCTTTAATTTAATTTTTTTAAGATTCTCAATCATCATATAAGATCCTATGTTCCATCTTTTTTCTTAACAATTTAGGTAGAAAATAGCTAAAATGAGATGACTAACACTAACGAACATTGAGTACAAAGAGTATTTCATAGTAGATTAAATAAAATTTGGTCATTTATGGACATGCTCCCTATTTTCATGGTAGAGAACAATTCACAAATTCCTATGCTAGTTACGAAAGTTTTTATTTTTTATTTTTATCAATGATAGGTTGTAGTGAGAAACTAGATGATTCATTTTTTTTGTCATGATCTAGTTTGTATAGCCAAAAGTTTACCATGACACATTCAACAATAAAAAGTTGGTAGTGCCCTTTCAACAAAAACCCACTCATTACTTTTTGTAACAAGTGTCCTTCTAAATGTAATGGTGTTTGAATGTTGAAGATTAACAAAAGCTGAATATAAAGTTCAATTTGAGATTAATTATGGAAAAATAGCAAGCAAAAATTTATAGGAGGGTCATTTAGCATGACATCTAGAGTATGTGCATACATAGTGCAAAAGTAAAATATTGGGGCATATGTGTATGATCTTGTTTTTTGTAATCCTAATCAATATGTAACTAGTTTTATAATATATTTTGTCAATTTTAATAAGTATTCTTTGTCATTTGTAATAAATTTAAGCTAGATGTTGCTTTCTATTTTCAAATAATTTCAAGCCCATAATCATTCTAAACTTATTTCTACATGACCATTGATTACCTGATTAATAATACCCATTTGGATTACGAACCAATTACATTCTAGCACAATCCATATAAACCTTCCATTATATATTTCATGCAAACTATACATGTATGCAATATATCTAATTTTGTCATTCCACTCATTTTCCATTTGTCAATATTTAAACCAACTCTAATATCCAAATATCTTATATATTTTGACTCAAAAAATTATTTCACTATTGCCTTTAGATTTTTGAATTTTGAGATTTATTTTATATTTTTAAACAGATTTTAATTTTAAACAAAATGTGAAATGATAACCTTTACACCTCTCATTTCTCCCAATGGAAACTCCCTATCTTATCAACCAAATTTTTTACATATAATTTTGTTCATTCCCAAATATATTATAATTATGCCTATTAAGCACACAAAATCCATCAATATTATCAATCACCCATCACCATTTTCATTCAAGTAAAACATAAACTAACGCCCCACCCATCTTTCCCCCTAACATCGTGTCCTACTTCTATATCATTAGACCCCCCTTATCTCCACCATCAAACATAACCAAATCCTTTCTCAACATAATTACATTTTTTTCTTCAACAAACTATCTCAAACAAAAAAACTCTATTTCCATAATATAATAAATTGATCTCCTTATATTAGCTCTAAGTAAGGGTATGGATAAGGCCCAATGGTTATTTAATGTGGTCAATGAAGAAAAGTATATTATCACTACATATGCTCAAAGTGACTTCTACGGGGTGCATATATTGCATACACAATTTAGGCCTGAAGCTATTTGGTCATGTGGTGGAAAATCTTAAGTTGCCTTTATCATTTTCTCAATTAGAGCATGCTTTGACTGGCACGAGAATAAGTTCTAGTAATCTCTTGAGTCTATTATAAGAGTATGGCAAGTGATTTGATCAAAACAATTAAAGATATATGAGGCTTGCAAAGAAAATTTGAAGCTAAGAAATTAAGATTATTTCATGTGAATTAACTAAGGAAAGGAAGGCCTATGTGCCTCAAAACCTCACTTTGGAAAGTGATGAATTTGAACCTGCCATGTTGATTGTTAAAAAATAATAAATTTTCTTTCTCCATTCACATCTAGACATGTAGATATGTGTTCCCATATTGAAATTAATATTAAAAAAAAATCTCCACTCACTTTTTCTCAATTTTATAATCCTCTTTTATTTAGATTTCAAAGACATGTTCATCATTGAATAGTTAAGGGCTCATAATACTCTAAACACACCAATAACTCACAAAAAAAATATGCTTGAATTTTATTTAATATTTTTTTTAAAACAAAGAAACAAAGAAAACATAGAAACACACAAAAACACTCACACCTCCATAAATAAGTCACACATTATCGTCAATATGAAGATAGCTAAAGGAAGATGTAATTTTAATTATGGAGAGATAAAATAAATAATTGAATGAACAAATAAAGGGTTGAAAATTCCCCCATCCCATTAGGTTGCCTCCCAAGCAGTGCTTGTTTTAACATCTTTAGCCTAATGTGATCTCTGTTTACTAAGTTAAGGTGGGTGCTTCTTGTAATTGCATCTCTTCAACATTATTCTCCATGAATGCCTCATAGTATGGTTTAACCCTGTGACTAATAACCTTGAATTTATTCCCCATCTTCTCACTTCTGATAAATGTGGTACCATGAGGGAAAACATGAGTAACAAAAAAGGACCCACCCATCTAGATCCTAGCTTACCTAGGAATAAGAAAAGTTGAGAATGGTAGAGTAACACTTTTTAGCCCACAACAAATGACTTTCCTCGAATCATCTTATCATGAAAATATTTTGTCTTTTCCTTGTACACCATATCAATTTCAAATGAATCATCCCTTATCTCTTCAAGATCATGAAGTTGTAGCTTCATATGAAATTCAGTAAATTTTACTCTCACGTTCTAGTTCTTCATAGTCCACCATGTCTTTAATTCAAGATCCACAAGTAGATGGCATGCTTTTCTATAAGAAAGCTAAAAGGGAGACATGTCTATGTGTATTTTATAAGTAGTTCTTTAAGCTCACAAGGAATCATCCAACCTTTGGCTCCAATCCTTTCTATATCGGCTTAGGGTATTCTGTAGTATCTTCTTAACTTCTTAGTTAGAGACTTCAGCTTTCCTGCTAGTTTGAGGGTAATAAGCTGCAGAAAGTTTATGTGTAATCCCATACTTGCATAGCAAGGCTTCAATTGTACTCTTGTAAAATTGTGATCCTCTATCACTAATGATCACTCTAGGCATACCAAACCTTGAAAATATGTGAGATTAGAGGAAATCAGCAACTACACAAGAGTTATTAGTATAGGTAGAAATTGCTTCATCTCATTTTGACAAAAAATCCACAACAAAAAGAATATAGAGATCTCCCTTAGAAGATGAAAAATGAACCATAAAATCAATTCCCTATACATCAAAAATTTCTACAACCGTAAGAGATTTTAAGGGCATTTAATCTTTAGGACCATTGTTACCTAATCTTTGGCACTTGTCACATCTCATGCAAAAAGAAATAGAAACTCTAAATAGTGTAGGCTAATAAAAAATAGCTTCAAGAAACATGAAGGTAGTCTTTATAGCACCAAAAAATCCTCCACAATTTAATGTACGATAATGTGTTAGAATATGCTCAAATTTAAAATCATTCACACATCTCCTAATTATACCATTAGTACAAAATTTCTATAAATAGGGGTTGTCCCAAACATATTGGTATGCCTCCTTTCTAATCTTAGTTCTCATAGATCATGGCATGTTAGTAGGTAACTTATGAGTAATAAGACAGTTCACAATATCAACAAACATGGTGTACTTATTTATATCCCAAAGAGCTTCTCATTAGGGAAATTCTCAATCAATGGTATAGGTTCACCATCTTGAATCATAAATCTCAAATGATTGGTTACTATGTTCATACTCCCTTTTTTTTCCTTAATCTCCACATAAAACTCTTGAAGTAAGAGAACCCATTTTATTAACCATGATTTTCCTTTCCTTTTAGGCAATAAGTACTTCAACGTTGCATGGTTTGTAAAAATGATAGCTTTATTTTGAAGTAAATATGATCTAAATAGGATTTGAATGATTTGATCTTATCCCATCTGCATTCCCTGGAGGGACAGTTCCTTGTCAAATATCTAGGGGTTCCTTTGGATGCTTATAAACTTAAAAATGTTGATATGCTTTCTCTGATTCAAAAGGTTATAGGAAGATTGTAGCATTGGTCCAATAGATTTATATCTTATTTAAGAAGGTTGCAATTGCTGAAGTTTGTCATTTTTGGCATAACAATGTTTTGGAGTCAGATGTTCCTCCTACCCAAAAAAAATTGGTGTATATTATAGCTTTGTGTCAATCCTTCTTTTGGATAGGGAAGGCTGCACCCACCAAAAGAGCTCTTCTTGCATCGAAATTTATTTGTCTACCAAAGAAAGAAGGGGGTATTACCATTATTGATATGCATTCATGGAACTTAGCTACAATGAGAAAAAATCTTTGAAATATGTGCATGAAAAAGGATTCTTTATGGATTAAATGGATCCATTCCTATTATATCAAGTACTAGGAGGTTTCTTCTTGTAATTTTCCAAGCACTGCCTCCTTGATTCTGCAAAGCTTTTTTGTATTATGGCCAATGTTGCTACCAAGTTTTCAACTATTGTAGGCTAACTCAACTTATAAGATTTCTAAGATTTATGATTATATAAGTTTTAAGGCCTCTAAAGTGACTTGGTGGAGGATAGTGTGGTGTAACCCTACTGCACCAAAACACAAGTTTATTTTCTGGCTTGCAGCTCAATCTAGGCTCCCCACAAAGGATCTTATGGCTAAATTTTCTTCATCTATTGACTTGCAATGCTATTTCTATCAACAAGAGGATAGAATCATTCATTTTTGGTGCATTGGCCTGTTATGAAGTAGATTTAGCTTTCTATTAGAGATGTTTTTGGTGGAAGAAGGTTTCCTTCTTCTTGGCTTGCTATGTTAAGAGCTTTATCTTGCCCTTGAGGTAGAGGGTTCATTAAGTTCCAATTCAAGTGTGCTTTTTATGCTATCAGCCTTTTTGAGATTTGGAAAGCTAGGAATGCTCTTCTTTTCTCAGGTATTAGGTGGAATACGAAAAGGATTGCTTTCCAAATTTCTTTTTCTTTGTCCTATATTTTTAATCATCCTAGTAGAAGTTCTAAGTTTGGGGGTTACGTAGGTTATATAGATCATTTCTATAGACTTGGTTGTAATTTTTCATAATGGTATAATATCTTTTTTTCTTTCTTTAAAAAAATATGATCTAAATTTTTTGAGGGAAAATACCAATGCAATTAGGTTTTTAGTAGTGGACTAATTTTAAAGTAGTTCATTAAGATTCCTTAATGCATAATAGATGACTTATGAATTTTTATCCTATTTTTGTCCTAAGACTACACTAATCTAATAGATAGAGATGTCAGATATGATCTTAAATTATAGGAACTAATCTAGAGGTAACATTACCTAGGTAGTCATTACGGGCTTTTTGCGTCTATTGAATGCTTTTTGGCACTCCTTAATTCACTCAAAAGACACATCCTTTTGAAAAAGGTATTTAAATGGTAGTGCAATACTAGAAAATTACTTTATGAAGCATCGATAGAAGCTTGCATGTCTAAGAAAATAACACAAGTGGAAGTGGGCACAACATCTATCTTAGATTTATCAAATTCTATCCCCCCTAAATGAAACAATATGACCAAGTGTTATTCCTTCTATCATAATAAAATGAAACTTTTTCCAATTAAGTATAAGTTTAGTTGCTTCACAACATTTCAAAATTAAAGTGAGATTGTATGGTAAGAATCAAAAGTATCACCAAAGACAGTAAATCATCTATAAAAAACTCATTAATCTTGTTAATGTAATTTTCTCCATGTGTGCCACAATATGCCCAAGATATGGGGAAAGTATCATCTGTATCTCTTTTAAAGAATTTTCTTCTCCTTTCTCATCTAGTCCAAAGGTTTTCATAAGAGTGATTGGTAACAGAATTCCTCATCCTCCTCAAAGTAATCTTCTGCCAAATGGTCAATGGTGTCAATAGTATAAAATGAATGGTCATCTATGGGTTACCTCATAGCCTCAAATATGATGAGGCTTAGGATTTCTCCATCAAACTCTACAGTAAGAGAGCTAATATGAATTTCTATCTTTGTATAAGTGATTATTATGAAGGGCCTTCCTAAGAGAAAGAACATTGGACTCGAGCTACTTTCATCCATATCCAAAACATAGAAGTCTGGTGGAAGTATAAGTATCCCAACCTACACAAAAACATCTTTTATAAGTCCCTTCGGGAATGCATTAGTGCGATGAGTAAGTTGAATGATAAAATTATCTTTTGTAAGCCATAAATCTAAAGATGCATAAATAGAATATTCCATGACATTAATAGATGCACCTAGGTATACTATGGCATTGTCAAACCTATTGCTACCTAATACATAAGGAATAATGAAGCTTCTAAGATCTTTACACTTTGAGGGTAATTTCCTTTATGTGATAGAAGGCAATTGTTGACTCATTCTAACCGTTTTCTTTTCCTACAATCTCTTCCTGTGGTGCATAAACCTTTTAAGAATTTTTCATATTTGGGGACTTTGTTCATTACTTCTATGAGTGGGATGTTGATCTACACTTTCTTGAACATATCCAGTATTACTTAATCACTATCATCCTTCTTTGTGTTATATAGCATAACAGGAAAAGGAGCAAGAGAAATGGGGTTAGCGACGACAATATTCGAAATGGTATTAAATTTACCATTTAAAGAACACTTGGATTTCATCCAGATAGTGGGTTGGATAACTAATTGTCTTTTTCTACTCCTACTCTCTTAGTTTTGCATGATCTCCCCTTCTTTTGTTTCAAGATCTTCTTCCAACTACTCTAAATTTTCCTTTGTCTTGTTTGGAGTACTTTCAGAATTTTTGCCACTCCTTGTTACCACTACATTAGCTGACATAGCATTTCCCTTTGAATTGGGTATAGTACTAATAGGTAGTTTTCCTAGATCATGTAATTGGTTAACCTTAGTGACCACTTCTCCAATTTGACACTCTATTTTTAATGCTCCCTAGTCTAAGTTCAATTGTCTTTGTATAATCTTATTCTAGCCATTTGTAAATAACTCAAATGTCTTGTCATATTTGTTAATGGTTAGAAATTAAGGTTCAGAGGATTCCCCTATAATGTTTTGATAAATACCTGGTGCCACTTGGTTGAAACTAGGAGGATTAAGAACATTATCCTTATATTTATAATGGAAATTATGATGGTTGCACATACCTCAATGATATCCGATGGCATTATCTTTCGCATGATCATCTCCTCCAATCATTTGTGGGTATTTATCAACGGGATATCCTATCACAAAACATACTCCACATGTAAGAACAACTCCAATAGCTATGGCAATCTGCAAAATAAGAGTAGTTTGTTGGTTAAGTATATCATTAAATTGATTTACACTTACCTCATTTACTCTTATATAGGTAGAGAGTTCATCGTATTGTTGTATGGTAGAGGCTCGATTTTTCAATAAAGCTTGAGCTAAAGTGGGATTCTTATCCATGAAAAAGCCACCACTAGTTACATTTAACATGTTCCTCTTGAATGGATTGAGTTTCTCATAAAATTATTTTGGGAACTATGAGAGCAAGGCCTTATAGTTGTTGTAGTAAGCATAGAGTGTTTTATTAGGCTCTTGCTAGATCTTGTTGATCCTCTTCCACATTACCATGATACGTGATGTAGGAAAATACATGTCTAAGAATGAATTAGCCAAAGTATCTTATAAGTATATCTATCATATAGGTAGCTCATAAAGCCAATCCTTCTTTCCATCCATCAACTTAAATGGAAATTCCTTAATATTCAAGATTTGAATATTTGTCTCGTTAGGCCACATGACACATACAAAGTAAAACTCCTTAAGAACATGTAGGTATCTTCACTAAGGAGCCCATGGAAAGTAGGAAGTCGATGAAGTGGGCTAGATATGAGCTCAAAATATTTTTCCTTTCCAATAGTAGGCTCAACATATCTAATATATGTAGGGACCACTTCAGCTATATTGTGGACTGAAAACTCTCATAGACTCCTATTGGCTTCCATGTGAGCGAAGTAGATAGGCTCTTTCATTAGTGATGTGATGATATTTAAAGTTGCTTCTTCTATGTCTGATGATGATGAAGAACCAAAAATCTCATCTTTGGCTCCTAGTGATGAAGTAGAACTAGAGATCTTTAACTTTCTAATTGCTCTAATGGATTTATCTAACTCAAGAGTTACTGGTAAAAGCTCTCCTTGTTGTTTCTCTCTTGTATTCATTCACTACTGAGTACCTAAAATAAGAAAAACACCATAATCGAGTAAACCACACATGATAAAAAGAAAACACACACACAAAATAAAATTAATGAATAAATAAAAATAATCACACAAGAAAAACACACAAGACACTAAAAAGATAGTAAAAAAATAAATGCAAAGTTAATAATCCTCAATAGCGATGTAAACAATTAGTGTGGCAATAGCTGACACGTTATTTAAACTCTCTTATAATCAATTATAGTATTAGTAAAAAAGGGTATCATTCTATAACGAGGATTGAGAGGGCTTGACTTTATTTATCTAGCTCACAAATAAAAAAATTAAAAATTAAAAAAATTCTAAATCACAAAAAAAAATTATAAGAAAACATAATTGTGGGGGTTTTCAAATAATAAATAATAAATATAATAAATATAATAAAATAATAAAAAAAAATAAATGAACACAATTATGATAAATGTGCTACAAAAACTAAAATCCACAACTATATGAGGTTAAAATATAATATTAATTTCTAAGTCATTCTTTCACCATGAGAAGAAGATTAACCAAGTTGTAAAATACAATAGGTTTATTCCTTTGTATTACTTCTCTGAAATAATTAATATGACAAACCGCTAATATTAAATCTTATTCAATTCTAGGAGTATAGTCATGACACACAACTCCTTTATTTAACTAGGTTTAAAGCATTAAGCACAAGTGAAACATTGTTAATCTAAGTACCTAAACTTGTACATCAAGTGTGTCTAATAGTATTCCTTTTCCTTGACATGTGGGTATCTAGCATGCAATCCTACATACTATCACTATGAGGAAATCGAAACAAGCCATATACCATATAAATCATACTTGAAAGAATCTTATATACAAATGGTAGTAATTAAAATAGAGTCCAAGAACAATATCATAAAATAAAGAAAAATAATATTATATCTAACTCGAATCTAGTGTTTCATTCTATTCCATAAAAATAAATTTTTAACCATTTATAATAAATACATATATTATACTAAAATATATATCAGAATTAGAGAAAGAAATAATTGAAATTAATTATGAATGAATATTTAGAAAATTTTTCAGATAAAAAACTACTAATTTCATCTAATATAACTCTTTTGGTCTCTTTTTTTCACTTTGTCTCTTCTCTTGCCTCACATTCCATGCATGTTAGCCTTCTCTCTTTTTCTCTTCTTTGGTTGGTGCAACAAACTCTGCCTTCTTCCTTCTCTCTCATTTCATCACTAACTCTCCTCTCCTTTTTCACTTTCTTATTTTTTTTCTATGCTTTTCTTCTACTATTGGTTAGATACTCCCCAACCTGTCTTTCTTTATTCCTTCTCTCTCTTTTCTTGACCTTTTCTACAGGTGTTGATTCCCTTCTCTATTTTTCCTCTTTTCTCCCTTATTAGTGCCAGTACTCTCTATCAACTACGACAACCTACATTGACACTCCCTTATTCCTTCTCTCTCTTTTTTATTTTGGCATTGTTCTCTCCTTGCTCGCTCCTTTTTTTTCCTTTTCTTTGCTACACTCTCATTGGTTTTTCCCTACACTACCACCATTTTTGTTACTCCTTACACCATCTTTTTCTTTTCTGTTCATTTTTTCCTTTTCTCCAAAAATGTTTTTTTACCTATAAATAACATTAGAAAAAAATCATAAATAATCTTATATTTTTAAATCATGTATTTTATATCATTCTAGCTTAAATAATATAATATATTAGATTATTATCACTTAAGAATAAAATTATAACTATTCTCATATATTACTAAAATAAGAGATTAAAAAATAAGATTAAAGGAGTATAAAATATGTCAAAATATATACTTATGACCTTACCATGCAAAACCCTCATCCAAACCATTGTTTTTTAATTTCTTGCAACCCTATTGATACTAAGTGCTAGCCCTCATTTTCTATCACTCTCTACATGTTTACATCAACCGTTATATTTTCTTCCTTTAATATTTTTCTAATTTTTCCTTAGCATAAACCATAAAAAAAAAATCTCCTAATTCTATCTCCTCCTTTTCCTTCTTCATCTCCCCTTATTTTTTTGTCATTTTTTTTTGTAACTTGTAAAGGAGTATGACCTCTACTAGAACCCTAAACAAAAGAGCATGAGGTGTTTGCGATGTTGGAAGAGGAAAATGTACATTACTTATGTAGCCTAAAGTTAGGAGTGTGAGCTCCCTAAATAATATGAGTATGGGAGCATGAGCTCCTTACACAACTCCAACATGGATATTACCCCTTATACCTTGGTGATTGAAGTATTAGTTGAGGATACAATGAATCCTAGAAGTATATTCTTTGTGGTAATATGGATATACACATAATAATCACATTATATAAAAATTAAGACAAATATGGAAAACATGCATGAATTTAGATATTTTCTATCAAGGAACATTTCATGTATAATAAGAATCTAAAATAAGTGATGCACAAATACAAACTCTCAAACCTCAAAATCATACATTAGCATGGATTTTCATATTGCCATAATATTCAATTTAATCATGGAAAATAAAACTTAAAAACCTAGGGTTTATGGTAATTCTAAGGGGTTCCTCAGGTAAAACCTTTGATTAGGTGGCTTGTATGATTAATTTTCGTGATCCTTAATTTTTTTTCATTTTCTATATAAACTTCTGGTGTTATTTTAAGTGGAGTTTTTTCCTTAACTAACCCTAATGTTAATTTACAATTAGTTGTAGGAATTCATACAATAATTGATATTTTATAAGTTTACAATAGTGCATTATGTGATGACTATTGTTATTATGATTAAATAAATATTAATAACAAAATGTAAGTGCACATGAGTGATAATTGAGAAATTGAATCCATCCCACAGAAACTAGTACTTGTCCCTAGGTACATTATGTCTTAGATTGAGATATATAGCGTGTATCTTGGTTTTGTGAAAGCCAAACTTATAGGGGAACATGTAATTTATCTAGTTTTATGGTTTCTAGGAGCATATTTCCCTAGAAGGAGCTTCATGTCAAAGATCCATTCTACCACATAGAAAACAATGATGCCAAGAAGTGTCATGCCTCTAATAGAGCTTATGTTATTGACAATTCCTACTAATCAATGTGAATAATAATTTCTTTGTATGTGACTATGTAAAGACAACTATATGGCTTATACTCCAAGTTCTATCTTGTGAAATAAGAGTGACCTTAACATTTATTATAACATGCCCTATTTATTTTATACCATGATCATTGTATGTCATCCTAGGTTTCTAGAATAATAATATTACTTATCATATCATTGTTATGTAGTCACCATGCTATATGTTTGTTGAGTGCATCATGTTATATGTTTGAATAAACCACAATACATCATAAAAAATTATTGACATTTCCATTTAATAGAAACCCTCTTATTCCCATGAGAAAATGTTACCTTGTTTCACAAGTTTGATATAGTGTCCTAATTCTTTTCAAATAAATTTAAATTTATGCTAATATAAAATAAAATGGTTTTGCCTTTAATCAACTTGAAATATAGGCAAATTTTGAATTATGAGGGTACTAATTGATTATTTTCCAAATCCGAATGACTACTACATATAGAGACATATATTTTTATTTCCAAGATAACTAGAAAAGTTTTTTCCCAAACTTATTAATAGGTTATGTTTTGATCCCATGTTGTTTTTCAACTTTTTCTTTGAGTTTCTTTCTAATGTTTGTGAAAACTTCTAACTAGTGTCTCTTCTTTATAATAAGTGTATATTGGTACTTTAAGATTATTCTTAGGCTATTTAGATTATTCTATATTGTTTGATTAGCTATAAATTCCCTACAATTACGTTTTGAGGTACTTTATCATCTTTTTTCTCTCCCTCATATTCCTCTCTTCTATATATCAAGCTTGTGTGAAACAATCCCTATTATTATTCCTACAACATGGTTAGCTTAACTCACCTTTTTCTTGCCTTAATTGCACTCTAGCTCCTTCACTTTCATCTTTTAAATCATTACATAACCACCTCTTATAATCTACCCACAAGTCGACACTTCTTTCTCCCATTTCCCTTTTAACATGGTCTACCAGCTTCTACTTCTTGACCTTCTTTAAGATTACATTTCCCCTATAGAATTTATAATACCCTCAATTTTTCCTCATTACTTTTGCATACCTTAGTTTTCTAATGTTTTCTTTCCTTCTTCTCATCTCATAACTTCTCCATTTTTTATATGATTTTACCTCCATTACTCTTAGTCTTAGTCTTAGTTCTTTTATAGAAAGGAGGATTACACGTTATAGAGGCTTGAATGTCTTTTTTTCTCCTATTCCCAAGCTTAGCTCTAGGAGAAGGTTGAAAATTGTTGCCTTATTTTCATTTGCTTCATGTTCTATTTCTTCTTTTCAATCATTTCTTTTAAATGATTTTCTACTAATTTTGATTCCTTATATTATTAAATGATCAAGTATTTTTGTAGATGCCACCAAGTTAGGAGTACTTGACTATGATAGAATATAATTACTTTAAGGTTAGGTAAATTTACCTTTGATCTAGCAAGTGTTTATTTTATATATTATGGGTTTATGTTTTGATGTTTTCTATATTATGTATATGTTACGGCTAATTATCTATTTAGAGCATGTAGACATGTATTTATATTTTGTACATTATGAACATATTTTTCCATTTTACCCCTAACACAATCTTGTTAAGTTTAGGCATGAGATTGTTGTGCATTGAGTTAAGAAGCATGAATTCAAGTGAATTTGAAGTATTAACATATTTTATTTACATTTTCCAAGTTTGAAGCATACCAGGGTTCTGGTTAAGTATGGAAATGTGTGGTTTGGTCTCGTTTTCCATACCCATCAATCGGTTGATCAAACTGATAAGTTGGTGTGTAAGAACAATCGATTTATTTTCCAAACCCATAAACCATTTATTTTTGAGTCCTAGTTTTTTTTGTCTCAACTTCAATACATCAAATAGTATGTAAGAGCGGTTAATTGGTTAGAACCATTAGCCAAATGAATATTACATGTTATATATTTTGATGGTTTTGGTATGACAAGACTAGTAACAAGTTGTAGGGACCAATCAAAATATTTTACCTCATATGCCCTACTTACTTATTCCTTAGGGATTTTCTTATTTTTTTCTTCTAATAGAAATTTTCATATTTCTTTTCACAATATTCTCAAACCTAAACACATCAATTGTTTTGGCCTAACCTATCAATTGGTTTGTAAGAATAATTAATTGATTATAATTAATTATTGACTAGTTTCTAGGTATTACTTATTTTATTTGGTATAGTATGACCAGAACAAGGGACGGGTCCCTAAAACTAGCGAACAAGTCCTATCTAATAGGCAAAGTTAGTTATTCTATAGAGTTTTTCCTTTATATATTCTAATATAAATTTTCCCTATTCTTTTAACATTTTGTGATTTCAATCATAACTAAATGGATTAAATGTATAGGGTTATCTACTTGGCTAGAATTTGGTGTTATCTTCCAAATCCTCATAATGGGGCTTGGTGGTTCTTGTTTTGTGTCGGCACTAGAGTCACCCAATATGATTAAAAAATGATATTGAGTTGTGATTTGGATTATAACCTAATAAAAATCAATGATGGATTTAAGATTTCATTGGAGTCTTTCACTCCAACTCTAGTGGTAGCTAGCTAGGAGTTACTAGCTGAGTCGACCATCTATTTTATCATTTTACTTAGTAGTTATTTCCTTCTCTATCAGGTTATGTTTTTAGGGGTATAGGATTAATATTGTGATAAGTTGGCATGGCATTGATATCTAATTAGGTGGTTCAAGTATCTAATTACAAACTAAAATATTTTTTATGTTTAAATTATTATTTTTGGTCTCTAAATTTTGATTTTGTATTTCTCTCACTTCCATCATATTATCATCATCATTAGTAGTATTATTACTTAGCTCACTTTGTTGTACCTTTCATCGAGTATGTGTTTGGTGATGACCATATATCTTCCACGTTCAATGTAATAGTGACATCCAAATACTTCGTTTTTGAAGATTTTCACTTTATCTTTAAACCAAAAAATATATAAATTGTGAAATCAAGGGATATTATGATTGTGGGTATATTGTTGTAGTTATCCTAATTCATCTCTTATTAGTTATTCATAAATATCTCATATTCTCCTTTATTAACGACTTCTATTTTGTAATCTAGCGATTTTAGATCAAGTGCTTCCTGCACATTATATTTGGTTTTGAGTTACCTTCATAAGTCTTGCACTTGGTATAAATTGGGTATAAAGAGTACATGTTCTATATTAGATAAAATTATAGCACCAATTATTTCTTTATTATGATTCAACAAGATAAAAATTTTCAATATCAAATTTTGGGCTATTACTAAAAGTTGTAACTATTCCAGAGGTTACCAGTACTTGTTGTAATATTCCTTAAAATTATAAAATATAAACCATGATAACTTGAGTATTATTTATCATGTAAAGAAAATAGGTAAATATAATTATAAGAGATGAGAGCTATTGAACTATAAAATTAAATAAAATATTAAAAAATTTATTAGTTGTACACCTAAAACACATTAAAAAATAATTTAGAAAATAAAATAAGAAAACTAAAAGGGGGAAATGATAAATAAATTTATAAAAAATATATAATTTAAAATAATATTATTAATATTATCTAATATATATTATTGACAAAATATATGTTATGTAATTATTATGACAATAAATAATCTTTAAGCATTGATGTTGTTAATAAAATAACATGAATATATCTCTCTCTTCCTCAAAAGCTAACTCGTGAGTGGAAAACTTTAACCCATGTTGTGCTAGTGGTTTAGAATATACTAAAAAGATAATATGCATACATATATATATACATATAGTTTGTTACAAATTATATCATATTAGAATCATCAAGTATAGCATTATTGACATAATAAGTTGAAACATGTTAACTAATCAAAGTTGACACTTATTTTATAAGCTGATGGAACAAACTTATCAAGAAATAGCTTTTAGCTTCAAAATAGGAATATAATTGGTCAAATGTGTTTTCTTTGAAGTCAAATAAGTTAAAATCTAACATAAATGACCATCTAAACATATATTACATCATAAAATTAAAGCATACAACTCTAATGGGAATCAAACTCCATGTTTTTAACATTATTGTGAAATATTCAATTAATAATAACACATAAACGATGGTTTACTACAAACCATTGATAAATGTGTGAAATTTTGTGCATGGGAATGTGGAAATTTTTTTAACAATAGTTTTATACAAAAATAAAATCTTAAATTAACAAAATAATGACTATTTTTGATAATGATTATTATGTAATTGTTATCAAATGTAAAAAATGCAACATTAAAATAATAATTGCCAATATAATCATTATTATAGCATCAAATTTTTTGACCCTCATTGTTTCCCTTTTCTCTTTTTATTACATGTATTTATTATTTTTTAGCACCCTCAATTTTTACTATTAAAAAAATTTGTCATAAACCACTATAAAAGTGGTAATGAAAGTCCAACATATGAAAAACTAGGTGCTACCACCATATCTAATATAAGATAGAAACCTCACCACCTATCTCACATTAGACACAAGACTAAGTATCCAACCAATCAAACATAATGAAAAAATATAGTACGTAAGAAAATATTTGGAGATAGAATAATCAAAGTTTACAACCTAAGGCCACATAGGCCCATAATGCATATAAGATATATCAAAAGAAGGCCCCAACCGGAATAAAACAATTTCAAATGAGATACACCTTGGTCATTCATGGGCAACCAAGAAAATTCTTCCGAAAGGCCTGTGCTCAATCAACCCAGCAATGTTGAGAGAATGATGGACCACTTATTATTTGTCCTTATGAAACCTACAACAAAACTACTACTCTTGGAATTGAGCAAGGTATTGTAACGACAATGATGCGTGCACGGTTAGAGTTTTAGATTTAGATGGAGTTTATATGGAGTATTTGATGAGTATGGATTATGGAGGTTGATGATGGGGATTCGAAGGGGTGGATGATGATGGAACACGAGGTAGAAGGATAAATTAATCTTTAAATCACATAGAAATAAAGATTAAGGTTTCGAGAACAAAACCATTCACACAGATTCGGTTTTCTTTCGAGACGATTCGAAACAAATCGTTCACACAGATTCGACTTGTTACGAGATGAATCCACAAAGAATTCGGTTTTTAAGCAATGCTTAAGGTTGTTCTTCTTATTCAAGTTGTGTCTTTCTACTTGGTTTCCTATGGTTTATATAGCCAAGGAACCAAGCATCTTCTCAAAAGATTACAAGCATATTCCCTCTCAAAAGCATTAATTCCCTTAAGACTAGCTAGTTAATAGTCAGTTACTAACTGACTAAAAGTAAGTAACAATAACTAGTACTTAAACATAAACGTTACGCTAGCTAACAAACGTTGACTAAAAGTAAATAACAATAACTAGTATTTAAAAATAAACGTTACGCTAGCTAACAAACGTTGACTAAAAGTAAATAACAATAACTAGTACTTAAAAATAAACGTTACACTAGCTAACAAACGTTACATGAAGTCATGCATACCCCCTATTCATGCACCCATTCTGAGTAGCGTAACTGTCTTCCTTGGTGTTATGTTCTGTGACTCTACTCCCTCATCAGACAAACCCATCAATATCATACATACTAAACAAATTAATATACTGCTATCGTGTAGATCATAGTACAGGTAAGACACACAACTTGCTCATGATACAACCAACCAAAATGTACATGCAATTTTCCTACTTTGTCATTTATGTATTATCACACAGGTCATATAAGACATATTTGGGTCTACTAAAACATGCTTAGTCATAATCATACTAGGATGTGAAGGTATAAAAATTATAACATACATATAACCTTCTTAAGAAACATGGATTACTTAAACTATCCACATAATAGATTTTAGAGTATAATGTAATGTAAAGTTAGAAAAACATATATGACTTTCCAATCATAGATTTTACATTACATGGATCATGATTTTGATTGTAATAGACCATGTAATCATTCATGAAAGCATGCCAAACATACAAAAGTGCACCACAACTGGATATTCAAGTGAAACATACTATTAAAATAGAACTTAAGAAAGGTACATTTGAGTTACACAACATATTCCTCTTTAAGTGAGGAATGAGCTCTTAAAGCACTTATAGGAAGAAAAAAAAATGCAAGTCTCCTACTACTAAAATAACCATATCAAGATCATGCATAAATAAGGTAAGGCCAATTAATACCTCTCTAGGTCTCATTCCTATTATTATTTTTCTTTAGCAAAATATAGAACTCCATTACAAATTATGGAGCAATAGGTCAGCATATAATTATTTTAACCCAAGTTATTGAGCAATATGTGGAATTATTTCCCATGGTCTCTCAATACTAAGGATGTCAAACTAAATAAGTGGACATAAAGTCATAGCTCTTGCTGAAGTATCCTGGTGGGTATAAGTTCTAGCTCATGCCAAAATTAACCTAATGGACATAAGTCCTTGCTCATTCTAAATAACCATGATGTGGTGGCTAGACCATTTAGTATTGATAACCCCCACATGCAACAACTATGTACAAATTAGAAAAGGCATTGTAATCACTAAGGGTCCTAAGATGAAATAGAATCCCACTCGAAGGCACCCAAAGAGAAAATGCCTGAAGACAAACTAACCCATGGCATTTAGTAGATGATTGAATAATCTAGACCTATTATAACACTTGTTCCACTTTAAGTGATTAATATCTTATTAGATCATGATGTCATATCACATAAAGGCCTAAAAATGATATCACCCCAAATGATGGGCCATTCTAATTTAATGCACTCATATATGATCCTCACATCATCAAGTGTTCGCATTTAAGGTATCTTCAACTAGTCATTACATTACACAATTAATTACGCAATAGGGTGAAATTATATAATTTTAGTATCATCCATCAATTTCCAAGACAACATTTGATTTCCATTTATTCCCCTTTTTTCACAATTCAAATCTATGTCAAAGCCTAGGGCAAAGGTTAATGCCATAGTTTATTTATTAACCATAGTCTTATAATTCATTACAAGATGCTTTAATTTAATCCCTAAGGTGAAAGATGAAGGTCTAATTAGAGGTTAAATAGAGTCCAGTGCTAACTCATAATTATTTATCCATTAATTTCAATATCAAGGTGAAAGTCATTGTTTATATATAAGGTTAACTTAAGCAAACCATATATGACCATGTTATTTTCTTCTATTCTTTCTAAGTCATTTAACTTTGTAGGTTTCACATTTTAAAGCCATGATATAAGTCATTAGAGGTTTATTATCAACCATTTTGATTTATTACATAAATATAAACCATAGGATAATTCCATTTTTATCCATGTACTAACATTATGGTCAAGATAAAGGCCTAAATGCTTCATTAAGATCAACATTGTCCAATAATGATAACACTTCATTTTACTAACTTTAATTTCTTATTTAAACTTCTTTAATCAATGTGAATTTATAGCTACTAGTGTTCTAGGTCATTATCCAAGTATGAGAAAACTAAAAAATCTTATTCAAGAAGAAATAGGCAAGGAAAGAAAAATAGGCTAAGACCTATTGATGGGATTCTAAAACAAGTTGACGGGTTTCATGTATCGGTCAGTTGGTCAAGGAGCTACCATCCTTTCTAATGGTGGTGAACCAGTATATCAATCAACCCCATTAGTTGCATATTCAATGAGTCATTAAATCATCTTGGTTAAACTAGTCGATGTGTCTAATCCGAGGCTAAGACCTATAGGGTCATAAACCAACTAGTTGATTATTTTAGGAACTATCTGATGGGTGTGGTCAAACCAACCAATGGATTTAACCTAAGACCATGACCACTAATGTCATAGGCTAACTTGTCTATTGCTCTACAAAACTCAATTGGTCCTAAGGACTAGTTAGCCATAGAAGCCAGACAATTAGTTAGGGTGAAAACAACCCTAATAAACTCACATAAACACAATTAAATTCCATAACATTTGCTCAATCAATATGAACCTCAATATTAGTTCATTTAAGGTTCATAACAATCAACATTGATGAATATACATGTGAAATGCCAAAATCATGCATGGGAACTTAGTAGAATTATTCTTGCACTTTATAAGTCAAATAAGAATTACAATAGTATGTAATATATTATCTTTTTTGTAGACCTTCTTAAAAAAATTATGTGTCTTATTACACATGCTACGTAACTGAGATGTTCAGAATACCACAAGCATTACAATGCCTAACCCATATTTATGACACTTATACACATAATAATACAAGTTAATATTCCTACCAACTCTTCCATTATTTCAGCATGTACCTACTCAACACATTCTTATCGTTAGAACCTTGTTTCCTACTTAAATATAAAATACAAATTTACTTACTCATACCATTTTCCACAAAATAGGAAAGATAATGGTTTACCTCAAAAGAGCTAAACAACACACCAAATAGAGCAAATGTCTATAAAAATATGAAACCCTTTCCTACTTTAAAACACCTTTCAAGAAAGCTAGATTAAAACTTAATAAGACCTTTAAAATCCCCCAAAGAAGATTTAGTGAAATTGGAGAGAGGAAATCATAGAAAACCCACCATCTAAAGGAAAAAATAGAGAACACTAGAGTTGAAAGCTAAACCCTCACTTCTTTCCAAAATCTAGGCCCAACATGCTTAAGATCAAAACAAGAAATTCTAGATAAAGTATTAGAAGAGGAAATGAAGATCATAAACAAAAGTAAAAGAGAGGAAATGTGGTAAAGTAAGTGTGAAGAAAAATAGGTAGTTTGGAGGTTAGGGAAGAAGTGAGAGAATGAAGCATCTAGGTGTGAATTCCTTAGGGTTTCTTTTGAAAGAAAAAGTGTAAGGAAGTGTATAAATTATGACCACAAACCCTATCCTGAATCTAAGATTCAAGGTGCAGCTTTTGAAGGTCCAAATCTTGCATTTCTTCCTTTCATCTCAATTAGTGAAAATATAGTGTTCTTGGTAATGCTTCAGAAATCTCAAAGACAAGAGTGGAATATAAAAATTTTATAGAAGTAAATAATCCACTCAAAAATCTCACAGTAAAGAGACAAAATAAGGAAGAAAATGATAAGGGAGTTAAAGTCATTAAATTAAATTTTCATGAATTGCTTCCGTGTGAATATGTTGAAAATTCATAAAATAAGTCAGGCATGTTCCAAAGCTTTATAAAAATCATCAGAAAACAGCTCAAAACATAATCATGTTACTACAAAAGTTTTAGGGAAACATTCACAATGAAAATCAAGTTTGAAGAATAACCAGTTTTGTTGAATCAGTCGATTGGTACCCAAAAGTAGGAGATTGATTCATCGGGTTCCAAAACTCAAATTTAATGAACAAACCACCCAATTTGTACCTCTAACCAGTCAACTGGTTTTTTGAGAAACTAATTATCTTCCAAAATCCAAAACAATCTCAACAAAGAATTATGATAATATTAAACACACACATACCACAATCAAGTGCATATATTAGTACATATTATAGATCCTAAAAATTGGGGTAGTATATATTTTAAATTTTCTCCCTTATTATTTTCTCTCACTTGAAAATTTCAGGGTTGTAACACTTGAAAATTTTACTAGTAAAAAAAATTATTTTATTAAAAATTAAGCCGAAGCAAAAAGGGTAAATTTCAGGGTTGCTACAACCACACTTAGTATTAGACTAGTATCCATCTACCATTCTAGTACCAAGTGCTAAGGCTTAAAAGGGAGCATAACACAATTTATATAAATCTAAGAGTACATTTAAATTAGAGTAGTGCGTTAAAATTTTAAAAAATATAAAACCCACCATTAGTGGTTCAAGAAAATAAAATCATTACAAAAGGAAATATGAAACTTTAAAAGATAAACTCAAAAAGCTTTCCAATCAGTGTTTACACTCTTACCCGATAAGAACTTGTACATCACCTATGGGCTAACTTGTAAGAGACATTATCCATTGAATAGGAAAGGGTCTATAAAAGGAACACTTTAGTACTATGGTATTGAGTAACCCTTTATACAAAACTAAAAGGTAGGCCATGCACGGAACACATTATACCTATATAAGAACAATACATACACAAAGCACAGAAACAAACATAAAAAATATAGAATGGGCTCATACCACAAGAATCATATATCATAAAATCTATTTATTTAGCATTTCCAACACGTACCAAGAGAGATAGGTACCAAGGCCACATTTATACCATAACAATAAATCATAATGGTGAAAACAACATTATCTTGACTTAGGCTATTAATTAAATATTATTCAATAACATCTCTCAAATTATGTCCATGTAGGTTCGAGGACCTCACTATTATAACTAGTGAATAAGGTACAAGATATCCAACTCCAAGGAAAAACACACCTAGCTACTGTTATATCCGCTAGACCGGTAAACATATGCAATCTCTAAGGTAAAACACATCTAGCAACTATTATAAATGGTGGACAGGTACACATACATAACTTCTAGGGCAAAATGCTCCTGGCCACTAATACAATTGGTGGACTGGTACAAATGATAAAATCTATATAGTCCCAACCTACATCGTGTTCCACTATGAGTGATCAGTGTCTTTCCATTTAATTAGTACAACAATTACACTTACTTAACTCGAGGGGAGATCACAAACCTAGAAACACAAAGATACATCGATGATACAAATTCATTTTAAAATATAATAGCGTACTAAATTCGTTACAAAATATATAAGCCCACAATTAGTGGTTATAAGAGTAAAATCATTTACCAAAGAATTAAAAAGGTGGAAGAGATACCCTAAGAATTTCTCAGATAATCTTTACACTCCTACACAAGCCCTCTTGAATAGCATTTGCAATGGACCTGCAACGGACGTTACCCATTTTATAGGTAAGGGCCCATGAATAGAATGCTTGAGTACTATGGTACAGAGTAACCCCTTTAAACCAACCTAAAAGGTAGGCCTTCATGAAACACATAAAACATATGGAGTATGAAATAATAACATACGGACTAATATATCATTCAACACTCCACATACAACAAGAGAAGTATAACACAACATCCACGTACTTAGCGATTCCATCAAGAGAGACAGGCACCAAGGCTTAAATTATATCATAACAGTGGATTGTAATGATGATAGTACTCTTTTGGTCTCAAGCCATCAATGAATATTATTATTCAATCATCATATCTTAAATTATATCCATGTGAGTGCGGGAACCCCACTATCATAGCTAGTGGATCAAAAACATACAGGGCAACACACACCTGACCACTATTATTCGCCAATGGACCGGTCTCTAGGGCAAAAGGCTCTTAGCCACAATTATCACTGATAGATGAGTCTAGCCCCAACTTACATGGTGTTTCACTATAAGGGATTAGTATTTTTCCATGATATATTCACATCCAAGATTTGGTTTATTGAGCTCGAGACTCCCACTATTATAGCTGGTGGACTGGAATACACATATACATCTTCCAAGATAAATCGCTCCTAGGCCACTATTATAATTGGTGGACCGGTATACATATACATCTTTTAGGGTAAAGCGCTCCTGGGAAACTATTATAAATAGTAGATCGGTATACATAATATAATCCATCGAGGCAAGGCTCAGTTATCTTTCACTTTACATGATTAGTGTTTTCCTTTTTAATTGACACAATAGCTCCATTTATTTACCTTGAGGGGAGATCAAGAACCTAGAGATGTAAAGGTACACTAGCCATATTGGCCCATACAAGCAATAGAGTACCCTTCAACCATCAACCGAGGGACACAAAGGTACCCTAGTAGTACTTGTACATACAAGCTACACAATACCCTACCAAGAAGGACATCTAACCCAAAAGTATGCATACCCCCTAAATAGGTCTATAGATCTAGATAAAGTAAGATGTAGGGCCGGGTTGGGGCAATAAGGCACACCAAAAAATACCAAAACAATTATGAGCTAAACAACATCTTTAGGGTAGTGACCCCTAAAGAGAAACCATTCTTGATCTCAAGGCCTCCACTTTAATTATTAGTGTCTTAATTAAGGTGACCATGAGAAGTACAACAACCACATACTTATTCACTTTCATTTGTTTCTAATATCATTAAGTAATCCTTATTCATATAATTATCTACGATAACCTAAAGAATATGCTAAGGCCATCCTACTCTCATCCAATTCTAATTCAGGATTCATTTCCATTTGTTCATATGCCATAAATGATATATCACATCATGATCACAACAAGGTCTTAGATTCTTGTTAGTACACATCGAAGGATCATGGCACACATGACCCTAATACATACTTCAACATATCCAACACATAGTTCTATCCACACTTACAAACTAGGCACCCCTTACATAATTATGATATAACACAATATCACCCCCTTAATCATCCATCCAAACCTAGGTTATGCCATGTTCTTGTGATACTCACTAACTTATAAAATACCCTTATCTTACTATGCAATGCTACTTGTGTCTTACTTTGAAACTCCTTTAACCCATTGATATGTTAAATATAACTTACTAATTTACCCCTATCATCTTTACTAATTACTGAAATGCCCCTTACTTATAAAATTACTTATTCATCCCTTTTTATTTGCCAATTTACCATATTTGCTTCCATGTCGTATAATTACCTAATTTCCCCTTACTTGTGTTAGATTACTAAATTATCCTTTATCATTATTAAATTACCAACTTTACCCCCTCATACTTGTTAAGTTACTAATTTAGCCATCTAGTGGGTTAAATTACCGTATTACCCTTTATATTTATCCAAATTATCAAATTTTCCCCTTAGGCTTATTAAGTTACCTACTCAATCTTTATACTTGTTACACTTGTCAATTTTCCATTTGGTTAATTAGATTATCAAATTGCCCTTATTCATTATTATAATTTCCAAATTGCCTCTTTTAGTTTGTTAAATTAACATATTTCCCTTCTTCATTATTATAATTACCATTTTACCCTTCTTCATTATTAAATTTACCATTTTGCCCCTCTTTCTACAAATTACCAAAATACCTTTCCTTTACACCAATTTACCATTTTACCCTTCTACTTTATTAAATTACCAAAATACCCTTCTTTTACACTAAATTACCACTTCACTATTCTACTTTATTAAATTACCAAAGTACCCTTCCTTTACACCAATTTACCATTTTACCCTTCTACTTTGTTAATTACCAAATTACCCTTCCTTTACACTAAGTTACCATTTTACCCTACTACTTTATAAAATTACCTAATTACCCCTCATTAATACTAAATTACCATTTTACCCTTTTCTTTACATAATTACCAAAATACCCTCACTACATAAAATATTAACATTCCTGCTCCATACACATCATCAAAATCCACCAACTATTATTAATTATCATTAACACATATTAGCACCTATCACACACATATTTAGGCCACACCTTTTACACATGCAAAAATTACCAAAACAACCTTAGGGCTCATATTAACATTACTTATGCACCAAATGACCATATTAGCATATCATATGATACATATACTCTTAATATTATTATTAACAACAAAACTCCTTCCATAAGCATCATTACTACACATGACACATAAATTAGCATGCTTTCATTTTATCAATCAACACATGCTGCTGAATACATCATACTTAACAACGTATATCATTGTAACACCCCAAAATTCACTAATTTTTTTTTCTTAAAAGCGGAAGCAATTAAATTAGAATTACTTAAAACCCGTGAATTCTGGAAATGTTATCGCCACACTTAGTACCAGACCGGTTCTCTCCGACCGTTCCAGTACCAAGTGCTAAGGCTAAGAAGAGAAATAATCAATACAATCCAATTTCCAAATAAGCATTAAACGGTTGTAAAACAAAATCAGAGTACGCATCAAGAAATGTAATAAAATATAAATCAGAGTGCGAAATCAAAGAGGATAAATAATCCAATACAAAGAAATAATAGTAGGAAATAAAATTACATAAAGGCTGAAATACGGCCATGACACTCTCGAACTTGAGCCAAACACGCTCAACACTCAGCCCCAATTGATATCTCGCCCACCTGCACAAATCAGATGGGCATACTACTCGTGGGAATGAGTAGCACCCATAAAAAGGGTGATCAGTACGCTACGTACTGAGTAAGGTAACCGAGCACTAATGCCAACACACAAGCACATAATCCATGCAGATTAATAAAAGAACATAAAGACCATCATCATGTCATAATATCGACCAATCATTCAGGTACATACATAAAGGCCCAATCATAGTCCAAATTAATTACTTAATTAATCTTTTATCGGAATTCGATACACATCATGTCTTTTTATCAAATCCATGCGAAAACGGAAGCCCCCACTATTATAGCCGGTGGATCGGAGGCGCATAGGGTATCATACCCTAACCACTATTATAGCCGGTGGATCGGATACACATAGGACTACGCATCCTAACCACTATTCCTAACCGGTGGATCGGTTGGCTCCGGCACGCATGGTGTTCCACTGTAAGTAATTAGTATCTTTTAGGCATTTTAGCAAAATTCTGGTTTGCGGTTGTTGAGCTCGGGAACCCCCACTATTATAACCGGTGGATCGGTTACGCATAGGACATCATGCCCTAACCACTATTATAGCCGGTGGATCTGTCACACATAGGGCAAACACCCTAACCACTATTCCGAACCGGTGGATCGGTTAGTCCCGTCTCAACGATCTTCCACTTTAAATAATTAGTGTCTTAAGTATCTTATTCAACGGCTTTCACCCTAGACATGCATGAATCACTCCTTTAACACTTCACATATTGTAACTCATAAATTCCATCCTCATGACTCCACTTTAATCACCAAAAAACACCTGATACCGCAAAAACCCTAAGCAATTGCACCAAACCCTAATTATCCACACGAACCCTAGCTCGGTTTCCTACGTACCCATATAATGCTCCACGCACTATTTTCCCTTCAAATGTTCAATCACCCAAACAACACTTACATTACTTTCCTCAAATCCCAAATCAGCGTTCCATACGTAAACTTCACTCTCATACAAACTTTACACATCCCATGCAATTATTAACTTCCATGCAAACCCTAATATCACCATACAACCATTAACCATTATGCAAAACCCAAAATCTCATCATACAAAAACCTAAATTCATTCCACATAACCCAAAGATTCATTCATACCAAACCCTAGATTCAAACCATATAAAACCCAAAGATTCATCCATACCAAACTAAGTATCCATCCTTACCAAACCCTAAGTTCAAACCATATACAACCCAAAGATTCATTCACACAAAACCCTAAATTCAATCCATACCAACACAAAGGTTCAAATCATATAGAACCCAAAGATTTTTCCACATAATACAATTGA
The DNA here is from genome assembly GCA_030549775.1 of Tamarix chinensis. NCBI lineage: Eukaryota > Viridiplantae > Streptophyta > Magnoliopsida > Caryophyllales > Tamaricaceae > Tamarix > Tamarix chinensis. Next base: position 44,870,741 of record CM060175.1, read on the forward strand.
TTAGATTCTCCCCTTTCATAACCACAAATTAGATTCTCCCATACAACACCATAAGTTAGATTCTTCCCCATAAAATCATAAATTAGAATCTCCCAAGCAAAACCATAAATTAAATTCTCCCAAAAAAATCATAAATTATATTCTCCCAATCAAATCATAAACTAGATTCTCCCATATGACATCATAAATTACATTCTTCCAAACAAAACCATGCATTAGATTATTCCTTATAAATTCATAAAATTAGGTCAACTCACTTCCCTTAGTCAACCGCTTTCCCCATCCTCCTTTTTCATCCTTTCTCCTACATAAAATCATATCAACATCCTCAAATGCATGTCTTACAGGTTCATACACAAATAATACACATGCCATACGAAAACATACTTCAACTCCACGTCATATCATATACGGCATAATTAATAATCAAAAACATAGAATGCATAGAATACGAGGCACACAATGCACATTAGCACATAAAAGGCCTTAGCACCCCTTACCTGAAACGACACCGGTCTTGGAGCACGTTCCTATGCCTCCTTAGGGCTTTGACCAAATAATAACATACTAATAAAATAACCTTAACAAAATTCTAACTTTGCTAAAGACATAAAAATAATAGAGATATTATAAACCTTGGTAATATAGGGTTAAAGACTTTACCCTAATAATAATAATGATACTAATATAATAATATCAAAATTAATAAAACTACTATCAATGAGAATATAAATAATAATAACAATAGTAATAATAATAATAATAATAATAATAATAATAATAATAATAATAATAATAACAATAACAATAAAATATAAGTTTTCAAATAGATAATGAATTACCATTTATTTAGTATTAATAATAGAATTAATAACATATATAATAATATTAAAATAATAAAGATAATGATACTATTATTATTAATGGTTATAAGAACAGTAGAAATAATAATACTCAAATAAATAAGTGTAAATGTTAATACAAAATTAGGGCCTAAGACTTTCCAGAATACTTAATAAAACGTTAATAATAATTATTCTAATAATTATAATATTAATAATAATAAGAAGAATGATAATAATCCTATAATAATTCAATTAATAACTTAAAATTCGAAACTAACAATAAAATTATTTTATTATCACTCTCCACCCTGCAAGTACAATTCAGCATAAAATTTCTCATCAAATAATAATAAAACATATTAAGAATATAAATATTAAGAATAATAATAATGGTAATTATATGCAAATAATTGAAATCAATTAAATCAAGACTTATAATAATATGGAAAATGGTTGAGAGGGTCTAGGGTTCAACCTTAAGCTGGTGGGGATAGGTAGCACTAGCGGTGGTTCACGGCGGCGGCGGCGGTGGTCGGAAAAATAGAATAACATAGACAAAGATGGATGTTGGGAAAAAATAGGGAGAATTGAGGTGATATAAGAGGTGTTTATTGTTGCCCAGGAGGAGAGGGACAAAATGATGGTGGTGGTGCAACCAAAGGTGGCGGCGCACGGCGGAGGAAGGCGATTTAAGGCTTCGGGGTCAAAATTCCGGCGAAACGAGCATCCAACTTTGCATGATTATTGAGGCTCGTACAAGAAGAATCGAGAGGTGAAAATAGTTTGGTTAACTAGAGGGCGTTGCAGGGAAGAATTTGGCATGAAGCGGTGGCTCTGAAGTTGGCTAACGGAGGCGGAAGAGACGTCTGAAGTTGGGGTGGCCGGCACTCGGGCTTAGGGTCTCGGGGAAGAACAAACTCCAAAATCTCATACAATCCAGCTATTTATAGATTGTAGATGGTATACTATGGTTTTGGGGGTCGGTAGGAAGTTATGGGGTGCGAGAATTTGTGCAGCCGGCGGCGAAAAACGGTCGGCTAACGTTTGAGTTATTTCGAAATTTCGCGAGGCTAGGGAGAGGAAACGGGAGAGATTTAACGTCCAATAATTAAGCAAATTTATTCGTGGATTTAAGAGGAAGACAATGAGGCAAGAAACGACCGGTATTAATCACCGTAGCCGGAGATGCCATTGATGGCGGCCAACGTTGCAGCGTCATCGATGGAAGAGGGAGGAGGAAGAAGAAGACGGTTGGTCGGGCGGTTCGCGAAGGAAAAAGAAAGAAAGAAAAGGAGGAAGAACCGGGCGCGGTCGAGGGTGCGACTAAATGGAACGCTGCGTTCCCACGAAATAACGAACGGAACGCCGCGCAGAGAGGGGCGGAAGAAGGGCGACGGCGCGAGGGGTAACGGATTAGATGAAACGGTGAGTTTTGGTGGAAACGGAAGCAAAACGCAGCGTGGCGACGTCAGACGAAGGACGCTGCGCGGGCTGGGCCGAAGAAGGAAGAAGAGAAGAAAAGAAGAACTGGGCCGCGCTAGGCCCAGTCGGGGAAAAGAAGAGGAAAAAGAAAAAGAAGAAAAAGAAAGAAAAAGGTAAGGAAAAAGGAAGAAAGAAAAAGAAAAAGGGAAAAGGAAAGGAGAAAAATAATTAGGTTAGGCCCAATTAAATTAATCTAAATATTTAGGATATTTAAAATAATAATATTTAAATAAAATAATATTTAAATCCCTTTTTAGACTAAATTAGGATTTTTAAAAGATTTTCCATAGATTCCATTTTAATTAGCAAAACACCCTAATTTTCTTCCATTAATTTATTTATAAAATTATTATTAAATTAAAACTATTTTCTCATTCTTATTTTAAATAAAATAACTTATTTAATTAATTACCAAATTAAAATCCTTGATTAGTTAAAATACCCAAATTCTCTCCTAATAAAAATACTTATAAGTTTATTCTTGATTTGCCCTAATTAATTTCCTTTTATTTTAATTAAAATAATTTATTTAATTAATCTTTATGATAAAACCTCATTTAAATATAATATTTAAGATTAGAATTTTTGGGGCATTTCAATCATGCATATAAATATATTAAAAATCCTAATATGCTAGCATACATATATCCATACGTTTATCTAAGGGTTAATTGTTACCTTATTTCTCGCAAAAATCAAACCTTACTGATACTTTAGTTAAAGGCTGAAGTTTTGATTAGGAAAAATCAATCTTAAAAACAAGATCAAAAATTAGCATAATAGAAGTAGAAAATCAAAGGATAATTTTTATCAAAAGCCTATTTAAATATATACCGATATTAACTATTGTTATACCTTGAAACTAACTAGATTTGTGCTAAAAATATGGCAAGGCTCACTCCCTAACGAGCCGCATGAGTTGCATATACAAGATAAGGGAGAAAGGGTGATCCAAGAGGGATGGAAGAAGGGAGGGGGTTGGTTTGGTTAGGGTCTTGGGGGCTAGCAGGAGGGCAGTTGGAGGAGAGTTAGGGTAGAGGCTAAGTGTTGAGATGGAATGGGGGTGTAGGTGGTGGTCAAGGTGGATGATCAGTGGATGAGGGTCGTAGAGGCGACATCTCCAGAGCTGTAAAGTTGGAAGCAAGAGTGGTAGAGGAGAAGAAGGAAGGGAAAAAAGAAGGAAAAAGAGGGGCTATATGGTAAGGTTTTGGCTAAGGGAGGTAAGGGATGGTAGAGGAGGTTATAGGGAGTAGATTGGTATCTTTGAAGGTAGAAAAAGTAGCGAAATAGCGGTGAACGATGGTGGTGCAGGGACGAGGCCAATAAGGGGGAAAAAAGAAAGAAGAAGAAAGGTGGTTGTAGGGGCCTTGTGGGGGTGGCGTAGTGGTGTAAGGTGGTAGTAAGGGGTGGCAGAAGGTAGTACAGGTGGTGGCAGTGACAATTGAGGGTCGTAGAGAAAAAATAAGGGAAGGAAAGGAAAAGAGAAGAAACGGAGAATGGGGGTTAGGAGAGGAAGAAAGTAGGCTGGAACAAGGAAGAAATGAAGCAGGAGAGAAGAAGAAAAAGTAGAGGGATAGGAGGGGAGGCTAAGAGTAACACATATTATATTAAATTTGCCAACAAAACCATTATACTCACCCCTCTTAGAAATAGGCCATCACATGTTAGGGAGGCCACCTAGTGTAGGAAGAAAATGTTCTTCAATGGTAAGCATTTGGACAAGGTTGTGCTGAAGGGAAAGGGCATATATTTGTTGTTATCATTTGAAAGTAATGAAGAAGTAACACCTTTCACCCTCAGGTTAAGTCTTTGCCCAAGGAGTTTGGGGATATTTTCCCTAATGACCTACCATGTGAATTGTCTCCCTTGAGGGGCATAGAGTACCAAATTGACCTATTTCATTTTTACACACTTCTCACAAAACCTACTTATAGGTGTAACCCTAAGGATGCTTTGGAATTGCAAAAACCTACCTTAGTCCATGTGCCATACACACTCTTTTGGTGCCCAAAATGGATGGATCTGTGAGGATGTGTGTGGATGGTGGAGATATAAAAAACATTATCATCAAATGTAGGTACCCCAAACATAGGTTTGATAATATGTTAGATTATTTACATGCGGCATGAGTATTCTCAAATATTGATCTATGAAGTGGCTATCACCAAATCTAGATTAAAGAAGGGGATGAGTGGAAAACTGCCTTCAAGACCATGGGAGGCTAATACGAGTAGATGATGATACCTTTAACCCTATTAAATGCTCCGAGAAATTTCATATGACCTATAGATGAAGTCCTCAAACCTTTTATTTTAAAATTTTTTATAGTTCATTTCAATGAAAATCTTTTGTACTCTTGTAACAATGAAGAACATGTAATGCACTTAAAGATTGTATTTGTATCCCTTAGGAAAAATAAATTGTATGGAAAGTTAGAGAAGTGTGACTTCTTTGTACCAAGAGTCACCTTCCTAGGATCTGTTGTATCTCTATAGGGAATATTGATGGATGAGTCAAAGGTGGAGGCAATAACAATGTGGATTATATCCACATCTATCACATGCATTAGATCATTCCATGGACTTGCTTCATTCTAAAGGAGGTTCATTACAGGATTTAGCAACTTACACACTCCTATCATCGAATGTCTCAAGAGAGGATAGTTTGTTTGGACTATGACTGCTCAAGAGGCCTTTGAGTTGATCAAAGGAAAGTTGATTAAGGCATCCATCCTAAGGTTTATTAACTTTTCTAGAGTTTGATATGTGAAATTTGATGCAAGAAGAGTTGGTATTAGAGACGTTTTACTATAAGAATGAAGTCCTATCAACTAAATTAGTAAAAAGTTCAATGGATCTTGCTCAAAATATAATTCTTATGATAAGGAATTCTACATTATTGTTAGGGCTGTAGATCATTAGTTTCATTACCTTAGGATGAGTTAGTTTATATTTCATATAGATCATGAGTCCTTAAAATACACAAACTCAACCCTAGGTATGCTAGGTGGGTCGATTTCATGCAATCTTTTTATTTTGTTGTCAAATACAAGAGTGACAAGGTAAATATTATCCCTGATGCCCTCTCTAGGATGTATTGTATGCTATCATTACTAGAGGCTTGAGTCCAAGGGTTTGGTTTTCTAAAGGAGCTCTATTGAAGTGGTGAATATTTTAGATGAAGATAGGGTTCATGGACCATACATGATGAATGGTGGGTTTCTCTTCAAGAACAACAATTTGTGCATTCTTAAGAGTTCATTTTGAGAATTACTAGTTCATAAAGTGGATAGAGGCAGATTAGTTTTCCACTTTAGGAAAAACAAAGCATGTGATGTGCTCCAAGAACATTGTTTTGGAATAGAATGGTTGTGGATGTACAAGAGGTCATGAAAAGGTGTTATGCTAATCAAAAGTAAAAGAGCCACTTCCACAAAAGGCTTTATAAACCATTGCCCGAACCACGTCACACATGAGATGATTCAATCTTGGACTTCAAATTAGCATTGCCATGGATCATAAGGTAAAATGATGCTATTATGGTCCTGGCACATCAATTTTCTAAGATGGGTCATTTGTTCCCATGTTTAAAGACAAATGACATCTCTTATATAGCCAATCTCTTCCTTAATGGGATAGCAAAACTACATAGTATCCCAAAAACAATGTTCTCCAATAAGGATAACATGTTTCTCAACTACTTCTTGAAGACCTTTTAGAGGATAGTTGGTACTAAACTTCTATTTAATACCGCCTACCACCCAGAAATAATGGTCAAACGGAGGTAACCAATTGTACAATCATGATGATCTCAAGAAGCTTTGTTCACCAATCCCGATGGGATTGAGATATCAAGCTAAGCTATGTCGAGTTCGCTTATAACAGGTCTCCCGAATATGCAACAAGACATTAAGCCTTTGAAATCATCTATAGAGAATATCACACCACTCCCATCAACCTCATACCCCTCCATATTGAATCTAGCACCAGTTTTGAGTAAGGGAAAGGACCAAAGTTTCCAAAAAATTTGATGAACAAGAATGATCCAGAGTTGAGTGCATCAATAATATCTATAAAAGTAATGTAAACAAGAACTATGGGGAAAAACATTTTGAGCCAAGCAACCTTATGTGGTAACATCTCCGAAAGGAAAAGTTCCCAGCATGGATAAAGAACAAGTCGATGATATGTAATAATGGTCCTTTCAAAATCTTTAAGAAATTGAGAGTCACACTTATTGATTGAGTTACCACTAGAAATAGAGAACATATCAAAGAAAATTAATGTGGGATATATGCTTCTTTATTTACATGATGAACCATACTAGGATAAGGAAATGGATTCTTGAAAGTGGGAGGATGATGCATGTGCCTCTCGAATAAATAATATAAACATGCTAATTAATTTTTCTAAGTTTAAAGATGTTAAAACACATCTGAATTGGACAAAAACTATTAGCTAAATGTGCAAGCCATACAATCCATGCATAAGCCAACTGATCCACCCTCATCCTTCATGGCTTTTTTAATTAAATATGGATCATTTTTCCTACTGAATTATCAGCGACACACCAACGCATAATACACACACAAATGATCAAATCCTTAGCCACAAAACTAGCTAAAATGATTAGTGAGAATCTAAGCCTTACACAACACCATTATGATAGCCATTTCTGGTATCTTGGGGTAGGATATAGAAGGGACAATCAAGAATCAAGAAGGATAGGCTGAGTGAATTAAATTAATATCTTAGCACCATTATTTTAAGGTTACAAGGATGTCTAATTATACCAATGGGATATTAGTTTTGGATTAACATTTATGGTTTGTTTGATTTTCTTTCTTTCTTTTTAGCTATTTGTCATTAGAGATTGATGTATTGTCCTATCTCTTTTGTTCTCCCAATACAATGGAAGACTTATGAGTTGGAAGTGGGTATATTTTGTTGGGGATTTTTTATTTCAGTTAGGATGTAATGCTGATTTCAAAATTTCCTAACTAAATACTTAAGTTCGGATGTAACTTTACAATGGTGTTAGTAAAATAGTTAGCCACGACGGATAGTAAGGTCATTTTGTAAATTTGGGAGCCTAACACTTCATCATATACGTGTTGGCTATCCATTGAATGAGATTCACACCCCTCTTGTTAAACAACATGAAGAGTATTGCTTTCATTTGCATTAAAGGCTCAAGTGACGAGTTTTATCTTAACGTCACAAAATCTCACACTTTTTATCCTTAGAGTGTTTACCTAAGGTGGTGAATATGAGTATTTGATCTCAAGTGGTAGTTTTATATCAAATAGCTTATCTTTCTCTCCCTCTACCCCATCTCCATTTGGTCCTTGGCGGTCAACCTTTTCCATCCCACCACTCTTCTTTGTTATACTAGATCCAATTTTTTAGCTTATGCATCATATGATAAAGAAAATAGTATATAGGGACGCTTGTGATGAAGAAAGAAAGAGAGAACCAATTATGATAAGAATCATCACTAACATAAAAAATAGAGGAGAAAAAGAAGAGTTGAGGCCCATAACTATTGACATTCAAATGATCAAGGATGCACCATGGAGGCTTCATACCTTAACCCATAGACCAAATACATCTCACCACTGCTGAGGTAATGTCATTATCCATCCATGTTATATATATTGTTCATACCTTATTAATACACACACACACACATGCATGATCATTATATTTTTTTTAATACTCTGAATTAATGAATCAATAAATAAGAATGCTCTAAAGGAAAAGGTAAAGAGAGTTACTAGTGGAAGGAGAAAAGTAAAATAAGAAATAGAGAAAGGAAATGGAGCTAGATAGACAAATAAGTTGACCCACAAAAGATTCCATCTTTAAAGGTGAGCAAAAAACTACAAAATCCAGCAAACCACCACCATCTTTAGCAATGCTATATTTCTATGCATAAAAATACCTTAGTATTAATCTAATTAAAATTGATACATATTTTAAGTATTTTATGAGGGATTACACCACTCACATAGTATCGGTGGAGGTTAGAAACAATATATCAAAGTAAGAGTGGATATTAACTATGAGTGATGCTATACATTATCATTAAGTATTATTTCATATGATATATGTTAACATTTTTCATTAATTTATATAATTTATAGACCTCTTATATCTAAATTATTAGTTATTAATAAATATACATTATTATTTTCATCAATAGTGATGTGTGTGATAATATGGAATTACCAATTATGTAAAACTAATACTTGATTATGTGGTTATTAAGAAGAGGATGATTCAAAAGTGGTGAATTAATGATGTAGGCATTCAAATAGGATAGAATAATGATGATAATGATTCACTAATGATGATTCAAATTTGATGGATGAATGATGAATATGATTCGACAATGATGAGATGATGAGGAGGATGATTTGATTATTAGGGTTTGATGATGCATGGTTTCTTGGGTTACAGGCAGGGTTAGGGTTTAGTTTCAAAAATTAAGGTTAGGGTTTCGAATGGTAAATTAGGGTTAGGGTTTCTCTAATTAAGATTTCAATTTTGGGATGTGTTTGGAAGATTATTATGGCTAGAATGGTATGGGTTAAGAAGTTTAAAAAAGATAGTAATTAATCTCTAATTCACACAGATAGAGAGATTAAGGGTTTCAAGATTAATCGTTCACACATATTCGATTAAAATTGAGATGAACCCACATAGAATTCAATATTTGCAATTTGCATTCAACTTCTATTCTTTCAATGAACTATCTCCAATCATGGGTTCTATGGCTTTATAAAACCAAGGCTACTAACTACAATATAGTAACTAAAAGGTATAATTTTTCAAAAGATATCTAGATAAAAGATACAAGAATATAGAATATTCTTAAAAAAGGTAGATTTATGCTACTTTATTCTCTAGATAATCTCTAACTCTACTAATTAATTAATTAATTAATTAATTAACTCAATCATATAATATGAACATCCAAGCTACATTCCATTCCTCCCATACACATACCCATACACTCCATGAATGCCATGCACATGCACGTATATGCCTAGTAGCTTGTATAGTACATTTCATCTATAACTAGTAACGTTCCCATCCATTTGTCTTCAATTTTATAGGACATCCTTTATGAATGAAGAAAAATTGGTTCCATAATTATGAATGCCAATTTTCATGTTTTTTCTTCTACATCATTCTCCCCTTATTGATTTAAATGTTCCCTCAAATTTGCATTGCCATAGTACGATTAATGTCTCCAACAATAAATGTATTTGATGCCCCACCATATAAATATAAAAAATCTAGCTCATAAGCACTTTTCCTAAACATTCAAAGTACTTAGAAAGAACTATTCGCCCTTGGCATAAGATTGTTCTTCTTTAGATTAGGAAATCTCTCATTCTTCAAGTGCAGGCATACCAAATCTCCCTATTGAAAAGCATATTGACTCCTATTACGTTGTATAATTCATTTGCCTTCTCAAAATTATGCTTGATTCATTAATGAATTTTTTTAAAGAACTCTAGTCTCTCTTGTGCATCATAACTCTTCACTTTACGTTTATTTAATGGTACCATATCAATCAGCATATATAGATTAATACTATATACTATCTCCAATGGACTAGAGGTTGTTGTAGTAGAAGGACATCGATTGTACGCAAACTCCAAATGTGCTAACGTGAAATCCCAATCTTTAGCACTCTTACTCACAATCCCGTTATCCAACCACCCAAAGTTCAATTAGTAATTTTAGTTTGTCCATTCATTTGAGGATGATGTGATATACTAAATACAAGCTTCATTCATAGTATGTGCCAAAATGTCTTCCAAAAATAACTTAGGAACTTCATATCTTTATCTAAAACTATATTTCTCAAAATCCCATGCAATCTCACAATCTCCTTGAATTATAAATCCACAACATAAGTAACATCATTAATCTTATGACATGGAACAAAATGAACCATCTTAGAAAATCAATCCACCACAAAATATATTAGAAACCTTGGCTCTTTGTGTCCTAGACCAATCCCAAAATAAAATCCATACTAACATCTTCCTATGGTTGAGTATGCACAAGTAAAGGCACATATAATCCTTTGTGGAAGAAACTATTGCTCCTTTAGCACGTAGTACACCTAGCACCTATGGGTTGTACTCCCTTTTGCATTCTTAGCCAATAGAAAAGCTCTTTTAACAACTCTATAGTCTTGTGAGCTCCAAAGTATCCTACAATTCCTCTTTGACGTACCTCTTTAATTAGTAAGTCTCGAACTGAGGTCTTGAGCACGCACATTTTTTTGTTTTGTTTGAATAAAATCCCATATTGAAGAATATATGCTCTATAACTTCCTTGTTTCTTGTAATCTTTGAAGATCATCGAAAATCATCATCCATGGATTACTGAATCTTCAACATGGTATCCGCTACAACATTCTCTTTTCCATCCACATGTCTTGTAGAGAACAAAAATATTTGCAAGAATCTTATTCAATTGGCATGTCTTGGACTCACCTTATTTTTATCATGTAGAAACTTCAAGTTTTCATGATTCGAGTGAAGTATAAAAGTCTGGGGTCTAAAGTAATGGCCCCATGTCACCAAACAATGCACAATAACATAGAAAAAATATTTGAGTGTTGCACAATTCAACTTTTTACTAAAGAAAGATATTAGTTTCCTTTCTTATGAGCCCACCCCTAATGCCTACACAACTAGCATCATATGTTACTTCAAATAACTTATCAAAACAAGGTAAAAATAATACCAGTGCATTTGAGAGCTTAATCTTGAAGGCTTCATAAACCTTTATAGCTTGATCATTCTAATGAAACTCTCCATTCTTCCAATTGTGTGATAGGTGCTACAATGGTAGAGAAGTCTTTGATGAACCACCTAAAAATTAAGGCCAACCCCTGTGAACTTTGAACTTTGTGGACATCAATAGGAATAGGCCACATTTGGATAGCTTCCCATTTGACAGATCAACTCTAATACGATTTTAAATCACAATATAGAAAATGAAAACCACCCTCTCCATCATAAAATAACAACTTTCCAACTTACCATAGAGATTCACCTCTCTAATCTTGTCAAATATCCTCCTTAAGAGTCATATGTGCTCGAACTAACTCTTGCAATATACCAACATATCATCAAGGTAAACAATAATAAAGACTCCAAGGAAGGGTCTAAGTACCTAAGTCTTCAATCTCCTAAAGGAACTTATTGCATTACATAGCCTAAATGGCATCACTAACCACTCATATAACCCCCACTTAGTCTTGAAGGATGTCTTCCACTCATCCCCTTCCCTTATTCTCATTTGATGATAGCTGCTCCTAAGATTAATTTTTTAGAGCACATTCACAACAAACAACTCATATAACATGTCATTCAATCTTGGAATCAAAAATTTATCCCTAATTGTGATGTTGTTGATTACTCTTGAATCAATACACAAAATCCATATAATATCTTTCTTAAGCATCAACAAAGATGGAACCCCATATGGACTCATACTCTCTTGAATATAGCTTTGGTCCAACAACTCTTCCACTTATTTCTGCAGCTCCTTGGCCTCCTCTTGATTGGACCAATAATTTGGCTTGTTTGGTAATGAGACTTCTGGCATAAGATTAATAGCATGCTCAATACCTCTCAAAGGTGGTAGCCTAATTAGCAGGTCAACCAAAAAAACATGAGCATACTCTCTCAATACGTTTTGTAATATTATATCCATATGAGCGTTCTTCCCTCATTGGACTTCCCTTACCACCAATGCATAGCATATCTTCTCATATTCGATAGCTACAATCATCTCACACTCCACAAGGATCAACAACTCTATGCTAATTTCCTTTCTTCCCCTCTTCCACTCGACATCTCCCTTCCTTTTTTCTTCCTTTTTTGCTGCATGCTCTCAGTTCCACCATCCTTTTAATTCCTCAAAACCAAATCATCCCCATCTAGATTATTTTTTAGCCTAAAATTATTTTAGCCCTTACACACCACATGCTCACTAAGGAATCAATCATGCATAACTTTCCTATCAAATTACCATGGCCTCTCTAGAAAAATGTGAGAAGAATCTATAGGTAGAATATCACATAAAACATCATCAAAATAATTTCCAATCTTAAAAGAGATAAGAATTTGTTTGGTTACCCCCTACATCTTTATCTTTGTTAAACAACTGGAGTGAATATGCTCTTACATGACCCATGGCCTTCAAACTGATCTTGCTCACCATCTTCTCACTAGAAAAATTAGTACATGATCCATTATCAAGGATGACTTCACACACTTTATCACCAACTCTACACTTGTCCTTGAAAATCTTCTTCCTTTTAAAAAGTAGAGGTTGTTGTTATAATTAGAGCACCCTTTGTAACACATAGCAATCCACTTGGCCCTCTTCCAAAGAATCCTCCAAGCTATCACTTTCTTCTTCTTGGTCTCCATCAAGGACTTCATCCTCATCACAAGCCTCCATACTTGCTATCTCCTTCAAATTCAATGACCTTTAGTTTGGACAATCCCTAGCAAAGTGAGCATAACCCCTACACTTGAAGCCTTACTTGTTCGCCTTATCAATAGCTTGGTCCTTGCTCTTTTCTTTATGTGTGAACTTCCTAACATTGTCTTGATTTATAGCTTGAGAAGTTGTTGGCTTCAACACCTCCTTGAATGTCCAACCATATAGAGAATTGTTTTACTTTCTTAAAGGCTTTGTTCTCTTCAATTGTTTTTCAAACTTGATTGCTAACTTGGCTAGGTGTTCAAACACGTCATAAAGATAAACCTCCACCTTTTCTCTAAGATTCATATTTATCCCTCAAATGAACCATGCACACCTTTGTTCTTCTCGCTCTTGGACATCACTAATAAGAGCTAATTATTAAAATTATCTTATGTAGTCCTTAAATCCAAGGAATCTTTTCTTCAAAGTAGTCATCATTATGAAATTCTCTTGCTCATATTCACGAGGCACAAATTTCTTCTTCAAGTAATTTTTTTTAATTTTTCCCATGACATAATTTTAATTTTTTTTTCTCTCTCTCTCCCTTCGTCTTTTAAAATTATCATACCCCACTCTAGAAAATTTTTTAGACTTTAATATTGCTATTTGGAACCTCTTCTCATCATCAATCTCTTTATACTCAAAAATAGATTCCACAATTTGCAACCATTCAAGAAAAGATTCTTAAACGAGATTAGCTTTAAGGTCAGGTAGATCAAATCGAATTCCCTTCTCCACATCATGGTAAGTTATTCTTGTGGTGTCATGCAATCTTCCATAATTTTCCATAGTCTCTTCTTGTTATTCCATTAAACTTTGTACCCTTATCACATTGTCTTCTTCTACTTGTTCCCCTTGATTTTGTAGTTGCATGTGTCATCCTTAAGCTTGTGAAGTTTCAATTCTCCCCACATATAGCTTTAACTCCTTGATTTTATTCATCAATACCTTGAGAACATCTCTCAAGTATTCCTCTTGGTTCTCTATCTCCTCCCTTCACCAACAAAGTGGTGTTCTCCTAAACACACCCCCAAGTGATTTCATTTTGGTGTCCTCTTGATGAATTCTTGGGAGAATCTTGAAGATGGGACATGTTCTTTGAAGAATCATAAAGTAAAGACATTTTCTTGCAAAAATCTTAAGGAAAGAAGGGATCTTGATCATAATAGATCAAACTCAAGGCTTTGATACCAAAATTGGTATGTGTGGGAATATGAAATTAATAATTATGCAAAACCAATGCTTGCCCATTTTGTAATTAAGAAGAGGATGATTTAAAAGTGGTGAATTAATGAAGTAGGTATTATAATAGGGAAGAATAATGATGATGATGCTGATGAAGATGATGATGAAGATGATATTGATGATTCGATGATGATGATTCAAATTTAATAGATGAATGATGAAGACGGTTCAATTATTAGGGCTTGATTATGTAATGTTTCATGGGTTTGGGTTTGAGTTAGGGTCTAATTTCAAAAAATAGTGTTAGGTTTTTGAGTGGTAAATTAGGGTCGGGGTTTCTCAAATTAGGACGTCAATTCTAGGATGTGTTTAGACGGTGAATATGGCTAGAGGGGCATGGGTTATGGTGTAATACCCTAAAATCCTAATTTATAAAATTATAATAAAATAGGAATTTATTGAGAGTAATTAAATATAATATTTTTCATAAAATAAAGGGAGTAATGAAGATAAAAAAGAAGGGAAATAACATAGGATTTAATTAGGGAAGATTAGGGTAATTTGCTAACTAATATAAAATTAGGAATATATACCAAAAATTTTCTAAATTAATATAAAAATAAATTTAATAATTTATTTTTACTAATTTTATTATTTATAAATACTTCAAAAATATCAAAAAGGATCCTAAATACCTTAACTTCCTAATTTTCTTTTTACTCTTTTTCTTTTTCCTTTTTCCCTTTTCCCTTTTCTTTCTTTTTCCTTTTTTCTTTCTTCCTTTTCTCCTTTCTCTTTTTTCATTCTCTCTTCCTCCCTTCAAGATGGGAATTGCCCATGTGGCCCAAACTCTCCTCTCCTCTCTTCCCTTCCCCACGCAGATCCCAACCCACTTCTCCTTTTTTTTCCTTCCCTATGCCTTCCCGGTTCTCCACTTTCTTTCCTTTCTTTTCTTTTTCCTTGATTGGCCGGCCCACCCCTTTCCTCTTCCTCCTCCTCTCTCCCTCCTTTACGCTGCAAGTTGCTTGTAAAATTGCCATTAGCTGACCTACCCTATCCCCATACCACCCCAGCCTGCTCCTTTATCTCTCCCACATCTATTTCCTTTCTAATTTGACCCAAACTGGCCCTTTACCTACCTTCCTGCATGCCTGTTCTTCTTCCTTTTCCCCCATCTTCAGCCTTGCACACTACACCTTTGTAAGCTTGTACCAACCTACCACTGCACGTCAGTGTGCTCCTACCTCTCCTAACCCCTTGTCCTCTTCATCCTTTATCCTCTTCTCCCTTTTTTGACCTATAGATAACCCCCTTATCGTCTCCCATTTCCCCTTCTTGCTGTTATGCCTTTAGACACGACCCTAGCCACCATCGTTTAATGCCACCACCCATCCCCTTCCTGGCATCACCCTCCACCACACTAAACCACTCACTACCCATAGTTCCCCTACACAACCTACGCTCACCATAAAGTATAAATTATTTTAGTATAATTATTATTTTAGCCTTATTATTATTATCATTGTTGTTGTTTTTTTGTTATTACTATTATTATTATTATTATTCTACCATTATCGTTATCATTATTATTGTTATTATCATTATCACTAATATTATTTCTTACTAAAGGTAAATTAGGGAATAATGAAAGTTATAAGAGGGAATTTAACCTTAGTATTTCCCCCTTATAGGTGAACAAAGTCTAATCTCGAAGGAGGCATAAGAGCATGCTCCAGGCCTGGTGTTGTTTTACGTCAAGATGTGGTTAAGGCCTAATGTGTTATGTAAGTTGGTAATGAATATGTACTTTATGTGGTTATGAACTATGCACTTGTAGCGCAGCTTGCTTAACATGGAGCTAAAGTATGTTGTATGTGTTTTTATATCATGTGAATCAGGTAATGTTACTTGTACTTATATTATGCTTATGTAAAAGTGCCCTTTATGACATGCATGCTAAGAGGCTTTAATATAGTATGATGTGGTTGTAAGAAGATAAAAGGAGTAAAGAAAGTGAGTTGACTAGAGGGAAGTAAGAATGGCCAAAAGATCTCATGACTTATGGGTAGACAAATAAATGGATAATGTGAACAAACTAAGAGGATGGACTAAATTGTGCATGGTCAATGTAAGGTTTGCATGGAGTGCCTAATATCTACATGGGGATGAATTTTGCATGGGAAAAGTTGACTCAAGGGTTGAGTAAGGTGAGGGAAGAGTAGTTGGGGTGACTGAAGTCCATTTGTGAAAAATAGTATGTAAGTTGGTATAAAGGCACATAGGGGACTTGGCTAGGGTTTGGGAGGAAAACCCTAAGTGGGGGAGTTGTGGAAGGGAGAAATAATGGAATAGGTTGGAATATGGGGTGAGAGTGGAAGGGTGTCACATGGAGTGTGAATATGTGTCATGTGGAAAGGGAAATGGTAAGTGGGGTGATGATGGGATGACATATAAGAAAGGAGAGGTGCTAGAGTTTGGAGTGGTGGACTAGGGTTTTGTGGCCACACGTGCAAAGTGGGAAGTAAAGTTGGGGTGTTAGGTGTTGATCGAGTGGGGTGATGAGTTGGGAACAATGGTGACATTGGTCGTGTATGATAGAGAGAGGTTAAGCCATATAGGCTAGATTAGTGTTTCCAAGGGAAAAGCCCTAGAGGGCGATGGTAAGTTAATTCAAACATATGGAAAAGTGGGCCTAGACCCACATACATAGGAGTTTGGGGATTTATGGTAAGTAAGTAAAAAGGGGGAAAGGACATCTGGATGTTCTTGGAGACATAGGTGTCCCAAGATATGGGCGAGGCTTACCAAGAGAGTAGGTGTGAATGGGGTGTGAGCAGAAAGTCTAATGGGCATGCATGTAGAATATGAAAGTATTTACTAAATAATACATGAATAAGACACTAACCATTTAAAGAGAAAGATTATTGAGTCAAGCCTAGACCAATCCACTAGTGATAATAGTGGCCAGGTGTCTTGTGCCTTGGAAACCATTCGACCAACGAATAATAGTGGCTTAGTGCATTCTGTGCTAGGTTTTTTTTAGTCCACTGGCTATAATAGTGGGGGATCTTGAGCTCAATAAACCAAACATAATGATAATAATCTAAGGGGAAAATACTATTTACTTACTGTGAAACACCATAGGAGTCGGGGCCAGACCGGTCCACTAGTGAATAATAGTGGCTAGGTGCCTTCTACCCTAGAGACCATTCAACTGTGTAGTAATAGTGGCCAAGTGCATTCTGCCCTAGTGTTTTCAAGGACACCAGATATAATAGTGGAGCTCCCGTACTCGCATAGGCTTAAAATGATAATGGTGTATAATGGGAATGATGAACAGAGATCTAATGATTATGTTTAACCGGATTGAATCACTACTTGGACTATCTATCTTTCATGTATGGCTTTAGCATTATGGTTACCTACTTGCATTATTTGTCTTTCATGTATGGCCCTAGCTACATGGTCAACTTGCTACGTACATAGCGTATTGATCACCTATTTCAGTTGTGCTGCTCATTCCCAAGAATAGAGGTCCCTTCTGAGTTAGTGCAGGTAGAAGATACTATGTTTGATGTCTATGGTGCATTTGATGCATTGGGCGAGCTGAGTGATGACCTCTTAGACTTGTCATGGGGGCACAAGAGTGAGTGTCATACGTACTCACCTATTCTAATTTTTATCCTATCTTACTTTTTATATTATTTTTCCCCTTGGGGCTTTGACATTCTATTAGTTTCTACTTTGTAATGACTCATTAATTGCACACTCTAATTTCCCTTATCTATTATGAATCATTATAATATTATTTCCTAACCAATTTTATGACTTGTGAAATTTCTAGCCTTATGTTATGTGCAAGACTGGTTGGGGACTAGGCTTATAATGATCATGGCGGTAGTCCCCCCAGTCTTGGTGTATGGTTTTTTTTAAATGAAATTCTTCATCTATCCTTTTTGGGGTGTTGCATATGGAGTTTAGAAAAGATAGTACTTAATCTATATTTCAAACAAACAAAGAGATTAACAGTTTCAAGATTAATAATTCAAATATATTAGATTAAAATTGAGATGAAGTCACAGAAAACTCAATATTTGCAATTTGCATTCAACTTCTATTCTTTCAATGATCTATCTCTAATTATGGGTTCTATTTTTTTATATAGCCAAGGCTACCAATTACAAGATACTAGCTTATAATTCTTCAAAAGATACCTAGCTAAAAGATACTAGAATATAGAATATGCTAAAATATACTAGAATATAGAATATTCTTTAAAAAAGTAGATTTATGCTACTTTATTCTCTATCTAATATTTAACTCTAATAATTAACTAATTAATTAACTAAATCAACTAATATGCACGTCCAACCTATATTCCATTCCTCCCATGTACGTATCCATGCACTCTATGCATGCCATGCATATGCACATATACGCCTAGTAGCTTATATAGTATGTTTCATCTATAACTAGCAATGTAATCATCCATTTGCATTCAATTTTATGGGAGATCCTTTCTAAATAAAGAACAATTGGTTCCATAATTATGAATGCCAATTCTTCAGTGTTTGCTCCTACATCACACAGGTTAGTAGCTTGTTCTGAAGGGAAATATTTAATTAAAATTTTAATATAAATTTTACATCATTAGCTTATTTACTCATATATTCTCCTTTAATCTATTAGGTCATATAATTTGAAAATATTGTGTATTAACTTCATTTATTAGGGCATTATGGATGAAATATATGAGGAGAGGCAAAAATAGTGTGCTCGACCCAATGAGTCTTTAATAGGAGTCTGGAATAGTATATAGAAAATTAAGCATTTTATTTTCTTATTTCACTTCCAATTAATATCTAATAGAACAATAAGATAATTAAATTCATTTATTAGTGTCTACAATGACAAAATGACAATAACTGTGGATACTATATTTGTAGAAATATGGATCCTATACTCAAAAGTAGATATCTGAATATAGATCAAGCCATGTATGTTTTTTTCTATATTTTTTAATTAATTAATATATGACATTTATTAATAATGGAAAGATTTAATCATGTTAATTCATAAGTTTCTAGCGTTGTATATGCACAGTGTTAGAAATACACATATGATGAAATTAGTGAACTTAAAGATCAATTGGATAAGTTGTGTGATCACACACTAAACATTAGGAATCTACTTGTATGTTATGGTTTATATTTCACATGTCTTTTGTTATACTATGAAATTGGAGATGAAAATGCATGCATCAAAGTATTTATAAGTTGTTGATAGTTAGGTTTTATGATATATAAACTTTAACTTTGGAGTGTAGAGCTACTAACTTTTGGTACGCCTACTAATTTCCATTAATGGGAAGAAGATATGCATGAATTGGTGTTTTTAAAACATTGCTAGTTTCATAAATATACAAACATAAAATTTTTTATATGGCATAGAAAAAAAATGCTTAATATTTATATATAACATATCTTCCCTAAAATGTTATTAAAACCCTTATATATTAATATACTTAAGGGGTTTTAATGACATTTATTTGAGTGAACCATTGATAAAAGGTGAATTAAAATCTCATTAAACACTAATTAAGGTTTTCTTCCTATATAAGCACATATTTAATGCTAAAATGTATATTTTAATATTTATATTGGGAGAAAACCATAACTAGATCATGAATTTAATACTAATTATTAACTATATAAGGTTTTAATTAATGCTTTATCATTATTTAGTTAAGGTTTTCTATAATTTTAGCATTATTAAATGTATTTGCAATAATATGTATACATAATAGTACCTAAACATATGAATACATTGGTTTTAATAATGGTTTCAAGATGCAACCGTTATTAAACATCAATCTTCCCCCCCCCCCCCCCCCAAATTGCCAATTTTTCAATTTTGTATAAAACTTTTTTTAACCATTATTATAGCTTTAATAACAATTCATTCAAAAATGGTTTAAAACTAATATTAAAACCCTTTTAAAATGGTTATTAAAACCCCTTTCTAAGGTGGTGAAATTTTACTTGGTAACTTATATAATAGACAAAATTATTTTAATTTTATTATGTGTTTTATTTTGAAACTCCATATGATGTTTTATTAATTCCCAATGCCCTATTTTTAATTATGTGAGATCAAGGCACATTATATGACATAAGATATAAGTATCAAGGGTGAAACAAAATTATACATATACTATGTATGAGAGGTTATTGGGTGAGATGGTAGTACATAGGAGCCTGAAGTTATGAAACTACTCTAATGATTATACCAAACTACTTACCCATGCAACTACAAAACTACATTTTTTATTTTATGAAGCATTTTTATCGATTATACAAAACTACTTAATTTATTATATGAAATTATACTTATTTCACTACATTTTATTTCCTTAATGTTACTTCCATATAAAGTAAAATGAATAAGTATAATTTTATACAACAAATACCAATATAGAAATGGGTTTTTATAATAGTTTTGAAAGTATTTTAATAACATATTTCAACTATTATTAAATCATGTGTTACTAAATCTTAAATAACTAGTTAATAACAGTCATAATAAACCTAAAAAATGTACCAAATTTTGGGTAAAATTATTTTTTAAATAATGGTTCACCCGTAAACTATTATTTAAAAAAATTAATAACCATAAACCCATTCAAAAGCGTAACTAAATCACGATAAAAAATTATTCAAAACATTAAATAATTAATAACTAGAAAAAATGCATGATTTAATAACGTTGTTCTCCTAAAACTATTAAAACATACATTTTAATGTTAAGTATGTGATGATATAGTAAAATAAGCATTTAGTTCAATATTTAACAATGATTTCTTTTATAACTGTTATTTAAACCTAGTTTAATAAATATTTTGGTTAAAATTGTTACTAAAAATGCTTGAGATACATAATATATTAGGGTTATAATAATAGCTTAAAAATAAAAATTATTAAAGCATAATTATTTTCTTATACAAATTTTACATTTTTGTTATAATCGATAAAAACTGTTGCATCTTTGAAAATTTATCAAATCTTTGATGTGAAAAATAGCACTAATTCATGTATATATTATTCCTAGGATTACAATTTAGTAGAGATACCATAATTTGATAGATCTACACTCCATTGATAAAGTTCATAGATCATAAAACCAAGATATATACCAATAGCTAATAAAAACTTGCATGCATGCATGTACATCTCCAATTGCATAGAAGAACATAAGAAACATAAGATACAAACTACAACATGCATGTATGTAGATATCTCATATGAAATGGATCATATGAGAATGAATCGAATGGTTAATACCTTATAGATTTGGTGCAATCCAACTCTTTCCCTATTATGTTCATCCGTTCAAATGCCGTGTTTACTTTTTGGGCTAATTCTTTCTTCATTGTGGTCATCCGTTTAAATGTCATGTTTAATTTTTGGACTAGAAGAACCACTTGATCACTGGTGTTCTTAGGTCTATATGATTGGCAACACACCTTGTTTTCCTAACCCCTAATCCAAGACCCTAGTGTCTTCCAAGGTGTTCTTCAATTCTCATCGGCACATGATGCTATCTTGAAATACACCCTCAAAAATTCTAATGTTTTAAGTTCATCCTATAATATATGCTATGTTTATAATATAATAAAAATAATATTGATAAGAGTTGTCACTAAAAAATAACTAGGATTAGAGGATGATTCAAACTTGTAATTCTTTTGGTATCCTTTTGTACATCTTTATTAAAATATCCATCTTTGTTTTACTCTAGCCTTCTTCCATAATATACCGATATTAATGGATGAAGAACATGGATCCTTATCCTAGTCTATGAGTTGTAATTCAAGAATAAGTTATTAAATTAGCAAAATAATTATAACACTCTCTACATAATGATTTAAACACATAAATCAAAATGTCATACTAGCTTTTGTTTAATTCCTATATAGCCTTTTTGAGCCATATTATGGCATTAAATATTCTTTGTAAAAATTTCGTTATTTTTACCACTTTTCTTCTATATTACAAAATTTTTACTCATAGTTATCTAAATATCATTAAAATATTCTTAATTAGAAACCTTAATTTCTATGAAACAATTACCTAAAACTCCTCTAAAAGATGATATGTAATGAATTGGTCTGAACTATCTTGATCAATGAAATCATAACACTTAGGGGGATCCATGCATAAAGCACCATCCTTTTTTATACATTTTTTATTTATTTAACAAGTATGCCCTAAATACTTTTAGACATTCGTCATAGTGTGTAAGAAGTCACTTCTTCCTTGCCTCCGGGATGATGAGCACTCTCTATAAAATCAAACATAAATATGTATATTAATGTTAATGTATTAAAATGTATAAATTATGAAATCCAATAGTTAACAAATGAATCATATCATTTACTGTAACTTCTTGCCAAATATGTTCTTTTTGGCATTTTGAAATATTCTTCCAATTGTTTTTAGATAATGGAACATAATTACTTGTGATTAGTGAAATTGATGCACGAGCATCTCCATCTCATTCTTATAATATTGAGGGGAAATATTTAGCATATTTTGAGATGGTACCAATTGTTTTTTTAAATCTTCAACACCTTTGTTATAGCCCTAATAATTTTTCATTAAGTGATTATTGAAGGTATTATATATGTTTTCAAGAAGAAGACTTCACCAATGATATCAAGTGTATGAGACAATGACAATTCAAGGGTTACAAAGTTGCATGGAAGATAAAGCTACAAGATGTGAAGCTTGATTACATAAATATTGAATGGATTATCATGATTAGTCTTTATATAGCTTTGATATTTTGTGTGTTAGTTTAAATTTTTATTAATTAGCTCAATTCATTAAGGCTTAAGTAACAAATGTTAAGCTCAACCTCATATGTGTATATGTGTATGCATGTGTATACTTGTACATTCAGTAGAAGAGAGAACATGAATATATGAATGAAATGAAATAATTGAGTTGAAACTCTTTGTAGGTCAATCTTCCATCCTTCCTCTTCAAGTGAGATAAATCTTGAGTGAGTTTTGGAATTATTCTATAGAGAAATTATTGTTTTCTCTTGAAAAATATTTTGATATTAGAGAAGATCAAAAACTTCCAATTGTATATTGAATTGAAAATGACCACTACTTCAAAACCTTTTCCAATTTGGTTGATATAATTCTTCTATAAATCAAGAAAAAAGTTCTACATTATGAAAGATAATTCATCCATTATCTTTTAAATCATAAATTTATATGAGATATGTGTTCACATACTCTCTAATAGGAATATTATTAGTATTCCATCTCAAATCTAATTTTTCTTCTCTATTTCTCATGAAAATGATGATTCCTAACACCATAGTTCCTCTATTCCATTCATCATTACTATAGTCCCTATCAACGATTTCCTTCATCATATGTCTTAAAATTTTCAATATATAAATTAGTACAAATAAGTCTATGAATAAATATATACAAAATATGAAGTTAAAGTGTCAAGAAAACTTATCATATGTATTTAAGATATAAAATAAACAACAATATGATATTTCATGAATGTATATAGTATAAAAAATTTAAATAAAAAGCACGCTCTACAAACATGTTAGAATATTATTATCCACATCACCTTCTTTTTCTTTCTTTTTTTCTTCCCTAATTTTGGATTAGTTTCATGATATGATACATATATTACTTCATGATGATCATCCCTTACATAGATTTCCTCCTCAACAATGTCATTTTTATTAATGTTCAATGATTGAGTTGCTTACACAAATTTAGCACATTCTTTCAATCAATTGACATCATTTTTATCATCACATTCATTGACATTTCTTTTCTTCAAGATTGGACCACAAACAATATTTTTTTTGTAAGATTGATAATAAAGAAAACTTTTGTTGCTTGTAATGCAAAGATGAATGAGTCTTGTTTATCCCTACCGTATTGAAACCTAGTAATGTGAATCCATATTCATATCTATCCCTATGACTATTATCCACCCATTTGTATGCAAAAATAGGTAATTCAAACATAGTGTAATCTAACTCCTGAATCCATTCAATCATGCCATAATGATTCATATTTACATATGTTGGATTCTTATCCTTCACATTAATAATATGTATTACCATGGACACTAAAGTTTCTCCACTGTTTTGAATTATACTCATCTCTTCATGTTGTTTATTGTAAAATGTGTATCTATTTATGGCATATCTAGTGTATGAGAAAACATTATAATAAGGCATTTGAGAAAAATAATGTAGGATTTTAGAAATTGATGTCAAGGAATGTCAATGAGTAGAATGATGTGATCTCTTAGGTAATATATAAAAGAAACACTATGTTTATCAATTATCCATTTTTCATTCTTCAATGGATTTTCAATCCTCAAATAATGCATATGTTCTTCAACATATGGTTGAATATCATCATTGTTATGTAATACATAAATATGCATTTTACATAGCATGCCAGGGTTTATATCCTAAATTTTTTACCCCTAATACAACATCCTTCACTTTTCCTTACATTCCAATGCTTAGGAATGCCAAGAGCTTCAACACTGTACAAGTAATTTGTGAAAAGTTCAATTACCTCTTCTATTAGTGACTCTCAACAATGCATCCTTTTTACCAATATTGATTCTTTACATAACCTTTTATCAACTTCAAATTTTTTTCAAAGGAGCACATCCAGTTCCAATGCATAGGCCCTAATATTTTTACCTCATAAAACAAGTGAATAATTAGATACAACATAATTTCAAAGAACGAGGATGGAAAATATACATCATTCTAACAAAAAGTAATTACAATCCCTCTTTGCAAGGAATCAAAACTAACAAGATGTATGACTTTGGAGCAAAGTGTCTTGAATAATCACTGAAGCCTAGTGATAAAAATTCAAATACGTTTTTGCAATTTTCCACTTATAGTTATTCGAACAAAATATTACATCAAAATATGACAATCATGAGATTTCATGGTAATTAGCTTCAACTATTTCGTCAAAACTAGCCTTCTAATATTTGATGAATAACCTTCTGGAACCATGACACTAATAAAGAATTAAAAGAAATGTAATTGTTTCCATTCTAAAGAGATTATGGAAAAGTAGTGTTAAATATATTCTTTTCCATTGTCTTGTTGTGGTAGTTCATGTTTGATGCCCATTTCCTCTATATCCAATCAAGAATTAATGGCATCTTTAGTCCTTCATGGAACATTACATATATGTGTCACATATTTTTTTCTCAATACGCATCATATTGAATACATGCCACATGTGTAAAGATTCCTAATACATAAGGTTAAAGGATATAGACATCTTCTTCTACCCAATTGATGTAGGCTTATCTTTATTCTTCTTCCCAAAATAAACCTTCAAATGTTTCATCTTTAAAAAAACTTGTTTACCAATCAACCAAATTGATGCATTCCTTTCTTCAAAGATGATACTAAAAGCTTTTTTTTTACATGCAATAATGATGATTACTCATCAAAAATCTATAGATTCCTAGAAATATAGTTTTTTAGCTATATGTTAGCTAAATAAATGAAGTATTCTACTCATATATTAGGCATGCATAATGGCCTTTCATACTATAACCTAAAAATTTTCCATATGCAAGAAAATTGCTTGTAGCATGGAATAGAGTTACTCTCAAAGTGAACATTTTCTCAACTTATGAATTAAATGCTTCAACACACTTATCCCATAAGAACTTCAAATTATTAATGAAGAGCCACATAAACATCAATATCATTCCTCAGTTGGTTTAGCCCTAAAATGAATAAAGACAACATCATATACATTTTTCTCAAGTAGACCCATGGTGGTAGATTTTATATAACAATAATCACCAAACATATACTATATGTGCCTTATTATTTGGATTTATACCATCCATAGAAAGTGTATGATACAAGTTTATCGGTTCTTTACCAAATTTTAGAAACAAGCTATCAATCATCATCTATTGTGGAGAGTTAGATAGATATCTCAGAAGCCTATCATCTATATTCTCGTCAACATTGGACATCATTAAACATTTTTTGAAATCTTGGTATCATAGGAAAATACCATAAAGCCTTAGATGATCCCTTATTCTTCTTATATCGTGGTGTTTTGTATTTATGATTAGGATAATTATCTAAAGATGTATATTCATAGCAAAATAATATATAATCATTAGGGCCTAAATGAATCTTCTCATAACTCATACCCATAGATGAAAGGATTTTTTTCACTTTAAAGGTATAATAAGGTATAACATTATCATCAAAAAATATATCTTTCACAAGTGATAATAATTTTGTGAAAAAATTATAACACCATCTATTACATACTATTAAGTTGTGCAATTTTAAAGTAATAGAAAATCTAGTAAAATTATTACAATAAATATACAAAAGATTTTTTCTGAGTTGCTCAATAATTTGCCAAACTTATCATTATTATCATCTCTTCTAACAAATCACCCTCATTATTGTCAAATGATCAACTACTTTCCCACCCACCTTCCTCAATATTATAGCTAAATTCTACCTCACCAAGCCTTATCCAATTTGCGTAAATTTTATCTATCCCATGCAAAATAAAAGATCTCTCAAATCATTAGCATTTCTATGTTGAATATTAGCTCAGTTCAAACAAGGATAGACTATTATACTAGAGCCCTGAGATTATAATATTACAAACTAAATGATAAATTCAACTCCTTTACCATAGTCTCTAAATAAATGAATCTATATGTATCTCATGAAAAATAATTATTACAAATCAATTCACTTCAACCTGCTAATTCACATATCGCTCATGCTTAAAAAATTTATATTTGTATAATGTATCATGCCATTATGTTGCTATATATATAAACAATTCCAATGCATTTCTATATCCCTTAGTAATTCATAAATCGCTCATGCTTAAAAATAATTAACATTTATATCATGTATTATGTTTTTTTTTTTGCAATATATACAAACCATTTGAAACAAGTTTACAAATATATACCAATGCGCAAATGTTTCTTGTTTAGAAAGAGCATCAGATAAATATACATATCAAATATTTATGCAAGCGTTGCACACTCAAAATTAAATACATACTATGTGTTTAAAACAAGACCCAAAAACTAAGAAGAACTGTAAGACAATAACCTATGAAATAAAAAGATTTCTATAACCTATGAAGAACCCTAAGAAGAATAACAATATATGCATCAAAATGTTTCTATAACCTAAAAACCTTATAAATAACAACCTTTACCATCCTATGAAATCCGTCAATAGCCTTGCCTAGCTCAACTTAAACTTATCACTATCAGAGTCCACTCATTTTGATATATCATCATCTCCCTTATACCATCAATGGAGAGTTCATTGATGGATAATCTAGGGTGATAAGGGTAGATACTCACCAATAAGCTTTGATAAAACCTCCACTCATTATCTGTCACCATCAACTCTGTGTCTATCCGATCATAATCTCTTATGAACACCTCACCCTCAACAAATCACGGGTGTGGTGCATCACTATAGTGGACAAACAAATGCTTATAACTAGCTAATGTCCTAACCATGGCTCAATCTAAGGTAAGGTCAAAACAAGTGATACAATATGAAATGAAAAAGATCAAAATATGACTTGCTCATGAACAAGTGACCTAGCACCTTGTATAACCATATCACATGACCCAGAAGTTTGCATTAGGTGTCATGAACAAATATGGTGGAGATATATAAATAATAGGTAAGTGAAAAAACTCACTAGTAATAAAAGAGAGCCACCACTAAATCATGTCAATAAGCTTATTATCTAACTCTTCTCAACTATAAAATATATAAAGTTTATAGCCTAATAAATCATAAATATTTAATATAATATCTTAACAAATTATGTTAAGCTAACAACATAATCACATGCATAAATAAAATATTGGTCAAGAAATTGACTTATATTAATAATAATTTGTTAGAGGTGCATCTACACCATTTATATAGTAGTATTTTATCAACAAGAAACTAAATAAATTATACATTATTTTTTAGCAACATATTATACCAACATGCATGGATATACTTATAGTATTTGTTTTTCTAATATCAAAGGCATCAATCTATAGGCATGCATGCATACGTTTATAGAGAAAAAGACAAAACATACAATAAAAAAGCATAATAACATTACTCTAAAGATGAAAAAATATCATACAAATAAGAACACACGTAATACCAACTAAATGTCATGTATTCATATATTTATAATGAAAGAAGATATAAAAAAACTACTAGCTAGCAAAATCTAGAAATCACACAAAGTAGATAAAATAAGAACAACCGTCAATGCCAAACTAGGAACCAACTCCACACATAGGACACTTCGAATGGCGGCAAAGTAACAAACAATAATGGACAGATAGAAAAGAGTTGGGGAGCACAAGCCAATAGGGGATGCTAACCTTAGTTGTCAGGAAGAGAAAGAAAATGATGATGATAACTAGGAGAAAGAGGAAGGTGATAGTTAATAGGTAAGAGTGAGGCAAGCACAATAGTCATCGATAGGCAAGAGTAAGGTAGGCACGGCAGTTGTAGATTTGCCAAATGAGGAAAATCATGGACAATCAAAAGGAGGAGGAGAAGTGAGAATAAATTAGATCAAGATATGAATAAAAATCTTAAATGTACTTAATAAGAGAAGAGGTAAGGTATGGGGAATTTGATGTTCATGTTTTAATAAAGGTTATAAATATAATTGTTACTAAAACATGGGAAAAACATTTTCCTATTTTAACAATAGTTATATTTATCACCGTAATAAAAATAAGAGTCATATTTTGACCCTTTTTTTTATTAATCTTTTGTATTTACAACCATTAGTGAATGATTCTGTACATTCCTACTTCTAAATTTTCATGTTTTTATGAATGGTTTCCAACAAATCATCATTTATATGCTACTATTAAATGATGATTACATAGTAGTTGAAGTAGAGATAATTGAAGAATTAACCTTCACAATGTAGGATCTTTTTGGCTTGTTCTATGGAGAAAAATGTTGTTCAAAGCAGAGATAAGATTCAAAATTTGTAGTTATCCTCAACCCAAATACTCGATTGGAATTTTGATCTTCACTAAGAATATATGGATTCTAGAGAGAAATATCAAATTTTCCTCAAGATAACAATACCTAAACTCTCAAAAAATAAAATCACTTGAGTAGGAATAATCTTCTTAAGATATTACACGATGTACATAAAGAATAAAAGCTATATAAACCCAAATCATGATAATAAATTGACTAATCAAGTAATCAAGCTTCATGTCTTGTAGTTTTGTCATCCATAAAACTTTGTAAACCTTGCACTTTCATTTTCTGACACACTAGATAACATTAGTGAAATATTATTATTGCAAACATATATAATACTTACAAGAATTACTTAGTCAGACATTATTAGAGTTAATATGAAGTTGTTGAAGATTTCTAAGAAAAATTGATGCCATATTTAAATATATTAATTCTTGACCTCCAACATGAGAAGAATGAGATGGAGATGCTTCTACATTATTCTTCCCTTGTAAAAAATAACTTGTCCTCAAATTAGGATCCCTATAATAAGGAGATAAATCACCAACATTGAATGTATTAGAAACTCCCCTTTAGAATTTGGGTAATTTTAATTCATAAGCATTATTTACAAATTTTCATATGATTTTAAATGGTCCACATTCTCTTCATATTAATTTATTTTTCTTAAGCTTGGAAACCTCTCTTTCCTTAAGTGTAACCATACTAAGTCTCCTAGTAAAAATACATTTTTAATTCAATTTTTGTTCACTTGAAGTTGGTGTTTAGCATTATATTTCTCAATATTGTTCTTAATTTGCTCTTGAATTTTCTCAAAATATTTAATTCTTTCTTTAGCATCGTAGTTCTTAATATCACCTTTCTATAATGAAAACATATCAATAGGTGAATAAGGATTAACTTCATAGAGAACTTTAAATGGAGTCGATTGAGTTGTAGTAGAAAGACTCTTATTATATGTAAATCATGCATGTGAATTTTTATATCCTAATCTTTTCTACTCTTATAAACTATTCCTCATAGTAAAGTTCTCAAGGTTCTATTAGTCTCTTTCGTTTGACCATCTGTTTGTGAATGATGAGATGTATTAAACAATAACCGAATAACTAACATATGTTAAATTGTCTTCCAAAATTAACTAAACATTTGTACATCTCTATCTGACACTATAATTTTGTGAATACCATGTAACTTTACTTTTTTCTTAAAATATAAATCAACCACATGAGTTGCATCATCCATTTTATTACAAAGAATAAAATATGCCATTTTAGAAAATCTATCAACCACTACCATAATATAATCATTTCCCCTTTATGTCCTTAGTAACCCTAAGATAAAGTTTATACTAACTCCCTCCCATATCTGACTAGGAACATGTAAAGTTGTATAGAGACCTTTATGGAAGAAACTCTTACTCTTTTTAGAAGTCACACATTCCCCAATAATAGGTTATATTGACTTTATTATTCATGGCCACTAGAAATGATCTTGTAATATCTCCATAGTTTTATAAACACTCAAATGACTAGCTAAACCCTTTTATGAACTTCTTTAACAAGTAAATCACATACACTAGAATGAGTTATACAAAACTTATTAAGTTTAAAAAGAAATCCATCCTTAAGCACCTAATTACCATGACTATGGTTTTTGTTCAACACATCATAAATTTTGAAGAAACCTTCATCTTTTGCATGTAATTCTTTCAACATTTCAAAACCTAATAATTTAGTATCCAGCATACAAGTATCATAGATCTCCTTGATAATGCATCTTCTATGATATTTTCTTAACCCTCAAAATGTTTAATAAAAAACATAAAGGATTATAAGAAACTAACCCATTTTGCATGTCTAGGATGAATTTTCTTTGTCCCATGAAATATTTTAAACTTTCATGATTTGGATGCAAAACTGATGGCTTAGGTCTTAAATAATGACTCTATGTTTCTAAGCTCCTAATGATGGCATCGAATTCCATATCATATGTGGAATAATTTAAATTTGCTCCATTTAACTTTTCATAAAAAAATGTAATGACACTTTAATTTTGTGAGAGTACATCTCCTATCCCTACCCCACTAACATCACATATAACTTCATAAAAGTTATCAAAAATAGGTAAGGATAATACTGATACATTAGATAGCTTATCATTTAAAGTCTCAAAGGCATTGGCGGCATCTTTTCTCCATCAGAATTTGCCTTTCTTTATAAGATGTGTAATTGGCGTAGGAATAGTTGAAAATTCTTTAATGAAACTTCTATAAAAACTTGTTAGCCCATGAAAACTCCTCATCTCATGAATATCTTTGGGTATAAACCAATCTCTAATAGCTTGAATCTTTGTAGTATCCACTTTTATACCTTCGCTACTTACAATATAACCAAGGAAAATAATACTTAAAAGCATAAAATCACATTTCTCCACTTTTTTCATGGAGTTTATCTTCCCTTAGCTTATTAAATAATCTCTTCATGATCATGCTCATTTTTACTATTCAAAACTATATTTTCTATGAATACAACAATGAATTTTCCAAGAAAAGAATGAAGAACTCCATTCATTATTCTTATAAATGAACTAGGTGTGTTACACAATCCAAATGGTATAAAAATCCTTTCATAAGAACCATATTTTGTTTTAAAAGTAGTTTTTCATAAATCCCCTTCTCTTATTCCCATTTGATGATATCCACTCTTTACATCAATTTTAGATAATACTTGTGCTCCACATATTTCATCTAATCTAGGTATAGGAAATCTATATTTAATAGTCATATACTTAAAAGCTCTAATGTCAATACATGTGTGCCACATAACATCTATTTTAGGAATAAGTGATGTAAGTACATAACATGTACTCATGCTTTCTCTCACATATCATTTTCCTATGAGCTCTTATATTTTTATCTCTAATTTCTTAGCTTCTTTCTAATTACATATATAGTTAAGTCAACTAGGTAGAGACACGCAAGATATTGAGTCTATAGAATGTTCTATTCCTCTTATAGGGGTAATCTAGGTGGTAAGTCATTAGGAAGTACATATTTATACTCATCAACAACCTCAATAAATTGATTTATTACTTTCATTTTTCTCCCCTTGTAGGGATTCATGACAATCAAAGTATAAAAACTACCTTCTTACTTAATATATTCTATCATAAACTTTTCACACAAAAATAAACTCTTTTTATTTTCGACTGTTATCATTATCACACTTAGAAGGTTTAAGTTATACTTTTTGTTATATTTTTCAACCAGATATTCATAATTAATTATATTATAAATAGCACATATATTATATATCCATGGTGTATCTATGAAGATTCCATATGCATCTATAGGAAAAACATCACATAGCACATCATCATGATAATTACTAATTTGAAATAAGTTTAGGGTTTACTTGTTTACCTTGGCCTTATTGCCCTTGCTAAGCTATTAAAAAGAGTAAGGCTTCAGACGTGGTGTTGTGTCTAACCCTAATTCCTTCACCATCCTCTCATTAGCTATAGTCCTATGTAATCTGTTATCAATGATAACCTGATAAATTGTATCTCTCACTCTTCCTTTAGTTTTGAATATCTTCTCTCGTTGGTTAGATTGCTCATTGCTTACATTTGAAGAAATATTTTCAGGACATAACAAGAATTTAATTCAACCTCAAAGTAACTTGAAATTACTTATTTTGGCTTGAACTTAGGGTCTTCGTCACAAGTATCTATAGCTTCAACCTCTTGAATGGATTACACTCTTTGACTGGGTCATTCCCTAGTGAAGTGTCCACATTATCGATATTTATAATATTGATTTATAGAGATCTTATTGACCTTAGCCTTACCTTTATCCACTTGATTAACTCCTTTCTTTTTATCAAAAGTTGTAGAATTTGAAGTACCCTTCTTATACTTGGTAGCTTGTATACACGAATAGTACTTTAAAGAAGAATTAAATTACTTATGGCTTAATAGATTTGATTTTCTTTTCAAATCTCAAATATATCTATAGAATCCTAAATTTTTATAACCTAAAATTTGAATTTAACCTTTTATCAAAAAAAATTTAATCCTTAAGTCATTGATTTAATTATTTTGCTAATGTTTGACTTACAAAAATAGATAAAACAATTTAATAAATTAATATTATTGTTTTTATCATTTTATCTTACTCCTTTTAATAAAACAAACCCCAAACCCATAATTTTACCAAAATTATTTTCTTAAATAATCTATTAATGATTTAATTATTTTTGTGAAATAATCTATTATTTTCTTAAATAATCTATTTTTGATTTAATTATTTTGTGAACCTTTGACTTACAAAAATAGATAAAACTATTAAATAAATTAATATAATTATTTGTATCATTTTATCTTGCTCATTGTAATTAAATAAACACCAAACCCATAATTTTATCAAAGTTATTTTCTTAAAATAGTACTCTAACTCTTAGATATATTAATATAATATTTTCCCAACAGCCTAATTTTAATATTAATTCTAATCCTAACCTTTTATACATAAGGCTTAACATATTTGGTTTTCTTTTCAAAGTTAAAAGATATTTGTAACACCCTAAATTTTTATAACCTAAAATTTAAATGTTTAACCTTTTATCCAGAAAATTTTAATCTTATAATTATTGATTTAATTATTTTTGTGAATTTTTAACTTACAAAAATATATAAAACTATTTAAGAAATTAATATAATTAGTTATCTTACTCTTTTTAATTAAATAAACCCCAAATCCATAATTTTATTAAAATTATTTTCTTAAAATAATACCCTAATTCTTGGATAACTTAATATAATAAAAATCCCAATAGCCCAATTTTAATCTAAATTCTAATCTTAACCCTTAATTGTGTTTCCTTTTCTTATTCTTCT
The DNA here is from genome assembly GCA_030549775.1 of Tamarix chinensis. Lineage (NCBI taxonomy): Eukaryota > Viridiplantae > Streptophyta > Magnoliopsida > Caryophyllales > Tamaricaceae > Tamarix > Tamarix chinensis. Next base: position 44,904,804 of record CM060175.1, read on the forward strand.
TTTCCTTTTCCCATTTTAATTTTTCTTCTTTTCTTTTTTTTTTCTTCTTCTTCTTGTTTATTCTTCCCTTAGGCCAGCCCAAACCATTCCCCCTTTTTATTTTATTTTTCCTTAGGCTAGCCAAGGCCTTCTCTACCATCTTTCTTTTCCTTTTTCCTTCGGCCCTGGCCAACCCTCTTCTCCTTCTTCTCTTCTTCTCTCCCATGTGATCAACCCATTTCCCTCTCCTTTCTTGTTTCCTCGCATTGCCCAGCCTTCCTCCTCTCCTTCTTTCCTCGGATGTGCTTGATGAAACATTCCCCAAGCTCCCCTTATGTATGCCTCCCTCCTTCTCTTGTGTACAGCTTGTACCTCTACACGCCTACGATGCCACCCCCATCCCATCCAAACACCCTACACCACCACTCTCCTCCCTTATCTTTCTTTTCCTTTTTATATTCTATAGCCCCTGATCTCCTCCCTTGTAAGCCTCTTTCCTTTTCATTTTAGCCCTTGCCAAACTTGCCATAATTGCACCACCCAATTGCCATCACATGCTAGCTATCTCCCCCTTATCATCCTCCTCCTCCTCCTCCTCCTCCTCCGCTTCTTCACTTCTTCCATTTATCTTTTCTCCCTCGTAGTCTGCACTATTCCCTAACGTTCCCATTTCCCTTCTTTCTTCTTCTCTTCACCCCAGTTTCTCCCTCCTCACCTCATCTACAACCGCCTCTAATGCTTTCACAGCAACCCTAGACTTTACTATCAGCCGTCAACCTTTCTCCTTCATTCCCTACTTCCACCTCCTCCTCTATTGCCCTATCTCTCCTTTATCCCTTGTGATAGCTACTATCAATTCTCTCCTTCATAATAGCCACCTCATCCATCCCAGCCACAACCAGCTCCTCTAACTTACAGCTCCCTACACAACCCCCAAGAAAAGACCCCAAGCTCTCCTACAACCCTATATCATTTTCTTCTCTCCCTTCAACCCCTACCCTATAACTGCCACATTCCTTTGTCCATCTCCCTCCCCTCCATTTCCTCCATAACCACAGCTCCTCCCAACTTCCTACCATAAACCCTATATCTTATGTAAAATGTTATGTGTGTAAGGGTGATTGAGAAGGGGTCAAGTGCTGGAATATGATGATGTATATTATGTGTAAAATGTTAGATTAACTATGCATGGTCACTTGTAGTATAAATATCAATACCATAAGCCCCAGGGGTAATTTGGTAATTTTGACATATCATTATATTTTACCCCAACAAGGACACCTAATGTGATATAAATATTACTAACAATGAAGATAGGATTTTGATGTATTAATTACACATGTTGTAGCAAGAATATCAATGTTTTATGGTATAGGGATACTTCCGTAATTTTTAATGTATGATGGTGATCATTTTAATAAATATGCATGACAAATGTTATGTGAGGTTGAGAATGATATTAGGGGGTTTGTAGCATTAGAAATACATGTTCCATCATGAATATTAATATTATATGGCCTAGCAAAATTTTAGTAATTTTAAATGTACAATGGTGGTTATCCTAATAAATATGCATGATAAGGAATAATTGATCGTAAGAGTGAGAATAGAGGTTTGTTATATTAGTAACTCATATTTGAGCATGAATATCAATATTATATAGTGTAGGGTATTTTGGTAATTTTACATGTACCATGGCGATTAGTATAATAAGCATGCATGATAAGTATTAATTGGTGTTAAATAAGAGTATAGGGGTTTATTTGCTTAGTATCACCTATTTTAACATGGTTATCAATATTATATGGTGTAGGGATATTTTGGTAATTTTACATGTACTAGAGTAATTATTCTAATAGACATGAATAGGGTGAGTTAAACCTAAAAGCAGCTATGACCATAGCTAAATAAATTAGAGATTGGTTGCTAAGAGTGGATATGGAGGTTAATAATGATATTGTTGGGTAATCTTGCACATCTGGGGAATCCTTAGAGTACTAAGGGATGATAGGGTACCAAAAAGGTGGAACTAGGTTTTAGTGGATCAAAGCACGAAACCTTAGGGATAAGTTATTATCACGTATAGGAGTTAGGTTGTAGCCCTGGATTATGATGTCAATTATGAAATTTGGGCATTTTATACCAAATCTAATAGCCATATAGGATAAGTGGGAGCAATTATAACCACAACAAGGAATTAGGGTTTCAAGAGGGGTCTGATTAAAGAAGTTATTATCATATATGCAAAATATGAAAGTTAGGCTACAAAAATTTAGGGGATGGCCAACCATAGCAATATATGCCCAGGTATGGAAAATTAGGGGTAAAAAAGTAGCTATGAAGGGGTTAAACCAACTAGGGGAAATTGGGTTTTTGAGGAGTAACCTTATAGGCCAATTATTATCATATATGAGAAATAGGGATAATAGGCTATGACTCATGATATGAGGGGTTTTTAATTACTTGTTTGGGTTTTTTGGGTAATTTAAGGACTCAAAGGAACATTAGGGGGTAAGGATGTATCCAAAATTATTAAATTATGGTTTCAAGGTAATAGGGTTGTCTAAGGGTGGTAGTAGGGTAGGATCCATGCATGAGTTGTGCATGTTTGTGTGTTGCATTTGGAGCATATAAAACACGAAGAAGACACTAATCACTTAATGTAGAAATCACTTGAGCTGGGCCAAGTTGTACATATCAATCCACCAACAAGAATAGCGGTGAGAAGAGTTTTTCCTTGGAAGTTGTACCCTACCGTTCCACTATTTAAAATAGTGAGGTCCTACTCTCAATTAAATAAAACCATCGAATGATAATAACTATAAAAAGGCAATAATTACTTAAAGTAGAAAATCACTTATGTCCGGCCTAGTTGTACCTATAGGTCTACCGGTAAAAATAGTGGTAAGGAGCTTTCTATAGTTGAAGTTGTTCCTTACCATTTCACCGATGAGAAAAGTGGGGCCCCAAACTCGAATCATAAACCTTTGAATGATAATAACTTTTTGGAAGACTCTAATTACTTAGATGGAACACCACCTTGGTCAGGACCGATTGTACCTTATTTACTGGTACACTAGTGAGAGTAGTGGCCAAGAGCATTCTATCCTAGAGTTATAATTTATTTATTGGTCCACCGGTGAGATCAATGGTCAGAAGCATATTGTCCTGCAATTGTACTTTACTTACCAGTCTACCGATGAAAATAGTGGCCAAAAGTGTGCTACCTTGAGGTTATACTTGGACTACTGTTTCATCGGTGAGAATTGTGTGGTCCCTCAACCCTCTTGGATAAAAATTGTGAGTTTATTATTCATTTTTTTTAATATCTTGAGCCTAGATAATAATAAATGAACCAATATAATCTACCTATGCACATTTTATTTCTTATTGTGGTGTTATTGAGAAGTTGTAGGTTGACTAAGTGAGTTCTACCTATTATTAAGAATGTTGTAGCTTTCTAATTATACTACAAAGAGTATCACTTGGATGTTACATTAGTAAGTTTCAATTATTTCCAAGTGAATAAATATTGGTAACATATGATCTGGATGTATGTGGTTATATAAATTATTATCGTATTTTAGTTAATATACTCATAATTCAATGTTCATATGATTTATGTGATGCATCTAGTGTGTTGTATGTAGGGCTTGCATATTAGTCATGCCTAATGGGTTACTCAGTACCATTGTGCTAAAGGATTCATTTATTGGGCCCTTAATTATTAAATAGGTAATTACCTTTGTAGGTTATCTCCCAAGTTCTATTTAAGGTTATTCATTGGGTTCTAAGCCTAGGGTTATTTGTGATTATGTCTAGTAATTTGAATCGAGAGTTTCTACATTTTCCCTTGTAATCTTTGTAATTTTCTTATCCACTAACATTCTTGTGACCATAGTTAGTGGGTTTTATCTACAAGGTGAATTCACCTCCATAACTAATGCACTACACTGATTTATAATTATATTCTTGAATTTAAGTAAAGTAACATTTTAGCCTCAACACTTGGTATTGAAACAATAGAGGAAGTCGACCTAATACTAAATGTGGCGATAGCACCCCAAAATTTACATTCATAGCTTCTGCTTGAAACTTTTAAAAATAAAATTTTTCTATGGTAAATGTTGGGGGTGTTACAAGTTTGTATAAGAGAATTTTGAAAATATTTTCCTACTTTAAGTAGCTTTAAGTTGATACCACAAGACGGTATCAAAGTTTTTGTTATTGAGAATCATTTCAATTAGAAGTTCATTTCTCACAACCCTTTAAATAAAATGGGATATTTTCTTTCTCCATGTGTTTTTGAAAACCAAGATTAGCCTTGTGAACATTGAGTGTGGGTAGACTAAGTGGCCTTTAACATGTGCTCATATACTATGTGCTTGTACGATAGCATCCCCCTGACATATTCTTGTCTTATAACTAGCTCAACATAGCCCTTAATGGACATGTTGACCCTTTAGAGAGAGCATTCGAGACTTATATGGAGTTTCTCAACATCCTCCTATATATCAATCTCAACCTCCACCACCTTTGTATAACCCACATGTGGGTATCAGAAAGGTTTGGTTTGAAAGAGTCTTGCATCATCAACCTTTGACCAACAACCAAAAGGAAGACACCTTTATCCTAGAAGAATAGATACAAAATTTCAATAGGACCTTTAAGGAAGTAAATCGTCCAAAAGCATCAGAGCGAAGCATAGCATCATACTTCCTTCAAGGACCACCTGATAATTTATGGAAGACTTTTGCACTTAAGGAATATTGAAGGTACAATACCATTAAGAGGGATTTATGAAATTACTACAGTTTGCTACTGTGGTCTTCCACTTCGAATAAGCACTTCACTTTAATGTTTGGTAGATGATGGGCATCACTTTCTTTCATTACTTAGATATATTGTATGGACGAGCATGTGTCACCAATGACTAGTCCCAAAGCATACTTCCTTCTCCGGTAAAAGAAAGAACATAGCGCTAGAATTTAGAGGAAAGAATCAGCACCATAGTGTCAGGAGTTAAGCATTCAGCATCAGCATCAAACTAAAGTTCGACACCAGGGTGGTTAGAGTGTCTCTTATGGCAAACCTAGTCAAAGACCGATCTAGCATTACCACTATCACGATTGCAAACGAGATCACCCAAGTGAGGATTACAAGGGGAAGTCGAATCACTATCGCAACTGTGGTCAGCTTGGGTATTACAGCTTTGAGTGCTACAGTGCGCCCTATGGTGGAGTTCATAGGTTCCAAGAATAGCCAACTCAGTAAGAGCTAATGCACGGAGTGACCCTCTTTGCCAATCCAACAAGAGTAGCTGAGAAAGTCACCGATCCCAATGCAACTCCAACTAGTATGCCAATAGTTCCTTCTTATCCATTTTGAACCATTGGCTTGCTTGTGTTGTTTATTTCCTTAACCGCTTTCCAATTGAGGATAAAGTTTTTTTTAAGAGGGTGGTGATGTAACACCCAAAATTTTTATAACCTAAAATTTGAATTCTTAACCAATTATCAAAAAAATAATCTTTTGATTATTTTGTGAACCTTTAACTTACAATAATAGGCAAAACTATTTAATAAATTAATATAATTATTTTTATGTTTTTATCTTACCATTTTTATTTAAATAAACCCTAAACCCATAATTTTACCAAAATTATTATCTTTAAATAATACCCTAATTTTTGGATAAATAAATATAATATTTTCCTAATTGCCTAATTTTGTTCTAAATTCTAATCCTAACCCAAAATCTATTTTCCTTTCATTTTTCTTCTATTCCTTTTCCCTTTTTCTTCCTTTTCTCCCCTTTCTTTCTTTCCCTTCTCTTGTTTATTTCTTCTTCTTTGCTTGGACTAGCCTGAACCATTGCTCCCATCTTTCTTTTCTTTTTCCTTAGGCCAGCCCAAGTGTTCTCCCTCTTCTTTATTTTCATTTTTCCCCTCCAGCCAACCTAGCCCCTCTTCTCCTTCTTTTCTTCTTTTTTGTTGCCCAATCGACCCACTTCCTTTTCCTTTATTCTTTCCCCACAAGGCCTATCCTTTCCCCTCTCCTTCTTTCCCCATCTATGCTTGGATAAACTTACCCCAAGCTCCCATCTGCACATGCCTCCCTCCTCCTCCTACGTGCAACCTACACCTCTACACGCTTGTGATGCCACCCCCTTCCTAGCTAGATGCCCTATAGCTCCACTCTCTTGCATGTACCTTTCTTTTCCTTTTTAGGCTCTACAATCTCCCTAATCTCCTCCCCCACATGCCCTTTCCTTCTATTTTTGACCCCTGCCAGCCTTCCCTACCTACCATACCAGCACCACCCACCTTCCATCTCACGCCAACTATCTCCCTCCTCTCCTCCTCCTTTTCTTTTTCTTCTTCTCTTCTTCCCTTCCTCTCTTCTCCCTCATGGTATTCTTTCTCCCTAAATCTCCCTTATTCTCCCTTCTCCCTTCTTTTCCCTTCCCTTGTTTTCCTTCCTCGCCTCATCTATAGCCACCTTCGGCACTTACTCCACCAACCCAGCCTCCACCGCCAGCTACCACCCTTCATGCTTCCTTCCTTCCTTCCTTCCTCCTCCTCATTTTCCACCCTGTCTCTCCTTCTTTCTCCCTTACAGCAGCTCCTACAAATTCTCCCCTAACACCATCCACTCTCCTTATAACAGCCACCTCCTCCACCATAGCTGTCGCTAGCTCCTCTACCTCACAACTCCTTATACTTATACAACTCCCAATCAAACACCTCAACTTCTCCTTCGGCCCTGCAACCACCATCTTCCTTCTACCACCTCTCTTCCCTCCATTTCCTCCACCACCATAGTTTTTCCTAACTACCTACCACCAGCCACTACCACCTCAACCTTCTCTCCTACACCATCACCTACAACCACCCTAGCACCACCTACATTTCCTCCTTCTCATCCTATTCTTCCCCTTTTCTTCCTCTCCTTTCCTTTCTCAACACCACTCTCCATGCTACTTGTGCCGCCACCTTCGAGCCACCTACACCACAACCTCCAGTAACTATTCATCTCCTACCCCACCTCCAACACCCAACAACCAAAACAATAACCTTCCACAACCACCTATAAACCCTTACCCAAGCCATCTTCCCCCCCCCCCCCTTCCATTTCCTCCATTTCTACATGGCTCACACACACATGTAGCATGAGTTATGTTGTGTAATTTTTATGTATTTTGGATAATATTTAAGGTATAAGGGTAGTTTGGTAATTTCATATTTAGAAAATGGTTTTAATAAAAATAATTATTTTATTTATCAAATATTAATATGGCATTTGTGGTATTATTTTTAGGTACAAAATTTTATTAACGAAGGCTAAGCATTTTTTGCTAGTAGTAGGGTGGTAGTTAGGGCAATATGCATACATAATTGTGCATGTTTGTGCATTTTATTTTAGAAAAAACAAATACTAATAAAATACTAATCACTTAAATTAGAAGATAAATTGAGTTAATCCTAGTAGTACCTATCGGTCCACTAGCCAAAATAGTGGTCAAAAGTGTTATGTCCTAGAAGTTGTACCCTACCACTCCACTGATGAGAATATTTGTAATACCCAAAAAAAATTCTTAGCCTAATTCCACATCATTAATGACCTAATTTGATTTTAATCTTAAAAAATCTTATGTTAGCTTTAACCCAATTTCTTAATCTTGAAATTTGAATCAAAATCTAAAAACTTAACTCGGATAAATCGTAATTCATAAGCCAAAATTAAAACCCGCTATAATTTCCACTAATCCTAATTACTTATGGCTAATCCAAAATCATCTAAACTAATTTCTAACTTTTCTCTTTTTCATTTTCTTTCTCCTTTTCTTTTCTTTTCTTTCTTCTCTTTCTTCTGTCAACCATAAGCCATAATGTTTGATTTTCTTGCAACTTACACCTTCAACTTGCATCCCTCCCCACTTGCACCATCACCCATTACCTTTCTGCACCCTCATCCATCATCCATCACCTTTCTTCTTCTTCCATCTCTACCTAATGTAAACACCACCATCACCTCCCCTTGCCACTCTTCTTCTTCTTCTTATTCTTCTTATCCTTAAGCAATACACATACACACACAACCATACCCATCACCTGCCTTTGTTCTCAACACTCAACCATCTTTCCTTTTGCACCACCCTACACCATTGATCACACGAATTCCTTTTCTATCACTTTTCTTTTCCCTGATTCACTCCACACTCACACATATCACATATACATATACACACACACATAAACAATATACTCTCCTTCATCCTCTTTGTTTGCCTCCACTCTATCATTTCTTTGTTAAAAAGCCACTACTTGAGCTCCCTCTTCCTTCTCCTTTCTTTCTTCCCTTCTCTTCTTCTTTTACCTCTTTCTTTCCCCTATTTTTGGCATGTACACCACCCATTCCACAACCGTGCATCACCTCGACCACACTCGCAGCCCATTGGCTGGTTGATCAACCACCGAGGTAACCCCAACCATCCCTAACATCGTCGTCAACCATCATTGACGACCATCACCTCTTTTTCCTTCTTATTTCTCTTATCCGTCACATTTTCACAAAGCACACAACTTGTATGGCCTCAACCATGGTCGTGTAACACTAAAAGTTCCTATCACAAAACTGTGTAACTTAGAACCTCCTAGTCGTATGTGATCTTTTCTCTCGACTAAGGTTGTACCTCCTACAGCAAAGCTGTGCAATTTCCCATTTGTAGTAGTGAACCCTTATTTCCACCCCTAAACCTTGTCCAAACATAGCCAAAATTTTAGCATAGCTCCATCACACATTTCCTTACACATCCACACATCTCCTTTAATTTAATTCTTCGAGCCTAAACATGAATTTTATTATTTTTTATAGGTGGTATTCCAATAGCTTCAGAGGAGGAAGTCCAGAATTTGTGCGCTTAGAGCCTGGTGTCCTAGTTGGTAAGGATAATATACAATATTTAGGGTTTTTGGTGTTATTTGCGTGTATGGTTAAATGTATTTTTCATGATATTCTTGATATATGATGTAACATGTGTTGATCATGATATTTTGTGATGATATTAATATTATGTTGAAAGGAAGTAAGAATGGATAAGAGGTACCATTTTTATTTTGTTGTGATAATGTCATATTTGTGGAAATATATCTTATGGTATGAAATATAGGTTAAATGAGTTTTGATAAATGGACATAAAAATTCTCATGAGGTACAATGACAATTTTTGAACTTGGAAAATAATATGTGTGGACGATATAAGATTTTATAAAACCAAGATTATTATTTGTTCTTACACGTAATTTATTATTATTGTTGTTTAGGGTCCTTAAATGATTTAAGGGATAATTTGGGGCAAACTATATTATAATGATGATATCATTATTCCATTTATAAAATCTCAAGGTTATTTAGATTCTGAATACATTGTTAATGATTGGCCTTATGAGGTTATTAATTGGAGTTGGTAATTAGGTAAATTTTATGGGAGGTATTATGGCTAAACTATGGAATTTGGGGTTTTGGAGATTCATGTGAGTAATATATTGGGATAGGTTTATTAATGTATGTGTATGGGAACTAGAACTTGCATTATGGGCATGATAATAATGATGATATTCGAGAGTGACTTATTGTAAGATGGATGAATAATCAATATGGGGCGGTGATTGCTAAGGAGAGTGAAATTAGTGTTTAAAAGAACTTAAGGACTTAGACCTATGCAATATGCATATATGTTTTAATGTATTATGTGCCTGAAAATCAATATTGAATAAGATACTAATCACTTAAAGTGAAAGAGCATGTGAGTAGGGCCAAGGTATATGTATGTATACATGTATCCCCATTTAACTAGGGAGAATAGCAGTTCAAGAGCATTTTGCTCTAAGAAGATGATATTTTTAATCTCCTTTTCACCGAAAGGAATAGTGGCTTGGGAGTGTTATACCCTTAGAAGGTGCTACTGTCTATTTCACTTGATTAAGAATAGTGGGGCCCCAAATTTCCATGAAACGAAAATGTATCATTATAACCTATGGAAAAGATACTAATGATTTAAAGTAGAAGAATATGTGAGTCAAGACCAAGGTGATCTATATATACATATATATGTATGTATGTATGTATGTATGCATGTATGTATGTATGTATGTATTCCCATTCAACAAGGGAGAATAATGGCTTGGGAGCATATTACCCTAAGAAGGTGATGTTTTTAGATCCATTCTATTGGATGATAATAGTAGCTCAGGTGTGTTGTCCCTGAGAATGTGTTTCGGACCTTTCTACCTATTTAAGAATAGTGGGGTTCCTACACTCAACATATATAAAAGAATGAAAATGAATTATACTTAATAAAGGAATCTAGATCCTTTTCTTTCTTATGAAATGGTTCATTTATTTAGTCATTCACTTATTATCTAATGTGAAAGCATATGTTATTTATATCTTTTTTTTCATAGTATTGTTCCGTTGTTCAATACGTATTGTACTAACCACCTATTTTATGGATGCTGCTCATTTTCATGAGTAGGAGGCCATAATTTTAACGTGGGGGTCTTAAAAGATCAACTAGATGACTATGCTACCTATGATGCCTTATGTGGGGATGAGTGACTACACCTATGTTAGGGTTTGGGTGAAGGGTAAGTGTTATTCGGTCGATGTATTTAACTAGATACCCTTTTTGAACTATTGATCCATGGTATCCCTTCTTTTCTATTTTGTATTATTAACCAAGATGCTCTAAACTCATTATTGTACTATATAGTGTTCTTTTGTTTCTAATTTTCTTATGTTAATTTAAATTTGTTAGTCTTATGATTGATGTAAGAATTGTTGCATAAGCTATAATTATGTCAATTACGGTCGTAACCCCTAATATTTTACTTAATTACTTCTGTTGTACAATAAAATTTTTAGTAGTAAAAATCAGGGTGTTACAATATTGGGGCCCTACACTCAAGTAATTAAAACCATTGAATGATAATAACTATGGGAAGACAATATTCCTTATAGTGGAAGAAAACTTGAGTTGTACCTACTTATACCTGTCGATCCACCGGTGAAAATAGTGGCCAAGACGTTGAACTATAGACGTTGTACCCTACCATTCCACCAGTGAGAATAGTGGTGTCTTGAGCTTAAGCAATAAAACCCTTGGATGATAATAACTTTTGGGAAGATAATAAGTACTTACAGTAGAACACCATGTGGCTTACGACCGATTGTACATTATTTATCGGTCTACTGGTGAGAATAGTGTCTAGGATCATTTTACCCTGGGTTGTACTTTATTTACCAATCCATTGATAAAAATAGTGGCCAAAAGCGTGTTGTCCTAGGGTTGTACTTTATTTACCAGTCCACTAATAAAAATAGTCGTGAAGAGTGTGTTGCCTTAGGCTATACTTTGATTACCGTTCCACTAGTGAGAATAATGGCATCCCTAAACCTAAGAGGATAAAATTCATGATTTGACTATTTATTGTATTATTATCTTGAGCCCGAATAATAATGAATGAACTAATATAATCTACCTATTCTCATTTCATTTATTACGGTGGTGTTATTGAGAATTTGTAGGTTGATTAAGTGAGTTATTCCCATTACGGAGAATGATGTGGTTTTCTAGTTATACTGCAAAGAGCATTACTTGGATGTTCCATTATTAAGTTCTAGTTATTTGTTAGTGAATGAGTATTAGTAATATATGATATAGATGCATATAATTATATGAATAATTATCGCATTTTAGTTAATATATGCATAATTCAATGTTTATATGATTTATGTGATGCATCTGGTGTGTTACATATGGGCCTTGTATATTAGTCTTGTATCATGGGTTACTCGGTATCATTGGACTAGAGGGTTCATTTCTTGGGCCTTTACTTATTCAATGGGCAATGTCCTTTGCAGGTAAGCTCGCAGGCTCTATTGATTTTATGTGTAACCACATTTAGTTGATTTTATTTAGAAGGTGAATTAAACTCCTTAAATATTGTGCTACTATAATTTAAGTAAACTAATTTTGGCCTTAGCACTTGGTATCAGAACAGTAGATAAGTTTGATCCGGTTCTATGTATGGCGGCAACATCCCGAAATTTACTGTCTTAGTTTCTACTTGTAACTTTTAATAACAAAAATTTTTAATAGTAAATTTTGGGGGTGTTACAATATCTTAATCATATCATCATGAGAATCATATAAATAAGTTTCAACTTTGTCTCAAATCATCATGTTAAGACCACCTAGAAATCTAACACATGTTTTTCCTTTTTCTCATAGATGTCATATTTAAGTGCTAACCTCTCGAGTTCCCTAATATATTCTTCAACACTTAGAAATTCTTGTAGAAGAGTAGTCAATCTAATGTAATTATCCTACTCATACTCTTTAGGTAAAAATTTCCTTCTTAGGGCTTGTTTGGTATGGGAGTAATAGGGGTGGAAAAAATTTCCCCCTATTTTATATCTTTTATATTAAGTATTTAATAATAATAATATATTTTTAATAAAATACCCATTTTTGATTAAATTGAGATCTAAAATGCGTATTTATTAGAACAAAAATATTTCATTTTAACTAAATTATATAAGATATATAAAATATGGGGGTAATTTTTCTACCTCTATTACCCCCTAACCAAGCGAGCTCTTAAATGTTTTGTAAGCTTATCCCAAGATTTGATTTTAGATTTACCCTCTCTTTCTCTAGTTATCATACCATATCCTAGCCAAATTCCTAAACTTAAGCGTGGCTAATTTAAAATTTTTCTCATCATGATAATCCTTGATTTCAAATATAGCCTCTACCTCTTGTAACTAATGAAGAAATAAGTCAACATAAAGTTTTCCATCAAAATCAAGAATATCAAGTTTAATATGTTTATCTTCATTATGATGATGACTTGGCTGATGATCATAGTTCTTTCGATTACTTTTACTCCCTTGTGACTCTTCTTCATAGTATACTCATGAGTTCAAATATATCCCTCTTTTATGGTTGTTTACCTTTTTTACAATTCACATTCAATCTCCATAGAACTCCTTTGGTTATTGCATATTTTGCACTGAATCTTGCTAGATAAATCGAGACTCCATCCTTTGGAAAAGAGTTTGCATTACTGGAAGTTGTTAAAGTTGAGCATTGTTTTAAGCTAGATTTATTGAGAGCTTCTTGATTAGCTCAAAATGGCTTGAAAAATTGGTTCTCCCTACATTGTAATCAACTTACTATCATAATCAACAAAGAATTAGCAATCCTTAGGGTTATGGTTGGAAACTCGAATAAAGCAATGATTTCCCTTCGATTTTAGTTTAGTTCTTATAGAAATTTTTTACTACAATGAATCAAAAACATAAGAAAAAATCAAATATACCATACACACAAATGAATTACAACACCTTAGATGTTTCTTGTTAAGATATTAACATAGAATTCAACAAAAATATAGCTAATCACTCGACACCTTCAAATATATATATATATATATATGTTCTATCATGCAATATGACTAAGATGAATTAGAAAAACTAACCTATATGTGTTATGTGTATGCAAATCACTTACAACCTATCAAAATGATGGATTACACACAACCTATATTTGAACAAATAAAAGACACACAACTAACACAATTCTTAAACAATAATGACAATTATGGTTAATGTCTAATTGGTTCTCATGCACTTTAATCAATCATCAAAGGTATTTATTTAACATTCAACCCTATCCTAATTACATGCAATATCATGTAGAATAATTCTCTTCAAGACCAATCTAAAACAAGTAACACACACATGTTTTCTTCATCAAATCGCTCAAAATTTTAACATGCAATTACTATATTTTGGTTTGGCACTTAATATGTAAACATTCAAGATTTACTTCAAGATCACTGTATACATTTCTAAACTCCACATTCTTCCATCTAAGATCATACTAATGCATGTAAGAGTTCAAGAAAATAAATCTAGATTCAAAGAATCATAGCAAGAATGATCAAGAACCTCAGCCAATGTTGGTGTCGATGTGTTTCTCATTTCCACTTTGAAGATGCATTCTGCTCCAAGTTTTATCAAACCAAAGGCATTTCTTTGATATCCAAATGTCCATGGACGATAATGGAATAATTATCCTTCGCAATGCAAGATCTTTTACCATATTCTTTAAAGAAGAATGTTTTTCAAAGTAGAGATAACATTCGAAGATGTAGCCATCCTCAACCTAAATGCTCGATCTGAATTTTGATCTTCACCAAGATCAAATGAATTCTAAAGAGAAATCTCATAGTTTTATCTAGAGAACAATGCCTAAACCCTCTCAAGATGAACTCCCTTGAAGAGGAAAGAAGGGAGGTCAAAATCATCTTAATTAAAAATCTGCTTAATAATTCATTCATTCATTCATTCATTCATTATCTTCTCATGTCTATCGAATGACCAAGAACCCCCCCCCCACACACACACACAGAGGCACACACACATGCACACACACCCAAATAGGCTAAGCTTATCCTTCACTGATCAAGCCCAAATAAGCCAGTCTAGTAAACAAATAGATAAACAAGTGTAGGTCCATATAGTATACATAATAGTTTACAATTACAAATGACATGACATTACAAATTGTACATAAAATACCAAGGTACACAAACCCTAATAACGATAATACATTGAATAATTAAATAATCAAGCTTCGTATCATATAGCTTTATCTTCCATACAACTTTATAACCCTTGCATTTTCATTATCTTTCACACTAGATACCCTTGGTGCTACTCACGTAAGAGTTAATATATAGTTATTCAAGATTTTCAAGAATAATTGATACCATTTTTAAATATGCTAGTTCACTACTACAAAAACAAGAAATAATAACAAGACATTAATGACTATGGTTCAAAAACCGTTGTCAAATGTATGAAAATTAATGCATGGGATAGTTTTGATAACAGTAACAGTTCAAAACTATTATTAAAACCTTAACGCTAAAATTTACACCGAATTTTTAATAATGGTTCAAGAAAAATCGTTATTAAAAGATGTTTTAATAACGATTCCTACAAGAACCGTTGTCAAAAGTCACAAAGGTTTAATAACAGTTCCTACATAAACTGTTATTAAAATGTCTTTTCATAACAGTTCTTGTAGGAACCATTATTAAAACCCCAAATCCACCTTTTATTTCATTCAGTTCTATTTCATGCCAAAAATTTCCGACTCTAAACCTTCTGTCTCTTACTTTTTTTCTCTTACAAACCCTCACACCACCACACCATGCACCATCATTCTCCTCTCAAGTTAGGGAAACCACCACTTGTTCTCTTTCGCACCGCCAACTCTCCTTTTCCTTACAGCATCAAACCTTTGTGATTCTTGGCTTTGCATGTGTTATCATTCTTCCGAACCTAGCTAGCAATTGTACCTTCTTCCTTTGCCGTGTTTTTAGGTGGTCACCACTCTCCTCTTGCTCACTACCAGTTTTCTTGCTCGTCGTTGCTCCTTTTACGTATTTTTTTTTATTCTTCCTCTTATAGCTTTTTTTTCCTTCTTATATATATATATATATATATATAAATGCATGTATGTTGATACAGGGTTGCATTGTTTGTTATTGAAAAATTGTAATTTGTCGTTCAAAAATGTGTTGTTGATTATGTTGGTGAAAAATGTTGTTGTTCGTTGTTGAATTTATTGCGGTATTGTTATATATTAACAAATGCATTTGTTGGCCAAGACCTTTACACACACACACACACACACACACACACACACACACAACACACACACACACACATATATATATATATAACATGCATGAGTGTAGAATTATAAATGAAGCTAGAGAAATAAAATAATTCAAATGATTAATAATGTCACACATAAAAACTATATATATACATTTTCATTAATAAGTATAGGACACTATAAGATATAGGAAATGTCATATAATGAAATGAAAATATATTTTACATATGCACATATATTTTAAATAAAAATTTCAATTAGAGATGCATATGTTAATGATTTTTATTTTGATGAAGATTAATAGATATAAAAAATAAAGAATATATAAAAGTGAATAATTAAATAGAGATAAATAATTGTGTATAATAATAATAATATAGGATTTATTAGGGTTTAATTATAGTTATCTAGGTTTAGGATTAGGGTTTTATGAGGTTTAGGGTTAGGTTTTATTATAATTTATAAGGGTTAATTAGGGTTAGGGTTAGGGTTTATCGTTTATTATACTAAATATAAAAGTGAAAAATTAAATAGAGAGAAATAATTGTGTATAATAATAATATAGGATTTATTAGGGTTTAATTATAATTAGCTAGATTTAGGATCATTATCTTATGAGGTTTAGGGTTAGTTTTTATTATAATTTATTAAGTTTAGGGTTAAGGTTAGGGTTAGGTTTAGGGTAAGGGTTAGGGTTTAGCATTTATTATACTAAATATAAAAGTAAAAAAATTAAATAGATAGGAATAATTTTGTATAATAATAATAATAATAATAATAATAATAATATAGGATTTATTAGGGTTTAATTATACGTACCTAGGTTTAGGATCATTATCTTACGAGGTTTAGGGTTAGTTTTTATTATAACTTATTAGGGTTAGGGTTAGGGTTAGGTATAGGGTGAGGGTATAGGTTAGGGTTAGGGTTTAGTGTTTATTATACTAAATATAAAAGTGAAAAATTAAAAAGATAAGAATAATTGTGTATAATAATACTAATAATAATAATATAGGATTTATTAGGGTTTAATTATAGGTAGCTAGGTTTTACTAAATATATATATTATCTTATTAATATCTACTTGATTTTACTATGCGTAGCTTGAACGATTTGATGATAGTTTGATTTTCAACCAGTTTGTTAAATATATAACTAAAGATTATGTCCTTATTTTAAATAGTTTGATGTTGTTAGCTTTACATAGTTGGTTAAGATCTGGTTGAATATATTTATGGTTTTTCTAGCTAGTTAAATATCAATTTACATATTTTGTAATTTAGATCCTTTTGAGAACAACCTTGATGATAAGATTTAGTAGTTCTTGTTTGTAGGTAGTGAGATAACATACCCTCCACCATATGTTCGTATGGAACCACATACAGATCTACGGACTCATGTGATATGGTTATACAATGAGCTAGATGGGTTGTACATGAGTGGTTACTCCTATCACCCTTTCCATTTCAGATTGTACCACCTTCTGTTGACCTTGCCTCAGATAGAGCCATGGGTGTTGGCTACGTCTACTTTTTTACATTGGTTTATCTACCACACCCGAGATTTATTGAGGGTGATGTGTTTTCTAGAGAGTATGATAGGATATAAAGAGAGTTGATGGTCATTGATGATGAGTGGAGGTTTCGACGTAGCTTGCCTCCGAGAATCCACCCCAGTTTTCCTAGAGTATCTGTGAGTAGACTCTCTTGCTATGATGTCAAGGATCATATGATATATCGTGATGAGTGGAATTTCAAAGTTATAGTTATTAGTCAGGCTCGACAAGGCTACCAAGGGATTTAGTTTTAGGGTTATGAGTTTTTGTTATTTAGGTATTTGGGTTGTAGCAACCTTTTGATGTATATAGTGTTGCTATTGCTTTAATCCCATAGTATGTATATCTTTTGTAATTTGAACCATTGTACAATGTTTTGCTATGTATGTATGTGTGCATATATATATATATGAACTCTTTCTAAGTAGGAGCAGTTTCATTGAGTCTTATTATCTTTTTGGAAATGTGTTAGCATGACTCGTATATATATATACACAATAGCATGCTACATTTAAGATTAATTATTTCAAAGCATGAGTGATTTGTGAATTATTAAACTTATAATTCAATTAATTTTGAATAATTACTTTCGCATGGGATTTTTTGTAGAGATATGGCCAACAACAAAAATTGATAGAGACAGTAGTGATGAAGAAGGGAAAAGAGGACCTACCATTATAAAAATCATCACAGACATGAAGAATAAAGGAGAACTAGTCGAGTTGGGATGGAATACTTATAATCTTTCCATTAGCACTTACGCAAACATGTTCTTGACGTACATTTCACTCGTGACTCGTAACCGTGTTCCTATCTCCTATATTAATTGGAAGCAGGTTCCAAAGGATCATAAGGAGCATATTTGGCAGGAAATCACGGTAAAAATACTATTTTATGTAATCATTTTTGTATGTCAAATGTTATTAATTTTAATACATTAACATCGGTATACATCTATATATCTTATTTTTCATAAAGTGTTTAATGTCTCGGAGAGTAGGAAGAAATGGCTTCTTAGACATTGTAAGAAGCATCTAAGAACATTTAGGTCATATTAAGCTCGTAGGAAACTGTACAAAAAGATGGATGGTTTTCTACGACAGAACCCATCCAAACGATATGGTTTCATAGATCAATAAAGTTGGAACCAATTAATTGCATATCGTCTTACGAGGGATTTTAAGGTATTTTTTAGATAACAATTAAACTTTTTATATCCCAATATTATGCTTAATATTGAAATAACCATGTGACTATGTTTTGGCTTGTAACATAGGAAAAAAGTGCCAAAAATAAAGAAATTGCGAAGCATAATAAATATCGGCATAATATGGCTTGCAAGGGCTATGTAGGCATTGAAGAGGAGTTGGTATGCGATTATGATGTATCTATTTGCATGTAAATGTCGAATTTTATAATAAGATTCTTAATTAAGAATATTTTTTGATTTATAGCTCTTAGCCCAAGACTTGGATCCATGTACCTCATCCATCAATATTGGTACATTATGGAAGAAGTATAAAGTAACAAAAGATGGATATATTAATGAAGACGTAGATGTTACAGTCAAAAAAATTGTAAGTTTGTAGATATCCAGAACCCTAATTAGTTTTCTTTTAGAAAACTATTATATTATGCTTATTCCTATAAACTTAATTTACATATATTGTATACAATACAAGATGAAATTCAAATGTCAGATGATGAGGAGGGAGTGGACCAATATAACATTGTGTCATAGGCTACAAGAATTGTTGAACACCATGGAAGTGGGGTCTTGGATTAGGTGTTACAAGAACGAGCTTTTGTGGTCAATCTCGTGGTTCTTATAGCACTAATGAGCAAGTGGCCATCCTCACCCAGAAATTGAATGTGGCATTTGAACGAATGGCAACAATGGAGTAAGAGTTTTCATTGATTAAATCTCAAGGGTATAAGTCATCTGATTTAGTTGACCATGATCAGCTTTACATACCCAATGTAAATAGCGTCAGAGACAGTTGTGAAGCTGATGCACGTCTTTCTTCTCTTCTCGAGGTAAGCATTACAAACTATGAATTGTTATTAAATATATTCAATATAATAAATAATTAATAATGTGTAATATTTTTGTATAGGGTTTGCATAAATGTGATTTATTAGCGAATAACCTTTCAACTCTGTTGGTGAAAGGAAGGGTACGCATCAATCACAGTACCCAAATGTAAATAGTCCACTGGTATAACTTAGCCCTAAATACAAGGCCGATGAGTATTGACACTCCAATCATTGGCAGTGCGCCCTTACTTTGTTATAAAGAGGGCGTTGAGGTAACCACAGTGCTAGAAGCTCATGGAAGCTTCATGCCTTGGCCTGCGGATAAGATACTCCTCAACTGAAGAGGTAATGACATTCGATATCTTCATTAGACCTTGTTTATTAGTTACACTATTTATACCTTTTTCATATATATATACTCAATACATATTTAGTTTATTATTATCAATTAAGGAATCAAAAACGGAATAAAAAAAGAAGATCGCTTCTACTAGTAAAACCAAGAGAGGTACTAATAGAACGAGCAACATAAAAAGAGGGCGCTACTAAAGGAAAGAGAGATAAATCTAAAAAATCAGTTGCCCCACAAAAGAATCCTTCTTTGGAGAAGAGCCAACCTCCGCAAGCAATAGTTTTATTGTATTTCTATGCCCAAAACTACCTCAGGAACAATTATATTTTCATTTATTGTCGTCCTAAGTATGTTGGGAGGGATGATGCTACTTACATAGTTTCGATAGTTGACATAAGTGACATTTATAATCAGGAATGGATATCAACCACGAGTGTCGCCGTCTATGTCACTTAAGTATCATTTCATATTTGAGATTTTAGTACTTCTTGTACTATTAGAATTTTTATGACCTCTTATATGAGTTATTAGTTATGAATAAATATACATTGTTATTGTCGTCCATAGGTTGGTAGCTAGTCACACTGCAATGGAGGAAATGTTGTCCTCTATTGTGTTTGTGTGCCCATACTACATAGCTGACGATAATATAATAAGAGAGGGTAGGCACATAAACTATTTAGTAGATCGTATTTTGATTGAGAGACATAACAAGCTCTATCTCATTCCTTACCTCGCAACTAAACATTGGGTTTTGTACACTGTTCGACCTAATCTTAATAAATTCTATATGTTTGATTCCCTTCGAACCTATGACGTGCCTTTTGAAGTCTCTCGTCGTGGTGGGAAGGAATTTATCGACATATTAGTATACTTTTTACTTCTTACTTCATTAGCTTATTTATACATATATTCTACTTTCATTGTTTAAGGTATATATACTTACAATATTGTGTATCCAACTCTATTTAGTAGGGCACTACGGATGGCATATCAAAGGATAAGTGGGAATGGTGTCCCAGACCCAAAGAATCTTCAACATGAGTCTGTCATAGTAAGTAGGAAGACAACTATTTTGTATTTTGTTTTAATTCAGATTAATATCTAATAGTTAGAGAGCTAACTGAATTTATTTGACAGTATCCATAACAGCAAAACGACGATGATTATGGATACTATGTATGTAGAGCAATGGATCTAATAGTCCAAAATATATCGGTCAATATAGATCCAATCCATGTATGCTTGCTTTTCTATATTTTTCCATTAATGAATCATGACATATATATTTGATACTTGACCTAAGTGCTAATCGTATATTAATAGAAACTTAGGCGTTGTAGTTTTTCACCTATGACTATGCACGAGGCCATCAATACCATGTTGATGAAATTAATGAAGTTAGAGACCAATGGGATAAGCACGTGCACTCATTCATTTGGTATTAGGTAGGAATCTATATTCTTTATGTATGTTCAGGTTTGTATTTCACCTACGTCTTTTGGTCTTCTAAGCTATGATCTATGAACTTTTTACTTTGGGGTGTAGAGCTACTAAGTTGCCGTATGCCTACTAATTTTGATTCATGAGTATGTCCGGTGTATTGAGACATACCAATTAGAGATTGATTGAAAATATGTAGTATCATTGCAAATTTGATATGAATTGATGTTGTTTTATATTACAGATTTGGTAAATATTTGAACATACAACTATGTATGTGGGCAGGAATAAAACAACCAAAAATTAAAAAAAATATAGTTTTAATAAGGGTTCTTAATAAGAACCGTTTTTAAAACCACGTATTTAATCTCAAATTTATGTTCATTTAATATGTATTAGGGTTTAATAAATGCATAATCAATTACCTAAACCCTAATTATATCATATAGTTTTAATAACAGTTTTCATTAAGAACTGCTATTAAAACTTTGCATTTAATATCAAATTTATGGTCATTTAATACGTATTAGGATTTAATAAATGCACAATCATTGACTAAAACCCTAATTGGATAATATTTTAACAAAGGTTTTTGTAATAACTGTTATTAAAACTTAATTTTCCACAATGATTTTGACTTTTTAACCGTTATTGAAACCTCATTTTTAACAACGATTTTATTTAAAAACTGTTATTAAAATCTAGTTTTCAACAACAGTTTTTACTTGAAAACCGTTATTAAATATGAACTTTACGCACATATTCGCTGGTTTTTGTATATTGTTTATGACGGTTATAAACCGTTATTAAATATTTAGTAATTGACGGCTCAATAACTGTTCAAAACTATTATTAAAACTATAAAATAATCGTTATTAAACTCCTTTTCGGAGTAGTGGTTCTTGACCTGTAATATAAGAAGAATAAGATAGAAATACTCCTAAGTAGGTAGCGAAAGGAAAAAGTTTCCTATAGTCAATAGAGCGGTTCTATTTAATAAAAGGTGCAGCTTTGTAGCACCTTAACCAAGTCATGATTTATTATAAGGAAATAAATAATTTTACGTACATAACAACGCAAATGTAGTTTTATGGTTACCTGCTCCGACATGTTCAGGTCTCACCCGGTCAATTTTCACCATGTAGGGTGTACTAGAATGCATCATATAATTTTGCGGACATGAAAAGAAACACCACTTTTATTTTATTGATTAATTTCTACTAAAGTTAATGAACAAATGACAATAAGGGTTTGATCCAAGTATCCAACAAACACACAAACGCTCGATATGCTACCGCACCGCCCAGTTACTAGCTAGTTCGCTACTAGTACTACGACTACAGTACTGGTACAACCAAATACACCGCCGTTGAGAATTAAGGAGTATAATATTTTTCCTTACTTACGTCAACAAGTAATATTCAGCTACAGCGATATTTTGCGAGCTTGATCAATGACGCTTACCAGCGATTCTCTTCATCATCAGGCTCATTAGTATCCAAAGCATTTGGAGACGACGACGACGTGATGTTGTAATTCAACCCCAGAGAGTTTGGGTCACCAACATGATCAGCAGCAATAGCCGACGAGACGGCCGGAGCGATGGTAGCAGCCGTACCCGTAGATGTTGTCGTTGTAGTTGCTTGAAACTGTCGCTTGCAAGAATGACAAGTAATCTGAAGAAGGGTACACGTAATTTGTTTCATAGCATGATTTTTAAGCTCTTGAGCTTTATCTAACTCAACTTGTGCTTGCTGTCTGATTCGCTTTGCGTTAGCGAATTCTCCTTCAGCCATCTCTATCTGTCTCTTTGCTTCTTTTCTTGCTTTTTCCGCATATGCTTTCTCAGCTATTGCTAACTTGAATTGCTCCGACGCTTCCTCTTTCAGCATCATTAAGCTGGCTGTACTGCTCTTGTCATTGTTAGCAGCAGCGACGGCAACAGCCGTGGTGGCAGTGGCGGTGGTGGTGGTGCTGCTGTGACGGTCTAATTTTTTGTCGGAAATCGCAATGTTGGAAGACAACTCATTTCTGTAATCCCCCACGTGATCTGATGAGCCTATGGACAACTGCAACTGTGTTGTGGAATGGTTTTCATCTGATATAGCTACTGCATCTTCGTCCTGAAGATTCATCGTTAAGAGCCGAAGCTCTAGACGGTGGCTGGAGTTCTGTTGTTGTGGGGTGATGCTCTTTTGCTTTTTCATCATTGTAGCCATCATCTTTGAAGGAACCATACAGTTACTAGCAGTCGGTACGGTACCATCAATATTGGCATCGGAGATATTAGCAACATTGTTGCTGTTTGCCGAAGCGCGATCGCCCTTCCCAACCAAGCTGTCGTAGGCGTTGTTGTCGTTGTTGTTGTCGGTCGGCGTCTGTCTCGGAAGGACTAAACCACTTGTCCAAGGAGCAATGTCGTTAGATGGACTGGGACTCGAAGCTGTGCGAGAGAGGCACACGGTGGGATGCATTATGGTGGAGTGGGATTCGGGGCGGAGGCAAGCGTCTTGGTGCTCGATGAAGCTCTCAACTCTGGTACATATAAGAGGATCGAAACGGATAAATAAACATCAGGGCACATATATAGTAGACACAAATTAAAGGCATTTTAATTGATAGTATATATGTTCTATCTTAATTAATATTACTGAAAATAATTAGTAGTTGTAGATCTGGTATATGCACGTAGTAGAAATATATTGCTGTGCTGCCGACAGCTAGTGTAGTGACTATTACCCAAAAACAGTCAAAAATGCCGAGACTACTACTTTGTCTTATCATCATGAATAATAAAAGCTTAAGTAAAATGTTTATAATCGCGCGCCTTTATTCTTCTGATTTTATTTTACCTTTTTGCCTTCGGCTTTTGCTTACATAATATTATTGGTGGGATAGGATCCTAATTAAACCGGTTCGCAGGCGCACACACGTATATATATGTATATGTATTATATCGGCAAGGATTTTATGCATTCAACATGTTGGAGAAAGGGAGAACAACGAGGAAACATCGTTTGGTTGTCCATATGGAAGAGTGCGAATAAGAGGAGACAAAACAAGATGAAAGCAACGAATTTCATATAAATAAATAAATATATATATATAATGTAATTCATTAGATGTGACATGTACGTAAGAATAAGGGAGAGCGGAATATAGAGAAGGCGGTCCAGAATAATAAGCCTTTGCAAAGACAAACCATAAAAAGCCATCAAGATCATATATTATATCAATGTCGTGATGGTTAGCAAATAAATGTATTTGTTAAAATTATCATAAATGTTAGTAGGATGTTGATCAAAAAACATGATGTGATTCAGAATTTCGTTATCCAATGAAATCCAACGACATATCATGTATAATTGGCGAGTGACTCGGGAGCTTGTTTGGTATATACCAGAATAATATAAAAATAAATAAAAAAATAGAAAGAAAATCAACGGATCGATAAAAACTTCTGTTTTAGATATTTATTTAGACCGAAAAAATAAACGTATATTTCTATCATTTTGTTAATATACTAATATACCTACCTAAAGGACATAATAAAATTCTTAGTACCTTTTCGGTCCCTAATACCGTTTCTTAATAATAATAAAATCACCCGGGGGGGGGCTAAACATAAAAGAGTACGGATGTAAATTTCTTTGCCTTACCTGTAGTAAGCTAGTGATCAGACGTAATAAATAATATAGTATAAATCAGTCAAGAAATCTGTCAATGGATTATTGAACGTGGAAAAAAAGGAGCGGTAGTACTGCAGCCATGATGGAGATATTTTAAAATTTGGAAACTGTGGCTCCAAGTCTAATGATGTCAATGGTGTAGCAACATGTGTAAAAAAGTAACTCAAGGACACTGAAATCACACAAAGTAGCTTTTACAGCTACATTGCTACTTATGAGTAGAGCTGGCAATCGGACGGGTCGGGTCACTTTCGGATCGGGTTAAATAATAATCGGATCATATCGGTTTCGGATAATCTCGGATCATTTTATCGGATCAGGTCGGATCGGGTTTGATTCGGATCAACTTGGTATCGGATAATCTCGGATCATTTTAAGTTCTCGGATCGGGTCGGGTTGAGATCGGATTGACTCAAATTCGGGTAACTTTGGGTTATTTTAATTTCGGTTCGGGTTCGGATCGGGCTCGGGTGAGTTCGAATTATTATATTTTCGGGTCGAGTTTGGATCGGATTCGGGTCATTTCAGTAGCAAGTCATGCTTGTGCAATTTTTTTCTATTCCAAAATGTTATTAAAGACTAATTATTTTAATATTATTTATTTCAATTTATCTTATTTAATTAAAAATAAATTATTATATAGATTATTCTGGGGCCTTAGAATTTTTTGTCATTATTTCGTCTTTGAAGATTTATTTGATGTTCTAAATTTAAACGTCTTCAAATCGGATTACTTTTCTTTTTATATTAAGGCATAACTTATAATTCAACTCCATTATTAGCTTGATCATATCATATTGAGTTCAAATATTATTTTAAGTGTATATTATATTTATATTTTGTACGGTCCTTACATAATATTAACTTACAATAACTATTGATAATTGATAACAAATGAAGGTTTCTAAGGTTCTACTTCTCATATTATTTTTCAAATAGATTGATCAGATCGTATCAACATAATTTTAATTAATATAATAATAATAATAATAATAATAATAATAATAATAATAATAATAATAATAATAATAATAATAATAATAATAATGAGAACAATAATAGTAGTAATTGCTGAATATCAATTATGGAATAATAATAATAATAATAACACATTATTATTTTTTTCTATATTTTATTTCGATCATATCAAGCTAAATCAAATAAAAATTAGATAAAGTAAGTAATAATGACTATTATTGTCAAAAGACCAACTCATATGACTTCTTACTATTTAACATAGTTGATGTAACAAAAACATTAATCTTTAATTTTTATAATGAATAATTAACATCCTCATATTAGATTTTTCCTATTTTTCTATGATGTTATAGGTATTATATTGTAAGGTATAGATACTAACATATAGTGTTTAAGGCTACAAATTGTTATTTATGTATACTTATAATAGAATTGATAAAACTTTTTCTTTGTTTGATTGGATTTTACTTATGATGCAATCTTCCTTTATATATATACCTTTACACAATTGTTCCTATATACTTCAAATATTAGAATTAGTATTATTGATAACTATTTTGAATAACGGAATAGATTGTGATTATGTAATATTAGTTTTAAGCTACAATGGCAATTGGTT
Organism: Tamarix chinensis; assembly: GCA_030549775.1. NCBI lineage: Eukaryota > Viridiplantae > Streptophyta > Magnoliopsida > Caryophyllales > Tamaricaceae > Tamarix > Tamarix chinensis. The sequence goes on from CM060175.1 coordinate 44,931,215, forward strand.
TATATCATAATTGTTGTTTGGGTTTTGGTTACTAGATCGTGGAATTGAATACTTTGTTGGAACTTTTGGTAGACTTGATCAGTCGAAATGTGTTCGATATCATATCACTTGTGGCCCATGGGGCATATTCTATATTCACTAGGCTTAATATTGTAATGATTAGTTTCTAAATCAAACATCATATTGTATTATTAATTAGTTGGGGTAATTGATAATTCAAGCTTATTTTTTTAGGTTAATGTATTTAGTTGGTCTCAAATGTTTAGTTGGACTATGTATTATATTGTTCTTCTATAAGCTAAAATGCTCCTTACCAATTTCTATTGCATAAGATTGAAGTTATATATTTTGTATTTGGTCAACCTAGGGTTGAAAGAAATCATATGTATTTGGTTCAACCCAAACTATATATTGAATCTCTATATTAAAGTTTTGTTCTTCTTATGCCATTTAGATTTGACAGAGTTATACACTCAATTTAGTTAATGAAGGTTACATACTTACATGCCATTGATTTTTCTTCTCTATTCTCTTCGTCTCTTTTTTAACAATGTTTTGTAAGTGAAATAATACTAATTTTAACAATAGTTATATTTGTGGTTCTTCCTTTAGAGATCTTCATCAGTACAAGCATATTAACAATAGTTATATCACATATATATTACTACAAGTATGTTCTAATATTTGATAAATCAGGTTATGATGTTGGCTTTTCAAGCATTCATAAATCATAATCCCTTGACATTCATAAATTATATTGGGGGGGTGTATCTAGTAAAAACTACTACTTATAATGAGAATTTAGAACCAATAGTTTCATAGAACAATTATGGTAGTTTCATAAAACTATTACACTAGGTTCATCAACTAAAATGAGTATTTTCCTTAATAACTTTAAGTAGTTTAATAATCCAAGACAATTAGTTTCATTAGAAATTTAGAGTATTATGAATATGCTATAATGACTAGTTTCATAATATTAGATGAGCGATGTCATTAGAAACTTAGAATAGTTCCATTAGAAACATAGAATACTTTTATAAGCTGAAACGAGTTATTTCATTAGCTGAACTAATAGTTTCATAAGCTAAAGTATGTAGTTTTATTATAATCTTAACTTAGTTTCATAAGTTAAAGTTAGTAGTTTCATTAGAATCTTATAGTAGTCTTATAGATCAAAATGAGTAGTTTCATTATAAACTTAGAGTGGCTTTTATTGATAGAAATTTGTAGTTTCATTATAAACTTGGATTAGTTTCATAGATAAAAACTTAGATTAATTAAAAATAGAAGAATTATGTGTGTGTGTGTGTGTAAGTAAAATTTAGTTCGCTTTCTTAGTTAAGCATCAAAATAGCTATATACTTTTTCAATAAATTAATTTTTAATTTGATATTAAATCAATATGCACATGTAATACCCCATTTATATAAACCCTGATTTCGATATCTTAATTTAAAATTTTATTATTATGTATAATTAAGTGTAAGTTAAACTAGGGTTGGACAACAACAACAACAACAACAACAACATAATCATCATCATCAATTCATCATCATCATCATCATCTTATGATAATAATAATAATAACAACAACGATATTAATAATGATTATAATAATGCCAGTAATAATAATATAGTGAGTTTGGATAGGATGTTTAATAATTAATAATATCTTAAAATTAATTGACATTATTTATTTATTTTTTAATTAATAATAGTAGTAATGATTATTTTAGGAGGTTTAGTATTAAGTGTATTATCATTATATATATTATTACGATGGTTTAGATATAAATTTAATCAGATTAAAACTTGATAGAATTAGACTATTAATTTTAATATTAGTTTATAACCCTAAATTTTATCTTAATTATTTTAATAATAATTGTTGATCCGTAACGTAAAAGAATTTTTTAAAACTTATCCTGAATTATTTTTTCTTTTTTCAATTATTTTTGACCTATCTTAAATTAAAATATTTTTTCCAAATTATTATTCTACAATCTAGTATCCTAATTTATTTTAATTAAATTTAAAATAAAAATAAAAATAAACCTATTTTAACCTACTATATATTTTTTTAGAGCGCATTATCTTCTGAAGGTCCTGAATGAACAAGGCAATAGGTCAACGAGCATCCTCTGCTGCCTCTGCATATTTTTTTCTTATACACGCCAATACCCTCAGTCCTCACCTCATACGGTCATGCGATGCGACTCATGCCTCAGCTACTCTACATACGCCGCGTATGCCTGCATGACACACGCACACATAGCCTGCACTAAATTTTGTAATGTATGAAATAATATTTGTTGCTATGTTAATAATAAATAATTCATGTATGCTTTGGTATTATTACAGTGTTAAAATTCATGGAGGAAAATTTTAGGACTCCACAACAAGAAGAGCATTTTGACACTTATGATTTCTCATCTGTTGGTAGTAGAGGTATTGATTTTTCTTTAATCTCTAACGTTAGTGATGTTTAATACTTATTATTGTTTGATTCATAATATTATCTCTTATTAATTTTATATTTTTCCAAATTGCAGCTCCTAATTCTGAATATATTGAAAATGATCAAGTGCTAACTCCAACTACCCTCCCCAATGCAATTGGTGATGGCTGGGTCCCTATAAATCTAAAGAGAAAAGCCGAGGTATGAAAAGAATATAATTGTTATGAAGATGTTCAAAAGAATTTGCATGGTATATGTAAGCATTGCCAAGAGGTATCATATAGAGCTGAATCAAAAAATGGCACATCTATTTTTAAGAGACATTTGGTAAGTTGTTCAAAGTATAAAAATCTTGTCGGGTCCTGCATGACTACATCTCATTTTGATCAAAAAGTATACAGTCAGTTGGTTTGTGAGTCGATAATGAAACACGGGTTGCCGTTCTCACATGTTGAGTATGAAGGAGAGAGAAAAGTCCATCGGTATTTGAATCCGAATGTCAAACCGATTTGTAGAAATACCGCAAAGAAAATTTGTTTGGAGAAGCATGCTGAATTTAAGGATATTCTTAAAGCGGGTTTAAGAAAAAATTCCAGCAGGATTTGTTTAACTTGTGACATATGGACAGCATGTACAGGACGTGGTTATCTTACTCTCACAGCACATTATGTTGATGATAATTGGAAATTGAACTCTAAGGTATTGAGTTTTTGCCATTGTCCTCCTCCCCACACTGGTATAGAGATATATAATCTGTTACATTCATTGATAATGGATTGGGGCATTGAAAAAAAGATTTTTACCATGACTGTGGACAATGCATCAAATATGATCAATATGATTATGAATATGAAATCCAAGTTGCTTGGAAACTTGGTGTGTGATGGAAAATTTTTCCATATTCCTTGTTCAGCTCATATTTTAAATTTGATAGTTAAAGAAGGAATGAAAAATATTGAAGAATGTGTGGTGAAGGTTCGAGAAAGTGTTAAGTATATAGATGGATCTGAAGGTAGGATAATTAAGTTTTATGAATATGCTGTGCAGTTAAACATATCTGTTTCTGCAAAGTTGTGGTTGGATGTTGCAACTAGGTGGAATTCTACATATTTGATGCTAAGTAGAGCATTACATTATAGTCGTGTTTTGGACTATTATGCGTTGAATGAACCTAATTTCAAGTGGCATATTTCAAGTAGTGAGTGGATCAAGGTAAAAAAAATTTGTGATTTGTTACAACCATTCTACGATATCACAAATTTATTTTCTGGAACCGAATATCCGACATCCAATCTATACTTCTTTAATGTGTGGACCATTCAAAGGTGCATAGAGAAGGCAATGTCGTGTGATGATATGGACATTAGTAGAATGGCGACTCAGATGTATGAAAAATTTGGGAAATATTGGTCTGACTACTCTATGATTCTAGCTTTTTCTATAATTTTTGATCCACGTTACAAGTTTGACTTCGTGACATTTGCTTTCACAAAATTGTATGGAACCGACAAGGGTTCACGGATGGCCAAAGAAGTATATACTCAACTACTTGACTTATACAAGTATTATGAGGATAATTGCCAAGTTGATTCTTGTGCTCCAAGCACGTCTAATCCTACTCAAAGAGAAGTCAACACTTGTCAAAGAAACGATGACATAGGGGTAAACTATTATTATTAGATATTAAGTTTACTAATATCTTTTATATTCATCCTATTATTTGTTTACTTTTGTATTATATACATAGTCTTATTTTTTGTTTGTTTCTTTTTATTTAGGAATTTGACTCTTCAATATTTATGGGAGCTAGCAATATTGGAAAAACTGAATTAGAAAGCTATCATGAAATTCAAAGAATGGAGCGATTGGTTAGACTTGATGTGCTTTCTTATTGGAAGGATAAATCTAGTTGTTTTCCGATACTTAGTTCCATGGCAAAAGATATTCTCGCTATTCCAATCACCACAGTTGCTTCAGAGTCTACTTTCAGTATGGGTGGTAGCATATTGAATAAGTGGAGAAATTCTCTTTTGCCAAAAAATGTTGATGTGTTGGTAACAACACATAATTGGTTATTTGGATATGGAGGTAATTTGAATATGTAAATCCAAATATTTTATTATGGTTATGTTTTTTTTTTGTGAAATAACATATATTTTTGGTATTTGCATAGATCTTGAAAAAGATGGCTCTATTGTAGACTTTTCCGAACCAAACAACGAGGTTAATTGAAGAGTTGGAGGTAATTTTTTTGCGCTACAATATTTTTAATAAGTTGGTTGCTCCTTACTTTTGTTGCTGAGCTGATTATTGCATATCCTTAGTAGCTTAAATTTGTGGAAACTTAATTGGATATTTTGAGGGTTTACTAAAGTCATTGAATGAACTTGACACTTTTTTTTGCACTTCTCTTATTGTCCTCGGTGTAATTCATTATCTTTTATTATATACTTAATTCTTATGCTCCTATTGTAAAATAATCTAGAATATAGGCCTTCATGAGGAAACATTATGCTTTCTTGATATAAATGTTGACATTCTTTGATAATATATGAGAAAATTAGTAATAGATCTTTGAAATGTATGTGATTCTGTTAGACTATGTATTGTTAAAGTAATAATTATATATTACATATTTGTATCATCTAATGTCTTTTTTTTTGTTGAGTAGAGAGCAGTATTTAATGTGGGATAATTTGTTTTTAGGTTGTGTGATTTATGCAGGTTAGCATCAAGTGGATGCTTTTATTTTGATATCGAAGCTTATGTTTTGATATTTTGTGGAAAGCGTTAGCCTCAAAGACTTGATAGACAAGGGATCGAAAATAAATTTCGGTTCGTCATCTTTTATACAATGGTTTTTGTTAGTAGAGCTACCAACATGTGGTAAGCCAAATGTATTTTGATCTTCTAGGAAGATAGACATGTTAATTATATAATATTTTGATACTAAAGCTACCAATATGTAGTAAAATCAGGTTTTTGATTAGTTTAGTACGCTCGATAAATGAAGTACTAGATGTGTGCCTTTTGAGGCTTTTCAAAAACTTATTCAGTGCCTTTTAATGCTTTTTTTTTGTATTTTAGGTTATATATGTTGGATTATTATTATTATTATTATTATTATTATTATTATTATTATTATTATTATTATTATTATTATTATTATTATTATTATTATTATTATCTTATGGTGTTTTTTAAGGCTTGCATTTTTGTGTATTGAATTAAATAGGTACTTGAAGTGCTTATATGAGTTATATCGTGCCTTTTGAGGCTTACATAATTGTGTTTTGAGTTATCGATATGGAAATATACATTTAGAGGCTTTTTAAGTGTTTATATGGTGTCTTTTAAAGCTTTTATATCTGTAACTTGAGTTTAAAGTGTTGAATGTATTTACAATATTATTATCTTATGATACTATATGAGAGTAAATTAATATTTAAATGACATAATAGAGTTTTTCCTTTTTCCTCTACTTTTACTTCCTCTATGAAGTTTTAAAAAATTAGAGTAATGAGTTAATATTAATTTTCGGGTAGTATCGGGTCAAATCTTTATAGATTTATAATTTTTCGGATAATTTCGGATTTCGGATAAATAATGGATCGGGTCGGGTCATTTCGGATTTATAATTTTTCGGGTTATATCGGGTTTCGGGTAAGCAGTGGGTCGGGTCGGGTTTATTTCGGGCTTATGATTTCTCGGGTTATATCGGATATCGGATATGTATCGGATCGGGTCGGATAAGTTTCGAGTTCTTAATTATTCGGATAAAATCAGATCGGATTTCGGACGGATCGAGTCGGTATTCGTCGGATTTTTCGGGTCGGGTCAACTTTTGCCAGCTCTACTTATGAGTATCATAACTTTACAATTATATATATATATATATATATATATATATATTTACGGTTTTCTTAGACGGAGTCAAAATTAACAATTTTTTAAAAACCAATTGAAGGAAGCTGGAATCAGATGGGGTTCGCTTTCAAATTACGATATCTATATGCAAGGGCAGAATAATATTAGGGCTGTTCAGCTTGTATTCTAACATGTAATGAGGCCCCCAAAAAAAAAATGTCCATATTTTATGGGAACATTTATAGGAAAATTCCGAATGAAATAGTTTTTTTTTTTAGAAAAAAAACTATTGTTGTAGTTCTTCATTTAAGATAAATTGAGCATTTATATATATTTTTAAAAGCTGTTTCAATATACTATATATATATAAAGAGGATATAAAATAAAACATTGTAAACACCTCATAATATGGGTCAATTAAAAGAGGGTACTGCGTACAGTAAATAAAAATCCGAATAAAAATAAAAACCCGGCCTATTATAATGATATCCAGGGACAGGGAGTAATAATTGATTGGATTCATGGTTAATGATTGTATCCGGTTTTAACTGATTGCTTCTAAAATCAAACTGCCAAATTGAATTGTTTCATTGCAGGTGGATACCAAATCTAGATGGATAGTATTTGCTTATGAATGAATGCAAAAAGACTATCGGAATATTACGTTAAAAAATATTAGTGGATAATATTTACTACTAAAGAAGTACTACTGTATAAAGTAGTATTATTATGTAGGACTGCTACATATCGCAAGAAATAATATAGGAAAGGGGGGGAGAAACTAGAAAAGGAAGTTTCCTTAAATTAAGAGGAGAAACAATAATAAAAATAACCACCCCAAAGCACCCAAAGAGATGAGAGATACTATAAATTAGAGATCAAGTTATAAATTATCTCATTGATGAAATGAATTACGTAATTACTTCGATGGAAGGAAAAAAGGATGAATGAATGTATATAGCAGTAGCTAGGTTAATTACTGGGATAAATAAAGTACTATTGCATATATATATATATATATATATAGTTAATTAATTAATGTGGTACTTAATTACGTTCGCAGGTAGGTTACGTACCTGGAGAAGACGCGGCCACAATCACAAGAATGACCTCTAGTACCACAAGTCTTTTGATGAGCTTTATAATCGGACTGAACGGCATAAGCTTTGGAGCATTTATTACAGACCCATTGCTTATGATTACTGTGCTTCCTTCTAAAATGCTTCTTGATTCCCACAAGATCTCCGAGCGCATGGCAAGGATCGTGATGGAGACACGTCGGCTCAGGGCATACGAATACTCTTTTCTTCACAACCGGGTTCTCTCTCTTTAGTAATTTCCATGGAACCTTATGCCTTCTTCTATGCATCTGAAGGTTTTGATCCCTTTGAAACCCTTGATTGCAGATCTCGCACACGTATCGGTCTGATTCCAACAACGTCTTTGGAGATAATGATACCACCTCCGCATCTGGATCTGCAACCCATAATTACTCAGGCCGGGGTGCTTAATTATAATTCATTCGGTATATACATACAAGCATATATATATATATATATGTGATCATAAATGGTGATAGATATATAAATATATATTCATTGCTGATAAATGAATACACACATATATATATATATATATATATATATATGCGTCTATTAATTAATATTATACATATGGTACCTGGAGTTCCAGCAGGTCGTCTCTTCCGCTTGTTGCTACTGGCGCTGCCGATTTCTACTGTAGTAGCAGCAGTAGCAGTAGTAAAGGGCTCATGTGAGGATGACGTCGAGTTGTTGTCGTTCCCTGACATTGATCGATCCAGGACTACTCGCTCGCTCTCTATGATTGATCCACGATCCTTTGTTAATAATTTCCGAGGATTATCTGCAGCTCTTTCGTTTTTAGAGCTAGATTAGACTGGATAGAATTAAGATGATAACATTGGAAGCTATGGATATAGATATACGCTAGCTGATTGGTGCATAAATATATGTATACCGCGCGATTGCAGCAAAATTATGTAAGCTAGAGATCGACAGCAGTATTACAAATATATTATAGATAGAGGCATATAGCAGCTTCAACTTCCAAACAATTTAGCTTTATATATATGTGTGTGTGAGAGAGAGAATATAATGGGGCTGACTAGCCAGCCATAGCCTCGTGTAGCTGAGTGCTTTCGCTGTTGAATCAAAATCTAATTATATATAATCGACTCCTAATAATTTGTGTTTTTATGGCCGAAGCTTGAGTTTGGAGAAATAATTAACCGAAAAAAGATATAAAAAAAAAGGATGAGAGAGAGAGAGGGAGAGACAGAGAGAGAGAGAGAAGACCAGCCGGGTACAAGACCATGAACATGGAGGGGAAGGAAAGGAAGGTAGGAAGGGGAAAAAAAATAAAGGCATCATCTTTCGGTTCTTATCAGCTTTCTTAATGTTACTTTTTTAACTTTTATAATACTAACCTTTTTGCTTTTTCATCATTCAACCTTTTCTTTTTCTTTTTCTATTTCCCCTCTCCAACGCTTACCTTCATCAGGTAATCACTCATCACACCGGATCCCTCGTCGCGAGAGATGAAAAGAGCACCAGGGAAGAAAGAGAGAGGAGGGGCTAATGAGGAGAGAGGGTGGGGATGGGCGTGTGTGGTGCGTTAGCGAGTGAGGGTCAGAGAGAGAGAGAGAGAGAGAGCTGTGGGTGGCTAGAAGTTCTGATATAAAGAGAGTGGGGGCGAGCTGACCCAATCACGATGGGCTAAACTGGGAACCCACTACTCAACTAGTAGTAGTTATTATTGGACACAACGAAAGAAAAATTACTTGCCACTAAGAAACAAACAAAAACCTAATAATAGCAGGAGGCTGCATCCGCACACACACACTGTAATTTTTGCATGCATAAATGCTAGCTGCTCATTGATGCTATACATACACGTTAGCTACTTTAAGTTTAAATTTTTGTCAGTCTCTACCACTGCCTACCGATAACCTGGGTGGGTGAAACCCGATCCGTCCCCACGTTAAATTAGCTCCTGAGCATATATATATATGTATACAACCCCCCCCCCCCACACACCAACTAGCTCCAACCAATATATAGCTTATACTACACTAGTACAGAATTGTTGGTGTTGTGATATTAATTATATCCCAATATCCATCAAAATTATCAATCCCCTATTAAAATAGTGAGAATGCGTTAATTTTAATCTCAATGGATTATTGTGTGGATCATATAATAAGAATCAAGATGAGCAAGAATCTTATGCAGTCGTATAATAATGATTATGTAATCTGATATGGTCATAACTTGATCTTACTTCTACTCTTCCTCCATCTTTCCTTTTTATGAACAATCAAGAGAGGACATGAGTTATATATTTATGTTTATGGGGGCATACTAAGCTAGATTTCCCTAGTGACCTCAACATATATTATTCAAGTAGAAATTAGAATCTTTTGGATCCTAAATAAAGATCCAACTATCACTCAAGCATGCACAATATTGAAAGTATTTACAAGTAATAACTCACTTGATGAGTTGTACCAAATAAGGAAGTTGAGATTCTTTGAACATGCAAACTTATTATGCCAGCCTAGATATCAGTCTAGTAATGTTGGAAATCTAGGGGAAGTTTTAACCGCCTCACTAGGGTTTGGCAAGATCTCTTAGAAATCCACGATGTATATCGGCTTTTATATTAGGTTATGCTTATTTGGACCCAAATATGTTATCTAACATTTAGGTTTCATGGGACTACTATATAAGCTCCTTATTAAAGCATTTTATATTCATTGTGTCATGTAATTAATAACAACAATCACTCTCCTCTCTACCCATAGATGATAACTGGCTCATCATTAGTGAGCCATGCAAATCTGTGTCATCCATCTTTACTTCTATTCTATTTTAATTCTAGATTATAATGTTGGAGATTTATGGGTGTGAATGCATAGAACTTAATTAAACTAGGGATTTAATGATTTGATAGATAAAACACAAGGAAGCAATATATCTTATTACATGTAGAAATTGTGATAACAAAAAGAATCAATTCCTACAAAATCACTCAAATTAACAAAATCTCTCACTAAGGGATATAAGATACAAGTGAATTAGAGAAGATAGAGTTAGACACCATTAGTCGGCCCTTACCATGATTATTTATAATAGTATGAATGCTATTAACAACTTCAAGGCGGTGGGGTGACATGAAGAAAAGCATGGACACTGTAACTCAAAACATAAGCCGTGTTGATATCTATATTCTCTAGGATTTTAAAAAAATCAAAGAAGCACCAAAATAACATGAGTAATGTTTATTAACATGAACCCCACATCTTTCCCTCAAAAACCAACGTTTTGCCCCAAACATCATTAAATACCTACACACACCCATCCATATTATAATTCACACCAAATATGAGTCTCAAGGTCACCATTATTTACCTTGATGTAGTATTTATGACAGCTAACAACAAGAACACACAAGATAATATAAAAACCCTCCCCCCAAATGGTCGTATGTCATATGAACAAGAGCCAACTTGGAGCCATAGTTAATCTTAAACACAAGCAATGGTTATAATAGTACACATGTTGGACCATCCATGATAACTACTCAATATTCCAATCTAGCTTCATGAGCTAACACTCCAAGCCAATTAAAATCATTACAAGCTCTAATTATAATCAAGCACACAACCTCATAACCCCCAAGGCACCACACATGCACATTAGTGCACCTCTTATCATGAGGATCAAAATAAAATTTAGGTTCCATGAAAGTATTAAACCAATTAGTGAACGCATAATCCCTACAATTTGATGTCATACACTATAAGTGCCTCAAGATCTATTCCACACCTTGCTAGTGTGTCTCCATAAAACCCACCATATATCCACTCAGGACACCAAAAGCGTTGGTAACATCAAGTTTGATATCTGCCACAATGTACATCAAGGATCCTACAATTCCAGAGTATGTAATTATAGCTATGTAAATCACCTCAACAACTTTGGATCGGGGTATATCCAAAGTCTTTGAATTGCCCACCTCATACATATCTTTTTCTACCACAATCATCTGATAAACACACAATAAAATATCACCTAGTAAACTACCACATACTAATGTTTGAGTCTTCTAAAGAGATCACATTGCCTAAGCAATGTTAGAATAACACAAGTTAGAATTAGCACTAATAATAGCTTCTAACACACCAATACCACTACCAACAATATACAAGGCATAACTAACTCTATGATGATGTGTATGGATTCTGGGATTATAAATTTGTGAATTATATGGGTGTGTTGACTATGATGATATGGAGGTTATGATAAGATGATGATGAATATGGGAAAATAAGTAGGTAATGATGATGATTCACTTATTAAGGTCAGGTGAAGAAAATTGTGACTTGTGTTACATGGTTTAGTTGAAGATGACGATGAAAATTTGGGCACGGTGTAGGTTTTGTGGGGAGATTGAAGGGATAGTACTCAAATCTAATCCACACAGGCAAGGAGATAAATGTTTCAATAATAATCATTCATATAAAATTGATTATGATTGAGAAGAACTCACATAGGGGTTATAAGGAAAATAACATAGTATTATTCAATTTTATTCAAGCTTGCCTTAACTAATTCATGCTAGGTACATATGTTTAATAACCCATTAACACCTCCTTAACTAAGAAAATTTTCAAATAAATGAAATTAGAAATTACATGAAAATCACCTAACTAAACCGCAATTACTAACAGATATCATATGTAATTATTTAAGTACCTATCTAACACACCAATCTAATTATGATAATTAATAAAATACTTTTCAAAAATTCCATTTGGCTCCTATGTGTGTGAAATGCATGTACATAATGTGCTAATCAAGAAAGTCCTTGTAGCTATACATTTAGTGACTTGTTTAACAGTTTCTTCCATACTTAGCATTATATTCGTTTGTTAAGGCTCAAAATTATAGGATATCTTTTCTAGGTAATGTACTATAGCCTTCAAAATTATAAATGCTAAGTCTTAGTCCTTTGTTCCACAACCCTATAAAAGGTTTTGATAACAGATTTTAAATGGTTTTAATAATGGCTATCAACCGCTATTAAATTATGTATTATTAAAACCTTAATAATAGTTCAAAAAAGTCATCAAAAAGCCAAAAAAATATGCCAAATTTAGTCAAAAATAGCTATGAGTTAAAACTATTTTTAAAACATGAGGTTTGTCAATGGTTTTTTGTTATAACCATTATTAAAAAAGAGAGTTTTGAAAATGGTCTTTCTTATAACTGTATTAAATGTGGTTTTGATAACAATTTTAACCAAAACTATTATTAAAAGGTAATTTTTTTTAATAAATTGTGCAAGTTTATTCTATCCCACATAAACAGTTGTAAATATTTATCACAAATGTAATGTGTAAAATATCACCAATAACTCTAGAGATCTACCTCCCAGAAATATGAAAATTAGTAAGTGTACTATAGGTTAGTATCTCTACACTCCAAAGTCTAAGTTCATAAATCATAAAACCTAAATAAATATCAATAGGGACCCACCCACACTTGCATGCACATATGCATGTGCATCTGCAATTGCATATATAGAAGAACATTAGAGATATAAGGTATAAACCAGAATATGCATGTACGTAGATCCCTCATACTAAGTGTGAGAGCCCACAAACTTGTCCCATTCATATCTGACTTTATCAATTCCATCATCTATGTATTTCTTGCCTTATGAATATCTATCATTGAAAACCTACAAATTGATATGATTATATCATGTGGTTAGTGATTAATAGGTCATAGATTAAATAATGAAAAAGTATGGAAATAGAAACATGCATGGCATATATGTTCACTTATTTGTTTGTAAGGATGAGATCCATTCATCTATAGACAAAGTATCGACAATCATTATCGTTTTGATATTGTGGACACTATAAAATGAATTTAGTTAGCTTATTGTTCTATTAGATATTAATTGGAACTAAAATGAAGTAATCTACTACATTGTTTATGTATCTACCCTTGCCTATTATAGTACAATCAGATATGTAGTATGGATACACAAACACAATAGAGGACAACATCTCATCTGCCACAACACAGGAAGTGTTAAAAAGTATGATATGAAATAGTACTTACTTAGCATATATGGCAACACTCATTTTTGACATCCATCATGCTTCTAAAGTTTTCTAATAGTCTCCGTCGATACCATGTAAATGGCATTGTCCCTCCCAACATACTCGAAAGGATAATCAATTATAATTAAATCACTATCAAGGTAGTGTTGGGTGTAGAAATTGTGGTACTTCATCTTTTTGTGAAGTTGTGAATGAGAAGTTATGGTATTAATTAAGATTTGATAATGTTAGATTTTTTATTTGGAGATATAATTAAGTTTGAGGAAAAGTTATATTTAAATAAGTTTTAGAAATGGCATAAAATGAGGTTTTAGGTGGACCGATCAATTATTTTGTCATTTAGCTAAAGAGTTTTTCTCGACCAAATCGATGGATTGGTTTAGGGAACTGATTGATTGGTTTGTCTAGCTAAGTTCATTTTTTAAACTAAATGTTTTAGGGAAAACATCTTATACCAAAATAGAATCTTTATAATCCTACCCCAAACTATTTTTAAAAGATTCTTATTCTTTCTTATCATTCAATTGGCTAAGCTTCTACCTCAAACATATTTGAGGGTCTGATTAGGACATTTGAGGGAGAGGGTGACCTTAGCCTTATCTTCTTCTACCTCTCCCCTCTAGCAGCTCTAGAAATTATTACTTCAATTTCTAGACCTGTCTCTATTTAGCTTGGAGATTCCTTCCATGCTAATCATTCATTTCCTCTCTTATTTTTGACATTTATAGACAAATTCAACCTACATTTCTCCAGAAATCACCATTTCAAATTTGGAAGGAAGGTCAACCTATATTTGGTAAAGTTTGCCCATTTAACTCAAATCTAAATAGTAAAAACTGGCATTTTTTGATTTATTCCTAACCACACTCATTATTTTACTAATTTGTTAGGTATAAATAACTCTAATCGCCTCTCCCATTCACTTTTATTTAACCACCATAATATTCCAACTCTCTCTAAACTTGTGTCATTTCCTCTCTAATTCAAACTTGGTTTTGGTTTCTTTCCACTCTTTTGACCATTTCTCTATCTCCTTCTTGTTTATCTCTAAATAAGGGATATTTAAATTTAAGGGGAGGGTTAGATTTAGGAGGAAGTTAAGTCTATCTTTCAACAAAAAAATTCTCTCTATTTTCTCTTAGTTTGGTAAGCCATTTTTCTCCTATTTCAAACTCTAATTTATGAAATTTTTTATTAGATTTATGAAGCTTTAAATTCTACTTTTAAGGTTTTGGAAGTTGAGAATTTTTCAAGCTGAGTTTTTCTCAAAAGTGGAAAATTTTACTAAAGCACCAAGTAAGTCATTTTTACTTCTGAATAGTGACTTCGTTAAAAATATGTATGGTGAAATGTTTACAATATTAATTCTATAAGTCAGTATAAGCATTTTTTTTTTCAGATTAGTGCATATGGGATTCTAGGAAATTAAGTCAATTTGATTAATTGGGGAGCATATAATAGTTTATGAGTTGAAAAGTGGTAACATGATGCTAGTACATGTTTTAGTTTGGATGTGGTAGGAATTTTGAGAATAATTTGCATGAAAAATCACAATAAGATCCACACATAACAAAATGGGTGTTTCTAAGTGACAACACCAAACACAATTAAATTTTATTATTTAACCATATTAGGTGTTTCCAAGTGACAACACCAAACACAATTAAATTCCATTATTTAACCAAATTAGGTATTTCTAAGTGATAATGCCAAACACATCACAAGGCATTAAAAGCCAACAATTGGGTGTTTTTAAGGGCTAAAGCCAAACACATCATAAGGCATAAAAGCTACCAATTGGGTGTTTACAGATGATACTAAACGTAACTAAATTCAAGTCCTAAATACCATCATGATGATTCATATTAAATCACAGAAATCATTGTAGAAATCATAATTGAAATGTTATAAATACATAAAGATATCAACATAAAAGAGCCGAGAGAAATACAAAAATTTATAACAAACTAATCGCCTTTCAACCGAACCAATCTGTATGTCCTTAGGACCAAGCAACTCATATGGTCATACTAGACCTGAACAAAAACCACACATGAGAACCAATCGACTAGTTTGCCTCATTGATTAAGTGTTCATAGGAACCATTCGATTGGTTTGGTGCAACTTGTTGATGGGTCTATGTAGAGACCAACCCATTTTTTCCTACAAAGAAATCCGTTATAGAAACAATCGATTAGTTTCATTTAAATAGTTGATAGGTCTAAGTAGAGATCAAACCCTTATAGTTTGTAGAGAAACTAGTTGATGGGTTTGACAAACTAATTAACTGCTCATCAAAACCAGTCAAATGGTTTATCAAACCAATTGACTAATCTTCCGACCAACTGATCCAAAACTCCAAACCATTTGACTACTCGCATAACCAATCGATGAGTTTAAGGAACTGATCAAGTATTCTAGGTAAAATACTACCTAGACTTGCGATACACACACCAAAATTTACCACAATTTACCATCTTAATCATAACATTATTCTATGTAAAAACATACATAAAAATACATGCTGAAAACATAAAATCACATGGATATATGGTAGTGTACATACTTAAAAGAATCATGCTCAAATGTCTAACGTATGCTTAAAATTAGAGAATTCTAGCCATATAATTTAAGGAACAAGTATACCATAGGCTCATATTATAGAATACAAATTAGATCATGCTTAAATATGCACCAAACACATGAAAACCTAATACACCACAAAACCCCATTTGTGTTAAAATAAGAATGACTTACCTTGAAGCAATTCTTCGAACACAAAAGCTCTTAATTGATAAAAATCTAGTAAAACCTTGACTCTTAAGAGAATATGAGTTAAAACTAATAAAAATATCTTTCAAAAATTCATTAAAATCAAAGAAAAATAAGAATGAGAAGAAGAAAACACCACCTTTTTTTCTTTAAAAATAGGTTGTCAAGGAAAGAGCTAAAATATTCAACCTTTCTCAACCTTAATTCTTCCTTGCTTAGCGAAATCAGGAGAGAACTTAAACTAAGATTAAAAGAAGAAAAAAGGTACACAATGCTCGCATAAGGAAGGGATAACAGTAGAGTAAGTCACTATCTTTCTCAATAAAGAGGAGAAGAGGAAAAAAAATTAAGGGTTGTTAAACACTTAGGGAAATTTTACATAAAAAAGGGGAGAAAAGAGCAATAACAACTAGTAAGGAATGAAAATGGATTTAAAAAAAGAAAGTTATAGAGGCATGGCTGGGTCGACATTCATAGGAGAGAGAGATATGAGACTGGTATGGTTGTGTGTGACCAACCAAGAACTAAGGGCTAACTTGATGGGGGTAGTGGGGGTTGAGTACAGTTAGGAATAAGCATGGTAGTGGGTTGGTAAGTCAGGATATTGTGCAAAAATTCAATCTTGCAACCCTTATGACACCTCCAAAGTTTACTATTAAAAAATTTTGTTTACAAAAGTTTCATGTAGAAGTTAAGACAGTAATTTTTAGGGTGCTACTACCCTACTTAGTACTAGACCGGTTTCTTCTACCATTTCAATACCAAGTGCTAAGCCTATAACATTACTTTACTTAAATTTCAAGAATACAATTATAAATTAGAGTAGCTTATAGTTATGGAGGTTAACTTACCTTCAAAATAAAACCCGCTAGTAGTGGTTACAAAAATGTTAGTATGAGAATAATATAAAGATATTATAAGGGAAAAATATAGAATACCTAGGATGGGAGTATGCTTCTGGACAAAAGCATCAGTGACACACACCTACTCATAAAGCGTAACCAAATAATGAAAAAAAAATGCAACCATCATCTTCCATATGCTAAAGTGGAGTCCTAAATTGAAATGTAAGACTATTATAGCCTCGTTAGCTACTATGCTAGGAGCAAACCACAACAATTTTGTAAATCGTGCATTGTACTCTTGTATCACTAAGCTTTCATGAGTCAATCTCATGAACTCCTTGAGCTTGTCTTTCTTGATAATCTCATTGTAGAACCGCATTCCAAGCATAGTCTTAAAGTCTTCCTAAAACATCTATGGTCCTTCTTGAGTGCAAAAGCCTTCGCACCAACTATTATTGTAACACCCCCAAATTCACTACTAAAAAAAATTTCGTTTAATTTCAAAAAGTTTATCAAAAATAAGAGATAACACTTGTAAATTTGGGGGCGTTACCGCCACACTTAATACCAGAATGGTTCACTCCTACCGTCCCGGTACTAAGTGCTAAGGCTAAAACAGATTAACCAACAAATACGAGTTGTTAGCATAACATATTCATAGATAAAACCTAAGTAGTACAGAATCAGAGTGCGGAAGTTCAAAGTACAATTCAAGATACGGTTTTAAAGTTTTTTTTTTTTGAAAGTTGAAACGTCATACACTTAAAACAAATAAACTTAAATACATAAGAAAGGTGAAGTGAAATACCCCAAAAACCCTAACTTAGGAATCTTGGTAAAATAGGGATTTAGTAGGAAAAATTTAAGAGAAATAAATTAATTCACTAAATAAGGAGGAAATTAATTAAGGGAAATAAGGAGGAAATAATAAATAAGCTATTTAGAAAATTTTGGACATTTTACTAATTAAAATGAAAGTGGGGGAAAATTACCCAAAATAGCCAAAATTAATCTAAGAATAGAATTAAATTATTATCTAAATAATTTTTAAATATTCAAGAAAATAAATATATATCTATTTAAATGTATAATAACCCAAAAACATTCTAAATAAATTGTGCAAAAATCCAAAACCCTAAAGAAACCCTTTTTCCCCTTTTTCCTTTTTCTTTCCTCCCTTTTTCTTCTTTTTCTTCTTCCGCCGGGATTGGGCCTCGCCCGGCCCAACTCCTTCCCTCCTTCCTTCCCCTCCCACGTGGCCCAGCACCGTTCGGCCCCCTTCCCATAATCGCGACGCAGCGTTTCGCCCCTCAATTTGCTGAGACGCAGCGTCGCGCTAAGTAACGAAATGACCCTTGTCAGCCTACGACGCGACGCTGCGTGTTACCCCCGTAGCCTTCAATACGCCGCGTTTGACTTACGGATTTTATAACCGTTGCCAAACTGGCCGGTTTCCCCCTATTTTCTTTTCCTCCTGGACCGGTGGTCCAGGAGTCGTCTTCTTCCTCCCTCCCGCACAGGTCTGCAACCTGCCGCCTGCCACCTACCGCTTGCCGCCTGCCGTCCGACCGTCCTCTCCCTGCCATCCCCGTCCCTTTCTTCCCCAATTTGACCCAGAACTCTCTCACGCGTCCTGCTACCCCTTCCTTTTTCAAGAAAATGGCCGAACGTACCCTGCAAACCGCAGGGCACGCGACACTGCCACCACTGGCCGGCCACCTGTCGCGCCTGCCCCCGCTTGTCATCCCTCTCCCCTTCGTCGTTTTCCCCTCCTTAATTGCCTATAAATACCCCTCCCTGAACGGCCAAGGCAAGTCCTCCCCTCTAGACCTTGCCGAAACCCTACCTCGCCACCGCCAGATCAGACGCCCTGTTCGCCGCCTATAGCAACCGCCGCGACTACCACCACGCACCAAAACCTTCCTCGCACCACCCTCCACTCAACCAAACCGTCTCAGCCCCCGTTCCTACCCCGCACATGCCGCCACAAGCGTGCGAAATCCCTTGCCCAAAAGTCATCGCCGCCACCTCGCGCCACCTTCTGCCGCCACCCCCGCCGTGATCAACCTCCTCTCCACCTCCCAAAGTGACCAATAGGTCCTCCTCTATCTTCCCCTGCCATCCTTACCCCCTACCTCCTTCTCCACCAACCTCCACCATCTCCCACCACCTTCTTCCACCTTCGGCCACCGCGTCCACCACCGCGCGCCGTCTCCTTTCTCACGCCACCACCCTCATTCCACTCCCCTCTCCCTGCTGTCTCCTTCCCCACACTTAACTTTCCTTTCCTTTCCCCCATCTAACCTCCACCTTGGTCTTTTCCCTTCTCTTCCTCCTCCACCACCGCCGCCGTCGCCGCCACGCGCCGCCGCCGGACCACCACCAACCCTAGGTGGTTCTCCACCCATCCAAACCCTAACCCCCTTTTTATATAGCTGCTACTATTTTCTACTAATATTTATACTAATATACTTATTACTATTATTATTATCATTATTATTATTACTTTTACTATTATTATTATTATTATTATTATTATTATGATCATTATTACCATTATTATTGTCTTTATTATTAATGTTCTTATTTTCTTACTAATACTAACATCCCTTTTAAACCCTAACCTATATTATACTTAACTTTGGTCTTATTTTTTATAATTATTAGTATTAACATTTTTATCATTATTATTTCTATTATCCTTACTATGGTTATTATTATTATTGCTTAACCTTACTTGGTTGTACTATTGTTACTATTATTATTATTATTATTATTATTATTATTATTATTATTATTATTATTATTATTATTATTATTATACTTAACACATTTATCACTATTGTTAATAATAATACTATCTTGTCTTACCCATGTTACTTAACTCAAGCTAGTAAATATCATTTGGTTGTTAACTAAGAAGAGTACTTGAACCTTATTACCATACCATTTAACATTAACCCTAACCTCATTACTATGACACTATTATTAACCATTACTATTATTACTACTATCACTACCTTATTGTTGTAATCAAAAGCATTTGAACCCTTTTATTATTCAAGAATATACAACTATTATCATTATCACCCTTAAGAATAGTTTACTTGTAATATTGTGACCTTATAATAATATTATTTCGAATATGACACCATTAGTAGACTTAGCCTTAAAAATGCTAGGGTTTCTCTCACTATAAACATTAGTGTCACTAGTATTAGTTTTATTATTATTATTATCACTATTTTTCTATAGTTAGCATGAACATTATTATGATAAGAATAGGGCTAACGGGTCTAATAATATAAGTGTAACAATAGGTATTAAAAATAAACATATTTTGACTACTAATATTTAGTATACTAATTCTAAAGTAAAAACCCTAGTTTTTATATAAAACCCTTTTTAGTAATAAAAAAACCCTAACCTTAAACTAAAATGAGGATTGATAGTAATTATAAGGGAAACTAATACTTAGCATTTTCCCCTTTTATAGGTAACCCCTACCAAAGCCCTAAGGAGTTAGAGGAGCGTGCTCCAAGCCCGGCGTCGCCTTAGGTAAGGATGAAGCTAATGGCCTTGTGCTATGTGTGACATGGATGTGTTGAATGTTATGTATGTCATGCTATGCCATGTATTATATGATTGTGTATAACTTGTCTTATGTGTAGCGCAGCTTGGAGATTGAGGTATGTGTGTATGTGTTTCCTATGACGTGAGCATGACATGTATATGTATGATGTTTATGATGTAATATGTTATGGCCCACTAGGACATGCATGTTAGGATAAATGGTAATATGAGTTGGGAACCATCATGGGAGTCTTGAAGTTTGTATGATGGGAGTAGGGATTGTATGGTGGCATAACTGTTCGTATGGAGGTACTAATGATTTCGTAGTGGTATTAACGACTTATGGTGGTATTGTGATTTTATGGAGGTATTAATGTTGTATGGTGGTATTAGGGTTTGTATGGTGGTATTAGGGTTCGCATGGCGGTAATAGGGTTCGTATGGTGGCATAAATGTTCGCATGTTGGTACTAATGATTTCATAGTGGTATTAATGGCTTATGGCGGTATTCGGGTTGTATGGTGGTATTGTGATTTTATGGAGGTATTAATGTTGTATGGTGGTATTTGTGATTTTATGGGGGTATTAATGTTGTATGATGTTATTTGTGATTTTATGGAGGTATTAATGTTGTATGGTGGTATTAGAGTTTGTATGGTGGTATTAGGATTTGCATGGTGGTATTAGGGTTTGTATAGTAGTATTAATATTCGTATGGCAGTATTAACGATTGTATAGTGGTATTAATGACTTATGGTGGTATTAGGGTTTACATGGTGGTGTTAGGGATTGTATGGTGGTATTAATGTTGGTAGGGCAGTATTAGGGTTTTGCATAGGAGTTAATGATCGTATGGAATCAGGGTTTGGAGTGATTAACTCTGGGGCGTTGTGATTAAGAAGGGATGGAGTAACTAATTGTGATTATTGAGGATAATTAAGGTTTGGGATGGCTAAGTACGATGGTTATGGTAAAATAGGGATAAGAGAGGTTAACCACGGGTTGGTGTGGACAATTAGGGTTGGTTATGACTGCTTAGAGTTGTTTGGCGTTATCATGTGTATTATCGATTAAAGGGTAGTTACGAATGCTGAATTTTGTTGGTTTCGATGTGTAAAGCATAGAGAGAATTATTTATGCATACTCTTGGTGAAAACCTTTTGAATAAGATATGTTAAGACATTAACTACTTACAGAGAAAGATGTTGAGCCGGACCCAGACCGGTCCACCGGCAAATAATAGTGGCAGGGTATGTTACCCTCGTGACCGGTCCACCGGCTATAATAGTGGCAGGGCATGGCCCTCGTGACCGTTCCACCGGAAATAATAGTGGGGGACTCCGTGCTCAACAAACTAATTAGAACAATGATAAGACATAGGAAAGATACTAATACTTATAGTGGAATACCTTGTGAGTCGGGGCCAGACCAATCCACCGGCAAATAATAGTGGCAGGGTATGTTACCCTCGTGACCGGTCCACCGGCTATAATAGTGGCAGGGCATGGCCCTCGTGACCGTTCCACCGGCTATAATAGTGGGGTTCCCGTACTCACACGGACTGATAAAGACGATGCCGTGAATCAACTATAATTATCAGAGACCTGATGAAAAAGTTATCCGGTTTGTGACCCGTATTGTTTATCTGTGTTATTGCATGCTATCTATGTAATTGTGTTGTGTCTGCTTTGTCATGTATCTTGGTGTGTGGTCCTTAGCGTGTCTATTACCTTACTCAGTACGTAGCGTACTGATCACCCGTTTCATGGGTGCTGCTCATTCCCACGAGCAGAGGACCCCTTTGACCTTGTGCAGGTAGGAGACCATGTCTTTGATGCCTATGATACCTACGAGGTATCGGGTGGGGCAGAGCGTTGAGCCTAACCTGACTTGGGGACCGAGAGCAAGTTGGCCATACTCCATTTCTATCTTCGGGTTTCGTATTCTCTTTATTTAACCGTATTATGAACTACGCTTTATGTTTTGAGAAACCGCACTTTTAAGTTGTAACCCTAAACCGTATTCTAAGTGACGTTTGACTTATGTTTCGTTAATGATTTATGTTAAGTGCTGAACCATGTTTTAATGTTTCATATCTGAGGTTGTTTGGTTTTAGCCTTAGAACTTAGTACTGGAACGGTAGAGGTGTACCGGTCCGATACTAAGTGTGGCGGTAATACCCCCAAGTTTATGGTTTTAATTCCTTCGCTTCCGCTAAACTTTTCGATTTTTAACGAAATTTTTCAGTAGTAAATTTGGGGGTGTTACATGAAGTGACAACAGACTCCGGCCACGCCACTCTCGATCCCCAAGCTAGGTCTGAACTCAGCTCTCGGTCCCGTCCAACGCCTCATAAGTGTCGTAGGCATCAAATATAGAGTCACCTACCTGCACTAGATCAATGGGGCCTTCTACTCGTGGGAATGAGCAGCACCCATGAAACGGGTGGTCAGTACGCTTCGTATTGAGCAAGGTAACCGAATAACTAAGGCCGAATAGACAAAGTACACAATATAAGCATGATCATATAGGCACATAAGACAATACAAATAGTGAGGCCGATTATGTTCCAACCAAACTTATATTTTAAATTTCTTAATACCATACTCAATTCCACGTACTCTTTATTAATCCATGTAAGTGCGGGTGCCCCACTATTGTAGCCGGTGGACCAGAGATATATACTGAGCAGAACGCTCCTGACCACTATTATTTGCCGGTAGTTCGGTCTCCAAGGCAAAATGCTCCTGGCTACTATTATTTGTCGGTGGACCAATCTGGCCCCGACTCACATGGTGTTCCACTGTAAGTATTTAGTATCTTTCCCATGTCTTATCGATTTTATATTTGGTTTGCTGAGCACGGTAACCCCCACTATTATAGCCAGTGGACCGGAAATATATACAGGGCAAAACACTCCTAGCCACTATTATTCGCCGGTGGTTCGGTCTCCAGGGCACCCCGGCTCCTGGCCACTATTATTCACCGGTGGACCGATCTGGGCCCAGCTCAGCATCTTTCTCTTTAAGTGATTAGTATTTTATGGCATCTTTTTCAACAAGTTACCGCCCTAGACATGCACGGCTAACTTCATATATACTCATCCTCCCAAGAGGGCCTGTCTCATATCTTGAGACATTTGCGCCTCCTAACTCGCTCGACATCCTTCCCTTAAACAGCTTACTCACTCCAGGAACCCGTCTCCTAAGTATGTGGTTCTGGGCCCACCACCTTTTTCCCCTAAGTCCACTTACCACATTCCCTTAGGGTTTTCTCCAGAAAACCCAACTTGGGCCTATGTGGCCCACCCTTTCCTGCCTCGTACATCCAGAACCATCCTAGCACCCTTACACCTTACGACCCTTCGGTTCAACCCTCATTTCATGTCACCCTTATCCTCACTTATTATTTTAACTCTCCCCTTTTTCTTCTTGTCACCCTCTAAACTTTAGCCTAGTCTCCTGCGCACCCTTATTTTGGTCTACGTACTATTTTTTGCTTGAAGCCCCCAAGCACCCAAATGACACTTCTCTTACCTTCCACACACCCCGAGGCATCTTTCTATATGTAAGGTTCGCCCCCATGCGGACCTTAACCACCCCATGCAAACCCTAGTTCTCCTATTCCTTCTCTAATCGACTTATTTCCCCTTTTGTTATTTCTTTCCAAATCTTTTCTTCCATGTCCCCAAACTACGTCACCACACCAAATACCCTAGCATGCATGTCCTAAGGCCACAACATAACACAAATTGTAGCACATTCACATTAAAACATAACAGGGGTGATCACACAAGCGTACCTGGATCCATGCTGCGCTACACGTAAAGTAGATAAGATAATGACATTTAAAGCACAACACATAAGCACAACACATAAGCATACGAGACATCCACAACAAGTAGTTCATATTTCACACAAGTGGCCTTAGTTAGACCCTTACCTAGATCGGCGCCGGGCTTGGAGCACGCTCCTACGCCTCCCGAAATTTCTCACTCGATTCACCTATAAGAGGGAAATACTATGAGTTAATCTCCCTCTATCGGAAATACCAAAACCCCTATCTTACTCTTATCATGGCCTAAAACTAAGGCTAATATTAATAACTAGTAGTTTATAAATAAAAAGGTAGGGTTATTATTATCCCTAAGATAATTAGTTAAATTTTTCCACTACTCGGAGTAGGCCTTATCATTTTTGCCGTATTATGGTAATGGTTCCAATAATGTTATTAAAACTATTAATAATAATAATAATAAGAATGCTAATAATAATAATGGTAGGAATAGTAATAGTAATCGTAATGATAACATTAGTGACAAAACCAATCATGATAAGGATACTAAAACGATAATATTAAGGACAATAATAATAATAATAATAATATTAGTAATAACAACACAGTAGTGATAATAATAATAATAATAATAATAATAATAATAATAATAATAATAATAATAATAATAATAATAATAATAATAATAATAATAATACTAATAATGATAATAATAATAATAATAACAATAAGGATAATACGATGGTAAATACGGTTAGGGTTTTGGATATGGCGAACATAAAGATAACAATAATAATGATAATAATAATAATGATGATAATAATATTAATAATAATAATAATAATAATAATAATAATAATAATAACTATAATAACAATAAGAATAATAAGAGTAATAACAATAATAACTAGAATAATAATAATAATAGTGATGATAATAGTAGTGATAATAATAATAGGGATAATAATAGTAATACTAGCAATATTAACAATAATAATAATTAATAGGGTCTTGTATTACTTAATACCATTAATTAGAAGTTCTTAGGGATGACATTAGGACCTGTTAATAATAATAATAATAAGGGTAGTACTAATAGTAATTATAGTAATAGTATTAATAATAATTAGGTTAATGATAATTATAATAACATTAAAAATAATAGTTAATAATAATATTAAAATTTATTAATCACTTCTATTATTCCAAGTCTAGGGTTTAGGGAGTTGGACCACCTGGCTGGGGTGGTGGCACCGGCGGCGGCGCGGCAGCAGCGGTGGAGGAGGAAGAAATTGGGAAAGGTGGCTATGGAGGCTAAAGGAGGAGAAACTAGGGGAAAGTGGAAGTGTAGGGTGGTAGAGAAGGCTCTCCTGGTTGTTTTGGGGAGTGGTGAAGGTGCTGCAAGTGGTGGTACAGCCGGCGGCGGCGGCGCGGAGGTGGCGCAGGGCTGGATGGATCGTTTTTGGGGAGGAATTTTCGCAAGGCCAGGGCAGCACGTGCGGAGCAAGGCAGGGGCTAAGGTGGTTGGTTGTGTAGAGGGTGGTGCAGAGAGGATCGTGGTGGAAAAGGTAGGCAGTAGGGGTGGCTGTCGGCGGAGCAAAGGCCGTCTGAAGGCAGGGCGGCGCGCGGCTTTGCTCTATCTGGGTTCCCAGTTGTTGAACCCGATTAAGGCGGTGAGGAGGGCCATTTATAGGCCAAATTGAACGGAAAACGACAAGCTTCGAGGTGGAGGTTAGGGGGTAGGGTTAGGGTAGGTTGTCCGGCGTAGTTGATCGCGCATGGTCTGAAAATTTTCAGACCATGATTCGTCTGCACAGAGCTTACGTGCAGGAGAAGGGCTGCGATGATTGGTCATGTCCATAAGAAGGTCAACGGGGAGAAGAGGGACGAAATGACCGTGCTATTGGCGTGGCGTTGAAGCTTCCTTTTCCGGCGAAAATTTCGAGTTGCAGGCGGCAGAGGGAGGAAGATGACGCGGGGGAAGAAGAAGGGAGTTGGACCGGCGGTCCAGGAGAAAAGAAAAGAAAGGAAGAGAAGGGGTCGAACCGGCCGGGAGAAAAAGGAAGGAGGCGCAGGACTGGGCCGCACGCGCGAGAGAGAGAGAGGGGGGATTGGGCCAGGCACGCCGGCCCAGGCCGGGGAAGAAGAAGAGAAATAAAGGAAAGAAAAGGAAAAAAAAGAGGGAAAAGGAAAGAGCAAAGAAAAAGAAAAAGGAGGAAAATTAGTGGTTGGGTTAATTAGCATGATTTGAAGTAATTTTGGATTTTTAATAAAATAATTATATTAAAACAATAATTAAATTCTAATTTAGGGAGTTTTGAAGAAATTTTCTTGAATTCCACTTTAATTAGCCAAAACCCTTAAATTTTCTTCAATTAAATTATCTATAAATTTTATGTTAATTATAAACCATTTATCCTTATTAAAACAAAGTAATTTATTTAATTAATCTCCTAATAATCCCTTATTTGGCCATGATCTCCTAAATTAGGATTTTGGGGTATTTCAATTATGTAGTCCTTAAAGGAAGTATGTATCTATGCTCGCTTTTTGTGCTTCCGAATAATCAATTACCTTAAAGGTCCTATCAAAATCCTATATCCACCCTTATAAGACAAACTATATCTTCCTTTAAATAGTAGGTCGGAGGTTGATGATGCAAGACTCTGTCGAGTCAATCCTCTTTGATACGCACCTGTGGGTGATACGAAGGTGGTGGAAGTTGAGCTTGAGACAGAGGAGGATGCTAAACAAACTCTATGGTAGTCTCAAATGCTCTCTCCAACTTGTCTAGCATACCAATAATTTAGGGCCATGTGGATCTAGCTACTAAACAAAAACGAGTTAGGGAGATGCTATCTTACAAGTGCCGAGTACATCAACACATGTCAAGGACCACTTTTTCTACCCACACTCAATGCTCATAAGGCTAATCCAGGTTTCAAAAACATGTGGAGAAAGAAAATACCCTTCCCTAATTAAAACATTTGAGGTTCATTAACTGAATCTCTAACTAAAATGTGATTCACAACAACCAAACTCTGATACCAGCTTATGGTATCAATTGAATCCATTTAAAATTGGAAAAGAGTTGCAAAATTATCTTATACCAACTTGTAACACCCTCTAAATTTACTACTAAAAAATTTCATTTTTAAAAAATTACAAGCAGAAGCTAAGAAAGTAAATTTCAGGGTGTTACTGCCACACTTAGTACCAAATTGATTTCCTCTACCATTCTAATACTAAGTGTTAAGGCTAAAGTGTTGCTTTACTTAATTTATAAGAATACAAATATAAATTAGAGTAGTGAAACAGTTAGAGTGGTTAACTCACATTCCAAATAAAACCCGCTAACGGTGGTTACAAAAATGTTAGTGGGAGGGAAATATAAAAAGATTATAAGGGAAAAATAAAAAAAATCCCAATGCAAATTACTATGGCCACTACACATTGAATAAGCAAGAGCCCATGAAATAAACCCTTTAGTACAATAGTACTGAGTAACCCCTTTATACAAAAGTAATATGTAAGGCTGGCATGTAACATACCAGAGGTATCACATCAATCATATGAACATTGAATAATACATATATTAATAGAAATGCGATTATCATTCATATAACCACATGCATCAGGATCATATGCTACCAATAGTTATTCACTTGGAAACAAGTGAAACTTACTAATGGAACATCCAAGTGATGCTCTTTATAGTATAATTAGCAAACCATATCATTCTTAACAATAGGCACAATTCTCTTAACTAACCCACAACTTCTTAATTCACAAGTAGGCCTATCCATACAACCAATACACACATCATGAATGGTAGGCACAAAGGCTACTATCAAATTATCCCAATAATCATTTCCATTCAATTATAAAAATAATTCCATTTTTATTTACTCGAAGGGAGATCAAAAAACCCAGAGACACTAAGGTACCTTGGTCATACTAGCACATAAGGGCAACATAGTATCCTATCGACTATCTTATGCATAATGCTATACAAATGGCATTTAGCTAATCATTAGTGTCGAAGGTGGGGTTTACTTCAAAAAAATTTAGAAAAGAAGAATGGATATGAGGAAGATTTAGGAATTAAAACTTATTTTTGATACCTACAAACTCAAGTACTTGCATAAACCAACTAAGGTTACAATTTTAGCATAAATGGTGTATGATTTTTTACAACAATTCATACACACTTTTAACTAGTGGGGTTGGTCAACCAAGGTTATAAGACATAATACTAACCATGTAGGTTAATCTTAGTATACCCACGCCCTGAGTTTAAGGCTACAAAAGTTAGCTATGGTTAATCAACTTCAATCAGCTAATGTTGATTGTGTGTTAAGAACCAGCAGCTACCCATCACTAGATGGTTGATAGTACAACCATTGATAAGGTTTAGGATACATTGATTATGCATTAGGAAAGTTAAAAAAACAAACTTTAAGTTAGCTAAATAAGGTAAAAAAAGGATGGTAGCCTACTCAATTGATGGGTGCTCAAAGGTCTACTAGGTAGGATTATTACTTCTCCTCAATTTAAGCCTATTTTGGTGCGCCTTTAACTTCCTATAATTATCTTCCCAAAACCCTTAACTAAAATACTCCAAAAACCCTAATATAGGAAATTATAGTGAAATAAGGATTTTTTAGGAAAATTAATTAAATATACTATTTTAACAAAATAATGGGAGTAATTAAGACAAAAAAAGAATGAAAATAATAAAGAACTTAATTAGGGAAGATTAGGGTATTTTGCTAATTTAAATAGAATTTAGGAAAAAATTACCCAAAATATCCTAAATTAATATAAAAAGGAATTTAATTATTATTCTACTAATTTTTATTATTTTTAAATATTTAAAAATACAAAAATATTTCAAATACCCCAACCAACCTAATTTTCCTTTTTCCTTTTACCCTTTTTCCTTTTTCTTTCTTCTTTTTCTCCTTTTCTTTCCCCCCTTCTTCCCTGGATTGGGCTTTCCCCCCTCACGGCCTAACTCCCCTCCCTCTCTTCTCTCCGCCATATGGCCTAGCCCACCATCTTTTTTTTTTCACTCCCCCTCACCCGACTAATTCTCCTCCTTCTATTTCTTCTTTTCTTTTACCCCAGACTAGCTGGTCGACCGTCCTTCTTCCTTCTCCCTTCTCTCTCCCACGTGTTGCAAGTTAAGCCTACAACTCTACACCTCTTGACCTACCCAACCACCGTACCATTGACCTGTCCTCTCCCTTCTCTCCCCCATCCTTTTCCTTTCCCTTTTCGACCCCAACCAGCCCTATACCTTCTTCCCCGCATGCCTCCTTCCTTCCTTTTTTCTCCTCCCCAACCGAACCTGCACCTACCATTTTGTAGGGTCGTACAGGCCTACCACCGCCAGCCAGCGAGCCTTACCTCAGCTGCCTCCTTGTCCTCTTCCCCTTTCTCTTATCCTCCCTCCAATAGACTATAAATACCCCCTACAAACCTCATTTTACTCTCTTTATCCTACCTAGAAAATCCTACATCCCTCTACCACCACCGCTTCAGATGTCGCCTCAGCTACCACCGCACAACACCGCCACCTAAAATGTCACCCAAACTCTTCTTGCACTTCCATCCATCAAAACAAGCCACTTACTATCCTTAGTTCCCCCTATACAAGCCACCCCAACTATGTAGAGTTGTCTGCTTGACCTGCCACTTTGCACGCATTGCCGCCCTTCTCGCCTCCATGTGCCACCTCCTCCGGCATAATCGCTGCATCCCCTGCCACCCAATCCACTTAGCAGAGCCTCCCCTACCTTCCTTACCTTTATTTATCCCTTTCTCCCTCTCCTTCACCCCCCTCCTTCTCCACCACCCTTAGCCACCACAACCACCACAACTTGCACCGCCACCACCACTCTAACCATATCAGCCTAGAGAATCTGCCACCGTCGTAGCCATTACCGCCACCTAGTTGCCACCTCCACTAGGTTGTGCCCTAACCCTCCTAACCCTTAAATATAATTAGTGTAATTATTATCCTAACATTATCATCATCATCATCATCATTATTATTATCATTATCATTATTGTTACTTTTTTTATTAGCTTGTATTATTATTATTACTACTACTATTATTATTATTATTACTCGTATTATTATTATTATTAATATTATTATTATTATATTTTTTGTTATTGCTGCTACTATTATTATTATCATTAGCATTACTACTATTATTATCACTAGTATTATTATTAGTGTTCGTATTATTATTTCTAGTATTATAATTATTACTACTACTACTACTAATATTATTATTATCAAAGTTATTATCTCTACCTAAACCTATTTTGACTAATAATGGCATGCTTAATATTTTTAAGGATCATACCCTTATTTTTACGAATAAAGCTACTATTACTATTAATATCCTTAATACTAGGTTAGGATAAAGGTAAGTAGGAAATATTGATAAAGTGGGTAAGAGGGAAGTTAACCCACCAAGTACAATCCCTAATGAGGTGTAGGAGTGTTCTCCAAGTCCAGTGTTATTTTAGATAAGGATATGGTTAAGGCCTAATGTCTGTGAAAATTGTGTTATGTGTGTTGATTTGATGTTTGTGCCTTATATATTATGGATTATGCGCTTGTAGCGTAGCTTACTAGGCATGGAGCTAAGGTAAGTTGCATGTGTTTTATGACATTTGTAATGTAGTATTGTTAATTGTACTTGAAATGTGCTTATGTATTATTGCCCCTCAAGACATGCATGATAGGAAGCCCTAAATAGTTTGATGTGGTTGTGAGAGAAATAAAAAAGAGTGAGGAAAGTGAGTGGACTAGAGGATGGTAAGGATGGCCTAAATATCTTATGACCTATGGGTGGACAAAAGGATGAATAATGGGAATAAATTAAGGAAATGGACCAAAACATGCATGGGGGAGTCTAGGGTTTGCATGGGATAATTAGCCTTTGCATGGGGATGACCTTTACATGGAAAAAGTTTACTTAAGGATTAAGTAAGGGAAGGGAAGAATTTTTAAGGTGATTGGTGTCCATATATGAAAAATAGTACGTAAGTTGGTGTAAGGATGCATGGGGAACTTGACTAGGGTTTTTGGAGGAAACCTTAAGTGAGAGAAGTGTGCAGGGAAGGGAAAACAGATGGAAATGGTTAGAATGGAGAATAAAAGATGGAGGGGATTCACATATAGGAAAGGTGAGCCAAGTGAGAAAAGGTGTTTGGTTGTTGAGAGGTGACATAAGAGAAAGGAGAAGTACTAGCATTTTAGGGAGAGAACTAGGGTTTCTATGATCATGTGTGGGAGTTGGGTAGTGAGGTTGTGATGTCGGGTGTGGTTCGAGTGAAGTGATGGTTTTGGTAGTAAGGAAGAGTGTGGGTTGTGTAGGATGAGGGGAAGTGAGGCCACATAGGCTAGATTAGGGTTTCGAAGGGAAACCCTAGAGAGTAAAGAGGAGTCGAGCTAGAGTTATAAGGAGTGAGCCTTGAACCACGTGCAGAAGAGTTTAAGGTTCTCATGGTCAGTGGAAAAAGATAGGGAGGAAGTCTCGGGATTATAGGTTGTGTTGGATTTATGTCATGTGGAAGAGGGGATGGTAAGTAAGTGTGATGAAGGGATAACATTGTATGAAGAGAGAGAGGTGTTAGGGTTTTAGGATGGCCAACTAGGTTTTTGTGGCCATGTGTGTGAAACGGGAAGTAAAGTAGGATGCTTGGGGATGGATCAAGTGATGTGATGAGTTTGGAGCAAATAAAACATAGGTTGTGTGAGATAGAGGAAGTGAGGCTATATAAGCCAAAATAGGGTTTCTTGGCGAAAAACCTAGAGAGTGATAGTGAGTTAACTCAGAGATATGGGAAAGTGGGCCTCAACCCATGCACATAGGAGTTTCGTATTCATGGTAATGAGGAAAAAAGGGGAAAGGATGTATAGATGTACTATAGGGTGTAGAAGTCCCAAGATATATGATAGGATTTCGGGAACTAAGAATAAAAGGGTAAGCATGGGAAGTCTAGTGGGTCATGCATGTCTAGTCTAGTTTGTATGTGGAATAAGATACAAATAAAACACTAAACACTTAAAGTGAAAGATTTTTGAGCCAGGGCCCAGTGAGGATATTTTTTTGGTCCAATGGCTACAATAATGGTTAGGTGAGTTTTACCTGGTGGAGTGATATCCAATTCACTGGCTATAATTGTGGTCAGGCACGTTCTACCTTGTGGAGTATTTTTGATCCACCAGTTATAATAGTAGGGAATTCTAGGCTCGATAAACCAAACTTTACATGGTAATAAGATATGAAAATATACTAATTACTTACAGTGGAACACCATATGAGTCGGGGCCAGTGAGGATAATATTTTCCAGTCCACTAGCTATAATAGTGGTCATGTGCATTTTATCTTGTAGAGTGATTCTGGTCCACTGGCTATAATAATGGTCAGGTGTGTGTTACTTTGTGGAGTGTTTCCGATCCACTAGCTATAATAGTGAGTTCCCCATACTATGTAAGACAGAAACATTAGTCTAAGTCTTAATTGATGACATGAACTTGGATTATGCATTACATGCATTATGTGCCTATTTTCTTGCATGGCCTCACCCATATGGTTACTTTACCTAGTACGTAGCGTATTGATCATCTGTTTCATAGGTGTGCTCATTCCCACGAGTAGAGAGCCCTTCTAAATTTGTGCAGATATGAGGTATCATGTTTGATGCCTATGACGTACTAGATGTGTCAGGCGGGGATGTGTAATAACCGTTAGCTTACTTGGGGTCAAGAGCAAGTGCCGATGGGACTCTCTACCTTTTTTCTAGTTTTACTTCATCACTATATCATATTTTCCCCTCGGGAGCTTGACTTTTTATCTATTTTTAATTCTATATCAACACTTTAATTTCACACTTTGATCCTCTCTTTATGGGTATTTCAAATTTCTACATTTCTCTACCTTAAGTGTGTTTGATGATTTGTGAAATTATCCTTAGCCCCATGGTTAGTGTGAAACTAGCTGGGGGTCAAGCTTGTACTAATCATGGCAGTAGTATCCCCATGCTTGTATTTGTTTTAATTAAATGTAATTTTTCATCTGTGATTTTTAACTCTTGCACAAATGATGGTGAACTATGCAATTCTTGATTTAGCCAAAATGGGTGTTTTATGGAGGTTGGTAAAGGTGGTGGCATGGACGATTATTTGTAGCCATATTTGGAGCTATATTTTTAGCGAGAGTTTGTGTAAGACATGTAGTAGCTATATGGATCCATGTTTACGTGGGGTGGTGGAGTTTGCATGGCTTGCATGTCTATTAGATTATCTTGCTATTTGTATACCTAAATGAGAAGAGTTTTGAAGTCTTCAAATTTAGGAAAATTAATAAGTATATTATCCTTGGTTTGGAAAGATTGGTATGCTCCTGCATCATCCTCTCTCTCTTGATAAGGGACCTCCTTATATTCATAAGGTGTGTCATGAAGGTAAGGGAGTAAGTATCCTACATTAAATGCATAGGATAAATTCCCCATTTCATGTGGAAGCTCAAATTGATAAGCATTGTTACCTACCATTTCAAGGATTTTGAAAGGACTATCGCTATAGGGCATAAGTTTATTTTTCCTTTGAAATGGAAACCTCACCTTTCAAAGCTGCAACCTTACTAGATCCTCTAGCTCAAAAACTTGTATTTTTTTTCAAATTTTTTTGTGCTTCTTTTGATTCATTTCATTGACTTTCTATATTTGGGCCCTGACTTGTTCATGCAATTTCTTGAATTCAATGTCTTATTGATTTGCTTCAATATTAGTCTATGCGGAGATAGGTAGTGGAATGAAATTGGTGAGGGTGGTGGGGTTCACCCAATGCACCACTTCGAAAGGTGAGTGCTTGGTGGCATATGTAGGAGAGTAATTGTAGGCAAATTCTATGTGAATCAACTTGATATCCCAATCTTTTAAGGATTTGTAGACCATGTTCCCTAAAAGCATTGTGCTTGTGTGGTTGGTTTTGTTTTTCCATCTGTTTGTGGATGGTAAGTAATGCTAAAAAGAAGTGTAGTATCAAGAAATATCCATAAGATCTTCTAGAAATAGCTAAGGAACTTGGCATCTTGGTTAGAGACAACTATCTTCGGGATATCATGTAACCTAACTATTTCCTTAAAGTAGATATCATCAATGTAAGAGGCATCATCTGTTATATAACATGGGATAAAATGAGCCATCATAGAGAACTGATCTACGACCACCATAATGGTATCATGTTACCTTTGAGTCTTAGGCAAATCCACTATGAATTCCATGCTCACATGATTCCAAAGGTGGTAGGGAATGGGCAAAGGTGTATAGAGTCCTTGGTGGAAGTGACTCTTAAACCTTTAGCACAGTTAGCACTTGGCCACAAAGGATTGTAAATCTCCCACCATGCGAGGCCAAAAGAAATGCTCCTGGAGTATATCATAAGTATTTTTTATTCTAGAATGACCTACCAAACCTCCTCCATGTACTTCTCGAATGGAAAACTTTGGGATGCATAGCATGTTACCCTTGAAGAGAAATACTTCCTACACTGGATATGGTCCTTGAGGCTTGCCTTAATCCTCCATAAAGCTAGAAAAGTCTTCGTCTTATTTGTACCACTATTTGAGACACCCAAACCCTAGGACTCTAGTATCTAGTAATCACACCATGCAATATCTTATTGAGAGGGCATCGACCACAGCATTGGTCTTGCCACTCTTGTGCTTTGCTACAAAGGAAAAGGATTACAAAAATTCTTCCCACCTAAAATGCCTTGAGTTTAGTTTATGCTGCCCATTTATATATTTTAAAGACTTATGATCGGTATGCTATACAAACTATGATGGTCGGAGATAATGTGACCAATGATCTAAAGCCCTAACTATGACATAAAACTCTTTATCATATGTGCTATAAATGGGTTGTGAACAATTAAGCTTCTCGCTAAAAAGCCACAAGTCTTCCTTCTTACAACAAAATAGCCCCAATTCTAACTCCACTTGCATCACAATCAACCTCCAACACTTTATCAAAGTTGGGTAGTTGTAAGATGGGGGCCTCACTTAACTTAATTTTGATTAGGTCAAAAGCCTCTTGTGCAATTTTGGTCCATTAAAAACCCCCTTTTTTATACACTCAATGAGAGGTACAAGGAGTGTGCTAAATCCTTTTATGAACCTCCTATAGAAATGGGTAAGCACATGAAAGGATCTAACATTGGTGGTGGATGCAAGTGTAGGCCACGTCTTTATTACCTCTACCTTTGACTCATCTATGAAATTTCTACTTTTGGATACAAAAAATCCTAAAAAGGTGACCCTTAACACAAAGAAGTCACACTTTTCTAATTTCCATACAATTTTTTATTCCACAAGGATAAGAATAAAAGTCTTAAGTGCCTCACATGATCATCCTGACTAGAAAAATATACAACAATATCATCAAAATATACAACTACAAACTTTGAAATAAAAGGTCGAAGGATCACTTCCATGAGTCTCATGAAAGTTTGTGGTGTGTTAGAGAGTCCAAATGACATGACTACCCACTCATTGAGCCCTCCTCTAGTCTTGAAGGTCGGTTTTACATTCCTCCCCTTCCTTATCTAGATGTTATAGTACCCACTCCTAAAGTTGATTTTGGAAAAGATATTAGCCCCATGCAAGCAGTCTAACATATCATCAAGTCTAGAGTACCCATACTTAAAAATAATGTTGTTAATAGCTATACTATCCACAAACATATGCATCGTCCCATCCTTCTTGGGAACCAAGAGGGCTAGAACCACACAAGGACTAAGGGGTTCCCTTATGAAACCCTTTTGTAATAACTCCTCAACTTACATTTGTAGTTCCATGGCTTCCTTAGGATTACACCTCTAAGCTAACTTGTTTGGGAGTGTAACACCGCATATAAATAAATTTGGTGCTTTATGCCCCTTATGGGAGGCAACTCACTAGGTAATTCTTTTAGGAAAACATCCCCAAACTCCTCTAGTTGGTGCATAACCTGAGGGTCAAGTTCTTATTTCTTCTCATTAATTTCAAGTAGCAACAACAAATATAAGGACTTCCCCTTTCCTATAGCCCTTTCCATGTCCTTCCCATCAACAAACAAATCTTTCTTAAATTTCATCCTCCATAACATGTGAGGATTGTTAACTAAGGGGTATGATCAAAATATTTTTGCTAGAATATACCAAGCTATATATGTTCCTCCTACCATCATGCTTTACATCCCTATCAAATTGCCATGGTCTACCTAGCAACAAATGACATGCATCTATGGGAATGGCATCATAAACAACATTATCTTAGCAAGTTTTTCCTATTGAGAAAGGTACTACCATTTGCTTAGTAAATTCAACCATTGAACCATTGTTAAGCCATTGTAATTTTTATGGCTTAGCGTCAGCAAGTTTACATTCACCACCAAGGTAGTGGAAGCTACATTTACATAACTTATCCCATCCACAATAAGGGAGCATATCTTAACAAGTATAGTGCACTTGGTATGGAATATATTATCTCTTTGGAAATCTTCTTCAATGGCATCTCTATTTTGTAAGACTCTTCTTGCCATTAGGGACTCCCCCCACATCTGGTAGCATCTCTTCCACTTCAGTTCCTCCTTCCATGGTCACTTGGACCTTGAATGCATCCTCTTCCATTTTCGCCTCCTCTAGGTCTAGCAAGGTTATGAGCTTTTTTTTGGACATTTGTTTTGATAATTTCTAATCCCTTGATACTTGAAATAGCTCACACCCTTGGTTCGATAGCCATACCCACATCTAATGACAGCTTCCCTCTAACATCAAAAGTTTTGATGTTAAGGTTAGCTTTCGGTGTCTCCTTAGGTGGGCAAGTGTTCGACCTCAATCCTCCAACCCTCAAATCCCTCTCTCCTTTTTGTGCTTCTCCACGATGGCCAAGTGGAACAACTCATCCAAGGTATAGTACTTGTAGAGTTCCACATTCCTAGCAATATCTCCCCTCAATCCTCCTATAAACTAAGACATGGTATGTTATTCAACATCCTCCAAACCAAGCCTCATGATAAGTCTTTCAAACTCCTAAATGTATCCTTCCACACTCAAAGACCTTTATCTTAATAAAGAAATTTTTTTGTAAAGGTCTTGAGTATAAGAAGGTGGTAAAAACCATTCCCTCATTAACGTCTTCATCTTCACCCAACTCCTCGCCCTAGTTTTACACTCCCTCCCTCAATTTTACACCACATTCTCCCACCATAAGGAAGCATGTCCCTTGACTTTAAGGATTAAAACCTCAAAAGACTTCTCATCATCCAAAACCATAGATTCAAAAAACCGGTTGCACCTCATTTCTCACTCCAAGAACACCTCCAGATTATGGGATCCATTAAATTTAGGAACTTCTGACTTGACATTACTAAGTGTCTCCCTCCTTCCCATCCTTATCCTTCGAAAGGACCTAGGGAAATTACTAGAAGATGAGATATAATTGGTTGGCTCATCCCCTATACCATTCACCCTTTCCTCTGATTGAGGCATCGGACTCCTTGCTCACTGAGGGTTGATAATAGGCACAAGTGACTATAACATGCCTAATACTATCCCCATGTCCACTCACAAGGATTTAACGGACCTATCCCTCCTTAAGTTGTGAGCCTCCTTAAGACTTAAACCTTGTGAGATAGGTTGTTTCTCAATGGTTTAAGATTGGAGTGCACACAAAAAGGATTATTCAACCTTAGAGGAATGCAAGGTGAAGTAAGGTGGTGTAAAAGCTCAAACTTTTGAAAAAAATGGTTAAAGGAGTGAAATAATTTTTTATGGATGGCTTATGGTGGCTAAAATACAAGAATATGTAATGGTAGAAGAGAATAAATGACAATCCAAAATTTACCAACCTTTAGCTCTGTTACCAATTTGATGCATTAAGCTAAGCAAATTGCGTTAAGCTAAGCATTAGTGTTAAAGGTGGAGTTTACTTCAACAAAATTCAAAAAAGAAGAATGGAGATGAGGAATATTCAGGAATTGAAACTTTTTTTTGAGACCTAAAAACCCAAGTACATGCCTCAACTGACTAAGGTTACAACTCTTAGCATAAATGGTGTGAGATTATTTGCAACAATTCACACACTACACAAGCTAGTGAGTGTCAAACATACGGTGATTTTTTAGCCAGGAAGATCTACCCTACTTATAGTTTTAACCTCCCATTTAACCATTGGGGGTTTTCAAACAAGGTTACAAAACAGAATACTAACCATGTAGTTCAGTCTTAGTACACCCTCATCCTTAATTTTAGGCCACAAAAGTTAGCTATGGTTAATCAGCTTTAATAAGCTAGTGTTGATTATGTGTCAAGAAACAACAACTAACCATCACAAGGTGGTTGATATTACAACCTATGATAAGGTTTAGGATACATATATTATACATCGGAAAGTTAAACAACATACATTAAGTAATCTTAGCTAAATAAAGTAAATAAAGGATGGTAGCATACTAGATTGATGGCTTCTTGAAGGTCTACCGAATAGGATTATTGCTTCTCCTCAATTTAAGCCTCTTTTGGAGGGCCTTTAACTTTCCATATTTATATTCCCAATTCCCTTAACTCTTGCATAAATGATGGAGAACCATGAAGGTCTTGATTCGATCGAAACGAGTGGAGTATGGAGGTGGGTAAAGGTAGTGGAGTGGGTGATTATTTGGAGCCATATTTGAGCCATTTGTAGTGGGAGTTTGGATGAGCCATATAGAAACTATATCAAGGTATTTTTACATGGTTTGGTGGCATTTGCATGGCTTATATTACTGCTA
This sequence comes from Tamarix chinensis, assembly GCA_030549775.1. NCBI lineage: Eukaryota > Viridiplantae > Streptophyta > Magnoliopsida > Caryophyllales > Tamaricaceae > Tamarix > Tamarix chinensis. The sequence continues at coordinate 44,970,547 of CM060175.1, forward strand.
GATGATCTAGCTATTTATTGACCCAAATGAGAAGAGTTTTAAAGTCTTCAATTTTGAAAAAATTAATAAGTTCATTATCCTTGGTTTGGGAAGATTAGGATGCTCCTATATCACTATCAAACCAAGGATGTAAAGGTATTCTAGTCACACTGGTATATGATCGTAAACAATATCCTATCAACAAAGACATCTAATCCATAAGTATGCATACCCCCTACATAGGTCCATAGAGCTAAATAGAGTAAGATGTAGGGCTTAGATGGGGCACTAAGGCACACCAACAAAAACCATAATACTCATGGGCCAAAGAAAGTCTTTAGGGTAGTAACTTTTAAAGGGCCACCATCCCTAATCTCAAGGTCTTTCACTTAAAATATTAGTATTTTATGAGGGTGACTACGAAAAGCATACATTAATCTCATATAATCAATCCTTTATACTTATCCATGTTTATTCATTTCTAGCATTATAAGGTAACCAAAATCATGATCATTATCAATGTCAACATAGATAGTCTATTAAGGCCTTCCTAAGCTTAGATACTAACACTTAGGCATTCTAGGTCAAAATGACCAAAATACCCCTAAGGCTACGACTGCCTCTTTTCCATCCATTCCCATCACAAATTTCATTTTATTTTATCAACTTTCCATAAAAAGGATAACAAACAATAATAGAATTATTGATCATGAATTTAAGCTACCTAATACACCAAATGACTATTTTTCCCTTATATACCATTGTACATGTGAAACCTAACATGTGCATGTAGAACAACCAAAACAAAAATTATCATGTTGTATTCATTAGTATATTCACTATGGTAAACTCTAAATTACTAAAATACCCCTAGACCCTATAATATTCATAATCATGTTGTAACATGTGGTTCTAAAACAGGAAATCCCCCATTCTCATACCAGTCATCAAATATTACTCATTATACATATTTATTAGAATAATCACCGTAGTACATGCAATATTACCAAAATGCCCTAGACTTTGTAATATTGATTATCTTTTTCAAATAGGTGATACTATGATAATAAATCCCTATTCTCATATTTAACATTAATGAATACTTATCATGTATGATTACTAGGCTAATCACCATAATACATGCAAAATTACAAAAATTCTCCTAAACCATGTAATATTGATTATCATGCTAAAATAGGTGACACTAAGATAATAAACCCATATTATCATATTTAATGCAAATTAATACTTATCATGCATGTTTATTATACTAATCACCATAGTACATAAAAAATTACCAAAATACCCCCTATAACATGTAATATTGATTTTCATGCTCAAACATGAATTACTAGTACAATAAACCCCTATTACCAAATGTAGCATGAATTATTAATTATCATGCATATTTATTAGGATAACCACCATGGTACATTTAAAAGTCCTAAAATGCCCCTTGATCATAGAATATTAATATTCGTGCCAAGAATTGTGCTACCAATACAACAAATCCCTATTCTAATGCTTAACATCATATAACACTTGGGTCCATATCTCATGGAAGACATCTTCTAAGTGCTTACTTAATTTATAATCTCAATCACCTCTTCTCTCCCCCTAAGGCTGAGGAATAAACATTTATAGCCTTATTTTTAGCTTAATTTCATTTTCATGGGGGATTATGAACACACATAAGACTCATCCAATAATCTCAATTAACTTAGCTTAAAGGTTAATGTGATGTGTGATTGGTACATACCAAAAATTATTGCATGTATATTGACATATCACTTATAGAGCTCGCTAACAAAGGTTTACAAATCAAATACATAATTAATAACTTTACTAGGTCATTTTAATTCCATTGTGAAGCATTGATTACATTTTTACCCTAATTGGATGGCTATTCACATTAATGCATCATTATATACCAATACCATGATAAATTTAAAATGGTCCATATGTGTCAACTTAAATTCTATCAATTTTATAGGAGATTTTGTATTTTCTTATATTATCTCGACTATAAATGTGCTATGAATAGCATATCGTTTATATAAGATCACTAATTAAAAAATGAATCTTAAGAATTCTATGTGGGTGCTAGTGCAAGTTTTAATGATCTTTTCTACCATTGGTGCACTAATGTGATCTCATTTCTCATGCCACAAAGATAGCATTTTATTGTCTACTAAATTTTGGTTAGTGATACCTTTTGCTTTTTCACATATACCAATTGCATATATTGTGCATTTATCTTGGGCTTATGTCTAGCCGATCTTGATGGGAATAATATCATCAAATACTCATATATCAGAGTAAGTTCTTTAGGAACTTAGGTACAATGTTATGCATAATTTTATTATCCAATTGTTGAATCAAGAAATCCTTTAATAATTTAATCTACCACATACATATGTACATTCTTGTCAATTATAAGCTCATTAAATACTTAATCCTTAAAATAGAATGTATAATGGCTATTCAATCAGATAACTTGATCTTTTAGATCATATTCAAGTCTATGACATAGGAAGCATTTATCCTCTACCATTAAATTACTTATATCAAATAGAAAACTTCATGTTTCATCCATTATACTAATAACTAAATGGGAGGCTTCAAGGTTCAACCATTAAACTACTTATTTGATAGAAAGCTTTAGGCTTCAAATATCAAAATATCTCTACCCACTAAAATTATAATATAATGGGAGACTATTGTAAATACTCCAACCACTATAGTGAAGGAGGAGACTTGAGTATGGTAGGTTCTAAGCAATACCAATTGTAAAGTAGGTGTATAGTCTCATGAATAAGTATCCAACAAATTATGCACAAATCCATCATCACTAATTCTTGATTAGAATAAATGCTTTAAATATTTAAAAATTAAAAGTATAGAAACTAATTTAAAAGAATTAAAATTACATAACTATAAAATATAAAAAAATAAAATTATTGTTGTGGTCTATAAACCACGAATTATTTTGATCTTTTGGATCAAAAAACAGTTGGGGTATTTAATAGCATTTGATCTTGTTTATTAGTATTACATTAGTCATAAAAGACTTTCAACTATTTGATCTCCTTAATCAAATTACAAATAAGGTATTAATCACCTTTTAATCATTTGATCTTCAAGATATAGTTGTGCATAAGGTCTTTAGGACCATTTAATCATTAGGTAAAACTTTTGGCTTTCACCTCAATTGTATCATTTTCTTGTATACCTCATGTACATATTTTTAAATAACTTAATTGGGTGGGAATTCATGCCTTTATCAACACTTATACAATTACCCATCCATACTTTGGGTATGCTGGAACAAATATCTATTTTGGTGGCCCTCCATTAACTTAAGGTAATGGAGATTTGTACTATACTCTCCAATCAACTTCAAGTGTTGAGATATGTATATAGTGATGGGAAATGAGACTGCCCATCCATCACTTTTAAATTTAAATAATTTTCTGAACATTGCCACTTTAGATGGCTTTCCATCCTCCTCAAGTGATAGAGATCTATATATGGTGATGGGTGGTTTGGTTGCCAATACATCACTTTTAACCTTTCAATTGATCATATTAGATCCAATTTGTGCTTATTGAATGGGAGACTTTTAGCCATCTACCATTATTTATCTCTACCCTCCATTTCATAATTGGAAGGGAGATCATCATACATACAATCAAATTAAATTACATATTTCCAATATATACAATTAAAACTAATTAACATATCAATTAGCATAAGAATAAAAAAGAGGAGATAAAAATAGATCTCCTTATCCTGAGCAATTTTTTGGATCATACAATATTTCCCTTTAAAACTATTAATCAATTCAAATTAAGTGGGGGATCGATGTTTTTGAAATTTACTTAATTACAAGATATGTCACATATGTGACCTATCATATGCCTACAGAAATTAAGATCTCATACAAGAAATTAAAAAAGATAAATTATTCCTATATGATACATAATAATCATATTCATATAGAATGATGACTAATGAATATAAAACACTCCCTTTTATCAATCACTAATCAAACTTGACATCAACTCCATGGTTATTTGCCAACACCCCACATAAAATCAACATATAAGCATATATCGATATATATATATATTCATCTAGAGCATAATCGTGCTGATAAAGTATTGTAATATTAATAAACTCAAAGACAGATATAAAATAATATATAGAGGAAGGGATAATAAAACTTTTTATTCTCATTCATATGTATAGATTCCTTCTTTCATTTAAAATTAACAATATCCCATATATATAATACCCACACATATTACATCCATTATGAGAAAGAGTTAGACAATATGAAGGAGGTAAAGGATATGTAGAGTTGGAGGTGGAATCATAATGGAGAAGCTACTATAACTTCTGGTACTAATGAGAGTATTAAACCTATGGCTTAATACAATATACATTCATAAATTATACATCTATAATATTTAAATAGAATATTTATAAAAAAGGAGTATTTTAATAATATTTGAAATGAGTATTTGGATAATAATTGGAATGAATATTTTTATAATAATTAGAATGAATATTTGGATAATGACTTGGATAAGTATTTAGATAATAGTTTAAATAAGTATTTTGAATGTGAACTTGGAAATAAGAATGTAGTTAAAGTATATATATATATATATATATATATATATATATATATATATAGTAAAATAAAAAGAATGGCAATAGAGATAATGGTTTATATATAAATGACCTAATAAAAATTAGGGGCATAGAAAATGGGCTATGGAGAAATTGTGTGACTGGATGAATGAAATTTTACTATTAGTTGGATTTATACTTGCAACTTGCATACCATCATTTATCATGTTAAACTATGGTGTTAAACATGATAAGTCATGTATGGTATGAACTTCGTATGTCTAATGTGTCCATGATAAAGCATGTATCCTAATTATATGAAGTACATATGAACATGTTAGTATGACTTGTGTATTATACTAGAATATTGTGTGTTGGTAACTCCATTAAGGAAGTAACTTGGTTTACTTAGTATGAAGTATACTGATGTGTCCATCTACTTGGTCACCTGATCATTCCCATGAGTAGAGGGCTATGTCAAGTTTTTCAAGGACGGTCAGTAGTTGGCCAATCTCATGTGGGGCATGGGCTTGGAGAGCATGGACATTCAGAGACCTTGAGTTATCCTTGATAGATAAGAGTTTAGTGGTACGTTGTAGTGTGGTTTTCTTTAATTTGAACCTTATACTTTAGTTTATTTTTCCCTTATGTCTTTGAATATTGAAGATCATTAAGGTCTTGTACTTGGAAGTTTTCCTTTCAATATTTCTATAACATATTTTGGTGTAATCTACATTAGGTTTGGTTGGTTTTATTTCTCAACCTTGTATCTAACAAGGGAGGGATGCTTAGAATCTATCCTATGTTAGGTGTGGTGGTAACACCATGTTTTTCCTAAGTGTTTATTAGATTTCTTCTTCCACAAGGTTTACAGAATAAATTTTTTCAATAGTAAAAATTTGGGATGTTACAGGCAACATTGCTAAAGTTGATGGAGGTAGGTGGGGTTCTTAAAGTTGTTGGTTATCCTATAAAGATGGAATCTTTTGTGGGATAATTTATTTTTCTAATCTAACTCTCTTTCCTTTCTTGGGTCCCTCTTTAATTTTTCTCCATGCACAAATAATTCTCTTTCCTTTTATCTTAATAACATTCTTATTTTTCAATTCCTTAATTTATAGATTAAAGAAAATATAACAATCATACATACATACATACATACATACATATATATATATATATATATATATATATATATATATATATATTAATAAGGTATCATATTAGGTACAACATAAAATTTGTCAATGTCATTATCTCTTCAGTACTAAGTCGTATCCTTTTTGTGGGCCAAGTCACGAAGCTTCCATGATTTTTCAACACTGTGGATACCTCATCGCCTTCTTTATAACAAGGTAAGGGTGCATCTCCAATTATTAGAATGCCAATACATTCAAACCTTGTATTTGGGGCCAAAATAAACCAATAGATCATTAGTGTTTTGGTAACATGATTGATGCATATTCTTCCTTTCACCAAAAGTATTGAGGGTCATTATCTAAAAATTCACATTTCTACAAAAACTAGAATAAAATATTACATATTGTTAATTATTAAGTCGACACTTAATACATTTTATGTATATATCAATTTATAGTTTGATATACTTACCTCAGGAAGAGAAGAAAAATGTGTGTCGGCTTCATAATTTTCTTTAAGGCTATTTACATTTGATATGTGAAGCGAATCATGTGCATCTGAATCAAATGGCATATACCCTTAAGATTTGATGGAGGTCAACTCTTTCTCCATTATAGTCATTCATTCAAATGCCATGTTTAATTTTTGTCTTAGGAGAGCCACTTTTTAACGCCCCCAAAATTTACTAGTGAAAATTTTTGTTTTAATAAAAAGGATTAACAAAAGTGAAATAACAAACCGTAAATTCTGGGGATATTACCACCACACTTAGTACCAGACCGGTTCACTCCTACCATTCCAGTACTACGTACTAAGGCTAAACAGGGTTAACATCAAACACAAGTCATTAATAAAATAATGAGAGTTCATGAGAGGACTCCCTCATAGTCATACAGAAATTAGAGTGTGATTTAAGAATTACAACCCAAAGAGTAAGTACTATAGTTTTCCAAAGACATAAAATACCATATGACATGACATAACTAGAATAAGAACGAAACATGGTAAAATAAGAAGAAAAACATAGTCTAGTCGAGTCACTCTCGATCCCTAGGTCAGGTCTAGGCTCAATGCTCAGCCCCGCCAGATGCCTCGTAGGTGTTGTAGGCATCGAAGACGCCATCCCCTACCTGCACAAACTCAGATGGGTCTTCTGCTCGTGGGAATGAGCAGCACCCATAAAATGGGTGATCATTACACTATGTACTGAGTAGGGTGACCATGCTCTAAGGCCAAATATGCAAAACATATAACATAATATACATAACATGATCATATAGCCAGCATACAATAATACAGATAATGAAGGCCGGTTATAGTCATCTAGATAGACTTAAACTTTAGATCTCTGGTAAATATAATCATTTCACATCATAGTCTTTATCAATCCATGCGAGTGCAGGAACCCCACTATTATAGCCAGTGGATCAGAAACATACAGGGCAAAACGCTCCTGACCACTATTTTTGCCCGTGGATCGGTCTCCAGGGCAAGGTGCTCCTAGCCACTATTATGTCGGTGGATTGGTATAGCCTCGACTCTCATGGTGCTCCACTATAATTATATGGTATCTTTCCCATAATTCATTTGCAAATTAGTGTTTGGTTTGTTGAGCTCAGGATCCCCCACTATTATAGTAGGTGGATCGGTCACTTATAGGGCAGAACGCACCTAACCACTATTGTATGATGGTGGATCGGTCTAGGCCCGACTCAACAATCTTCCTCTTTAAATGATTAGTATCTTATTCATGTCTTCTCGATAAAGTTTTTCACCATTGACATGCATGTCAGCAACCCTCTACTTTATTCCCCCCCAAGAGGGCATGTCTCATATCTTGAGACTCCTACACCTCCTATCACACCTCAATATCAATTTCCCCTTAAAATTACCCATGATGAAATCCCAACTCCTAAAGGTGTGGGTTAAGGCCCAACACCTCGTGATGTCCAACTCCACTTACTATCACCCTCTAGGGTTTTCCCTTGAAAACCCTAATTGAGCCTATGTGGCCCAACTCCCTCTCACTTACACTACCATTATTTCATTTATCACCCCACACCTTGTCTTGTTTACATTCAATCCCAAATCTTATCACTTTACTCCTCGATTTCACAGGTGGCCGAAAAAACCCTATTTAGCCACTTCAAATCCTAGTACCTTTCTTCCCTAACAAGTAACCTTTCTATTTTTTTTCTTTTTCTTTCTAATATCTCTTCCCTCTTATGGCACCCATGCTCACCCCTCATATAATGAATTTCCACTCTTAACCCGTACTCCACTCTTGCTTTATTGTTTTTACTTTCAAAATTTTTCCTAGATTAGTGCTTCCTCCCAAAACTCTAATCGGGTCCCTTATACACCCTTACACCAACCTATGTACTATTTTTTGTCCCAAGTTTCCAATCACTCCACAACTCTCCCCTTAGCTTCCATACACCCTAAAACAAATTTTCTCACATAAAGATCATCCCCATAGAAGTTTCATCCACCCCATGCAAACTCTCAAAGTCTCCATGCAAACCCTAGAATTCCCATGCATGGTTCCCATCTCTCATTCATTTTGGTCATTTCTTCCTCTTTATTTTCCTCTCATGGGTCATGAGGTAGTTTGGTCAACCTCATATCCCGCTTAGTGAACTCACTTCCCATTTTCTTTCTTTTTATCCTTTCATTCCCATATCATATTATCAATCATCCTAGCACGCATGTCCTAGAGGGTCATATCATATCACATCATAATCACCATATATACATATCGTACTCATGTCATAAGGAACCACATAAACATACCTCAACTTCAAGTTGCGCTACACATAAGACAAGTTAATGACAATCATACGATACACAACATAGCATGATATATAACATCCAAGGCATACAAGTCACACAAAACACATGGGTCTTAGCTACATCCTTACTTAAAATGACACTAGGCTTGGAGCACGCTCCTACGCCTCCTTAGGGTTTTGGATTGATTCACCTACAAGAGGGAAATACTATAGGTTAATCTCCCTCTTACCAAATATTATCATTATTTCTAACCTACTCTTATCATATTCTACTATTAGGGCTAATAATGATAATAGTAGTTTTATAATTAAAAGTAGGATTATTATTCTAAACAATAATTAATCGTGCCACTACTAACCAACATAATTCTTAGTAGCCATCATGGTTTATGTTAAAGTAGTCATAGTGATATTCATAGTATTAAAGATAATAGTTCTAATAGTACTTATAATAATATTACTATTAGTTTTAGTGATAATGCTAATATCGACCCAAACCCTAGTAATAATAATAATAGTGATATAAGTAATATAGAAGTAGTGACCATAATGATTCTTATATTAATAACGCTAGTAGTGATAATAGGTTAGTGATTATGAAATATTGACAAAAGATAAGTTAACAATAATAATATTTATAGTAGTATTAAATTATACTAATAACAATAATAGTAGTGATAATATTAATAATAGTTCTCATCTTAAGAATAATACTAATGAATATCCTAGAAATCATATTAGTAGTAGCCTTAGTGATAATGTGGTCAAGTATAATAGAATAATAATGATGATGATGATGATGATGATAGAGATGATGATGATTATGATTATGATTATGATAATAATAACAATAATAATAATAATAATAATAATAATAATAATAATAATAGTGATAGTAGTAATAATAATAATAATTATGTTAAGTATAATAAGGATAATAATCGAAAAGGGTAATAGTAATATAAAAGTCCCAACATTTTCACCAATAATAAAAGTGATAATGGCCAAGTTAGTATTAATAGTATTAGTAAGAAAATAATAATAATAATAATAATAATAATAATAATAATAATAATAATAATAACAAAAACAACAACAACAACAATAACAGTAGTAGTAGTAGTAGCAGTAGTAGTAGTAGTAGTAGTAGTAGTGATGATGATGATGATGATGATAATAATAATAATAATAATAATAATAATAATAATAATAATAATAATAATAAAGATAACTATGTTAATACTAAAGTTGTAGCCTTTTAAATAATAATACCATAGTTATAAATATTTCTGAAGTTAGGTTAGATAATAAGAGTGATAACATAATAATAATAATAACAACAAAAACAACATTAATGATAATAATAATAATAATAATAATAATAATAATAATAATAATAATAATAATAATAATAATAATAATAATAATAAGAGTACTACTATTAATATTACTAAAAATTATTCACACTTATAGAAAAAGAGTTTAAGGACTGGGAAAATTAGAATACCACCTAGGGTTGGTGGCAGAACCGCCAGCGGCGGCGGCGGCGGTGGAGGAGGAAGAGAGGTGGAGATATGGGGGTATAGGCTAAAAGAGATGGAATGAGGGGGTGCTTGAGGTGGTGGAAGGTGTCTCAGGTGGGGAGGGGTGGAATAGAGGTAGTGGTGCAGTAAGAAGTGTCGGCACACGGCGGCTAGTGCTGTGGCTGAAGGTGGTGGAAAGTGGAGAAGGGAGAAGGAGATGGAGATGGAGGTAGGGAAAGATGGAGGTATAAGGAGGTAGAGGAAGGTCCCCAAGTTGTTTTGGAGGGTGGAGGATGTGCTAGTTGGGCTGGAATTGGCGGCAGGTGGTGGCGCGAAGAGCGGCGAGGGGTTGGTGAGGGCTGATTGGGAAGCTGACTTTGCACGATCGGGGTGGCTTGTGTAGGTAAAATTGAGGAAGGAGGGAAGCTTAGTTCTATAGGGGGGTGGTGCAAGGAAGGGTTTGGTGGGCAGATTTGGCAGCGGCGATCATTAACGGGGCGAAACAAAGATCTGATCGGGCGGCGGTGTAAGGCTAGGATTTTCTGGGTTGCTAAAATAGAAGTTCGACCCGAGCTGTCAATGGGGTATTTATAGGCTAATTTGAGGGGGGGAAATGATGAAGGAGGAAGAGGACAAGCGGGGAAGGTAAGGCAAGACCACCAGCTGACAGTGGCAGGTGGTGTAGTCCTGTCATGGTAGGTTAGGTCGGGGGACAAAAGGAAAGGGAGGCACATGTGGAGGGAAGCTGCAAGGCTAGTTGGGGTCGAAAAAGGAAAGGAAAGCGACAAGGAGAGGCAAGGAGGTCGTCCGGACAGAGTTGGTGGCTATCGGCTGTAGGGGTTATAGGTTTCGATAGTTGCAGATCGGGATTGGGGGAAAGAAGAGGGGTGGTAGGCTGGACCGAGTAGTCTATGAGAAAAGAAAGAAGAAAAGAAAGGACTGGCTGGCTGGGGGGAAAGGACGAAGGAAAAAAACTAGAGCGGGCCTAGGCGCATGGGATGGGGGAAGGAAAGAGAGTTTGGGTCGCCGGGAAGGCTAGCCCAAACTAGAGGAAAAGGAGAGGAAAATAGGAAGAGGAGAAAGGAAAGAAAAAGGAAAAAGGAAAAAAGGGAAGAAATAAAATAGGTGGGTTGGGGTATTTTGGGTATTTGTTATTTTAGATTATTATTTTGAAATGATAATATTTAGAAAATAATAAATCCCTTTTTAGATTAATTTGGGCCAAATTTTCCTTAACTTCCATATTAATTAGCAAAATACCAAAAAACAAATTTCTAATTAAATTCTTTATTATTTTCATCTTGATTTACCTTAATTAACTCTCTTAATTTTAATAAAATAATTTATTTAATTAATTTTTCTAATAAATCCTTATTTGGCCATACTTTCTAAAATTAGGATTTTGGGGTATTTCACACTTAGTCATTAGTGCATGTTCCGAGGTCCACAAGATCGACCACACACACTTGTTCTCTTAACCCTTAGTCCCCAAACCCTGCGTCTACTTGGGTGTTCTTCAATTCACATTACTTGTGATACAAAGCTATACTAATCTAAACCCCTAATAACATATTATCATTCAAATTCTTCTTGTAATATATGCAATTTAGAATTTATAAGTAAACATAAGATGATAGGTAGTTTTCTCAAAGGTACAATTCTTTTGTCAATGTTTTGTACATACTCATTAAGGTATCCTTCTTTTATTGTTCTATCTATATTCTACAATATATACCAATATTGATGGATTAAGTACATGGACCCTTGCACTGGACTATGAGCTGTAATTCTAAAATATACACTTAAATTAGCAATATGAGTATAACACATTATACATTATAATGTGAACATATTAATCAATGTATTATACCAACTCTTCTTTAAGGCTTGCATAACCTTTTGGAGCAATAATATGGTGGTAAATATTCTGCGATGCATATTATTAATTTTGGAACTTTTCCTATATTAAAAGCCAAAATATTTACTCACAATTATTTAAATATTAATGAAATATGCATAATCAAAAAGCTTAACTATTATGCAACAAATTCCTTAAACTCCTATAAAAGACGATATGTAGTAAACTGGTCCTAACTATCACGATCAATGGAACCATAATGCTTTGGGGGCTTTGTGCTTAAATCATCATCCCTCTTTCTATATATTTTTTTATTTACCAATTATTCCCTAAATGTTCTTAGACATTTACTACAATGTCTAAGAAGTCACTTCTTTCTTATCTCTAGGATGATGAACACTCTATACAAAATTAGTCATAAATATGCATATCAATGTTTATGTATTAAAATTAATAACATGTGACATCCAAAAATATGACAAAAAAACCTATCATTTACGATTAATTTTTGCAAAATATATTCCTTATGACCTTTCAAAATCTGCTTACAATTGTTGTAAAAAATAGGAACGAGATAGGAAGATACATATTTCAACTCAACTGTACTTGTTCTCCTCTGTTTCTCATATCTGTGATGTTTTTCATCATGTTAGGTCCTCAATTTCTTTCTTCATCATTAGAGTCCCTATCAATGGTTTTCTTCACCATATCTCTATCAAATTTGAATATATAAAGTAGTAAAAACAAGGTTATGAATAAATATATACTCAATAAAGTATCAAGAAAATATATCAGATGTAGTAATGATATGAAAATCATAATAATTCGATGTTTAAATAGCAAACACACTATAATTTTATTATGCTCATCACCTTCTTTTCCTTTTTTTTCTTCTCTACTTTTCGGTTGGTCTCACGATCTTATACATATATTACTTCATGATGATCATCGCTTGAAGATATTTCCTCCTCAATAATGTTATTGTTATCATCATGCAATGATTGAGTTGCATACACAGCTTCGACACACTTTTTCTCCCAAATGGCATTATTTTTGTCATCACATTCATTCATAGTTCTTTTCCTTGTGGCTAAAACCACATCCATCTTTTATTAGAAGAATTGGTGATAAAGAAAACTTGTATTTCTTGTGATGCCAAAATGAATAGGTTTTGTTAATGCTCTACCCTATTGAGATATACTAATGTGAACCCATCTTTATATCTAACCCTATTACTATTAGCAACCCATATTCACCCAAAAATAAGGAATTTAAGCATACTATAATATAGCTCCCAAATCTGTTCGATCATTCCATAATAATTCATATTTGCATATGTTTGATTCTTGTCTTTTGCACTATCAATAGGCATTGCCTTAGCTATGAAATTCACTCCATTGTTCTACATTATACTTGTCTCATCTTGTTGCTTTGTGTAAACAGTATATATGTTGATGGCATAGCTGACATATAAGAAAACTTTATACAGGGGCATTTGGGACAACTAATTTAGGGTTTTAAAAATTGATCTCAAGTAATTTCTAATGAGAAAAAGGAAGCAATCTCTTAGCCAATGTACAACAAAAAGATTATGTTTATCAATTATCTATTTCTTACTCATGATGGGTTTTCAATCCTTAGAGAATGCATCTATTCTTCAACATTTTACTAAACATCATCACTGCTATGTAATACATAGATATGTTCTTTACAGAGCATGTGAAAGCCTACATGCCCAAATTATTTTCCCTTAATACCATATGCTTTGATTTTTCTTACACATCGAGAGTTAGGAATACAAAGAGCTTCAACATTGGATAAGTAATTTGTGTATAAATCAATTACCTCTTATACTTGGTAACTCTTAATAATACATCCTTCTAGCCGATATTGATTCTTCAAGAAATCAATTTCATAAACCATTCAAAGGGGTGCATCCAATGCCCATGAACACCTCCTAACATGTTTACCTTATAAACCATACGGTTACAGGCATCATAATGTCAAAAAATGGGGGAGAAAAGTACATTTCTAGATGCCATAAATTCATTACAATCCCTCGTTGTAAGGCATCAAAACTATTAAGAGTGTATGAATTAGGAGGAGAGTGTGTTGAAGAACCAACAAATCCTAGTGATAGTAATTCGAACACACTTAGGAAAAATTCCACGTATGGCTATTGGCATAAAATGTTGCATCAAAATATGACAATCATGAGACTTTATGTTAATTAGTTTTATCTCTTTCATCAACACTAACCTTAAAAAATTCAAAGTATACCATTTTGAAGTCTTGATACTATTAAAGAATAAGCCGATAGTAAATATATTCTTCTTTCATTGTCTTGTGGTGCTATTTCATGCCTAATGCCCATTTCCTCCAATCCAATTGAGAATTGATGCCATATTTACTCTTTCATAGAGCATTAAATAATGTACCAACAATGCTATCACATATATTTTTATTGATAAGCATCACATCGAGGGTATACCTTATGTATAAAGATTCCTACTATAGAATGTTAAAGAATATAGACATCTTCTTCCACCCAATTTATAGAGGCTAATCTTTATTCTTCTTCCTTAATTTTAACTTCAAATGTCTCATCTTCAAATACACTTTTCTACATGTAAACTAGATTGGCACATGACCTTCTTTTAGAAATCCATTCAAAGTATTCATTTGTCTATGATAATGGTGACCATTTGGTAAAAATAGTATTTGAGCCATGTGTAAGATGAAAAAAAATGAAGTATTATCCTCGCATACCATTAATGGGTAATGGCCTTTCACACTATAACCTCATAAGTTGCCATATACTAGAAAATCGCATATAGTATAGAATCACATTCCTCTTAAAGTAAAATTTTCCTCACCATATGCATCAACTATTTCAGCACCTGTGTCCCATAAGAACTTCTTATCATCAATCAAAGATCAAAATAAATATTACTTTCATTCCCAGATTGGCTTGGCCCTAAAATGAGTAGAGACTATATCATATACTTTATTTCCATGCAGAGCCACGATAATTTATTGTATATAATTAAAATCACTGGCCATACACTATATGTGCCTTGATTATGCGAATTCCTACCATTAGTAGAAAGTGCAAGACACAAGTTTCTTGGTTCTTTACAAAATTCAAGAAATAAGCCATCAATAATCATTCATTATGGAGAGTTAGATAGATGTATTAGAAGCCCTCCATCTATCGTCTCATTAGCATGCCTTATCAAGTTCTTTGCATCATGGACATCATTAAATATCTTGGTATTATAGAAAAATATCTTAACACCTTACATGACACCTTTTTCTTATTATATCATGGTACTTTACAATCTTGATTAGGAAAATGATCTATATATTCATATTCATTGCAAAATAATATATAATCATTAGGGCGTGGGCGTATTTTCTTATGACTTATACTCATAGATGAAATGATATTCTTTGTTTCATGGATACTATTCGGTAGAATGTTATCATAGCAAATAATTTCTTTTGCAATTGTCAATAATTTTGTGAAACACTTATTACTCCATCCATTATATGATTATAAGTTGTACAACCTTAAAGTAGCAGATAATATAGTAAACTTCTTACAGTCATAATATAATGGTTTTCCTAGTCACTCAATACCTGGTTGAACATTTATGGACAATCTTGAATACTTTCCTCAACATTGTAAGTCATCTCTTCTAACAAATCACCCTCATTATTATCAAATAATCTTCTACTATCCCTCCTATCTTCCTTATTATTATATTCAAACATTGTCTCACCATGCCATATCCAATGAGTGTAACTTGTAATATTTCCATACACAAATAAATGATCTCTAAAATCATTAGCATTGACACTTTGAATATAAGCACAATTTAAATAAGGACAGACTATTTTACTGGCGTCCTGAGTATATTCTACTACAAACTTAATGAAAAATTCTACTCCTTCATCAAATTGTCTAGATAAACAATTTATAAATATCCATTTCTAATCCATAGTTTTCTAATCTATATGCCACAAAAAATGATATTACATATCAATTAACTTCTACAAACTAATTCACATATTGCTCATGCTTAGAAAGAATTCATATTTATATAATGTATGCTATTTTGAAGCCATATATATAAACAATTACAACATGTTTCTGTATCCATTACCAATTCACAAATCGCTCATGTTTAAAAAGAATTAATATTTCTATAATGTATCATGTTATTTTGTTATTATATATACAAACCATTACAAAAAGGGAATGAAAAATATATCAATACACTAATTGTTCTATCTTATAGAGAGTTCATATGTATAAACATATCAAAATATTTATACAAGATTTGTAAATACAAAAGTAAATACCTACTAATGTTTAAAACATGACCCAAAAACTAAGAAGAAATCTTAGGAAATAACAATAATATATACATTAAAAGGTTGCTACAACCCAAACACCTAACTAAGAACACCCCATAAGTATCCTATGAAATCTGTTAGTAGCCTTGCCTAAACCAACTAGAGCCCATCACTCATAGATTCCACTTGTCTTGATATGTCATTTTCTCCCTCTTACTATTAATGACGAGTTCAGTGATAGATACTCTAGGGTAACTAAGGTGGATACTCATGGGTTCACTATGATGAAACCTCCACTCATCATCTATCACCATCTATCACCATCATCTCTCTAGCTATCTAGTTATAATCCCTTACAAATACCTTACTCTAGAAAAATCTCAGATTTTGTGCATCGGTAAAAAAAATGCAAATGACTTGCTAATGCCTCTTACCATGGCTCAATTTGAGGTAGTGTTAGCAGCAAATAGTATGATGTGAAATGGAACAGGTTAAAGTACGACTCCCTCATGAATAAGAGACCGAGCTACTTATACAACCATATCACATGAATCTAAAAATCTGAATTAGTTGTCATGCACAAATATGCTGGAGGTATGTAAATAATAGGTAAGTAGGAAATCTGATCACTACCTATTAAATAGAACAACCGGTAGATAATGGTGCTAAGATTATAGTTTAACTCTTTTAAATTATAAAATATACAAATTCTATAGCCTTATTAATCATAAATATATAATATAATATAATATCTTAGGAAAATAATATGTTATCTAACAACATAATTAACTTATATTAGCAATAATTTATTAGAGGTGCATCAACACCATACAAGTAAAATCATTTTATCAAAATAAATAAATAAATAATGTAATATTTTCAACAACATATTATACCGACATGCAAACATATATTTATAGTATTTTTTTTCATATCAAAGGCATCAATCTACAACCATACATGCATAACATATAGAGGGACAAACCCAATGTGCAACTAAAAAGTATATCAACACAATAAGAAGGGAAAACATATATCATACAAATAATAAGATATGCAACACCTACTAAATAACATGTATGCATGCATTTAAAATGAAAGAAAAAAATTAAAGGGGCATATGAGGGAGAAGGGCAGTGTTTGGTTTGGGTAGAAGTGTAATGGAGACGAGGCAAGGGCAAAGGATAAATGGAAAATAAATATCAGCACAAACTTGGGTAAGAACAAGACACAGAAAATTATAAAAAGATGAGAGGAGAGGGAAATGATTTTCAACAAGTAAAAGGAAGGCATGGTGGCCATCGACCTATGAAATGATGACAACCGTTAGCAAGAAAAATGAAGGGTAGGACTGAGAGCAAGAGAGAACTGAATTTTTGAAATTTATGTAAAGAGAGAAGAGGGAAGGGAGCATATGTTTTAATTTAACCCATGAAGATAATCCATTTAGGTCAAGAATCTAGATTACATCATCCATAGGTAGCATCATAGCATACATATGTACATTTTCCCATTTAAACCTTTAAAGGCACTTATTAATAATGCCCTTAAGTATGAATAAATAAACCCATGAAATAAGTTAGTTAATTTATGCCAAGGTGTGTTCTCACCATTGAAAAATCATGCTATAGAATAATTTCAACACTAAAAGCCTATCGAGTTCAAAAGACACAAAGACAACACTCTCTAGCCGAAATGATTGATCCATTTGGTCTAATTGGTAGATTAGTTTGACACAATCAAACCCTAGAGTTCTATTTAAACCAGTAAATCTATCTTGTAAAACTAATCAATTGGTTATGATAAAACAGTCAATAGGTTTAAACAAAGTGTTATAAAGTCACCACAAATAACCTTGTTGATCCATTAAACTAACCGATCGATTGTTCTAAGGACCACTTGGTTAGTTTGGCTTAACCAGCTAATTGGTTTTCTCTAATAAAGTACATAAAAAATATTCTAAACATGATTAAGACTCCAAAAATCTAACCATATCAAATTGTAACGTCACCATTTATAAAAAAATAAAGGTTACATATGCTTATATACTAATCATGTTGTATCCATATATAATCAACCATAATTTCCCATAAAAATATACTTTTATCAAAATTATTAAAAACTCCAACATGGATCACTAAAATACCAAAAATATCATATATTCATACAATATTAGAAATTTACAAAGTAAAATAGCTCATATACTTAGCTATGCCACATTTTAAAGGTTTAATGACTAACTTAAAGATTAGAAAAATTTCCCATCAAAAAGGTAAAACCTTTGGTTGAAAGATACTAACTTTTGAAACTTTTTAAAAAGAATTTAAAACTCTGGAACCTCTAAATTATTCTTATAAAACAAAAGAAATATAAATTAGGGTACGAAAATAGAATATACCACCTCCAAGGAGATTATAAGAAAATCGATTGAAAAGGAACTCAAAATTTTCTTAAATATAACTCTTTCTTATTAAGGATAAAAAAAAGGGAGAAAGAAAAAATATTAGAAGAGTAAACTAAGTTAAAGTAAAAGCTCAAAGTGGAGAAGAGTGGCCAACAAGTGTTAGGAAAACATAGAACATTTCAATGGTTGAAAAGAGGTCAAGGGAAGAGATTATTAAGGTTATTTATAACTAATTAATTATTCAAGGAATAAGTTAGAGTGAAACCGATAAAAAACATAATTTTACCACTTGATTTTGGACTAAATGTGTGGATTTATCAACAATATGTTGACTTCTATTTTAAAGTTCAAATGGTGAATTTTTAGACAATGCAGGTCATGATCTTTTAGAAAAAAATTTGAATACAAGAAAGGAAATGGAAAATCAACATGGAAAGCAAAACTCCTAGCCATTTACAAATAGCTTGGAACAAACTGTCTATTCTAGAGTCATACAGAGGAGAGAAGAAGAAGAAGAAGGCAAAGAGTGAGGCCATCCTCACCTTTTTTTACCAAATTAGATATTTGAATATGATTACGGTAAAAGTTAAAGTAGGATAAATGATTAATGTGATTAAAGATTACTCAAGAATAGCTTGGAGTTAGGTTATCAAGGTTTCATTTTGATGAAAGCAGTTT
Organism: Tamarix chinensis; assembly: GCA_030549775.1. NCBI lineage: Eukaryota > Viridiplantae > Streptophyta > Magnoliopsida > Caryophyllales > Tamaricaceae > Tamarix > Tamarix chinensis. The sequence continues at coordinate 44,989,921 of CM060175.1, forward strand.
TTCTAGAAAAACCAAACTTTGATATAAACTCATCTTCGATAACCTAGTTGATTAGTTTGTTCATATTAGTTGACCCATCTAAAGATAAATCAATTGGTATCCCTTAACCATTCAAGTATTTTCATTGAACCAAAATTAATCTAAAAATGACAAACTAGTCAATCAATTCATATAATTAAATGGCTAGTATGCCAAGAAAACTAATCTTATTCAATCATTCGAAATCCTTTTTTAGCCTAACCCAAACTATAGTTCCAAATCATATCCATATAAATAATATAAATAAACATAGATAAGTTATAGTTATATCTCACAATTCATGATAAAACTTAATAGGGTTGAGTTTCTTATCATCCCCCTCTTATTATAATACCCCAAAGTTTACTATTAATATTTTTTGTGGAATCAATAAAATAATAAATTATTTGGTGCTACATTGAATCTAATGTATAGAATGTATTCCTTATACCTAATTTATATCAGGTGTAAGGCTAAAAAAACTTGTACCTAGAGATCAAGTGTGGGAAGCACTTCATCCCACAATGATACAATATTAAAAAATGGAGAGGAAGAATGTAGAGACGAAAAATATAGAGAACTAAAAACTCAAAGAGAAGAGAAATATGGGTGTTTTTTTTGGGTGAAAATGAGAAGCAATGAGGGTAGGTAAATCAAGGTCTCATGTGTTGCATGAAAAAGATATAGGAATGTGAGGTACATAAGGCACTCAATAGGGCAGCAAAAGGTCAAGTATGCAATAGGGGTTATTGGGCTCTGGTTGTTATAAAATGAAGGAAGGCATATGTGAGGTTGAGTGAAGGTTAGAAGGAGTATAAGTGAGGTTTAGTGTTTTGTTAGGAATACCTAAGATTCAATTTGGTTAACTAAACTAGGGAAATGAAATCTAGGTAGCAAGGGGAAAGGTTATGACAGAATAAATAAGTAAATAATCTAGGGTTTGATAAGGATTACAAAGTAAACACCTAAAAAGGAAGGTTAAACAAAGTTCATGTGTCACACTTCTTTAATAATTTTCATCCTTATAACTCAATAAAACTATAATACCTCACTTTATAGGGTCATAAGTGTGTATTAATCTATGTATTTCATTATGATGTAAGTCTTCTTGACCATGGTTTAGAGGTTGGTTTAAGGTTAGTATGGTTTTGGTAGAGATTTCTTTAGAATTTTGAAGATAAATGATTTTATCATAAATTTGATCGACATGTTTGGAGGTACTAATCCACATGTTTGTTCCTTAAATTTGAGTTTTTAAACCTGATGAACTACACAACTGGTTTGACTGACCTATTTGTTCTTCTAGATAGATTCTCACTATGAATCATTTTACAAAAAAAAAGTACCATTATGATTATGTTTTAAGTGATTTTTTTATGATTTTTGTGAACCACCAAATTTTAGGTGGGTTACCTGAAACATTTCCATTTTTATCATCTGAGCTCATATAGAAAATTTCAAGCTTTGAACCACCAAATTTTACATTAGGAACCATAGATTCAAACTAGGGTATTGGGGCCTTAGTTTATACACTTCTTACCATTTTTTTCTACCAAGAAACCTCAATGTTTTCAAGCCAAAACCTTCATTTTTCTGTCTTCATGCATAAACTCTAAACTGCTTAATATTTTTCATACTCGCTTTGCCCACATTTTCTTTCTGTTGCCTACATTTCCAATCTTCCTTTTATCTTCTAATCTTTCCTCTAACTCCTTATTATTATGATCTTAAGGAAGATAGTGATAGATTTGAGAAAAGAGTAAGGGGTTAGCTTGTATCTTCTTCTTTCTCTATTTTCTTTTTGAGGAGGTGTTTGAGTGTCTAAAATGATTAGTTTTCACGTTGAATAGATATTTTTCTCTTTGGTGGCTTTGATAAGTTCTTTTAAGGTAAATCATTATCTTCCCTCCTTTTGTGGAATATGGTGTGGGTAAGTAAAATATATAATCTGTATCTATATCAACACATGAGTATTAGAGACAGAAATGTTAAATAATTATAAGATTAGTAGAAAAGAACCTCACTTTAGATTTGTGTGCATAAGCCTCATGGGTATGAAATTGAGTTCCATTATTCTTAGTATTTCAATGACATTATCATGTTCATATGATGCATGGACTGATTTACATGATATCCTAGCATGAAGAATATGATATATGATTTTCATGCCTTTTATTAATTTCATAAGACGTTATCATAATGTGTATATGCCATTAAGACTCTCAACATGATTTAGTATTCCACATTTAAATCCATGAATACTACTTGTTAAAGAATTTGTATGAGTTGTGATTAATGTTATGATTGATTGAGTAAATACTATGGAATTTAATTGTGTGCAAGTGTGTTTTATAGAGGAGTTCTCTTCCTTGACTGATCGACTTGTCTCCATCACCAGTCGACTTATGTGGTAGACCCACCAACTAGTTAGCTTGTAACTTTAGTGGTCTTAGTGTAACACCGTCAATTTTTAGGACTTGAAAATTTTATTTAGAAAGTTAATTATAGAAACTAAAATATTAAAAATGAAAGGTGTTATCGCCACACTTGGTTTAGGTTTAGTTTTCTCTACCATTCTCATACCAAGTACTAAGGTTATAATCATTACTCCACTTAAATTGATAACATGATTACATAATGGAGAGGTCAAGTAGATTAATCATTATCATGAATGAAAAGGGGCATTAGTGGGTACAAAAATTCAAGAGAGATAGTATAAGAGGACATAAGGGACCAAATACAACCAAAACTAAAATAACAAAAGGAAGCAGGATATTCCTATGCTTTCAAACTGAACTACTACGTTTTGGATATCTCGTAAGCTAGCCTACAAAAATCATTATTCATTGAATATGTAGGAGCCCACAAAAAAAAACCCTGTAAAACAATTTTACAAAGTAACCCATTACACTAAACCAATATGAGAAACAACCATGGAACACATATAAGGTACACAATAATGCATGGTATAAAACACTAAAGTATACATACATTAATTGGAAAAAATATTCATTCATATAACCAACTACTACCAAAAACTTATATTGTTCAAACTCATAAATCTATAAACAACTAAAACTTACCAATTGAAAATCCAACCGATGCTCTTTGAAGTATAATTAGAAACAACATCAACCCAAAACCACAAAAAGAACAACATATCATATATTTCATTATCAACACTAATAGAAACACATAACGCAAGTAGTCACATAGGCATAAGACCTATAAAATCCATAAAATTATTCATAACCGCAAGTAAAACCAACAAGTGATCACAATCATTCCAATTATTTATACATATTGAGTTTGTAGACTCCCCCCTCCCCATTCTCAACTAGCGGAACGATTTATCAATATACAAACCTAAGTCAAAATGCTTCTAACGACTATTCTCTACCGATTGAATGGTTCATCAATATACAACCCGAGAAAAAATGCTTTCGGCCGCTATTCTCTATCTGTAGACCAATTCACCAATATATAACCCCAAGGGAAAATGATCTTGGCCATTACTTTCTATAGGTAGAATGGTTCATCAATACAAAACCCTTGGAAAAATACTTCTAACCACTATTTTCTACTGGTGGAATGGTTCATTAATATACAAACATAAGGTAAAACACTCCAAACCACTATTCTTATCTAGTAGAATGGATAGGTACAACTAGTCCTAACTTACATGATCTTTTACTTTAAATGATTAATTTGTTATCAGCCATCATAGCAATATAACCCATAGTAATAAGACTAACAATAATTATTTACATTTTTATTTATTAATTTGTTATGAAAAGGCCATGACACAATAATTAAATTGATTATCATAAGAATAAATTATTAGATATAACAATTGATCATTTTTCCCTCATTCATGATTCACCACATAAAACCCTAGCATGCATATCTAATACATCTAGAATCATATTATCTCATGCTCGACGACATATATTACACATTCAATATATTTTTTAGGATAAATCTCATAACACACTCAAAATGGCCAAATTAACCCTAGTGCACACATCAATAATAATGCCACGAGTCTTATTATGGAATTGAAGATCTAAATGAATGAATATGTTGTAAGGATTGGTAGATGAAAATGGAAGAAGTAGGAAGACAATATATGAGAAAGAATTGAACAAGAAATTCAAACTTTCAAAGTTACCCTATATAAAATTACTCCAAGTATTCTTAGCTAGGATTATTCAATCACAAAAGAGAGGAATAGACAATTTAATTCATATATCATATTCAAATGCTTCAGTGATATGTTACAAGTGTCAACACTCATGCTCATATAGGAAGCCTTACATTGCTAACTAGTACACTAATACAGCCAAATGATACACACAAGAATATCTAGCAACTAAATTAGTGTTATGAATGTAACCATACCCTATATAATACATGAATTGTAAAGACTATTAAAAACAAATCAAGCTAATTAGTACATGAAAACAACTAACATGAACCATAATCAAAACAATGATGTTGGCTAGAATGCTAACTAGGTCTCATATTTATGGACTTGACTCTCATGTATAATAACTCCCTTTGTAATAGATTGAAACACATGAAATCTTATGGATGTTGACATCTTAAGTGGCTCAATCTTCTTCTTACAAAGATGTTATATACCTAAAATAATGAATTAAAGTACACACATTAGGGTTAATCACATTATTAATATCATTATAAAAGACATATATTGTGATTGGTTCCATAATCAAGTATACCAAATCTATTTCATCTTAAGGATCTATCGATGCACTTGCATCTTTCTCCCTAAATTAAGAAATAATTATCCTTAAATTAACATCACTAAAGTAAGGAGAAAAATCACCATCATTAAAGGTCCTTGAAACAATACCATATGATTCTAGAAGTTCAAGTTCATAAGCACATTCTCCAAATTTTTTGATGATTTTAAATGGCCCATCAGCTCTTGAACTTATTTATGCTTTTTGAGATTAGAAAATCTTTCTTTTCACAAATGTGAATTAACTAAATCATTAGAAGAAAACACCTATTGAGTGTGATGTTTGTTAACTTTTTTTGGTACCTTTCATTGTCTCATTCTATGTTCTCCTTAATTTATTGATGAAGCTTTCAAAACAAGTCCACTAATCCCTTAGCCTCATAGCTTTTAAGTTCACCTTTCTTTAAGGGTTTCATATCAACTGGTATATATAGATTCACCCCCACATATTCTCGATTGGACTTGAATGAGTAGTACTTGAAGGACTTCGATTATAAGCAAATTCTGTATGAGATAACTTAATATCCCAATCTTTAGTACATTTACTTACAAATACTCTTAACAAAGTACTAGGTATATGGTTTGTAACTTCAGTTTTCCATCATTTTGTGGATCATGTGAAGTAATAAATAAGAACTTGTTGCCGAACGTATTCCATAATGCCTTTTAAAAGTACCTAAGAAACTTGATATCTCTATCCAAAACAATACTTTAAGGTATGTAATGTAGTTTCACAATTTCTTTGAAATATAAATCAGTGACATATGGTCTCACATACCATGAAAGCCTGTCCAAATAAGGAACATAAAGTTAAGACCACTGCCAATTATCAAGCAGACATAAGTCCAAGCTAAAGCCAATCAATACGATAAACATAAATCTAGGTCGAAGCCAACAACCTAGGTAACTATAGCCTTTAATATCGATACCACCTAGTAAATCATCAGTGTCTAGAGTATGTAAGGTATTGGGACCTATCAGGATCCCGCCTGAAGGAAGACTAAACTCCGATAGCTAATTGAGGATCGGGTAACATAACCCATACTCAACTCTACTATCTTTCACTTTATGTTATTAGTATATTATTCATAAGGATGGTGATCATATATGTCCCTTACAAAACATGCAAGGCAACTTTCCATGTTAATCCATACCAATCCTTTTTATTTCCATTTTTCCAACCATGTGGGTTTTCATTTGTTTTTGGCCAATAGTATACATATCCACCATATTATTTAATTCAGGACCATGCTGATTTTCATTATTCTTTTCTCAATATCATCACTTATCATAAGTAAATACTCATTTAGCCTTTTCTCAATTTTAATCCTTTCATTAGGCCAATAGTTCATGATACCCTCAAAGCAAAACCAAACCAAAAAGAATTAAATCATGAAAACCAGCTGAATCAATTGGTCAGCCTGGCCTAACCAGTCGATTGATTTAGGTTTACTAGTCGATCATTTTGACTCAACCAAACCATGTTTTCCGCAAACTAGTCAATTTATTTGGGTAAACTAGTTGATTATTCGTAGACCAACTAATCAGATTTGCCCAACTAGTTGATGAGTTTCATTTAGGAGTAAGCATAAGGTATTTGTAGGCTTACCGATCGATAGGTTGGGTTAACAAGTCGGTTCTTCTAAGAACCAATCAATCAGTTTAACCTAATAAGTCAATTGATTTGCCCTAACATAGTACTAAACCATTAATTGTCATGTATATTCTTACACATAAATCATCCTTGACCATATTAAAGCATGTATCAACATATTTGATCATATTTTTAACCAGACTAACATGTGTTTCACAACATAGATGCATCATAACCTATTTTTACAAATTTCATGCTTTTTACTCAACTCATGACATCTAATCATCCAAATCACTTGTAGAAACAATATTCATTCATGTCAACATACATAAATCAACTAAAGGTAACACCTACCACACAAGAATGTTTAATAAACAATTTAGCAGAAAGAATCACTTACTTCATGCAAAAAAAATATCCCACCTTAAAACTAGAAATTTCAACTATGGAAAATCTTAGCTTTGAAAACCTTTAAACTACAATCTCAAACTTAGAAATTACACCAAAACATTGTTAAAATTTCAAGCATAAAAATAAAAAGAAATGTGAACATACCACTAGAGACAAAAATAAAGACGAAGCTCAACTTAACCACTCTACCTTTTTTCTAGAATCTAACTCTTCCTTACTTAATAATTGAAATAAGAGAGAGCAAGATATAGGATCGAAAGAGTGTGAGAAGATTGATTGGGAAGACCCAAAGTGTGGAGAGAAATAAGGTGGATACAAGATCATAGAGAATTCAGTGGCTGAAAGAAAGGCGGAAAGAAGGGATGATTGGGGTTATGTATAGCCAACCAATCAAAAAGGAATAGTGAGGGTTCAAGAATCGACTCAAAACCCTACCATTGGCTATCTGAATTAGATAAGAACGAATGGATTTGTCTAGGATTTGCTGACCTATTCTCTAGAGATCAAATAGTGTCTCTATAGAATGTAAGTGAATTATACCTAAATGAGCATACATGAATGGATTAATGGAAGGCTAGAGTGGAAGGAATCTTCTAGCTACTTAGAGTTATGCCTGAGATTGAAGCATTTGATCTCAAAAATATTTGGAAGAGAGAGAAGGAAGAAGACAATGGTAAGATCATCTCTCTCCTTCAATTATCCAAATAACTTTCTAAATAATTTGAGGCAATATTTTGGTTTAAATGCACCATAAAAATGGTTAGGAATATCTTAGGGACAAAATGGCATGGATTGGTAAGGTTCTATTTTACTGTAAGGGGATTATTCAGAAAAATCAAGTTCAAAAAATATTACCACCTCAACAAATCAGTTAATGGATCTAGGTCTACCAGTCAGCTATTCTTCTACTAGTCAATCAGTTTTCCCTGACTAGTTGATTAGTTTACTCAAGAGAAACCAAATTTTGTTAAACAACAAACCAATCGATCAGTTCATGAAACCCATCGATTGTTTGCCTCCAAAACTCAAAAAACTTCATATTTCAACATTATTTCAAATCAAAGTTTATTCTAAATAAAATCATGGCATTAAATCAAAATCAAAGGCTAAAAATTTTGGTAAAAACTCTCATTCAATTATTTATAAAAATATATGGTATTACACCACTATCTCCTTAAAGAAGCTAGGTCCCTGAAGCCTATAACAATTAGATCACATTATTACACATAAGGTCAAACACGCATCATATTCACATTCAAGGGGAAGGGTGTTACCCCCATTAAAGGAAAAGATTTGCACTTAAGGTAACAACTACAAAAACAATTCTAGATACTTTGCTTGAATTTCCTCCTCGACCTCCCAAGTAGCCTCCTCTTTAACATGCCATGACCAAAGAACTTTCACCAAGGCAATGGTCTTCATATGCATCTCTCTCATTTGGTGTTGAGGATACTCACTAGTAGCTCCTCATAAGTCAAGGACTCATCGAGCTCTAGCAATTCCTGTCAAATAATATGTGAAGGATCTGCTACATACTTTCATAGCTATGATACATAAATGATGTTGTGTACACATAACAACTCCATTGATAGAGCTAAGCGATATGGGACATCATTGACATAGTCTAAAATCTCATATGGTCCGATGTACCTTGGATTGAGTTTATCCTTTCTACCAAACCTCATGACTCCTTTGGTGGGAGAGACCCTTAAAAGGACTATATCATTGACCTCATAACCATTACCCCGTCTCTTCAAATAGCTTTTTTATCTTCATTCAATCTATTTATGAGTTTCTACCTTGATTTTGATTTATGTGTGATGCATAAACAATATTTATCTACTTAATTTATTTGTGATTTGATTAGAAAAGAGTTCGTGTTACTCCATAATGCAATCATATCTACATAACCATCTACTCACACTCCACATTGAACCATACGACCACACATAACCATACACCTAAAAGAGCAATCTTCACCTTCAATTTCCAAACCATAACCTTAACCCTCAGTGCCATCAAGAATCATCACTATATTCATTAATTACATTTTCCACCATTAAATATAACCATAATCAAACAAATCATCATGAACTTAATTCCCTCACAAATTCCCATTAAAAACTTAATCCTAAACCCCAAAAAAAAGACCCACAAAGCCTCAACCCTTATCACCAAAATCTACACATGCTTCCTCCTATTTTGGTTCAACTTTCTTGTGTTTGATTGTTAATTAAACTATTTTGGTGTTATTTTTTTCTTCCAATATGCATAAATGTATATGTATATATCACCCACAGCGAATTATTCCAAATCGTTTGTTATAATGGATGTTGTACTGCCCCATTTTTTTAAAACCCTAATTTAATCAGGATTTGTATTACATAGAAATAAAATGATATTATTTTGAATAATTTATTACATTGTGTTAAAGTTAAAAAAAACCCAAGATATATATTTGAAATATTTTTTCCACACTTTCTTGCCATTTCTTATGATTTTATGTCTCATGAGATTTTTAAGCAACTTTTAACAATTAAACTTCCTTTGAATCATTATATAACACCCCCCCCCAATTTTATCACTAGAAAGTTTTTTTAAAAAGAATTGATTGTGAAAGCTAAACAATTATAAACATAGGGTGTTACCACCAAATTTATTATAAGTCAAGTTCCTTTACCTTTCTTACACTAAGTGTTAAGGCTAAAAAGTTTATCCACTTAAATTAAAAACAATAATTGACATGAAGCAGATAAAGATTTTAGTACAATATTAAATTGTTCCAATAACAAAAGATCAAAATAAAGAGTTACAATCGAAAGGAGGAAGAAATATAGAAGAGGATATAAGAGTCCAAGGGATATCAAAATTAAAAGGTGACAAAATGGACACCAAATATTCCTAACTCTCAACCTCTACTAAATTTTATCAAGTTGTACTCTCAAAGCACTCATACAAGGTAAAGACTTCCCATTATATAGTTAGGGGAATATAAAACCAAACCTATCAGTACAATGATACTAAGAAAACCCATACACAATACTAAGCATGTAAATATCACATGGAACAACATAAGGTAATACAAAGTATCATGGCATAATATGTTAAATAGTAGATAACATAACTAAGTGCCAAATCCAAGCATGACTCATATTATACCATGTCACATGCTTATCACATAAAACTTAACCTTATTAAGGCTATTTCATTAGTCCAATTATACCATGGGTGTCCCATGAATGGGAAAGCATCAAATCATGATTAAGGTCTTTCAAAGTAACCACCTTTATTGAACTTATAACATGATAAGGAAAGCACAGAGACAATTACCATCCAATATACCAAAAACACATAGTGCACGTATGCAACTACCAAACTAACATATCAAAACCAATTGATGTGCAGAGGTAAGTACCAAACTGATAAACCATAACAATACATTTAAATCCTTATACAAAAAGTATGATCATTTTTAATTTCTCTAGGGGATAAAATAATAAATTAGAGAAATATAAAGTATACCAATCATATCGGCACACCAAAGCAACGTAATGTCCTCCCAACTTATAACTTAGAGAAATATAAGTAATCTACTCATATTGGTGCAACATGGTAATATAATATCCTCCCGTTCTAGAACACCTAATCCTTAAGTATAAATACTCCATATAGGGTGCATAAGTCATCTTTAGAGTAAATTAGGGCCATAGCCAAAATGCCAAGGCATCCAATAAAACTACCAAACCAAATCTAGAGCTTATATCTTATCTCTACTATAGCTAACCCTAAAGAGCAACCATTTCAATTTCTTGAGGTCTTCCACTTTAAATATTAATGTCTTAATAAGCTAGTTATAAAATATCACATAATGCATAATAATTCTAGTTCTATACTTAACCATTTCCCCCTTATTTCTAATAATGTATGTTGACCATAAGGCCAACAATCTAAACCAAAATCCAAGTTAAGAATAAGGTCAACCTAGGAATACATTAAGGACATATTTGTCCTATTATTCACACTTTTAGGCATAATAAGTCATAAATGCCCAAAATACCTTTATATGTTATTTACTCAATAATTTCTCATTTTAATACCAATTATTATTAGAATTAATCAAAATTCATAATACGACTAAATAAAATTTAAATACGAAAATTAATATAAAATGTTAATCGCGCATAATTATTTTACCACAACAACCTAATTCTAGCATGCTATCATACATATATTAAAATACATAAACTTGGTATGCCCTTTCAAAAAAATACATGGTCACATGCTTAGAGAAATTAATAACAATACATGGTACATGCATATTTTTTTGTGAAATCGTAAGGAATCACAAAGTACACTTAAACATCACATAACCACAACAACCCAATTCTATGTTAATATACATAAATTTAACTTGGCCTTTCATAAAAATACATAGTCACATACTTAGAGAAATTACTAACAATATATGATGCATTCATATTTTTCATGAGATTATAAGGAAGCATAAACTACACTTAAACATCACATAAAAAACCAAAAACATTTTATCACATGATATTTTTATATTTAATAAGATCATATGAGCTACCTCTTTCCAAAAACAAATAAGAAAATAAAAATAAAGAACCACCAAAAGAAGTTTAATGTCTTTAAAAAATGGAGGGACAAGAGGATGAGATAAAAGATATGATTAATTAATGATTTAACTAAAAATCTAACATTATTTAATTATTTAAAATAAATAAAGGCTAGATTCAAGAAACACATAGAAGTGAAAACAATATAATAAGGATAAAGAGAGGAGGATGGGTCTTGGTTATGGGATCAATAGAGCATAAGAACACTTAGAAAAAGTAACAAAAATGAAGAGAGATGTAGGAGCAACCAAGAGAAGAAAATGAGAGAAAGACTAAATAAAAATAAATCAAGGTAATAGGGTATAGATATGGCATAGAGGAACAAAAAAATATGCATCCAAAAGAGGGGGAGCAGTTTCTTGTTAAACACTTGAATGATAAAGTATAATGTGGTTAAGTGTGTAAAGTTGTAGAGTGTATTTAGGTTAAATGAAGTTATGAAAGCTAAGAAATCAACCAAGGGATAGGGGAGGTGATGGTGTGAAGGTCCAATGCTAAATTTAATCATGGGGAATTAAAATGAATAAGTTTGGGTACAAGAAAAGCCAAAATGATACAATTAGTATAGGTAAAAAGTATAAGAAAGTGACTTTGGCTCAAACTTTGATTGAATAAATAAGAAAATGATCAACTTGATATAAAATATGATCATGAAAGTGTAGGAAAGGAATTTCATAAGTGAACAATAATTCTAGGATGTATAGATTATTTTTAGTGGTGGAAAGATCAATAAATAGGATAAATTTAAGCAGAATAGCAAACAAGCTAAAAAAAGTACACAAATTAATGAAAAGCCTTAAAATAATATACTAAACTCACATGTAAAATTTTACAAATTTCAATAAAATTTGACATATAAAATTAAACCAAAATTTATAGATTTAAATTTTAACCCTTTTAGGACCTAAATAAAGTTTTATAAAAATAATTTTAATTTGTGACTTAAATGTTCACATATATGAATAGTATTTTATACGCAAATTGTATCTAACCAAAAAATTAAAATTACTGCATAACCACCCTAAATAATCATGAAGCCATGAACTATCCTACTTTCATTTATGTATTAATTACACATAAATAAATACTTACATATTATCATACATAATTGTGGGTTTCTAGGAATAGGGTATTACACATTATAAGTTGATAATATTTGAATTCCTTGTCTTTTCCTATGCTACACAAGTCTTTTTATAATTTTAAATGAGGCTTTAAGGAAAGTATTATTCATCATTATTTTTGTCCTTAATCACTTGTAAGCCCTAAAACTAGGAATGTTTATGATCAGATTTTCATATCCACCTGATTAGATATCCACTAGACATTTAATGGTATAAATTTGCAAATACACATACCCGTTATAACATATCAAGGATGTATCCCATAAGGACTTCATTTTTGAGTACCAAATATTTGCTATATTAGCTATCTAGATAAATAAAATTCAGTGAGTTGAAAATGAGTAACATAATAAAATTCAATAGTAATGTTGACATTAGTAAAATTCTAATTAAAAGCTTAGGATTCCATTATCTTCATGAATTGGTAATCAATGAATAATAAATTTACTCAAATCCAAGAGGGATAAATAATCTAAATTAACTAATAGCCTATTTTAAGGTCTAATAGGCATACCCAATCTAATTTAATAACCTATTTTATGGTATTAAATCAAATGAATCTATTCCTTTTTATGCTAAATGAACCTAATCCCAAAAGACTCTAGTCTACTTTCGTAGTTTGAATTTCCTATTTAATTGTTAGATTTTTAATTACCAATATTCACGTTCAAGTCTTTAATTAAATACTTATATCTAGTTAAATAAATGATCACTAAACTCAACCATAAATGAAAAACTAACAATTAAATACATGAATTCAAGCAATTAGAATGGAAATTAATATAATATATTATTAATTAATAATTTAGACATGATCCAATCATATGAAAGATTTCTACTCATTCATAATTGTAGTAAAATGCAAGAAGTAAAATGAAGGAATATGAATAAAATTAAACATAATAAATAACAAAATAAAGATAAAAATATAGAACCTATAGATAAATGCTAAAACCTGATGTCAAGAGTGTGTACAAGATCTAAAACTAGAACTAAATCTAAGAATTAATAAGGAAACTCTTAATTTAAACTAATGGAGTTATCCTCTATCAAAGAGAGAGAGAAAATAAAATCTAAAATATCCTCTTCCATATTCTTATCCCTTTTTCCTCCTTTTCATTTAAACATTGTTGGCTTAATTTCAAAATGCAACATGGAATCATGATGTAACCGGCGCACAACTATGCATGTCTTGCATGTGTAGGCCATATGATGCTCTTACTCTCACGTCCCTAAATGCATGGATGTCCTAACCTCATGGCTAGACTATACATCTTTTTTTTCTCTCGGTATTATTCCACATGGATGTGCCATTCTCATGCAGCTAGATCATACGATGTTTTTTCACTCTTTGAAAATTATTTATGGTTATACACTAATCCACATGCTATGTTGTGCTGATGCACACAACTATGCCTTAGCTAAATATATGGTTATTTTCATCCTTTTTTGACTCCTTAGCTTTTCTCCTATTCTTGTTTGTATATGAGATTAGTTTCTCTTCCTTCAATTCCTTCCATATATAATCCTTACTCCAAATCTGTTATCCTCTTTCTTTATTTTGTACACTTTTGTGCAAATCTCTGCAAAATAAATACCAAAAAAGAAGTAGCAAGAGTAAGAGACACACTACTAAAAAATTCATGAATTATATGAAATAAGGTTATAAACTAGATGCAAAGTAATATGGAAAAGTAGAAAATAATGAGTTTATCAACTCTCCCGTGCTTGAACAATTGATTATCCTCAAGTAGCTCAAGGAAAAAAAGAGAATAATGGTGAAAAAAGAAAAACAAATAAAAAGGGATGAAGAGCAATTTTTCTAGAGATAGAAACAAACCACAGAAACAAGGTATACAATTACAAGACATACTTAGATTTTAAGCATTAATAATAGGAAAATGGAAATAAATTTGTGAACAACCCTTAGTCTTGAATTTCAAATCAATATTATTATGGGAGTTTAAAATGGTTTAAAATTGTATGGATAAAGGTTAAATAAAAAAAGGTAGACTTGTTCACTATAGATAAATGTAGACATGTAACACTTGCGTGTTTTAAAGATGTTATCAATTCCCTTAAAATTCTCCATGCCAAAAGTGATCCACCATATACTTGCATGTATCTTCATTATCCACCACTTAAAAGACATTATGTAATGGATAAAATCAAGAGGTCCTATTAAGGTTGTAATAAGGCTAGGTTAAAGGGTATGGTAAGTTTAGGATTATAGCTAATGACCCAAAACCAAATAGAGTGACAATTGCAATAACTTATCACAAAGTTTGAGATCAATAATGCACTAATACAATCCAAAAACAATAACTAAGGCTTTTTGCCAAAACCCCTTTTTACCAATCAAAACTCATATGCTCAATCACCCACATCATAATTTATAATAATTTAATGCATTTTTTTCAAAATAAAGTTATAATTAGATTATTTTCATAATACAAGCTCTTGCAAGCACTTCCTCATTATACACCTATACTTATTCCTTGTATACCTACATTAAATAAATTCAAAAGTTATCACTCCCTACTTTTAGGAAAGAGTAAGAAAATAACTTAAGATTAATGGTTACCAATGTAGGCTTTCAATCAAAGGAGAAACTCTTAATCTCAAAGGGGTTTAAGTAAAGGGAAACAAATATCATTTGGTAGTCATTTTGGCTCATGTATCTATTAATAGAAGATATGTGCCTTAATCATGTTAATGCCTGCATAAGTCATATATGGCCTTGAAGATAAATAATATAAGTTCTAGTTTCATACATTGAAGGTGAATACACATAATTAGAAATTTGTGAGACTGTATAAAAGGTGAACAATCTATCAGGCTCAAGATCTCACTAGTTCCAATGGTATCAACTCTATTTTCTATGTCTAGGTTTACATGAGCAAATCAACAAAGATAGGCCACTATATTGATAAAATAATAAATGGTTTAAGAGTCAATTGATTGGAAAGGTCTTTAGAATATAATGGAAATTTGAGCATCTTGCTCTATCTAAATAATAACAAAATCAACCAAAATATAAAACTTACTGACCTAAGTAGACATATCTGTCAATATACCTTTCAGATGTTTTATTGATCAATCTACTAGTTAGAGGGAAATGGTGGTTAGCTTCATATCTCCCACCTATAATTTCTTACAAATAGATAGAAGCATTAAACTTACACTAGCATTGAGATCACATATATTATGATTAATGTATATATCACCAATAGCACAAGGAATAGAGAAAGAGCACGGGTCCTTAATCTTGGATGGTAGCTTATTTTAGATGATATCACTACACTCTTGGGGTCAAGGATATGGTCTTATAATCCTCTAACTACATCTTTTTGAAGAGAATTTTCTTCAAAATTTTAGCATATGAGGTCATTTGAGAAATGGCTTTAAAAATTAGGATATTAATATATAAGTATTTTAGAATTTCTACCAATTTTCAAATTTGTTTCTTTAATTTTGCCTTAGCTTACCTTTGAGGAAAGGATAGTGGAGGCCGGTATGGTGGTGGAGGTACATATCTCGCACCCTTATGTAATTTTTTTAAAGTGGTCTCTTTCTCAATGTTCACTTATTCATCATTCTCTTTTGACATATCTTCAACTTTTTTACACACATCCTCAACTTCCTTCCTTAAAGTAGTACATGTAGCTTTTTTCCACCCCTTAGTGCTATGGCATTGATGGAGCCTTTAGGATTAGTTTACTATTGACCTAAAAGTATTTCGGAAGGCCTAGAAGATGAACCAAATTGTTAGGCCACCTAAATGAGTTGGTTTTCTAGCATCTTGTTGTGGATGGATAAAGAATCAAATTTTGAGCTTAAGTTCTTGAATGCATTCCCCAAATCCTTAGTATTTTTACTCTAAGAGGCTATACATTTCTCTGACAATAACTCTAGATTAGATTTTGGAGGGTTAGAAAAAGGTGATATAGGGTTTTAAAAACTTAAGGGGATGAAATTTGATTAAGGAATGGGATTAGGTGGCAGGTTTTTGTAAAAAAAATTAGATAATTTCTCCACCTTTGGTTATAGGTAGGAGGAAATGGGTCTCCTTTTTTATTGAAATTTTTCACATATATCATGTGATCTACAAGAGTTGCATCATTGGGTGGGGGTAAAATAGATTGACATTCAAATGAGCGGTGCCTTATAACACAAAAATCCTCACAAGAAGTATAAGTAGAATTTAATGCATTCACATTTATCAAACCTCTAAAATATTGCATCAAATTTAGAACAAAGATGATCAAGGGCATCAACATCATACCTACCACTATTATTGGTCTACAAGTGCTCACTTAACCACGGGTAGTGATTTTGAGCCATGCCCTTAATTAATTATTTTGCTTCTAGTATGCTTTTATTCATGATAATACCTCCTACTATTTAATCCATAGTTATCTTTGTTTTCTAAAGGAAACCATTATAGAAAGTATGAACCAAGGACTATTCTTCTAACCATGGTGTGGAAACATTCTCATCATATCCTTGTAATGTTCCCATACATCGTACAAGGAATCACCATATTTCTAACTAAAAATGGTAATGAGATTCCTTAGTTGAACCGTATTTGATGGCAAAAAAATATTTTTTTCAAAAAAGAAAGTAAAAAAATGATCCCAAATGGTGATGGACCCGAGAAGAAGTGAATACAACCAAGTTCTACCTTATTCCCAGTGAGAATGGGAATAATTGTAGCCTCATTGTGTTATATAATACCTGATTCATCTTTAAGGTGTCACAATAATCAAGATATATAAAGATGTGTAAATTTGGGTCCTCTATTGGGCTGCTACCAAACTAATTTTGATGTACCATATTAAGAAGTGTAGGCTTCAATTAAAAATTATTAGCAGCTACATTAGGCTTCCATAAGCTTGATTATGTCCCATATATATTTAGAGATACAAACTCCTTAAAAGAGAATTTTTTTTCTTCCATTTCTTTTTTATTAGCCATGATTTATGAACTAATTCTTACTTGGCTTTTACGTACCCACTTCCTTATATCATGTAATTACTCTTGATTTTGGGATCTAGCTCAAATAGAGGTCTAAGTCAAAAAGATTATTGCATAAAAAGTACCTTAAAAATGCAAATGACAATCTTTCAAATATCAAAAGAAAATATAAAAATGAAATAAAAATAAAAATCTAGTTTAGTTAGGTAAAAAAATGATTCAATATCAAGTGCTGAAGTCCTTGACAATGGTATAAAAAACTTGATGCGCTCAATCCATAAACGCACTTATTATAGCATGCCAATGTCGTGTCCTACATGGACTTTAATGTTGAGTACTGAATCTTTACTATTTTAGCTAACTCGATAAATCAAAGTTATAATATAGAAAATAACAAACAAAATAAAATTTGATGGTAATTTTAACATTATTAAAATTATACTTAAAAAATAGGATTAGATTGACATCATAAATTAGTAATTAAGGAATAATTAATTTAATTTTCAAATAATTACTTAAATATGAGAGGGTAAAATAACATAAATTAAATAATATCCTCTTTAAAGGTCTAATAGTCATACCTTATCCAATTTAATAACATATTTTCATGGTATTTAAAAAAATTAAATCCATTACATTTTATGCTAAATCAATAGAATCCCCATAAGACTCTAGCATATTTTTGTGATTTGATTTTCCTATATAAGTGTTAGATTTCTGGTTATATATATTCACCTTTCAGTTCATAAATTAAATTATACCTATACCTAATGAAATCGGTGATCAAGAAACTCAACCATATACGAAGAACTAATAATTGAATACACAAACTCAAGTGGTGGAGAGGTTAGTAATTTAGGGGAGCCACTATGAATCAATGGGAGACTTTTAGGGTGATCATTACGGAGGTTTTCTACCCTACTCTCTTGAGGATGGCAAAGTATGATGAAACCATGGCCTTACACCAGGGTATGTCTACCATGTAGGAGTACTACAATTGCTACTTAGACCTAGTCCATTTTGCTCCAAAGGTCAATGGTGAGGAGACGATAAAGGTTCACTTATTTTAGTTAGGACTGATCCTTAGACATCAAGAGATTATAATGGAGACTCATGCATAGGACTTACGGGCCTTTTATGACTATGCCCTAGAGGCATCATTGATTATGTAGGTATGAAGTGCCTAGTTAGAGGACAAGTAAAGGTTTAAGAGCAGTCAAAACCAAGGAGGAGAGAAGTAGTTTCAAGATATACATAGTCACTTATCGAGGTCTATTCCTTGTTGTGAAGAACCTTAATGAGTCCAAAAGGAATTACTATGGACTCATAATGGCTATACCTTGTCCAACAAGCAATTTTAATAATGTCTTACTCTACTATCCTCAATTGATAGTAGCCTGATTGTAGATCAATATTAGAGAACACCTTAGCTTCCTTGAGTTGATTGAACTGGTCATCAATCCCTGGTAATAGATAAAGTTTCTTCATCATCACCTAGTTCAAACATCGGTAATCGATGCACAACCTCAATATTCCATCATTCTTCCTTACGAACAACATTTGTGCTCCCCAGGGTGATATGTTTGGTAGTTAGATGTAACCCTTCTCCAAAAGCTCTTATAACTAAGCCTTAAATTCTTTCATCTCTATAGGTTCCATACGATACATAGCCTTAGACACATGCTCTATTCCTAGTAATACATCCATAATTAACTTATTTTCTCAATCTAGCAACATTCCCAAGATCTCCTCAAAGAATACATCAGGAAATACACGAACCACCGCCATCTGTTCCAATGGTGTCTCAGCTACTTCAGTTTCTATGGCACTACACGGGTAGAGCTATTAACCCTTGTGTACGAGATAACTCAATGTGATCACTGACATGATCTTTAAAGGAGGATTTGGTTGGTATAAAACCCTAACAACCTTTTGTCCTTGCAGAACCATGCGTTCTCGCACAAAGTCAATCAGACACTTGATAGCTTCTAAGCATATCAATCTCGATAATTATGTTAAAACCATGTAACTCCGGCTCTATGAGGTCTAATGGAAACTCTATTCCTCCTACTACTAATATAACTCCTTGATAGAACCTAGAGCATGCAATCTTATCTCTTAAAGGCAAAATGATAGAAGTAGAAATACTATTTACAAGAGATAAGAAAACCCTTGTTACAAAAGTGGATGCTATAAAAGAATATGAAGCACCAGAATCAAACAACATGCAAGTAGAATAAGTAGATACAGTAAGCATACTAGTCACCACACTGGCCTAAAGTTTTGTCATTGCCTAAATGATCACTTTTAGGCGTCTTACTAACAGGACTTCTGGGGCACTAGTTGATCCTTTCCCTTGCGAGAAAGGGTGATGCCTTAGACCTCTAGGTTGACTAGCTCAGCTAGAGTATTGGCTGGAAAGGGAGGAACACCTTGAATCTAAGGTTGTGGTTGCTGAATAGATCACATGCTCTGAGCTCTAGTCTGGTTCCTCTAAATGGTGCCATTACCAACTTGGCACTCGTATGCCTTATGTCCCACCATGCCACATGCATGGCATGTCACCCTATTGCCTTTGTAATCAACCCCTAGGTGATCTGACCCACATCTCTTGCAATGGTAGTGCCTTTCCTTAGCATAACCCCCAAACAACCCTTCAGATTGGTGCTAACCCCATGCTCCGGCCGAATCTAGGGGAAAATGTCATTTAGAGAAAGCCTTCTTCCTATCACTAAGATTCTAGAAACCCTCAAACTTCCTTCTGCTCCTTGATTGAGCATTTCAAGCTTAGATGACTTGAGATGCCTCTAAAGCTTGATCGTACATCCCTACCATGTCTGACGAAGTGACTCTCACCAACTACTCTTAGTATCAGATCCTCAGTCTAATCTTGAAGTGGTGAACTTGTATCACCTCATTGGTCTCTAATAAAGTGAAATAAGTCCATGAAGTGAGTGTAATGCTCTTTGATGGACATGCCCCCAATCGAAGCGCTATTAATTCATTATACTTCTTTATGCACAGATGAATAAGGTAGAATCAAGCTCGCAACACCTCCAGGAATGGCCGCTATCCCATAGGTTCTCTAACCCTACATTGAATGCTCCTCCAACATGCGTCTGCCCTTCTTCATAGATAGTAGCCGGCCATGTCTACCCTCTTATCTCTAAGGTAACCACAGGCAGTGAAAGTCTTCTCCATATCTTGGACTCATCATTATATGATGTTGGGGTCCTTCTAGCCTTTAAAGATTGGTAGCTGATGATGCTCTGCCCTCCAGAGCCAATCCTCTGGAGTTAGTGCAACTACTGGCACTAGTAGAGGCTAAGGTGCTCGAATCTAGCCCTCCATATACACTCCGATAGTCACCATGAAAGCTTCTATGCCTCATAGCAGCAATTAGTGGCCATCATACCCTAAAGATTAGAAGAAATTAAGGCTATGGCACATTCCAAGTCGTTGGAAAGACTTGCACAACAATAAGCACAAGTTGTCTATGGCACATTCCCAACCCCACTCTCATTGACAGACATCCGGGTTTGAAATAATTAAACTTGTTGGAAAATCAAAGAAAAATATTTTCAAATCAAGACCAATACCATCATGTAGTAGCAGCTTAAAATTATTTACAAGAGTAATCACTTTTAGTAAAAACTCTCTAATTAACCATATGGTATCAATTTAACAATTTTTAAAATGTAAATTTTTTTTGAAAAAAGCTCTGATACCAACTTGTGGTATTAGCTCATCAACTATTAAAGATGGAAAATCTTTAGGAAAACACTATACTACCAACTAGTAACACCTCCATTTTTTCCTACACCAAGTTCTTTGAATTTTTCCCTACTCTCTCTCACTCCATTTGCTTGTCTTACACACACACACACACACATGTATGTATGTATATATGTATATATACATACCAAACACATTAAATGCACTGACGTTACCACCTCTTCCTCCCTTCATTTTTCTATCAAAACCAACCACCACTAAACACAACCTTTCTTCCTTCATTTCCCCTCCTCACCATCATGAATACAACCCCCAAAACCACCTATAATAACCTTCACTGAAGCACCGCTCCCACCACTGGTGAGCTTCATGAAACCTCCCCCACAACCATTAGCCAAACCAATCGAAATTCTGCCCCTTTATTTAGCACAAACCACTATAGCTCTACCATTTTCTTCCCACCCTTGGCTGAAGCAAAATCAACTGCAGCCCACACCAACTATTTTGTCAAAAGCACCGTACTACACCCACCACCTTTGGCCAAAAGCACAATAGCCCACCACCTTTATTCAACACTAACCACTAAACACCCCATCTATTTTTGACCATTTCTACCACAACAACCACCCATCCTTCGACCCCTTTATCTATTCCTCAATCCTAGCAATGAAAAATTATGTCTTTTCTACCCTTTTTGCTTTGGCACTTGTTGTGGTTCATCCCCACTTTGTTGCGTAAGGAATTCATGAAGCACTCATTTGGTTGTTTAAGTTTTCCTCCATTATTTTACCCCACATTCCGTTATTTTTTCCATAATAATGTTATTAAATCCTAATGGTGGTTTATTATATTTTCATAGGTGATTTTTGGATGTTCCAAAGGAGGAGGTATGATTTATGTGCATAAAGATCATCACCTTATTCTATATGGATACTCATCGTAGTCTAGGCCTTTTTGCTAAATGTTATGTATGATTATGTGTGATACTATGATATTTTTATTATGTAGTTAAATGTATGATTACTAATATTATGATATGAGATTGTGATATTATGTGATGGGAAAATAAGTAAGTGGACATTATATGATATCATTATTCTATGTGGAAAATCCTCTCTATGATATATAATTGTAATATAAGTCTAATAAGGAATGATAGGTGGGAAATGAGTATAGTAAGGTATATGGCGATAAATGGATGATTTGAAAATAATGTCATCAAAATATTCAATATTTGCATGAAATAAGGGCTTTAGTTACAGGTAAGAGCATTTTGGTCCATATGGGTTCAATATGGTGATCATGATATTTTAATGTGTTATATTATATAAAATATGCCAATGGAATTATATGAAGTGTTCGTGAATGAACTAAGCTTAATAAATTGAGGAAATAGCTTAATTTTGGAATAGTAATCCTAAAATGGGAAGACTATTATCACATGTATAAAATAGTAGAGTTAGATCACAAAATTTGGATATGTTGTTAACATTTGGGAATTTATATTGAATATGGTTATTTTATGATCTCTACAGGAAAAGTTATGGCGTACTTGTGAAATTAGGATTTTATGAGCTTCAAGAATAATAACTCTTAAGATACGGTTTTTATCTCATGTGTAAGACCTTAGAAATAGGCCTTAAATTTTGGGTATATTACTATTATTAATAATATTAGTTGAGGAAGAGGTACTAAGTTTAGTGGATATAAGAGTAATAAAAAAGGAGTTATGTATGAAATGTGAAATTAGGGTTTTTAGGGAATATAAGGGTCTTAATCCTAAAGAATGACCATATGGTGTTTGTGATGTTTTTTAATTACGTTAAAAGTGTTTTATATTTATCAAATCAATCATGAATAAGACATTAATAATTTAAAGTGAAAGATCATGTAAGTCAGGCTGAGATGATTTATGGGTTTGTTCTATCGGATGGTGATAGTGGATCAGGTGTGTTGTCCTTCAGAAGTGTTCCAGACCATTTTACCAATTTAAGAATAGTCTCTCAAGAAATTTTTTTCCTAATAGGTGATAGGTTTGTTCTGCTAAAAGATAATAATAATGGGGCTTTAAGAGGTGCATCCGTCTATTCTACTAGATTAAAAATAGCGGGGGCTCTAAACTTAACCTCAATGATAATATGATTTGAGATAAGTAATCTAATGGATAATATATTAATAATTAAAAGTGGAAGAGTACGTGAGTCAAGACCAAGGTGATGGACCCATTCCACTGGATAACAATAGTGACTCAAATTTGTTTTTTCTGAGAGGTGCTTCAAACCATTCCACCAGTTTGAGAATAGCAAAGTCCCTAAACTCAATGTAAAAAAAAGAATAAAAATTGTTATATCTAATAAAGAAGTCTAGATTAGTAACTACCTTTGTGGTATTTCATGTTTTTACATGGGTATTTATTCTCTTCTAAGAATTTATGTATTTTTTTGTATCCTTGACTTGATAATATTGTCACCTAACTCAATACATAGCGTACTCATCATCATTTTCATGGATGTTGTTCATTCCCACAAGTAGATGCCCTTAATGACTGTGTGTAGGTTAATGAGGACCCATAGGATGATGTTGCAACTTACGATACTCTATATAGGGCGGAGTGATGTTATGTATCAAAGCTATAGGCATAGAATCATGTTATTTAGATAGTTTTTACTCAGATACCTTTTTAGACTCTTAGCTCTACAATATCTTTTTTGTCTGTATTTTGATATCATACTCAAAGTTAATCTCCAAACTCTTATTTATATTTATAAAGTTGCACTCGTTTCTAATTACTCCATTTTACTTTTAATGGTTTTTTCCTTGTAATTAATGTAAAAATGATATGGTAAACTAGACTTATATCGATTATAATGGTAATACATGGTTTTTTTGGCTTTAAGCTTTCGATATAAGATAAAAGTTTTTAGTAGTCAACTTTAAGGTGCTACATAACGATACATGGCAATCAATACACCTAAAATCCATATTTTTACCCAAATTTCAAGCCTTTTTTTATAACCAAAACCATTTTATTTTATATCACCATAGTTATAACTATATTTTGAAGGATTTTAGGAAAGTATATTGCATAAATGATCACACAACCATTAAAACACTAATTGACACGACATTATCCATTTAAATGTCAAATTTTTTATTAAAAATTTCCCATGAAAATGGTAAAATGTGACATTTTGAAACACTTTAGTATGTACGTAACTTCTATGACATAATAGATAACTATTTTACCCTTAGACATGAATAAGCATATAAAACCCTAAAATGCACTCTAAAATATCATAACCCATATGTTTTCATACTTAACATCATATAATACATGTTATACATATATATATTAGAAAATAAAAACATGATAAACTTAAAAGATAAGCCTATAAATATACACATGTTCAACCTATCATGTTATACATTGATAGTTTGACACCCTAATAGTGCTTGCATAATTAATTTACAACATTGAACTTATTATAGCACAATTTTGTACACTCAATATTATAAATACTTTACATGATCAAGACACATAATTTCTTGCTATCATACTTAGAAAAATAAATACAACATAACATGACATGCTTAGGAATATAAATACAATATAGAAAAATGAACCCTAATATGTCATTATGCAATTTTTACATTTTAGTAGAGCATATGGTTACTTATTAATTGTAAAATAGCAAAAATACAAGCAAAATAACACCAACTCTAACCTCCAAATAATCCTCTTTCTTTACCTTAAACAAAGCCAAACAAAACATATTATAATCCCGCTTAACTAATAACATAATAACATCAAAATAAAACTAATAAAACCAACAACATTACTTGACCCAATGTTGTGTCTACTAGTTGAAATGTGTGCTAAACTTATATAGCGAAGGAGGACACAACATGATCCATTAATGCAACAAAAGAGGGTTGCATATAGCTTTTGTGCAACACAAAGTGCCCCGCGTGAAAGACTCACACTGAAAGAATGAAGGTCAGGCATAAAGCTCACACATATGGTTCTTGGTGGTGTATAGGTGGGATGTTGAATTAGCTTTGTTGCATGATGGTTAGGGGTGGTAACGTGAGCAAGTCATGCTAGGAAAGCTTGGTAGCATGATGTTCATTGTGGTTCACGATAAAAGAGGAGGGTGTTGGGTTGTATTTGGGTTCTTAGAAAGGCTGGTGTAAGTTAGAAAAGGTTGGGAAGGAGATTATGATTGTGTTATATGAAGATGTTGGAAGCTAAGGGAGTTGCATGTAGGTTGTGTGCAGGTTGAAGGTGACATTTGGCTATGAATCAGGTGATAGAGTAAGGTTGTGGGGGGTGTGATGCGATGGAGGACATCATGGTCGTGTCAAGTTGTAAAAATGGTGGTGCACGAGCTTGAAAAGACGCATAATACAAAGGAGATAAAAGAAGGGAGATGGATCAGTTAAGGGTAGGGCTGTAAATGAGCTGAGCCAGTTCGATATTCGGCTCAGCTCGGCTCGTTAAAAGCTCGGTTCGACTCGTTCGTTTAATTAAACGAGCCTCAAAGTGAGGCTCGGGCTTGGCTTGTTTATTAAACGAGCCGAGCTCGAGCTTGAAAAAGCCCGGCTCGGTTCATTTTTTGGCTTTGGCTCGTGAGCTCGGCTCGGTTCGGCTCGTTTAGTTAAACGAGCCGAGCCCAAACAGCATTTTAGGCTCGTTTAGTTAAACGAGCCGAACCCAAGCCTAGGGGTATTCGGCTCGGCTCGGCTCGTTTATAGCCTTAGTTAAGGGAAAATGATTGAAATAATAAGAGAGTGGAAGAGAGAGTTATTGTGTGAAAAATAAATAAGCAAGGGATTGAGTGTGAATTTAGGGTTTAGTTTGGTTAGCAAAACCAAATGGAGAGGTGCCACCAGTTTTGGTGATGGGGGAAGAAAAAGGAAAAGGAAAATAGAAATTAAAAGGTTAAGAGTAAAATGTTTAATTAATGGATGGGGTTAGGAACAAGGCTTACAACTTAAGGACTAAAAGAGATAAATAAGATAAGGTTTAGGGTTAAATCTGGAATAAAAGGTTTAACATGAGAAAAAAAAAGGTTTACAAACATTCCTTATTAGGGCACCAACATTCTCTTCATTCGATGTATTAGCATCTTTGCATATTCCCTATTAAGGCAGCATTTCCTTATATGACATTTCTTGCGACAATCATGATAGAAAACACTCTTGAACTTATCTGTCTTTGATATAGACATTTTCTTGTCTCTAGAGCTTTGTACTATAGGACCTTCGTCATGTGTGCCAAATGATTTCCTACTAAAAAATTTATTTCTAATAAATTCTCATTATAGTAAGGCATTCTTAATATCCCTACAGAATGATTTCATCCTTACTATACAATATGGTTCTCGAAAAGTATTTATAATCAACAAGTAAAGAACACAACAAATTAATAACAAGATCCTTATCATCTAATTTGACATTGATATTCTATAAGTCTATAACAAAATATTCAAATTCATCAAGATGGAATTTTGAGGATTGCCCCCCACTTAATTTTAAATCATCTAATATATTCTTCAATCACATATGATTTGTTATTAATTTGGTTATGTACAAAAATTCCAATTTTAATCACAAGATAGATATAATTGTTTCTTTAAATTTATGTTAATTTCAAAATACCATAATATGGTTATGTTCACTCTCGATCACTTAAAACTTTTAAACTCTTTTTCGGATCCACACATAGCTATTCTATACTACATAATACCTTATACTTGCTCACAAATTAATTATAGTGGTAGAGACTCAACAAATTTTATACGTGCGAGTGGCAATGATCCGAGTAGTTCAATGTAAACAATTTATTTAAGATGCATATTGAAGTTCATCATATTCAAACTAACGAAGGGTGAAAGGTTGAAATAGTTCGGTAGACTGGCAACCGGCCAGACAGCGCCAAAGCGACGCCATGAGAAGCTGCGGTTCGCTTACTATCACCTTAGCTCTCGGCACATGCAATCCGCATTTGCACCCTTCGGTTCCCTTGCTGCTGGACTTCTGTCGCCGCCGTATATTTACCCCGAATTTCATAAGCTGGGTTTCTCCTTTGCTGTCAGGCAGGAGGCCTGCAATCAATGCGAGGAGTGGGGCACTCTGTCATGTCACTCGCTGTTCTCCCTCAATTCCATCGGTTCACAGTGGTGGCGCCGTTGTTGGAGAGGATGACTTCATAGTTGTCAATTTCTACTACTTCGTGTATATTGAGGACCCTAGAGGTGAAGTATCTAGGCATCATTCCTTCTTGCAGGTTCAGTTACCCCTCTCTCTCTCTCTCGGTTAATTGAGCGTTGTTCGGATTTGGACTTTGAATTGAGGGTATTCGTGACTTCTTAATTTGTAGAATCATAAATATCGGTTCCAGTCATGATTTCTCTTCTGTGTTTGTGTTTGGTTAAAAATGGGGAAAAATCTTGAGGTTATCATCAAATTTTACTTGCATTGAGAGATTAAGTGTTATAATGGAGATATTGTCAAGCTGAAATGATTGGTTTAAACAAGTTCTATTTAAATCTTACAGAGTCTCTTACGTGGTTTATAGCTTATATTAACTTACATTTCTTAGCACCCCTGGTTACTAGAGAAGAGGGTCTAGGATTTGGCAAAAAAATTAGTTCCAAGTAAGCAGTATTGGAATAGATGTGTAATTTTGGATATTTATTTTATCATAAGCTGCATGAGTGGTTCAATAGTGGGAGTAAGATGTCATGAATATGAATAAGTCTATCAGTTGGAAAGTGAGTAGTTTCTATGTTGTTGTGAAGAGGTTTTGGAAGTCGGGTGCTTAAGGTAGCGATTTTATGGTGATGTCTATAAGATTCCTTTGCATTTTGCATTCACTCCAAAATGACAAATTGCTTTGAATCAAGAGGGTTCCATACATGGGTTATGTGACGTGGCATGGATTCCTAAGATTTTCTTTATATAGTTTTTCCAAGATTCATTTTCACAAGCGTTCATTCTTGATCTATTGTTTCTTTCTTCCTGGACTTCCGCAACTGCTTTCATGGTTGTCATGTCACTTGCTACAATATTCGAAGATATTCCAATATGAATTTAGTATTTGTTTTCTTCTCATCCTCTCTTTGTCAGGGGCAGGGGCTAGACATACATGGGCGCATATATCTGAATGAACATGGTATTAATGCACAGGTATATTTTCTTGTATATGTTGATAACTATTTTCGTATGTATTGCATTTGGGCATTTGTGTTTATGTTTCTATTAAAGATTAGGGAGAAGAAGATAGATTAGTTTGACATGGATGGAGAGAGAACAGAGGATTAGAGAAAGGGAAGAACCAAGGAGCAAAAATTAAATGGAAAAATACTCAAATGTCTAAATATATGATCCACATAGGTGGATGGTTGATGGCCAAATATATAGGCTACTATTACCGACCTAAACCAAACTTATTCTTACTCCTAGCAGTAATAGAAACTTCTCTTAATAAAAGGAAAGGGCTGTATTCTTGAGCATAATAATCTAAAAGATAATAGAAACTTGTTAGAGATATATCCATTTTTATTCTTCATAAATCTTTGATTTCTATCTGCTTAAATATTATTATCAATGCAATATCAATATCAATGCTTAAATGTATTCTAGAGCATAATAATAGAGAAGGTTTGCATCTTTGTCAGTTCTCACACCTCTATATACAATATCAATGCTGAAATGTAGGGTTAGGTTGTTGTCGAAAATAAAAATATAGTGGCTTTGAGTGGGTGGAGTACGAAGATGTATATGTTAAGCAAAGTTGAAGGAAGGTGCAAGCCAAAGGTTCTTTTGATAGTTTAACAGAATGGTCCCACCAACGAAAGATCTGAGAGATTTACTTTGAAGGAAGATTCTCTAGGTTGATGTAAGATTTTAAATCTTTTTTGTATTATAAATATATTTTCAGTAATTAAAATCTTTTTTCTTGTGTGAAGCCCAATATAGCCTCTGAACAATAATCAATCCTGTACCAGGTTGTTATATGCCCCTTACGTAAGTTGTTAGGCCCTATTCTCCTTGTATTAATTTGTTGTATTTGACTTGGTCTGGTCTACGGATCTGATTTTTTTTTTCATAGACTTATTATTATAGTTATTATTGTTATAATTATTAAGCTTATTGAAAATAATAATAATGCTATCAACTAGTATTATCATTTAGATATGAACATATTTTATTATAGTTAGTTATTATAATATTATAATAATATGGATCAGAATAATGATTATGAAAATAATAATGATAATGATGACAAATAATTATAACAATAATAATATTAATCTAATAATGTATTGAATAACTAATTATCGTAATGATATTAACTAAATAGTAATAGAATGACAAT
Source organism: Tamarix chinensis (assembly GCA_030549775.1). NCBI lineage: Eukaryota > Viridiplantae > Streptophyta > Magnoliopsida > Caryophyllales > Tamaricaceae > Tamarix > Tamarix chinensis. The sequence continues at coordinate 45,019,565 of CM060175.1, forward strand.
AATAATCATAATTAATTGAAAAAAAACTTTCTACACTGCAGCCCCCTTGTGAGTGACTAAACGCAGACTCCATGGCAAAGAAAAGAAGATCAACTCGTCCACCACTGGCTATGACTTCGCTAGCTGCTTCTCTGATAGCAACTCTGAAAGTTGTCTTGGAGAATAAAGATTCTGTTGAGCACAAATAAGAATCATAATGGTATCAAGCAACGAAGAACCCTAGTAGCCTGCAAATTCGATTTGAAACCTTGATTGAAAATAATCATCAAGAATCGATAAAAGGGATTGATCTGACAACTAATCCGGATGCTAAGTCTCTTCTTGATAATAATAATAAGCATATCCAAGAACCGAAATCCCCTCTATCATGGAGTGATATAGTTTGCAATAACCGAAAACTAGATCAACTGTATTTCCTATTGTATGAACCACCAATTGAGCATGAAGGTAAGTTTGTGGCTAAACTTCGACAAGAGGATATTGATATTAAAACAACCTACTGGAAACATGCTCTTGTTAGCATGGTTTGTGGTTATTGATCGTCTTTTGATAGAATGGTAACATTTATCAAACAAAATTAACATTTATTAAACAAAATTGGAATCATGTATCCTTACCCAAAATTCAACTACATGAGGAAGGATACTTTCTGTTTACCTTTGCTAATTCAGAGGGCTGCGGCACCATTCATGATGCTGGATGTTGGACTTACTTGAACAGACCATTGTTGCTAAAGAAATGGCATCCTGAATTTTCCTTCACAAAAAAGAAATTCCAATTCCTCCCTCTACGGTTGAAACTCCTAGGATTGCCTCTCCCTTTATGGTCAACAAGTAGCATCAGTCAAATTTGTAGTTGTGTGGGAAGGCTAATAGGAATTGATTCTGTCACAGTAGCAAAGGAATGGATATCATATGCTAGAGCATTGGTGGAAGTTGACACCCATAGAGCATTACTTGATTTTGCTCATATTAAACTCCCTGATGGTTCAATACTCAAACAGATTATTGATTATGAATGGAAGCCTTCCTTCTGCTCCTTCTGTCAACAACCTGGACATTTGGCATCCAGATGCCCACAGCATACACACAAAGACATCCAACAAAGGAAGAAATGGATTATGGTCAATGAAATAACTCAACCAGCAGCCTGCTTGGCCTCAACATCCACATCTACTATCAACATCCCTACTACAAAACCCCTACCTAAATTGCAAAGACCTTTTAACAAAGTTGTTGGTTCATCTGTCAATACACGTCCAAGAGGACAGACCTGTACATCAGAGATTGACCCTCCAAATGTTGTGAATGATATCAAAGAACCTATAAAATTAGAAGGGGAGAATGATTCAGGTTGGAAACTAGTAACAGGAAGACTTGGAACCAGTATCTTATACGATCTTCCTAATTTCCACATTCAACTAGCATGAATGTTGGATGTTAGAACATTATAGGTCTCAATGATCCGTAGAAACAAGTAGCTATAAGTGATTGGAGTAGAAACAATACATTAACCCTAGTCGGTCTGAATGATTCAAGGGTTAAGTCTGATAATGTTAAAAGAGTTACTAAAGGCCTCATGCCATAGTAGAAGTGGATATACAACTATGATCATCATTATAATGGTTGAATGTGGATAGGTTGGGATCCACATACATGGCATATCAATATTCGAACAACTCATGCTCAAGGAATTCACTGTAAAGTAAATTCCTCTGACAATTTGCTTGATTTTTTCCTTACCATTTTTTATGCGTATAATGATGGTAATGCAAGAAGGGATTTGTGGAATTGGCTACAAAACCACTGCAATACTACTGAGCCATGATTGATTCTAGGAGATTTTAATGTAATCCAGAAAAAAAAAGGAAAAAAGTCAAGTGGATATTCACTTCAAAGATATTGAAGACTTCATTAATTGCCTATGGTGTAAACATGATCTTCGATCCACAGGGTCTTTTTTCACTTGGTCCAATAAGCAGATGGGTGATGATAGACTATGGTGTAAACATGATCGGGTCCCGTGCAATCCAGAATGGATATCTCAGTTTGAAGGAACTCACGCTTATTTTTACACACCTCAAATCTCAGACTACTATCCTGCTACTGTCATAATCTACCAGCATACTCCACAGGGCAAAAATCCTTTCATGTTTTATGATATATGGACTCAAGACCCTATGTTCTTCCTTTTGATCTAGTCACAATGGAACTCTGAAATTCAGGGCAATAAACTCAAAGCCGTTACAAGCAAACTAAAATAGCTTAAAGCTCCTTTGAGACAATTCAACAAGATCAGATTTGGCAGCATAAGTGACAAAGTTCAAAGAGCAAAGACTGAGTTAGAGGGAGTCCAAAAGTCTCTGATCATCCAGCCAGCAAATCAGAACCTCCATCTTCAAGAGAAGGAATTGATATAAAAATATAAATACCTTGCTAATTGTGAAGAGATGTTCTATCAACAAAAAGCAAGAATTCAGTGGTTGGCCTTGGGTGATGATAACACAGAATTCTTCCATGCAATGGTTAAAAAGAGAAAGGTGAAAAATAAGATTAATCTCTTATATGATGATCAAGGTCGAAGACATACTAACCAACATAGCATCTTTAATATCTTTCTAACATTTTATGCTCAACCGTTGGGCACAGAGGCTAACAACAATCAGTCTATTGATCGGAATATCATAACTAATGGTGTAATTTTGAATCAATCACAACAACATCAACTATTTGCACTAATTGCCCTTGCTAAACTGAAAAGTGTAGTTTTCTCCATGGCAAAAGGTAAGGCACTTGGACCTGATGGATATAATGCATACTTTTATAAACACTGTTGGAATATTGTGGTCATGGAACTCTACTTAGCCATTTCAGAATTCTTCTCCACTAGCTATATGCCTAGGAGCCTAAATGTAATGACACTTAACCTAATACCTAAGGTTCCTAATGCTTCAAGACCTGAGGAATGAAGACCTATTGCTTGTTGCAAAACTCTATACAAGATAATTGCTACCATTATCACCCATAGATTACAAAATCTATTACCCTCACTGATTGATGAAGCATAGTCGGCCTTTGTTAAAGGGAGAGTTATTATTAATAATAATGTGTTAGCCACAGAACTAATCAAGGGTTACAATCAGCAACACCTGTCTCCTAGAATCATGATGAAACTTGATATGAAGAAAGCATAGGACTTTGTCAATTGGAGCTGCCTCCAAAATATCTTGTATGGTCTTCACTTTCCTCCCCATTTTGTAAAGATAATCATGGCTTGTGTAATAACAGTGAACTACTCAATTAAGTTCAATGGGACTCTACATCCCCCCTTCTATGCTAAGAGAGGCCTTAGACAGGGTGATCCATTATCACCCTACCATTTTATTCTGATGATAGAGTATTTAAACAAATCACTGAAGAACTTATGGTCCAACCCAAGATATTCTCCATATCCAACGTGCAAAAAACTATCTATATTGAATCTTATGTTTGCGGATGATCTACTATTTTTTTACAAAAGAAACAATGAATCAGCAACAACTATCCTAGAAGCATTTCAACAATTTTCAAGTGTCTCAGGACTGACCTTGAATGTAAATAAAAGCCACATTTATTATGGGGGAAGCTGTACAGGGATGCTGAGGGAGGAGCTGTACAACAAATTCCATATCTTCGAAGGTAAATTGCCTTTCAAATACCTGGATGTGCCCTTTGATGGTCGATAATTTACCAAACAACAATACTAATCTTTGTTCGATAAATTCACCTCAAGGCTATGAACTTTGCAAGTACAATTTCTCAGTTATGTAGGCTGTACAACTTCTCAGTTATGTAGGTTGTCTAAAATTGATTTAGTTTGTCCTCTTTAGCTTACAAACTTACCGGAGTCTAGTCTTTCCAATCCTAGTGTATATTCTATTTGAAATCAATGCTATTTGCGGGAAGTTTCTCTGGTCAAATTCTAATGACACTTCCAAACAGACACCAATTGCATAGGATTTGATCTGTAAACCAAAAACAGATGGAGGTCTTGGCCTAATAAATCTCCTATGGTGGAATAGAGCTGCAATGTGCAAACTTATATGGCATCTAGCTTCTAAAAAGGACTTACTATGGGTCAAATGGATACACATTTACTTCCTCAAAGGTGATAGCATATGGAACATTCAAAGTAAACCTTTAGCTTTGTGGATCATTAACAAGATACTGAACCTTCGAGGCATCTTCAACAATGTAATGCAAACTCCCCATATATCCAGGATAATGCTGCAAGCTTCAAGTTCAATTCTCCATTAGCCGTGCATATGATCTCATAAGACCCCAAAATAATAAAGTGTTTTGGTGCCCTATGGTTAGGCCTAAATTGTCCATCAAACAACACTCCTATCTTTGCTGGCTTGCCATACATGGGAGATTACAAACTAAGGATAGACTGATTTCCTATGGCATACAAATTGAACCTACATGCGTTCTCTGCAATGATGAAGATGAGACTCTCCACCACTTGTTCTTCAACTACACCTATACTAGAAGTGTGTTGCTTCCTCTCTTTCACAAGATGGGATGTATACAAAGTATAATAGATATGATTGCTATGAGTGATTGGACTACTAGAGGGGGAAGAGGTCCTAAAATCAGAAAATATGTCCCAAGAGCCCTAGTTGCAGCTACCATATATCACATATGAAGGGAGAGAAATCAAAGAACTTTTGCTAATGAATCTAAAGATCCAAGACATATACAGCAACAAGTCCTATCTGACTTAGCTGGGAGAATAACAAGATTTCAGCATTGCAAATCTTATAATAAACTTATGGGATGCATAGACACTTTAACCTAGCATTGATTGCTAGGTTATTTTGAATTGAGATTGTAACCATACAATAAAACCGCGGTTACGGTTGCGATTGCGGTCGCGGTGTCGCGGTATCGGGGTGTCGCGAATGATATTTTCTATATCGCGGTTGTCGCGGCGTGAATTTTTAATTATTTTACACAACAAATATCGGCAAATATCGGTGAATATCGGCCAATATCGGTAAATATCGGCCAATATCGGTCAATATCGGACGATATCCGAAATTTCGCCGATATCGCGGCGATAAATGTGTGATTTTCTGTATCGGCCGCAATTTCGGAATTTCGCGTCGCGGCTGACCCGAAAACCGTGAAATTGCGGCCGATACGCAATTGCGGTACCAATATTTGATTGTATGATTGTAACCCCATTCCAGTTTGGAAGTAATAAAATTACCAAAATAATAATAATCATAATTATGATTAAACTATTAGTAAAAATGATATTCATTGTAGAAATAATACAATTAATTATGATAATAAAATAACAACAATAACAATAATAATAGTTATCACACTAACAACTATGATATTTAATAACAGTAATACTAGTAATAATAAAATTATTATTTTATTAACAAAATAATATAATTATTGTTTGAAAAATAATTTTTATATTATAATTTTATGAGTAGTAGACTTAACAATAATAATAGTAGAATGATGATAGTAATGATTGCAATACTAATTAATAGTAGTAGCAATCATGTTGCATGGGATGGGGAAGCAAAAAGGGGAATAGGGAATAACCTTAATCATACTAACCTACACTCAAATATCTCTTAATTAAACTAAGTGATCAAGCTAGAAAATAAAACACTAATCTTTAATCACTAAAAAAACTAATCTTTAAGCTCAAGCCATACATGCCCAAAGTGGCATGGTACCCACTGGTATTTTTTAGTTAGTGTGCCACAATGCACTAATTACCAAACTTGAACTGTGTAGCTGGTGTGTGATTTCAGATATGCACTATGGTTTGTATGGGCAGAGAGTTGAGGACATGGATCACCTCCTGGTTAGATGCCATGTCACACAGCAATGCTGGTACTGAGTAATGAATTGGCTGGGCAAATGTTACAACTTTACTGACTGGGAACCAGCCTTGCACCGGATGATCTTGAAAACCAGCTGAGAGAAAGCCATGAAAGGCATTGTTGGAAGCACCATGGCAGAAGTAGCCTATGGCTTATGTTAGAGCTGGCACCAAGCCATTTCCCAACTGTTTATCAGGCTTGAAAGTTGTCTTAAACAGCATTTGTATGGCCAGGTTTTGGTGACACAAGGATTGAGCAGGATGCTGGAGGGTACTACAAGTGGGATGTGATTCTATTGGGCTGACATTACATATTTTATATAGTTCATTTTGATAATTAATGCAAGTATATTAACTACCAGAAAAGGGGGGAAAAATAGCTATAGAATGACGATTATATTTGAACTTGTAAGAATATAATGTACATAATGTTGAATAGTTATGTAGAGGTTTCTGAAACAGTTTATCGTATCAAAACACAGAAATTTTGAACCTTTATTTGTGAGTCAACAAAATAATAAATTATGCTGGCGTGCTTTTTAAGTTTGCTGTCAAATCCCTTGAAGCTTGATCTCTCCCCCAGATGAACCATAGAGCCAAGTGAAACCAATAATAAGTCTCGGTGTTAATAAATAAAAAATTGAATTGTTCAATGTAATAAAATAATAAATCATTAGGTGCCATCTTGTTCATAAGTTGAGTTTGTCTCTTAGGAGTGGAGAGTAGATACATGTTATCATTAACCTCATAGTATGCTAAAATATTTGCCTACCTTTATTGTAAATCTTGAATAATCTTCTAGACAAATTGATGGTGCATAGCTGTTATCTGGCTACCTCAATTAACTGCTTGCTCTTCACTTGTTCTGTAAATGCAGTATAGTGGACCATCAAAAGATGCTTTGGCGTACATATACTGGCTGAGAGAAGAGAAACAGTTATCTGATTTATTAGTCCAAATGTCACCATCCTCTAGCGGCCATGCCTTCCCAAAATTGAAGCTACGGTATAAGCCTTCACTCGTGCAGGCAAGCCTTACACCTTTTCACTCCATACATAAGAGTGTCATTTCTGGCTTTTGTCATGCTATGTTCCTTTGGCTCTCTTTTAGATGCTATCAAGTGATGGTTTTTCTTTGTAGATCGAAGGAGGCTTGCAAGATCTACCTTTGCTTGACCCTTCAAAGCGTGCAACACCTCTATCACCAGCTGAGTGGAAGAAAAAATTGCAATCCTTTCATAGAAAAATGGATGTAAGCGATGGAGATAATAAGAATGTCATTCTCTTGGATGTGAGAAATGGTATGAGTTCTCTGGGAATAGTTTTATTCAGTACTCTTTTACTATTGACCATGATTTTGAGTCATTGCAAGCCTTTCATAGAAAAATGGATGTAAGCGATGGAGATAATAAGAAGGTCATTCTCTTGGATGTGAGAAATGGTATGATTTCCCTGGGAATAATGTAGGCGGTCTTTTACTATTGACCATGATTTTGAGTCATTTTTTTGAGTTATGCTCTGGCTTCATTATATTTATAAATAAATAAAGAGTTTGTATCATGGATAATACTTTAGGACATGTGTTCCCCTTATCCTCTTTTTTTATATTTTTTTTATTCACTTTATCACTCTGAACACTAATGTTTTGACGAGAGAGGTTAACTAGTAATGCTGTAGTAGGAAACGAAGCTGCTTCTTTTGATGGAGTGCAATTCAATGTCATTTGCTTGTTATTTCCGGTTTCAACCTGTGTGAATGATTTGAAGAGTTCTTTTACTTAACTTTTGAAGGTGTCATAAAAAAATTGGAATACTGATGGGTGATTTTACAACCCCTTGCTGCTGAGTGGGATATTGATGGGTAAATCTTATGAGAAGCCTCTTATAATGCCCCTAGCCAAGGCATGAGAAGTTGCCTCAAGATTCTATTATGTCACTTTCTAGGGTGTGAAATTGATAAGAGGCCTCATATCACATTGTTGCCTGTGAAATGTAATATCACCTTAAAATTGGGAATATGAGAAATTACCTCAAAGTACTGAGAAATATGTCAATTTTTCATTTTGAATTGTGATATTAATTCAAATATGATCTAGATTTTGTTATTTAATAAATTCCTTCACTACTAAATGAAGTTCAGCTCGAATGTATAAATAAATTTATCTCAAAATGAACATAATGATGGTGAAACTTCGGAACTTGATAAATAAACCAAATAAAAGCATAACAAGGATAAAATTAAAGGTGAAAAGAAGTTTTTGAAGTTGGTTGACTATGCAACATAACTGAATAAAGTTCACATCATTCTTTATGTATCAATTAATTGAGGATAGTTGGAAAATGAAATATAGATGATAAATTAGGTTGAAAAGGATAGTATTTTTGTCAAGCATCATCAATACTTGAAATTTGTTTGGGGCTTATCAATATGTTGTTCATAAGCAAGAATTGAGCTATTATTGCAGCTTTTTATGCATATATTGGGAATTGTCATGCCTTGATATTCCCTTCAAACTTTTGTAATGATATTGAGTTTCGGAAGAATGGGGTGAAAGTAAAACCTACACATAGATTTTAGAGACCCTGGGCATTTGCTGCCTAATGTGATTAGTAACTAGTTTTGTGGGAAAAATCAATTCTATCATTTCGTTCTTATGGTTGTCATGATCACCTTTTTTCAGGTTATGAATGGGACATTGGCCATTTTCATGGGGCTCAACGTCCAGAGGTGGACTGCTTTAAAAGCACTACATTTGGGATGTCAGATTCTGCGGTATGACCTATGTGGACTTTGCAACTTTCTTTTCTATCTGAATTTTCAATGCTTGTTTGTCTGTTTTGTGTAATTTGGCATGCTTCTGAGTAGCAACACCTAATTGCTCAAGTACAATGGGTTTCAGCTGGGTATATGACAAAGAACTCATTTTGAAAGTTAGTCTTGTTACTTTTTATTATTATTATGGAAGTGATAAAAAGTTGACTGAGTTCCAGAAGTTGGTCTAACCTGAGCACCATCCTTATGGGAAATTTTCAAATATGAAAGTGATGAAAGTAAAAAAGTTAGATATGCAAAAGGATCGAGGATCTATATTTAAATATCTTATAGGCAACTTTAGTTGGAGGGGATCCTTATATCTTGTATTTGTATATTGCTATCTTTCTTTTTTCCTGCTATTTGATTCTGTGTACCTACAAGTGCTTGCATGATCATGGCAACTACTACTGTGCTATAGTGTTAGACTTTCCTAGAAGCCTCTATGATTGTTTCTACCTTCGGGCTCTATGACCAATAGAGTTTGAGAGAAATCTTGTACCTTTTGGAGAGCTAGACTTGTGTAAGGATGAGAGACGAGCATGTACACTTCATATGGTTAATAAAGTAAATGGGTCTATTACATTTTTAAAAATTGATGGATATACTCCCTAAAATGTGTATTTTATATTTTTTTTATTAAAATTAATATAAAGCTGAAGGGGTATTTCATCACATGCCCTTATATTGAAGTAAAAATACACCATGTACTCTTGGTCTTGCCCATTATTTTCCACAATTATAGACCCTATGTTAACATTTTTTATTCGGTTTTGTTAAAAATTTAGTAGGCTATGTTATTATTATTATTATTTTTTTTTCTTTCATATTATCCCTATTTTTCTCAAAAGTTCTAATCTTATTTGTTTCTTTTGTCTTCTCTCTTCATCTTAAGCTTGACCTCAAAACAATGGCTACCTTCATGACTAACAACTTCCTAAAAATTTCATTGGAATATACGAAAGTGTAGACCATAAACCAAGCAATCTATCTTAATCTAACTAAAAACATATTTCTTGATAAAACAAAATGATTGATTTCATGTCCTAGCTCTCCTCCTACAATTAAGTTTGTATTCCTCACTCCTATTTTCCCCACTCCCTCTTGCACCTTATGACGCCTCACCTTACATGATTCTTCATTTGTTTCACTCTTGTTTGATTCATCATGTTGGTCTCAATTTTTGTTTTTGATCTGCTAAGATCATGAACCCTCTATTGTAGGAGTCCTTAAAACATTCATTAAGGGTTTGGCAACCCAAACCAAAAATGATCACTGTCAGCTTCCTCCATCTTGTTCCCTTCGACTTTGAACCAATAACCATAACTCAAATATTAGTTTCACGCCAAATTTAAAACCTCAAAATTATTTGAACAAAAATATGTGAAGGGAAATGGATTACAAGGGACACTAGAGAATGGTGGAAAGGCTATGACATTGGTGTGGGGACCGCAAAGTAAATGAGAAGATTCCCAACAAAATAATTAAATGAAAAACACTTGAAATTGAATGCCACATTTCCAAACTAATGGCAGCTTCACTATTCTCTTGTTTGTCATCTCTTCTCGCTTGTGTCCTTCAGAAATGAGGGGCATTGAAGCCTCCATTTGGTGATAGTGTTGTTCACAAAAGTCCTACCTTATTTAAATTAGTTAGGATTTTTTGTTCAACGAGTTTGAAAATTTTTGACACATTTCTTTAAATTGATTGTGTAGGCTTTAGTTAACTCAATTAGTGAAGTTACCCAATCTCTTATAAACCCAAGATCAATCTCATGGCTGATGTGGGACTTTGTTCACATATCATAATATTCTTCCTTGAACAAAGCCTATATCATAATCCACATGACCTACGACCCCCTCAATTAATATTTTTTTTAACTCAACATCACCTTGGGTTCCTCGTACTTCATTCACCATTGAGAATTTATCCTCATACATGCCCACATGGCTATATTTGGGGCATGGCCATGATGTCATTTCTCAGGGCTTAAGGCTCCATCTCAAAAGGTTGCTTAAAATATTCAATGAAGTCTTCCTGAATTCCTTGCTAGCCTTATCAAAAAAGAAAGCTATGGTCTTCCTCTTATGCATCTCTTTCACTCGAGCATAGAAGAACTTATGATTTGAGTCACCACACATCACCCATTGAATATAAGAACTTATGATTTGAGTCACCACACATCACCCATTGAATGTAAGACTTTTTCCTTAAGAATATCTCCTCACAATGCAACAAATGGGCATACCTTTGTTCAAGGACCTTTAACTGATCTCTGTTCTTGGTATTTGAAGGGTCACAAAGCATTTCCTTCTGAAGAACATACACCTCTCTCACAACAACTTCCTGAGAAATAGAACCATTGATTTAGCTCCTTTAGGTCTTTCTTATGAGCTTGTAACCTAGAATATATCGTGAGTAAAAAATTACCTTGTAGTTGTTGTTGCCAAGTTGAGTGAACCGAAGGTCAAAAAACCTTCATTCTCTACCCAAAATTGGAAAAATCTAAATAGCTTCTTCCCATGGAAAGCCAAAACTTGAAGATTTATAACCACCGAGCTGTGATTCGACACCAAAGAGCTAAGAAACTTAGCCTAAAGAAGGAAAAGATTTCAACCACTCTAAGTTGACCAATGCTTTGTCCAATTTACATCACCTCCTCTTCTACTAGACCCAGTATCAGTATAGAAACAACCTTGACCTTATAAGTTTGTTAAACCCAAATCGAATCAGCAGTCCTAAAAATCTTGGATCTCGGTGGCACTTGGTAAATCACCTTGAAATTTCTCACTAGAATAAAGGACTACATTGAAATCCCTCATGAGACTCCTAGGAACTCCAAGAATTCTATATTATTTCAGCTAATTCCAAAGCCTTCTCTTCTCAACACCACTATTGAGAGTACAAATGAAATCAACATTAAACAAAAGGTTACAAGGTAAATTATTGACTTCACAATGTATAGCTTGATCATACATATTTATGGTTGTAATGCATCACACACTAGGGTCCTAAGTGACCCAAATTCTACCATTAAGGTGATGGGAGTTGTTATTTATAATATTACATCCTCTCTTGACTTTATTTAAAACACTAATACATTTATTCTCTTTCACTCTAGTATCCAGAAAACATGCTAACGACAAAGCATTACTATTACAAAAATGTTTAACTTCCTTATGCGTGGAAGCCTTATTCAATCCTTGGATATTCCATGTAATAAATATTTCCACCAGGGCCATTAGGTTGAGCAACTTTGCTTGCATATTGCTTCTATATAGACCTTGAACCAAACCTTGGTAGCTCAAGGACTGCCTTAGCTGATCTGTTCCTAATCATAATTCTAACCTCAGAAAGTGGAACAAGATCTGATTTATTAGGTGGCTTAGTATGTGAGACAATATCAGTAATTACCAATGTTTATTAGGCCCTTTTTGAGGTTGCTGAGAGCCATAATCTTCCTTTCCTAGGGTTTGTTGGAGACTAGTGCTAGCCTCTGCTGTGGCGACAGGGTTGAAAGTGTCACTAGCATTTAGTTAGACACTTGCAGTGCTCACCTTAACACTTTCATTTTCTTGAGCAATCTCCTTACCTTTCCTGTGGCCCCTTACCTAACCCATTCTCCACCATTAATAGGAGCCTTATTGTTGGCTTTTGCCTTTTACAACTAATTGCTTCATGGCCAAACACATCACAAAATTGGTAGTAGCAAGGCTTCCAATCATGCTCAATTCATTGTATGATCTATCCCCCTTCCACAGATCAACAATAACTAAGGAATCTAGGAGAGGTTTTGATGTGTGTGGGAGGGTGTAATCTTTAATTATGTGGAATTGAGGTTCGAATGGAGTTTAGATAATATGATAAAGGCATGGTGATAGTGAGTTACAAGATTAAAGCTTCAAAGATGATGTAATGAAGATGATGGTGGTTCGAATATGGTAGAAGAGTGATCATGATGATTCGGTGATGATGGGTTAACAATAATGATGGTTTGAATGGAACACACTAATTAGCCTATGCATCTGATGATGGATTGATGATAATGTTGAGCTTCGAAAGTTAGGGTTTAGATGCAGATTAGAATCGTGGTTTAGGGTTAGGGTTTAGTTCGAAAAGAGGGAATAAGGTGGTGTTTGGTTGGTATGGATGGTTTAGGGTTTCGAAGGGATGGTTTAGGGCTTCGGTTTTGTATACCGACTTAGTGCTTTGATTAACCGCGAATTAGAGTAGGATTTTGATGGTAGTTATGGCAAGAAAATATGGATTAAGAATAGTAAAAAAGATATGGATTAATCTCTAATTCACACAGACGAAGAGATTAAAACTTTCAAGCCAAACCATTCACACAGATTTGATTTGCTTGAGTTTGAACTCATACAGAATTCATTAAATGTTGATCTTCAACTTAAATTCAATTTAATTCAATCTCTAATCTACAATATGCTTGACATTCATGCATAATATAACCTTTCCACCACTAGTTAAAGCATATTCTAAAAGATTCCAAGCTAAAACATATTATGCTAACTTTATGCTAACTTTATTCTCCTACTTTATTACTTAATTAATAAATTAGCTACATTACTTGATAATGCTTGAAAATTCTGCTAATATAGTCCCCATGCACGTGGTCACTCCCTCCTTGCATGCTATGCACGCCATGCACATCACGTAGGCACTTAGTTGCTTGTTTGTTACGTTTCAAGCAACGTAACCATCTGTTGGTCTTCAAATTTACAGGGGACACTTTCTAAATGAAGAATAATTGGTTCCATAATTATGAAAGTCAATTCTTAAGTGTTTGCTTCTGCATTAGGACACTTGTTCCCTTGTTATAGTTATAGCATCAGGGCATGGTGGCTTCCCCATTGCACTTGCAATTTTGCCCAATGAATTCTTGGCCTAGTACTTAAGGGGCAAGTTAAGGAATTTGATCCATAGAGGCACAACCTTCATCTCATTCTTATCAATCTTCATCTTCCTATGCCAAAGCTTCAACACAAAAAATCAATTAAACATGGTCCAATGCTTGCTAAGAATAAAATTCATGTCTTCCATGCTACTGAACTTAAAGAGAAAGTTACCTGAAGCATGGAGCAATACTTATGGCAAAGTAACCTCTCTCCGGTGCGTTCACACATAACCACAAATCTGGTTATAGATTGGAGAGTCACCAAATACATATCCCACCAAGGTGTTAGCCCATAATTTTGCTTTTAATTCAACTTCCACTTTATCCAATTTAACAGAAGCCAATCATTTATCCATGGACAGAGAGGCATATGATATTTGTTCAACTTGATTAGGATTTTAGTTCCTAGCCTCCAGGAAGGTCCTTTGCTAGGGGAACACACCTCCCATCAATCCCAAACTGATTTTTTTCTCTTCACGTGCAGGGCCTACTTGTTTAGGTTTTTCAACTTGTAACGTCTTATCAAGACTAGGGTTCGTAGGGGTTAGGTTCAAACGCTTCTGAAGAGTAATGTTTACATGTTGATTCATCTCTGCCTAAGCATTCATAGTACTAAAATTAACCTTGTTTTTTATTTAGCAAAGGGTCATGCATACCAATGGAGGTAATATCAACATCAAACAATGCAGACTCATTCAAAGGGCATTGGTGTTAATTTTCATTGCAAAGTAATGGGTTAAGACATTCCTAGCTTTAAGAACCAACCATATAGAAAGGACTGATAGTTGTCTTAGGACCAACAACCCAGCGCAATTGATTAATAGTTCTGGAAGAAGGTGATTTCTTCTTCCTAGCCATATGAGCGTGCCTCACTCTACACCCTAGGAGAGAGGGGGGAGGAGACAGGCTGCAACAAGTTCATTATTGCTTGTTCTTTTATTATATTAAAAACACTATTGGTAGATCATTGACCATATATGGAACTTCCAATTTCACCATGACTTGTATGTTGCAATAAATTACATTTCTATTTTATTTAACAATATTAATGCAAATATATATTATTAAATTGTTGTTTCATTTACATGTGAATTTTAAAAGGATATTTACTCAACCCTCAATTCACATACGAAAGACAAAGCATGAATATGATATTAGAGAGAATGAAGAAGTATGACAAATGTGAAGAAAGTTATACAAAGGTTTGAGCTAAACATTAATAATCAATTTCGAGCTCTTAATGAGGTAAACTTGCAATATATTTCCTTGTACAAAATAATGATTAGTACTTTTTAACTTTAATGCATAGTTAGAGATATACAACATGAAACAAGAAGTCTTTAGTGATATTATCACACAAAGAGCTGTTAAATTTACCAATCCAGGTAGGTACTTATCGTATGATATTTTAGTGTTTTACGTTCGTTTATTGATTATTATATAATTTATAACTTTATAATAATTACTAATCTTTATAATTTTAGTTGAATGGTGGAATTTTTGTGTAGGTTCTGCTCCACATCTCAAGAAGATCAACTTAAAAGTCTTAAGCGCTACTACCTCCACATCAAATTGTGAAAGATGCTGGAGTACTTTTAGTTTAATGCACACCAAATCTAGATATAGGTTGAAATATAAAAAAATGAGCTTTTTCCCTTACATATATTACAAAATGAGGCTAAAAATAAGAGATTTTATAAAAAAGAGCCAGTCTAAGTTGGAAAAAATCATATAATCCATTTAATTTGGATTATATATTTCTTGAAGATGATCATTTGGATTCTTAGCTAGAAGAACTAAAGGATATTTGGTTTGATGTTAGAGATGAAAATAATCAAACATCTTTGTTAAATGGCTTGGATAACGATGACGATGACAACGATGATAATAAAGATTGAGGAGGTAGTAGTTTTCATGCACCAAAACTAGGAGAAGCTCCTTAAATCTAATGTGGTTTTTATTGTGACTCACTATCTACAGATGAGCCAAATGGTGGTGGCGGTGGTGGTGGAGGTACTTGTGGATATGACTACTTTCGATCATAAGGACAAAACAACTCTATTTTTCACGAAGATGTTAATGATTGAACAACTCGTGGCTTTGATAGAAGAGGGCCGCAGAATCATTTAAGTTGCCACTCAGCCCGCTTTGGTCAAATATTTTTTTTATTTTGATCATAGTGTCTATCAACCTTTTGAATCCATGTTTCCGACACCTATGCATGGAGAATATGATTATTGTTCTAACTTGATAGGTCACCAAAACACATCTAGAGGGTCAATGAGAGAGAGATATCACAGATAAAATCTATATTACGATTATCAATCTTCCTTTAGCTATGATAATTGGGAAAATATTAGGATACCAATAGGACATCCATAACATCGACATCCAAATCACTACTACCATAATCTAAACTAAAATTGTAACTTATCTCAACATGCTGCAACGTTATTAGTGGATGAGAGTTCTTCTTCAGTATATCTACCACAATTTTGTAGAATTTTGAGAGAATAATATTCTATATATCTTCTGAAAGAGTACATGTTCTATTTACCTTCTTCCTGCTTTCTTCTCGGCAGACTTTTGAAAATACCTCTCAAAGACTAGGAAGAGGTTTTATTCCCATTATTCTGCCTCTGACTTCATTTAAGCTTTTATCTAGACCTAACAGAAACTTAAAAGTTCTTTTCTTCTCAAGTATCTTACGATATAATGTACTATCATTCGGACATTTCCATTCATAGGACTCAAACATATCTAACTGCTGCTAATGTTGGTTAGTACATTCAAATATTGTGTTACCTTCAATTCTCCTTAACGAAGGTTATGAAGGATTGGCTCCACTGCAAATAGTTCTAAAGTATTATCAGAAGTGGAGTAAGTTTCTTTCACTTCTTTCCATATTTCATGAGCCGTTTCATATTGGAGAAAATTTTCACCAATATCAACATTCATTGGATTAATGAGCCAAGACATGATTTGATGATTTTCAGCCTTCCACTTCTTGTAGTTTGGATCATTTTCCTGAGGAATTTTGGTTTCTCCAGACAAGTAATCCTTTTTTCCTCTGCTACTAATGAACATACGAATGAATTGGGACTACTGTAGAAAGTTTTGTCCATTGAGTTTATGATTTGTGATGAGAAGAGAGGTGTTTTCAGGCATTCCAGAATTTCTAGAGTTTGAATTATGGAAGGGAGAGGAGGAGGTTTTAGAGATGGAACTGGTTTATTCATTCCCCATTAAGGAGAAAAAAAGAATTGAGATTTGCCGGGAAAAAAAACTAAGAATGTTGGAAAAAGTTGAGGATGCTGGTGAGGATGAAGACGACTAGGGTTTTTTTAGAATTTCCCTGCTCTGATACCATGTAAAATTTTGAGAGAATAATATTCTATATATCTTCTGAGAGAGTACATGTTCTATTCATATACATCTACATAGCTGAAAGATATTCTGCCTCCTAAAAAATAGGAATTAAAATATCTGCCTAACTCTTAACTTTGAGGAACGAAATATTCGACAAATTTCAATGCCGAGTTTATAATTTTGGAACACTGAACTCATAATGACTACGATGATTACTGTGGATCAAGAATTTTTTTTGGTGGTAGTCATTGTAGAATATTTTATTTTGTAGAGATTTTTGTTATTCATTTGCTATATATACCTTAGACCAAGTAACTATTGGATTTGTTATGAAGTATTGTCATTTATTTTTAATTGATTAAAATCACTATTTTTTTTAAGGAACAATTATTAAACCATACACCAGAGATGATAGAATCATAGAACTTATCTATACAACATAGGTAATCATCATATTTTTTTTTTAATCTTATCCGGATGGAAACTGTAGCAATACCCTACTGAATACATGATTGTTCATGCTCATATTTGAATGCAATAAGTCATTCTTTGTTACTTCATATAAACCTACAGCTAATAGGGCTCTGGAACTTGAATCTTCTCTATAAGCTTGGCTTATCCTAGCTGTTGATGCAATCTGATAGTTCCAATTAGATCTTGGTCATCCAGCCTCCATAACCTTCTTTGCCACCTTTCAAACCCAGCTCATGATAGGACATGCCATAAAAGATGATGGGAAATCTCTACCT
Source organism: Tamarix chinensis (assembly GCA_030549775.1). NCBI lineage: Eukaryota > Viridiplantae > Streptophyta > Magnoliopsida > Caryophyllales > Tamaricaceae > Tamarix > Tamarix chinensis. The sequence goes on from CM060175.1 coordinate 45,037,300, forward strand.
AGTCATAACAACAAGAAGCATAAAGTTTTATTATTCATTAATTTCATATCTACCTCTAAGAAGACATATTGTTTTTATTCCAAGACAAATTTAGTGTTATTAAGACAATTTAACATCTAATGAGCAATTTAAATGCTTCTAATATAACATAAAACACCAATTTATTGAATAATTATGTTTAAATAAACAATGTACAAGAATTAAAGCATGCTATGAAATAAAGCTAAAAATTTATGCCGCTACGATTGCTACACATAATTTATTGTTTGCAACACTCCGATACCGATACCGTGACCATGATTGGGATATAATTGCTTGCACTCCCCTTGCTTTCCTCTCATACTTTGTGCAATTTCACTATGTTTTCCTTCCTTTCATGTCTGAGCATGTGTTTAATCTGCTTTCCAATCTCTTTATATGCTAAATCAATAATTTATTCTGGGCAGGTTTGGCGAAGCAGTTGTCCTGATTGTTCTTACCGTCATCCATTTCATGTTAATAATGCATGCAAATGTTTGAAAATTTGCATTTGAAGATTATTTTTTAGAGCAAAAATGCTTTCCCAACCCACCGAAGTTTTGTTGATTAGCGAGATTGGAGGATAGAGTTCATAGACTGTACAAGATGTTAGAAATTATCCCCTTTTATGTGGTATTGATGATATGGAAGGCATGCATGTGATTGTGTACATGATGTTGCTATCTTTTCCAATGTCTGTTCTACTCTTGACTGTAGTGAGTTAACCTTTTATTATTGCCCTGTTCTAGCTGCAAAAGAATGTGCCCTGTAATTTTTGATACCTCCATTTGTCCAGGTCTGTGGTTCAGATCCTTTAGCAAATATTGACAAAGATAAAACCGACATTTTGATGTACTGTACAGGAGGTATCCGTTGTGATGTATATTCCACCATCCTCAGGTATCTTTCTTGTCTTGTACCACACATACTCTCAACCCCTGCCCCGGCCAAAACAAACACAAAAAAAGAAAAGAAAAGGAAGAGATATGAGAGAACTTGCAGGCGTTGATTTTGGTAAAATGAATAATATATATATGCTTATATTCCAAAAATGGAATATGAAACTAAAAACAAACCCTATGGCTATCACCATCAACCTCTGTTCAAAAGCAAAACTGGTGCTACGGGTGTTACTCTGGAAACTCTAAGCATTGGGCGAAATACTCCTATACTGAGCTCTTCTAGGACTGTGCATTAGTCTGGTATAGGGATCAATCAATAGCTTGCAGATCATGCTATTAACTTGCATGCAAGTTCTGTAGAAAATGACATGATTCCTATTTGTCCAGATCACGTATGTCATAGAGTAAAATAAGTGCCCTGGGCATACAAATTTGAAATAGCAAACTAATTTTGTGGCCGGCACCATATCTTCTGGGTGACAGGACAGTGCGCAAACAAATGGGAGGCTGATCCCATGCACTGACAGGACTGATTTCACACCCAGATGTAGACATAATCCCTATTTATGTACTTTATCTTTAGCAAGTGATACTGAAGGACATGCCAACCACATGATCATTTTGTGCTTAGGTTCTCCTATATTAGGCTGAACCAATTCTGTCCGTGGTACTGTACATCTTTTGGAAGCAGTTGTTGATACACTTTCCCTTTGACAATATTGCTACAGTATCTTCCATCTCTAAACGGGTGCTGTACTCCGTCCTTAAACTAAAGCTCATCTTCATCAACCAGGAATGCTGGTTTTGGACTCAAAAATCGAAATACACTCAGCATTGAGATAGATTTGATAAACCCATTCAATCCACACAGCTTCTTTATGTCAAAGGTGATTGCCCATGGTAGCTTCATTCCATATCACCATATCGTTTATGTCCAAGTGAACTGCTCTTCTAAATACTCTTTGATGAAACAAGAGCCGTTTTGCTGGTTGCAGTCAAACCAGTGCAAAGAAACCTTTGACATTTAATAATACTTTTTGGTAAAATAAAAAATTAAGACCAGTAATTATGCAACCCAAAAATCACAGATTAATTGAATTGTAATCTACTGCTTCGCTGAAGAATTCCATGCATTCATTTTAGCAACTATGCTTTCAATCATAGGTGCATAGTCAGAGATAGATATCCACATAGCAGAACCTCCGAGACCTAATAGGGTTGATAAGTGTTGAACTTGAAGAGAAACTTTGCTGAAGTATGGACTGCTCTCACTGGGAAGTAGACTTTGATACTCACCAAGCTGCATATCGGGTGTATTACATGGAAGTGGACTTCAAGCCCTCTTTACAAAACAGTTATAAACAGTCTATACTTCCATGTATTACAGATACTGCATATCTGCAGTTTGGTGAGTATCAAGGTTTAAAAACTCTGTTGAACTTGTCATGATTCAGGAAATAAGTGGTAGAACCATTGAAAACAGAGGCAAAACAAGGCTCATGAACATTACTTTAGAGAAGATCCATGAGCTGTCAGCTTTAGGATGGTGATCCTAAACTGAAGTTCTCTTAAGGTAATATATGTGTATTAGTATAACCCAAAGAGATTCCCTTTTGTCACGAATATTCCACACAATTATACCAATAGCAGCCACATTCCATTAGTGCAAATCAATTAATCCTAATCTTCATCCTTGGGATGGCATATCTAGTGCCATGACATCAAGGCTCTCTTAATGGATCAATTTTGCCTGACCTTAGGGCACTCTTATAGAAGCTATCTTATGGATAAACTTCTTTGGTAAGAGGAATAATTGACTCCTGTAGCATGTGATTCATGGGATCTTCTCCTCCTATGAGCACCAAATGGTTTAGCCATCTTGTGTCTTGATAGATCTATATTCTTCATGAGAAATAATGTATGATCTAATGATTTTATGGTGGATGTTCATGCATCATGAAATATCAATGGAATATTGGAACTCATCTGTTATGTTAACATTATTTAGCCTGTAACTAATTGCTATTCTTGGAGACAAAGCGTGTCTTCCCCGATTTGATTTAGAAAATACCAAATTTAAAAAAAAAAAAACTGTACGGGGAAACAAGAAGACAGATGATTGAAGTTATTTTACACAAAATGTAGTCACAAGGGAAAAGATACCCCTTAAATCAAATTTTCAGTGAACAATGAGAAAAAGAATCATATATCTTGTGACAAAACATTAGTTAGGAAGTTACATGTAAGGAGCATAGATCCATCAAATTTGAACCTAAAATAAGATAATTTGTGCAAGTGATGAAGAAGAGGTTACAAAGACCTTCATATCAACTCACTCTAAATTATCTTTCATTCATTCTAGGTCTTATTATGTAGTAATGAGATTGAGATTCATATATAAAATGGAGCATCAAGACCCTAAAAGCCAAGATCTTCAATATCTGCAACACACTGCAACGCTAAGAATTAAAGTAAATGAAATAGCAAAGCGACAACAAGGAGAACCACTCCAAGGTTTGCTGTTGGGGTCACATGGAAGAGCATGTGTCGTCAATTTTCATTTATAAGGTCCCATGTTCATGTTGGATGCTAACAGTTCTAGGTTTGGTGGCCACATCTTGCATTTGCATGAGGAAGGGATATTTGAGAGGATGAGAACAAATAGAGATGAGTTCGGGCACAAGACACCATGAAACTTTTGGTGATAAAAGAAAAAACAAGAAGGTGAATAACAATGGAAGAAGCTACGTGTGTAGGTTGTATGTTTGGATTTGAAAGGAGCCTAGTGAACGACATATAGCAAATGGAAGTCCTTAGCTAAAGACAAAATTGAATCGCATTGATCTAAAAATACAATTTTCTATGAAGATAATACAAAGGATATGGGCTTTTGAATAAGAAATTACATTTCTTACAAATTTACCAGGACGATGGACTAAAATTACAAAAGAGGCCTACTAGACTAAAATTTGTTGCTTGATAGAATATTTAAGAATTTTGTCCCATGCAATCTCGACACTCAACTAGATCAACTAATCTTATAAAAATAGGATACAACAAAATTAAGCAAGAATAATATTCTTAAAATTCTAAAATCATATATATTATTAAGAATAAAATTGAATCTAATTGAGTAATAATTAGATTGTCACGTTGTCATCACCTAGAGTCGCTAGAGATAATCTTCTGAAATTAGGTACTTCTTTTGTTGCCCACTTCATTTAATTTCGGCAATTTATTAAAATTTTTTAATCATTTTTCTTCAACAATAGTTGCTTCTTTGTCTCCGTCGAGGATATGTTATTGCCTTTCATCAATATGTGGGCTGTGACAAGAAAGTCCGAGTTAGAGAGATGTTGGGACTTTAAATAAAAGTTTTGAGAGCAACAAATTTCTAGAGCTAATTAGCTAGAGTGTTGGCACCATCTAGGGTTTTTCATGTTTGAGAGCGAAGGCCTTTGGTGGCTGTGAATTGAGATTGAAAGAATAGGGAGTCTGTGTAGGAAAAAAGGAAGTTAAGGGAAGGGACGAAGGGTATTGAAACTGAAAATTGTAAGTTGAAATTTGATTTGAAAGTGATCGGTGGGGGAAAGGGTGACCTTTAGTCTTTAATGCTTGAAATGTATAGTGTGGGGCTGGACTTCAGTTTGGTTCATGTCCGATTCAGTTCATAGCTTGGAATACAGTATTGAAATGCATCATGTCACTGCATGTCAACCCTCTTTTTGATATAAATATGTAATTATGTACCAATTTTTTGCTTTGTATAGTAAGCATTTGTTTGTCTCGAAAGCAAATGATTCAAATATGTCATAAAACTACAATTAGACACATAATTATATAATATGCAATTGGTCAATTACTTAATAATGTGTTGTAATATAGATAAGTTACCATATGGTTCGAATAATCTTTTAGAGTTACCATGATATTTTTAGTGTATTTTAACTTTTTTTTTTAATTCAATTTGTTAATATTGTTAGTATTTAAAAGCAATAATAATATATTCTTTTTTTGCTATCACATATTCTTGCAAGGTAGCTTGTGGGTATTTCAATCATTTGATTCTTATTTAGCTCTTTATTTACTCTTTTTTTATCTTTTTTTTTTTCAAATTTTTTGAACTTTTGAAAAATACAAAATGGCGACCATTACTATTTATTGTCTGCATTTCTCTGATACTTCATTTACACACACACACACACACACACACACACACACACACACACATTCTTGGTTAAGCCATGGTAACTAAGGTATGTTTAATCCTCGCAATTCATTGATTTTGTTTCAGCTAGCTTGGCTAAGGGTCTGATTCACTCTCAGTTCACTAGCTTTTGCTTGCACACATCCCCTGTTATGATAGAATTAAAAATAATGCAAATATAAGGAATAAAAAACGTGACAAATAGAGCATAGAATAAATGAGAAAGACAGCCCTTGAATGTTGTTTATGGTCATGCATGAGGTAATAAGTGAAAATTATTTTCGATTGGATTTGAATGACAATTTTTAGTTCGGAGGCGTTAATGACTTTATAATCTGTACTACTTCCACCAAAAATCTTTACTTATAAAAATAACTACCAAGCCAAGAATGATTGCAAACAAACCTTTATGATTTATCATTCACTTATTAGTTGTGAAACATAATCTATATCATGAAACATACAATCCGTCCTGAGTATTTCCCCTCTACATGCACTTTAATTGCTCGGGCCATTATTGTCCATTTAGTCTCTATTCCAGCACATAGCAATATAAGGGGTAATCATGCAATGAAGGAATGAAACAATAAATGCAGATAATTATGTTATTTTACCTTCTATTAGATGTTATGTGAAACCACATCAATATTTTCAAGCTAAGATTTATCAAAAATAAAATGAGACGTTACTAAATGGAGATCAATTACAAGTAAGTGCTGGTGGTAGTTCAATTTCTTTCAATCCAATGTCACTAAGAAGGATAAATTCATTTTATATGAAGTGAGAGCAGATTATGAATGCTTTTTGCAAAGGAGGACAAAAAATAATAAATATAGGGAAAAATATATAGCAAAATAAAAGATTACAGAGCATCAAGAAAAAAAAAATTACTTTGACTGCATCAACAAATGTTAAGCATTATCGATACAATATTCTTAGACTCAACTCTTTGTGTCTGACTTATATAGAGTAGAATCAATTCCACCTGCAACTGCTTCATGGCTACCAGATATTGTAGCTCACCTTAATAAACCTTTTTTCTGACACAAGATTTGAAGTTGATAACTAAGCAAGCCAAGCAAGCAACTTATCTCTATTTGACAAGGTATGTGCTTAGTAGATGATGAGGGTATTGGGAAAAGGTACAAAGGGAATTTAGACTAAGAGCAGATATTCATTACCATAAAGAACAAATATCGCCTAAGATCCTAAATGAGACTAGCTAGTATAGCTAGCTAGTATTTATCATTGATATAAGCAAAGATAAAACTATGGTTTGATTGACGACACATGGCTCATGACTTGCAAGCCCATACTGCATACCATTTCCCACCCATTGATGCCTCAATTAGTTCCTTAGTAGCATTCTCCACGAGGCCCCATGTGCTATCTCATCTTTCAGAATTTTGAACCTCAAGACTTATATGCCTATTGAATTTAAAAGTTCCCTGATTTAGTTCTTTCTTAAGATCATTTTATGCAATTGGTTTCCAAAGTATCATTATAATCAAGCCTATCAAGGATTGGGTTACCCAATCCATACTCTCATTATAAGTTCATATACAAGTAACTAATATTTTCATTACCTTGAGATGGTAATCTTTACAACAAATGCAATCATTTCCCTTTTCTTCTAACTCATCCCACATCATTCATCGTTGGAGAACTATAAGAAGCCCAGTATGTTGGAATAAGACAATAAAATTATGGTTGCTTTTGCGGCTTTGTGATTGATAAATATATATCGCAGTTGACGCGGTGTGAATTTTTATTTTTATTCACCATATGCTCTAATTATTACTCTATGATTATTTAAATATAAGTATTTGGTAAACTAGTGTTTTATATTATATTGGAAGCATGTAAATGAATCATTGCATGCTAAATTACCCTAATAATCCTAAATTTGTCTTGGAATAAAAAAAAGACATGTTATTTAGCATAAATTTAGAGGTAATAAATAATAATACTTTATTATAATTCAATAGTAACTTGGTCCAATATATATAGTAAATGAATAAGAAGTTATTATGCATGCCTTTTCTGGTAGATTTATATTTATTGGTGGTATTTCCCTATCTATTAGTGATATTTTTGATTTATTGTCAATACCAATTTATCGGTAATTTACCGGCCATAAAGTGTAAAATTTTAAAATTGTAGTGTATCAATAATTTCTCGCTGTGGCTGACCTTGAGGCTACTAAATAGCAGCCGCTATGCTATAGTGACACAGCTATTTAATTTTATGGTCGGAATCTTAGTTTTTTCCAAGCTTTTGAAGAATGGAGGCTCCATTAAGGAACTGTATTATCTTTGAATAATTTCTTCATTTCTGGCTGATGTCACCCATCATTTTTTGGAAAACCTCAAAATTATCTCTACCCTTTATCACAATCATTTACAATGCTTTTTCAAAAAAAATAAAAAAGTATTAAAATACTTACTCAAAAATGTTGATATATCATTTCTAAACAAGTTCAGAATAACATGGTAATCTGTTAAAACTTTGGAGTGAGGTAATCACAAATCTAATGATTTATTAATCTATTAGTTTAGGTTCAAAAGCCAAGCATTAGAAAGTGCTTCTTTGTTTACAACTGATTTAAATTGGTTGAAGTTGCTCTAGGTCCTAACAGGCCATGATACTGTTATCTTGAAGAACTTTGCCTGTGTTTGAGAAAATTGTTGCTTGTTTGCTTGCTGATGCGATTTGTTATTTTACTATATTTAGAATGTAAATTTATCAAATATAGTATATTTTTGAAGCTGTGATTGAAAAGTTGCGATTTGAGAGCACAATGCTCTCCTAAACATGGGCTTCATTTGATGCACTGGTGTACTGATAAGTGATAATGCAAATGAATACTTTGATTGATCATTAAGCCTCTATAACAACAAGAAGCCATTGTGGATCTCACCATTGGTAGATAAGTTACGCAAGCCTCAACTCCACTTATCCAAATATTGTTCATTGGTATCCTATCGAATTGTGAGACCATTATTCAAAAGCAGACTGTTTATCAAAGAATCATTGCTTAAGTCAATGTTTCTATGTAGATAATTGAAAAAGAGAGAATGAAAGGGATTGAAAGCAATAAATGAGCAACTTTGTGATAAAGAATGCCAAAAATTGTGGTTGAATAAGGATGAAGAGGAAAAAATTGGGTAAAATTTGGGGAGTCAAATAAAATTTTTTGAACCTACATTAAGGGCCAGTATTGGATCCTTTCACCCTTTTGCCATGCTTGTTTTTTCTTATGCAGCATTCCTCCCACATATTATGTAAGCATGTCCCGATGTATAAATTTATGTGCTGATGTGCTTACATATTTAATTATACAAGTATGTAGAGCTAGGTTCAGCTACTCTAATGAGATCTCTGTTAAGTTATTGATATGGCTTCAATTTTTAACATTTGAAAACAATCTTTGGCCTATGATAGCCTGCTAATGCTAATACATACAGATGTCAATTTGAGTTGGTGTCTTGCTGTAAAAGCTTCTGTAATTAATCATTTGTCTTTTGTTTGACTAGGTATTTTCTTGTTTCCATTTCTTGTTTATTTAGTTTAATACTATTTTGCTTATCCTGTCTCATGTCAGACAAAGAGGCTTTCGGAATGTGTACACTCTACAAGGTGGTGTTTCTCATTATCTTAAGAAGGAAGGTCCTGTAGAGTGGATTGGCAACTTGTTTGTTTTTGACTCCCGCCTTTCCCTTCCACCATCAAAATTCAATCCTGGATTTACCAAATCATTTAGAAGTCAAGAAGTTTCTGAGAACTCTAAATTTGGTAGATGTTACGCCTGTGGTTCTCAAGTTGACAACTTGAGGCATCGGAATTGTGCAAATCTTGACTGCAATCTACTTTTCCTGTAAGTTCCTCTTTTTCATTCCTTGTATTTTCATGTGTATGTTGCTAAGTTGGCTCAATAACTTCCCTATGATACTGAATACATTAACATATGATATCACGATAACAACTATCATTCCTCCAAGGTCACAGTTCTATTCACAAAATGCCCTGATTTTTAGTAAATTCAAAATGTGCAGTTTCTCCAGTTCATAAACTGTTCCTTTAGTGTTTACAGTTGAAAGAGAGAGAAACAACACAACAATATCAAATAGGATAGATATCTAGTTTTAACTTTACTGGCGTAGATAAGCTCAGTATAGTGGTGAAATTTTTCAAGAAAGCAATCGTTGCATGAATATCTGTGAATCAATTTTTCCCCTTTTTCAGTATATCTTTGCTTGAAGAAACATTTTGGGGTAACTACTATATGAAAAAGGAGTATTCAACTTACTTTCTCCTAAACAGTTCAAATTTAGCCTTCAAGAAATCTTCCTGGACTTCTTGAAAATCTGAAAAATTGTAGCAAGGAAAGCTGTATGTCATCTTTCATGCTTCAAATGAATGTTGACTAAATACCTGAGTAACAACAGCATGTCTAGGACTAGGAGCGAGTAGACTTTGTCCACAAAGCTTCACAACAACAGGGGAAGCCTGATATGTTTGTGAAGACTAGCATTGTTCAATTTCCCCATTATGTAAATATGGTAGAATGAGGGGCTGCAAAAATCCTCTACTCTGTATTAGCATACAACTTTCTATGATAATCCTGATACTGTACTGTTGTGTTAAGAGGGCTACTGAACTTCCTCTAAAGTAGTCTTCACTCTTGGAATCAAACAACTCTACTAAATATGAAAGATGCCAAAGATGTTTAAATGACTTCAACAGTCTCCATTAGTTTAGTTCCAAACCCAGCTTCATTATTGGCTTCCATAACTCTGATCAATGTACAGAAGGAGTTCTGAGAATGACCACTATTTGAAACTAAATTATCTTGCTTCACCAGGTTGGAAAAAATAAATATCACTTTGTTGAGAGTAATTTTATGCATTATCCTACCTTTCCTTGTTGGAAATCACCACAATATATATATATATATGGTGGATGACCTGGTTAGTTCCATGTTAAACAAAGTCATGGTGAAGATATCAAAGCCAAAGATTGGTTGATGAATAATGAAAGACGGCTCTGGCATAACTATTTTGAATCATCCATGCTATTTCTTCTTCACCTCCCTCTTTTATTTATTTATTTATTTATTTATTTTTGCCCTTTCCTCTACAGTATTCATGAACTTGTTCCTGGTGCAAGTCCCTAAATCCCCCAAAGGGCTATTTTTTCCCTTTCCAATAATATATTGTTGGATTTTGCATTACATCTGGAAATGATAGGTTGGCCTGAATGTTATATTGACAATGCTACTAGATGAAAACATGACGAAATATGAGAGCGAAAAAATATCAAATATATAAACTTGTATAGTACATGCATAAACATGAATAAATTAAGAAAGACCATTGATTCTGTTTCTGATGACTAGAGAATAGGAGGAAAAAAGAAGAAAAATGTATGGAAAAGCATAATAAATGCATAATAGAAGCTCTAAATCATATATAATTGATTTGGGTTTCTCATAAAGTGGGCACGAGGGTGAGTGCTACCTCACCATTGGGTCCATGCTATTGTCTTGGTTTTCTATTGAACAATTGGAAGGAAAACTAGGTCTCAATGGATATGCTTCTTTCCATTGACCCAAAGTTTTGGAGATCTAGTCTCTCTTCACAAACTCAAATCGAGATAACTTGAAACCTAAGCAAACCCAAGCACGAAGTACCTAATTAACTAACGATAAACTAAATTGTTGGTTGAAACTTTAAGTAAACCTCAACCTAACCCGCTCCAAGTGGACAAACTAACCCGAAATGACTCTGAACCCAAACCCAACCTAAACATCAAAATGAATCGAAATAACCTGCCCCAACAAAACCCGAGTAAAAAAGGAAAACTTGTTACAACACAAACCCAAAAGGACCTAACACGATATGATCTGGACCAAATCCGACCCACCAACCCAATTGTCACCTCTAGTTATTCATAACACACTAAATAACATAATCTAAGGACTCATATAAAAGCCAAAGGATTATATTAGATAAAGCAAAATTCAACATAATAAAAAGTCATATCTTTAAGCTTAAAAGATATTCCTAAAAGATGATTGTACTATGTCCTAATAACTATTTAACAAAATATGCGATCCTAGTTAATAATAAAAATCTATTTGCCTCTATAGGGTGACAAATTACTCACATTGAAAATGAGACTAATACTTGAAGCACCAGGTAAGTATTCGGTCGTTTTTTTTCCTTTCTAAATCTCATATGAGCTCATGAAACATGCATTTAATTGTTTAAAATATCCTTTTAAAAAAATATTAAAGACACACGTGTATCATGATAAGGTCACATTTATTAAAATCCTTATTTTTATGATGCACATTAATAGCAAGTTTATAATCCACATTACTCAACATAATCTTACGACTAATCTCATTATGCAAGTAATAGATATGATTATCAAAAGACCCAGCAAACATAGACACGTGTGCATGTGGGGATAGGGGACTAAAATCAGTAGGAGCATGAGGGGTATAACTATAAGCAATTTCAAAAGGACTCTTTTCCATGGACTTTTTAGACATAGTGCTCGTTTGGTTAGGGGGTAATAGGGATAAAAAAATTACTCCCATATTTTATATATCTTATATAATCTAGTTAAAATTAAATATTTTTATTCTAATAAATACCCATTTTAGATCTTAATTTGATCTAAAATGGGTATTTTATTAAACTATATTTATTATTATTATTAAATACTTAATATAAAAGATACAAAATAAAAAGAAATTTTTTCCACCCCTATTACTCCCATAACAAACAAGCCCATAGGGTTATAAATAAACTCAGCTATAGGTAAACACTAAATTCCAAGTACGAGGTTCACCGATAAGATAACAGAGAAGGTCACTTAAAATCATATAATTAAATAGCGATGCCACTACAGTGTAGTAGTTGCTATTTAGCAGATTCTAGCTTAGTTACAATGCAAAAATGTTGATATGTTATGGTTTTAAAATTTCACACATTTAGTGCTAATAAATCGTTATCATTGATAAATCAAAAAATATCATCGATAAATAGAAAAATATGGCCGATAGATTGGCATTTTTATTGAAAGTTTCTGAATCTACTGAAAAAACATGTATGATATTTGTTTTTTCATTTATTTATTATATATATCTCAAACCAAGATACTATTGAATTATAACAATGTGTTGTTATTTTTACCTTCATTTACCATTATAATATATAACATGCCTTTCATTTTAAGACAAATTTAGGGTTATTAGGATAATTTAACATATAATAACTCATTTAAATGGTTCTTATATAGAGCACAATTTTGTTGAATACTTATATTTAAATGATCAATAGATAATAATTAGAGTATGGTGAAAAAAAAGAGAAAAAATTCATGTCACGATGATTGCGGTACATAATTTATTATTTGTGATGCTCCGATATTGCAACGCCACAACCCTAACTGTGATTTTGTTGCTTGGTTAAACCTCGATTTTCTACCTCTGTCTGGACGATGATTGCGGTACATAATTTATTATTTATGATGCTCCGATATTGCAATGCCACGACCCTAACTGTGATTTTGTTGCTTGGTTAAACCTCGATTTTCTACCTCTGTCTAGTGATCAGTCTGTGGATGATGGGCAGTAGAAAACTTGGTCTTAGTGAGGGCCTGAAGTATCCTCCAAAACCAACAAACAAATCTAGAATCTCTATCAAACACTATGATAGAAGGAAGACCATGGAGTCTGACACGCTCACTAAAAATTAATCTAGCGACATGAGTAGCATCAAAAATCTTCCATGCTATGAAATGTGTCATCTTAGAGAATCTATCAACTACGTCAACAATTGAACTTTGACCTCTAGAGGTTTGAGGGATGCCTAGGATAAAGTCCATGCTAAGATACTTTTGTGGCTCATGTGGAATAGGTAAAGGAGTATATAAGCTTGTGTTTTGTTCCCAAGAAGGCCAGTAGAAATGGTCAAGTACCAAGGTAATAGTACGGTCCATACTGAAGAGACTTGTAACGCCACTATTGTGTAATCTCTAGATAAGAAATTTTATAAGATAAACGAGGGATGCACAACCTAAAAGCTCTAAAAAGATATCCATCTTGAACCACATAGTTAACAAATTCCTTAAAATTACCATTAGATATTCTTAATAGATACGATCAAAATTAAGGCAAGAAGAGCAGTTATCTTTCATCTTATCAAAGTTAGTAGCCCTAATATTCCATTGCGGAAGGATAGTGGAATTTAGAGAGATCTTCTGAGCAACTATAGCTAGCATGAAACTGTTTTGCCAATTTTCCTTACGAGTAGAAGTAGAATTAAGACGTGAAGGATCAAGGTAAGAATGATACGCTTTCCCTTAAAGAAGAAATAGTGGATATTGGGTTGGCAATCAATCTTAATGGAGTGATTGTAAAGCCAAGGTCTACCTAAGAGAAGATTGGCTACATTTATGGAAAACACATCAAAATAGATATCTTCCTTGTCATGTGGGACTAAATGGAGGGGGACTTTGCATCTTTGGTTAATGGGATTAGTGGCCTCATTGAGCCAAGCTATCACAAAAGGATGAGGAGGAGGCTGAGACCTTTTTCTAGCACCCTGAGATATAACATTAAGGGTACTACCGCCGTTTATAACCAACTTAGCATATTTTTAATTACACCTAAAGTTAGTGTAAAAGATAGAATTTTTCTTCCACTCATCAAGATGGGTACTCAGAGAGAATACATCTGACCACATTATTATGCTTACCTAGCGGGGTGTCGATAATCCTAATAAGGCTACAATATGGGGATCACCGTTTTTTGATTCCTTATTATTACATGAATGATCACATGGCTCATCTATAAGATCTTCAATAGGTGACTCAATACACTCATGCATTAAGATCATACTATGGTGGGAATAATGAGCTGCAATATGTCCTCTCTCATGATAGTGATGACATCGGATGGAATTAGTTGTCGATTTAACGGTGTTGGATTGACTCCTTGGAGAAAGTATTAGATTGGGAAATACTCTTAGAGTTGACCTTAGTGGATGCAAGAGTGATTAATCTGACGATAATCTTTCAAAAAAGTAGATGAATATCGAGTAGATGAGCGTTTAAGATACTTCTCAAATTCAAGAGGCAACTTGAAAAGTTATTCTACACATGTAGGGCCATGAAGCTTTACATCTTTCCTAATAAACTCCTTGAGGCCCTTGATGTATCAAAACAAGGTAATGTCAGTGAGTTTAGGGTAGTCATACCTTATAGAGTAGTTCTCAAATTTCTAGGATTACTTAGAGACACTAGAGGATGGTTGTTTATGCTGATTTCTATGAAAGGTTGGGAGATATTTTTCTTTCATGATGACCCATTGGCGAATATGTGGCTTTCTTAAACGATCCATCTATGTTTGGACCATTTTCTAATATTTTTTAGTTATTGCAAAGAGCTTCATTTTAGTGAAACGGATATGTCACTTATGTTATAAAACTCGCTATAATCCTCAATTTCTTCTAACCAACCCATAAAAACATTCGGGTTAAGAGTTTTTTGTGACAAGAGTTTACATCGACCTTGATGTTTTTGATAATATCACCCTTATATTTTAGATAAGACTGCCTACCATAGCGATTGGGTTGTCCACAAATCTTGTGGTGAGGTAGTTCTATTTCATCCTCAAAGGTCTCGTCTTCCAAATCATAGAAGTTAGGTAGGTTAGGGTGACCTTGAGACTCTTAGCAGAAGAATGTAGCCAAAATCTTGCCTATGGGAACCAAGGATGCTACAGTTTGAGTTGGCTAAATTGGAGGCACTATATGCCGCTTAATTGCTTGAGAGTCAAGTTCATATATGGGACACTTTTCCATCATCCTTTCCACATTTCTAGCTAGCATAAATACCAATCGTTCTAGTTGGTCCAAAAGGAAAGGGTTAGATTGTTCAATTGCTTGACACTTTGAGAAAACATTTGTCCCATTTTAAGTCATTACAAAGTTTGGTGTGAGCTACAAGGAATCATTACACATGTATGATAGTATTTGTGTGGTGACTCACAATTTCTATTTTACTATGTAAACTTCCACATAAGAAGGTAGAACAAAGATTCGCTTAAGTAACCTCAAATCTTTTAGTAGTTTAAGCCTTTATGACAAACCATCATAGAATAGTGACTATTTCGATTCTAGTGGACGATTATTATTATTTTTACTTGAATAGATACCAAAAAAAAAAGACTAATAGATAAAATATAAATATAATTTTTTTCTTCTAAAAGATAAGAGACCAAAAGAAAAGATAGACACTAACAAAGAAAAAATATAAATAAGATATGTTGCAAATTATGCTCAATAATAAAGAAGATAAACCTACCTACACATTTCACAAAGTTAAGAATATTAATGAAAGAACTAAATCAAATAGATGAGTATCTGGAATTTTTTGTTTTAGAAAATAAAAAGATAAGGTTCAAATAAAATATGCTGGACAAACCAAATAATTTAAGCGAAAGTCAAGTCTCAAATAACAACATGACCTTCCAATACCTAAAAAGCTCTTATCAAACCTCCAAGTTTAACTAGTAGAGTGCGATTGATTTTGTTGACCACCAAAAAGATTGCAATTTTTTTAATTAACAGCTTGCAAACATGACTTAAAACAAAAACAAGCATTGAACAAAACTTCAACAAACATGCTTTTTTCTCCGAACAGACAAATGTAGCATCCTCAAGACAACTTGAGCAACATAGTTTGGCTACTGACGCGTGCTTGTGGTGACTGGCAAGGATGGCTATTAGCAAGGGTGATAGTTTTTGATAGATACTAGAAGTCGGCAAGATCGTCGGCAAACTATGTGCAACAACTTCACACCTCTTTGTGATTTCTAAATGCTTACTACTAAAATTTCCTAATCTAATGTGTTTAACTCCTTCACAATCACTCAAATCATTCTCTCACAATTGATGTTGACTGTGATTGATGTGTTTTGGCTGTCAATTGGCTCCAATTTCTTTGATTTTTATGACTAGCAAAATTAGGGTTAGGGTTTCTGATGAATTTGACTAGTTGCGGTTGAAATTGAAAGGCTCTAATTCATGATTTAAGGCTTCAATTTGAATACTTTATAATGAATTAAGGGTGTTGCGGATTTAGGCTAGGGTTTTATGTTGGCGATTCTTCCTAATTTGTGATTTTGGGGATGAATTAATGATGAGGTTATGTTTGCAGCGGAGTATGGGCATTGAATTTGGCTTTAATACTAAATTGATGCAATATTGATGATGTGTGGCACAATCAATGGTTTGGTGAATAACCCATTGAATGACTAAGCAAGTTGATAACATTCATTTGTAGGGTTTGGGTTAAATATTTAATGATGAATGAATATTGGGTAGGAATATGAATTATGAAACACAGTAATTTTTTCAAACTAGTTTTGAAAATTTCACAGAATAACTCTCAAAGAAGATCTAATGAAAAACACACACACTAATGAAAAAAACACACAATTGCCTTCATTAGATAATTCTTGTATTAACTCACACAAATAAACAATGTTTCTTAATTTATTAGTCATATAAAATTGATAAAATAAGAGATAACTCGCAAAGCGAACACGCTTTTCTTAAAAGTCGAATTCCATTATAATAAAACAATGTGAGTTTATGTGGGATATCTATATACTAACGTCCACCTCAAATAATTATAAACTGCATTTAAATAAGATAAACTAATCAAGCCACATGTTAACCCTAAGATAATATTAATCAAATTATATTAAAATCTTAGTAAGATAAAAATATATCATAAGATAAAAGATCAATCCTATCTGACTTCTTAATGATTAAACAAGCTAATTAACTACCTGATTTCCTAACAAACTTATTAAATAAATAGATAACACCTTAATTAAGAAATATGGAAAGGTAATGACTTTCATATCATTCTAATCACCCCACATCCTATCCGTTTGCTCTTACGAATTCAACTTGACACATTTATGGTAAAACAAAAATAAATTTGTGTTAGAAACTCGGATTTGAGGTTAAAAAAATGTTTTGAACTCCTGATTTAGTAAGTTTTCTAGCGGCATTCATATTTTATGGTAAATATTGTTCTTCAAAATTTAACTCTTCTATCTTTCAAATGTGATTCATAAGCTAATCTTCAAAGTCTTGGAATGTTCCTACATCAATCGAGAGAATTGAGAACGAGCTTGGATAATGAGGGGGGAATTCACTTAGATATCAATATTCATTCATGAGTAAAAATAATAACAAGTCTAAGACTCCTTTATATAATCTAAAGGCTTGAAAAATATAAATATCAACTAAATAACAAAATTTATCTAATTACAAAGATATTATATAAGATGAAATGTGACTTGATAAGATAATGATTATCTAACGAAGACACTTAAAGGAGATTTGTAACATCCTCATTTTTTAATACTGAAAGATTTCGTTTATAGAAAATGGGGATGCTGACGCTGTACCTAACATAAGATAGTCATCTCATTGTCTATTTTACGTTAGACACAAGGCTAAGTATCCAACTAGCCAAACACAAGAAAAAACTACAGTGCGTAAGAAAATAATCATATGAAAGCCAAGGTTTACAACCTAGGGTTATTTAAGCCTAAAATCCATACAAAAGATACACTAGAAGAAAAACTTTAATCAAAGGAAATTAATTCTAAGGGAGGATGCTTTGGTTACTCAGGGACGACAAAAGAATGTTTTCGGAAATGGCTATGCTCAAATAACCCTACTATGCATAAGAAGAAGATAGACCATTCATTCTCCATCCTTGGAAACCTACATAAGACCTGCTACTCATGGGATTTAGTAGGTGATTGCAAAACAACCCCATCAGTATGCATACATACTGAGCAAACCAATCTACCGCTAATGTAGATCAAAGTACTAGCAAGACCCACACAACTTGCTCATGATAAGGCATACCAAAATGTACATGCAATACTTTTGCTATGTTAATCCATACTGATCACACGATTCACACCCAGTCATACATGATATACTTGGATCCACCAAAACATGTTTGATCATAATCATATAGGCATACGGGGATATACAAGTTATATCATACCTATCGTATTCTTGAGGAAACATATAGATTATCCACACAGTAGTGTGTACTATATAGCGTGTATCTTGTACAGTAATGCACATGTTGATATACATATACGACTCTTTAACGATAGATTCTCACAATAGGGGGATCATGATTATACTTAAAATAGATCATGCGATAATTGATGGAAACATGCTCGAACAACATAATTATGCCACAACAGAGCTTTCAAGGGAAGTATATGGTAGCACATGTTGTTTACATGTATATATATAACATGATAGATATGCCTAATTATGCATTCAAAGGAGAACTTGAAGGATATGACATTTGAGGTAGGCAGTTACATGATAAACTTAGAACCAACCAGATATTATGTTTGGTTAAAGTGATGCTAACATTCCTTTATACTAGTTTAATGAGTAAATGAATAGGATTATATAGTAATTCATAACTTAAGGAACACGTAAGTTCTTAAATTCTTATGAGACAAAACTAAGTATCATGTCAGTGAAATAGCCATAGAAATCGAGCATAAAATAAGACAAGGCCAATTTAATACATTTTTATGATTCATTCTACTTATTATCTTGTGTTATGTGAACATAGAACTCTTTTATACTAAGTTATTGAGCAATAGGTGGGATTATTCTCTATGGTCTCCCAATATCCATGGAAGTCAAACCAAATAAATGTACATAAGGTCCGATCAAAGCTTAGGTAATCTGGTGGCCATAATTCCGGTTGAAGCCAAAGTAACTAGTGGATATAAGTCTAGCCAAAGCTAAAGTAACTTTCCTGTGATGACTAGACCCTTTAGTATTGATACCCTCTAGTATATTATTATTGTCTAGAGTCGAAAAAATACCGAGATCAATGAGGATTCTGGGATCAACTAATATCCTGCCCGAAGGCAAAACACTTGAAGGTAAACTAATCTTGATAGTTAATCAAATAATCCAAACCCATCATATTGCTCGTTCTACAATACGTGATTAATATCTTATTGGATGAAGATTTTATAACATACCAAGATTCACAAATAATATCACGCTGAGTAACAACTGTTTCAATCCAAAAGTAACCATGTAAGGTTCTTATGTTATCAAATGTTTCCCTTAAGGGTATCTTAAAGTGATCATCCTATTACTTGATCAATTTTGCCAAAAGGCGCAATTATATAATGTTAATATCAACTATAAATGTCCAAACTAACGTATAATTTCCATTTTCTTCTCTTTGCTCACAATTCAAGTCTAGGTTAAAGTCTAGAGCTAAGTTCAAAGCCATAGTTTATTACTTAACCAGTGTTGAATATTCTAAGTTAATCCCTAAGACTAAGATGAGGGTCCAATTAGAGTTCAACTAGAATCCAACTTAAGGCCATTATATGTCCATGCTATTTTCTTTTATTCTAACTAAATCATTTAAATTTACAAGGCTGCATGTTTTAATGTCATGATATAAGTCATGAGAAGTGTATTAGCCATCGTTATGATTCTTTACATAGATACTAGTCATAGAAAAAAATCCATTTTTAGCCATCTAATCATCTAATTATTTTGTGGTTAAGAGAAGGGCCAAATGTTATTTAAGGTCAAAATAGAATAAACTATTAATAACTTTAATCCATCAATCTTATAGGTACTAGCATCTTAGGTTGCCTTCTATACATAAGGAAACTCAAGTATCATATTTGGGAAGAAATGGGCAAGAAATGCAATTGTGGTTGAGATTAGTCGATGAGTTTTGAGAACCAGTCGATCGGTCTGGGTATTTCCAAACCATCACAGTGGTGGAAATCTTGGTGGCTTGTTAACCTATCGATCGACTGTTTTAAGCGCTAGTGATTGATTTGGTCAAATCGACCAAGCAGAGGCTAAGACTACTAGGGTCATAAACTAATCGGTCGATTAGTTGGCTCAACTGATCAACTGTTTTAAGAACCAGTGGATTGGTTTAGTCAAACTAGTTGATGGTTTTAACCTAAAACCAAGACCACTAAAGTTACAAGCCAAATGGTGTATGGGTTTACTAGAACAGCTAATTCGTCGGGGTGAAAACAACCACTACCTAACACACTAACACAATCAAGTTCCACGATCTTTACTGAATCAATTCGGACATCAATCATAGGACATTGAAGGTTCTAAACCATAACATTTATGGATGAACATGCAACCAAACTCAAACTATGAATCTCAGTAGCACATCAAACTCATGCTTTCATCTCATGAGATAAAAGTGCTAGGAAATCATAAGTCATATTCTCTTTATGCTAGAACTTCTTGCAAACAACCTATACATCATATTACATATGCTAAAGTTGATAAGATGCTCAGAATACCAAAGTCAGCCTAGAAATCCAAATCATGCCCATGAGCCTTTTGCACATAAAATCTCAAGTTAGATTTTCTACCTATCTTCCATTTATTCAATATTATCATGCTCAAACACATTTTCATCTCTCATGCTCATGCTTTTAGATATAGATAGATCATACACTACATTTGCTCATAACATTTTTCACAAAAATAGGAAAGGTAGTGGTTTGCCTTAAGAAAACTTAGCAAAGCCACCAAGAGCAAAATTCTTTGAAAATCTAAACCCTTCTAGCACTTGAGCACCTTGGAATGAGATTAAGACTTAACAAACCTGAAAAATCACACAAAAATCGAATAAAATCAAGGGAGGAATCATAAAGAAACCGCTTCCTCAAGAAGAAAACAGAGAACCTAGAGATACAAGTTAATCCCTCGCTCTTTTTCTAAATCTAACCCCGTTATGTTTATGAATAAAACAAGAAAGAGTTAGATGAAGGATTCGAAGAGAAAAGAAATATTAGAACCGAAGGCCGCAGAGGGGAAATGTGGGCAAAGCAAGTACAGATAAAACAAGGAAGTTTGGAGGTTAGGGAAGAAGGAAGAAAATAAGGCCTTTGATTAAAATTCGTGTAGGCTTCTAGTAGAAAAAGAAGGATAAAAGGGTTTATAAGTCTAAACTCCAAACCATAGCCCAAATTCAAGCTCAAATGGTTAACACTAAAATGTTTTAGGCAATGTGCTTTAGAAATTTTAAACACAAGAAGAGAATAAGAACAATAAGGAAAGGGAATTGAAGTCGACAAATGTTCAGATGTTGCAACGATAAAGCGCCCGCTTAAGAATCTTGCAGAAGAGAGAAAAGCAAGAGGAAGATGAGGTCATGAAAGTGATTTATGATAATTTATCTTTCATAAGTATGTTGTAAATCGGTAAATAGGTTAGGCATGCTTAGATGCTTTGTATAAAACCAAAACAAACCGCTCAGAAAAGAATCATGATGCTACAAAAAAAAAGATTCACAGTGAACATTAAGCTCGAAGAACAAAGAACTTAGTTGAACTAGTTGACTGGTACCCCAAATCAGTCTATCAGTTCATCTGGTTTCAAAACTCCAATTTAAGAAACAAACCAGTCGATCAGCACCTCCTAACTAGTCAATTGGTTTTCCAATAAAATCAATTATCTTCCAAAATTCAAACCAAGCTTAACCAAAATGATACCAACCTTAAACACACCTCTAAGCCATGTTTAAACTCACTTAGATATTAACACACATTAAAGACCCTAAAAAGTGGGGTATTTCTTATTCCTACGTTGATATTTTGTCCTATAAAAATCCTTCCCATATGCTGCAACACATAGTGAGGATGATGAGAAATGACATTGGAATGTTGGCGGTGACAAGAATGAATGCCATTAACCAAAAAATGGCTGCAACTAACAATATATTATAGGGTTTTTATACCTAATTTGCAAACTTGTGTCTATGATAGTGTAATGTTGGAATTTGATGTAATTTTTAGGGATCTTGTTCGATTCTCCAAATATTGTTAGGTTCAACGGTTTGATAGAAAATCTAGATAGTTTAACTGGTTCCACTGTTTAAATGCTCAGCTAATCTAATTCATAATCTACATCAAATGGATGACTGGCTCACTGGTTTTCTAATCAAGCCGATCGGATTTTTAAAACTATAGTTTATATATTAGGGTTTGCTTTGCATATTGGCTATGCTAGTAAGCTTAGAGATGGTGAGTTTAACATACCCCTCAGATTAGATGAATAAAATTTTGGTAATAATAAAAATATGTAGGAATTTTGCCAAGAAAGGTTCTCCATCATTTTCTGAGTCTCTGTAGGAATTTTCTTTGGTTTGGGAAGGTGCATATTAGAAGAAGAGCCTTGGTTTCTTGGGAGCAAATTTATCTCCCTAAGGCGGAGGATGGTCTTGGTTTGCTTAACCTGGGAATTTGGAATTAGTGTGCCTTGGGAAAGCTGCTATGGAATATTGCTACCAAGAAGGATTCATTATGGGTAAATGGATTCATGCGATTTACCTCAAGAATACAAATGTGTGGGAGTACACTCCCACTGCTTACACTTCATGGCTCTCTCAGAGAATCCTTCTTGTATGATCTCAGTTACAAAGCTTTCTGCAGTTTAGATGGTTGAATGGTTACCTTGCGTATAGTATCACATTTGCTTATGATGCTGTGAGACCTAAACAGGCTAACCAAAGGTGGTCCAAGCTTGTGTGACACTCGCTTAACTTGCCAAGATACAGTTTTCTTTTATGGCTGGCTTTAGAGACAGATTGATGACTAAAGCTAAGCTTCTAGAGATTGGCATGGGTGTGTCATATTAGTGTGTGTTCTGTCAGCATGGTCTTGAAACTCGGGACCATTTGTTTATTCGCTGACCCATTACAACTAAAATATGGAGGAAAATTCGAAGAATTGTTGGAAGAAGGGATATCGTCTAAGGTTGGCAACAAGAGGTTCAGACTTTGTTGAAAAGGTCTAGGAAAAATAGTCAGAAAAAGCAGATCCTGGGAGCTCTTTTTTCATCTTATATTGCTAATGTTTGGTATGAGAGAAACATGAGAATTTTTGAAAATCTTAGTAGAGATGTTGCTAGTATTAGTCGAGTTATTGTCATGGCTGTAGCTATACGGTTAGTGCACCCACAAAAGTGGGCTGATTTGGTAGATTGTATGGTTTGCTGATGTTTTTGGTTGTAATTCCTCATTTTCGAAAGTAATAAATTTCTTACTTATCGAAAAAATAAATAAATAGAAATATGTATATATGATGAACATACTTATCACGTAAATACATACATAAAAAGAAAATATACAAGTGAAGAGGCTAGGGTTGGTGTTGTATTTGGATCGTAATGGATAATTGGCACTAGTTCAATCGACATCAACTAAGGTTATTAGACAAGCGGATGGTGGCTTAGACCAAACTGGGCAACTTTGCCTTTAGAGAATCCTAAATGTTGTTTCCATGTCTTGAAAAGAAGAGCCTTTTTTATTTTTATTTTTATTTTTGAGCTTTTACTACAGAGTTGTCAAGAAGTTGGATGAATTCATTTTTTTTTCAAGTGGACTGATAGTGCTATGAGTTTGGTACTTGTTTTGTAATTCGCTAGGAAACTTGATCTTCCTTTTACTCTATAATAATCAAACATAAGCTGAAGTGCCAAAGTTTGTCCACCTATTCCCAACCAAGTGGGGCCAAGTTCTTCACTTGATATTTACTAATCATTTATCATCCTTTTTTTTGAGAAAACCTTTGGCATTAATCATGAATTTATTGTTGGGAAGACAAGATTGAAAGATCTTGTTCAATGAAATGGTTTTTGATAATGTTGACTATGAGCACGTAAAACATAGCACAAGAAACTTAGTGGTTTTTACATACTATAATTTTGGGGTTGTCTAAGGTAGGCAACATGTAGACACGAGTAAGAGAAAACTTGAAATATGTTATACCCATCCAAAATATAACTCTTTTCTGAAAATAATGTGAAAACTAAGATTACGGGCCCATTATGGGATGATAATAAACTCAGAGCAGGCTCTTAGAGGAAAATGTTCAGCTCGATTTTAAATCATAGTTTCTAAAATCATAGGACGTACCTTTGCCAACCAAAGTCTTTTGCCAAGGTTGTATTTTAAATCAAAATTTCTAAATTATGGATCGTACCCATTTGGTAACCAAAGTTTTTGGCTAATGCTGTATTTTAAAATATTGAGCTGGCTCTTAGGGGAATGTTCAAGTCTGTTATCATTTTGATAGCAAAAATTCAGGGCAACCTAATCATTAAATGTATACACCCCCTATAGGATACTTTTGATGGCTATAGAATAGAGAGGGTATTTAAACAACTAATACTACTAGTGCCTCCTATGGATTTAGCAATTAGCAAAACTTAGTCCGTAGAGTCTTTGATTTTAATGATTTCCAAAAATGTTGTCCATAGACTGATGTTACTTATCATGCTAACCCCTAGTGTGTGGAAGTGTTTTTGTAACACTACAAAATTCACTACTTTTTTTTTTAAAATGAAAACTCTTAAATTAAAACTTGTGAATTCTAGGGATGCTACCGCAACACTTGATACCAGATCGGTTCACTCTGACCATTCTAGTACCAAGTGCTAAGGTTAAGAAAAGATTATCCTCAATACTCAAATTTATACATAAACCAAAAGTTCATAAATATACAAATCAGAGTACGCATGAATGTTTACATAATTCGAAGTACGAAAGCAAATTCTTTGAAAAGGAATAATATCTACGAATATTAAAGTCGATTCTAAAAATTCATTATATAGAAGAAATGATAAAAAAGGGATAATAATATCATGAGAAGAGAAACCGGCCACGCCATTCCAAGAATCGAACAGCCCATGATCATCACTCAGCCCCGCTTGATGCCTCATAGATATCAAAGGCATCAAAATAGACATCATCTACCTGCAACACGTTGGATGGGTCTCCTGCTCGTGGGAATGAGTAACACCCATGAAAAGGGTGGTCAGTACGCTACGTATTGAGTAAGGTAACAGTGCACTAAGGCCAACACATATAAGCACATAATTCAAACCAGGTAATAATAAAACAACATACAATCACTTCGAAGAAATAATAATCGAAGGCCATTTATAGTCCGGATTAATTACTTAATTAATCTCTTATAGATACTTATTCTACGCTATGCTCTTTATCAAGTCCATGCGAGTACGGAAGCCCCCACTATTATAGTCGGTGGAGCAGAGACGAACAGGATACAATGCACCCGCCCACTATTATTAGCTGGTGGATCGGTCACGTATAGGGCGCGATACCCTAACCACTATTTCTTACCGGTGGATCGGTTGGCCCCGGCTTGCATGGTGTTTTACTATAAGTACTTAATGTCTTTTATGTATCTTAACAAACTTTAGAGTTTGGTTTATTGAGCTCGGAATCCGTCACTATTATAGCTAGTGGATCGGATACGCATAGGATAACATACCCTAACCACTATTATAGCCGGTGGATCGGACACGCATAGGACGAAGCGTCCTAATCACTATTTCTAACTGGTGGATCGGTGGGACCCGACTCAATAATTTTCTACTTTACATGATTAATGTCTTAAGTGTCTTATTCAGAAATTTCTTCCTAGACATGCATGACTAACTCCCTCTACGCTTATCCTTCAAAGGCCCCATCCTACATCCTTTCCTCATCCTACATCATGAGACTCAAACATCTCCTAACTCGACCTTACATCCTTTCCTCATTACCCTTACTCACAGTAGAACCCATTTCCACGTGTGTGGGTTAAGGTCCACTACTTTTTTCACCTCCTACCCACTCACTTCCTCCTTTTAGTGTTTTTACCCTGAAATCCTAGTTTAGACCTAAATGGTCCATCCTACTCCACCTTACACAATTCAGATTATTTTAACACACCTCTGATCACAACTCATAGATTCTACCTTCACCATCACACCTTCCTCACCAAGTACACGTACGATCACAAAAACCCTAAGTATGCACACCAACCCTAACCGGCCACACAAAACCCTAGATCGGTCTCCTATGTACCCTTATATTGTCCCACGTACTATTTTTCATTCAAAGCATTCAAAAACCTAAACAACACCTCCAGCACCTTCCTCACACCTCAAATCAACTTTTCATACGTAAAATTCACCCCCATGCAGACTTCACACACCCCATGCAACCCTTTGAACTTTTTCATGCAAACCCTAAAACTTCCACGTGAAACCCTAAATTCTCCATGCAAACCCTAGATTCTTCCATGCAACCCTTAGGTTAACTCCACCTCATTTCACTCCATATCAACATATAACCGTAACCTAACATGCATGTCTTATGGGACACATCATTACACATTAAAAACACAACTTATACATATTAAACACATACCATAAAATATCACAAGGACATACCTCCACTTCAAGTCATACTACACGTAAATTAGTTATAACAATATACATAAAATACATCATATAACATGGCACATGACATACAAGGCATGTAAAAACACAGTACATATAAGCGGCCTTAGCTACACCCTTACCTAAAACGACACTGGTCTTGGAATACACTCCTATGCCTCCTTAGGATTTTGACTTGTCTCACCTATATGAGGGAAAAACTAAAATTAAATTCCCTCCTATCGAAAATACTATTACTTATTAATTTATTCTAAGACTAGGTTTGTGATAAAATAATAACATATTAATAAAATGACATTAACGAATTACTAACTTTGCTAAAGATATAGGAAATAATAGTAATATTATAAAAATTGATAATATAAGGTTGAAGACTTTATCCTAATAATAATAATAATGATACTAAAATAATAATAGTGATAATAATGATAATAGTGAAAATAATAATAATACTAAAAATACTAGT
This sequence comes from Tamarix chinensis, assembly GCA_030549775.1. Taxonomy (NCBI): domain Eukaryota; kingdom Viridiplantae; phylum Streptophyta; class Magnoliopsida; order Caryophyllales; family Tamaricaceae; genus Tamarix; species Tamarix chinensis. The sequence continues at coordinate 45,064,297 of CM060175.1, forward strand.
AATAATAATAAATATGGTTCGAAATAAGTAGTGGGATAAGGGCTTCGACCCTTCACCAAAATAATACTACTAATAATATTAGTAACATTAATAGTAAAATAGTTATAATAATAATAATGAAATAATAATAATAATTTTGAAATAGTAATAATAATAATAATAATAATATCATAGACCGAGAGTAAAATAAAGTAGGGATTCGACTCTACTTTAAAATAATAATAATAATAATAACAATATTCGAAATAAAGAAGAATAGGGCTTCGGCCCTTAATATAAATTATAATAATAATATCATTGGTAATAATAATAATAATATATTCAAAATAATCGAAATAATTAAAGATAAAATCAATAAGGCTTGAACAAATAGTGGAAAAAGGTTGAGAGGGTTTAGGGTTCTACCTTAGGTTGGTGGTGATAGGCGGCACCGGCGGTGGTGCACGGCGGAGGTGGCCAAAAAAAGAGAAGAAAAGGGGATAAGTTGAGGGCTGAGAAAAAGAGGGAAAATGGGGGTGGAAGTAGGGGTGTTTGTGATTTCCTAGAGGAAGAGAAGTAGAATGAGGGTGGCGGCGCAGCCAATGGTGGTGGGGCACGGCGGCGGCGGCGGCAGTCGAATGGGAAAGAAGAAGAGAAAGAGAGGAGGAGATGGAGGAAGAGGAAAAGGAGAGTAGGGAAAGATAGAGGAGGGTGGTTTTGGGAGGTGAAGGAGGCAGTGGTAGTGGTGAAATTGGTGGTTAAAGGCGGCGCAAAGAGCGACAGATGAGGAAGAAAGCGTAGGCCGAGGGGCCTACTAGGCACAACCGGGGTGACTTGTGCAGGGAGAATCGAGGGAGAAGGCCGGCGTAGTTAGTTAAAGGGCGGTGCAAGGAGGACTTAGGTGGGTAGAGCAAGCGGTGAAGTTGGCCGACGGTGGTGGACGAATCGTCTAAAGTGGTGGTGGCGCACGAGAGGGTTTTTCTAGGTAGGAATCAAAAGCTCGATACAGGGCTTATTATAGAGTTATTTATAGAGCTTAGAGGAGAGGGTAAAGTCTGTGGGACGATGAGGGAGTAAGGCAAGTAGAGTTAGGGTTGGCCGGCGGCGCCATTTGGCAGGTGAAAATTTAGGTCGCGGCAGGGTATTCAGACAGGAAGAAGAGGAACGGTGAGAGAAGAGAGGGGAGTGGATTGGTTGGGTCAACGTGGCCGTTGAATCGGTGAGGGAGAGGGGAAAATGGCTGGTCAAATCGGGCGTGGTCGGCGGCGGATTCGTTGGAAAGTTGCAGGTCGAATGGAGGAGGAAAGAAGGAAGAAGAAAGAATAAAGAAGGGTGGCGTGCGTGGACCGGGCAGCCAGGAAAAAAAGAAAAGAAAAGAAAGGAAGAAAACCAGCCCGATCAATGGCAATTAAAAAGACAACCAAACGCAGCGTTTCGGGGGAAAAAAGAAGGAAGGGACGACGTGTCGTCCTGGGCTGCCGAAGGAAGAAAGAAAGGGAAGTCTGGGCCGCGGACGTTAGGCCCAAATCAGGAAAGAAGAGGAAAAGAAAAGGAAAAAGGAAGAAAATAAATAAAAGAAAGAAAAGAAAGAAAAAGGAAAGAAAAGGAAAAAGGGAAAAGAAAAATAATGGGTTGGGTTAATTAAATTAATAAGGATATTTGGGATATTTAAAAAAATAATAATATTTAAATAAAATAATATTAAATTTCCTTTTTAGGTTAATTTAGGGTTTTTGAAAGATTTTTTTTAAATTCCATTTTAATTAGCAAAACACCTTAATTTTTCCTTATTAAAATATTTATAAATTTCTTTTTAATTTTCCCTAATTAATTTCCTTTTATCTTAATAAAAATAATTTATTTAATTAATTTTCCTAATAAATCCTTATTTAATATAGGTTTTGGGGTATTTCACTTCTATACAATTACATTCAACAATAAAAATATTTAAAAACCTTTTTGTGTGCCTAGAAGTGGCACGAAATCTTGATCACGTATCACATAGTGCATATGATGTAATATTGTCACAAATTTATATGTAACAAATTCATTAAGGTCTCAAGGTCATCATTTTAAATTCCAAAAGATCGCTTGGGACCGACTTGAGCTAAACAAAATTGTATTTGAGTTCAAAATCAAGAAGTAAGACCATTTGACATTTTTTAGAAAAATCACTATTTGCTGAGAAAAATATAAAATGTCAAAGTTCCCTGAAAGTCAACAAAATGTAAAAGGTCAACGGTCAAAGTATATGGCCAATGGTCAAAGGTTAAATGTTCAATCTTGACCTCCATGGTCATTAGGTTAAGATTTGGGTCATTTGGGTTTAATCTTGTTATTTAATAATCCAAATCAACTTAAAATACCAAATTTCATTATCAAACATGAGATCATGACAAAAGTTGTGTCGTAGCTCAAGCGAACCAAGTTTTGCCTTTCTTGGATGTTAATAAAGACCTCTTAAAAATTTGAACATCCCTCACAAGGGTGTGATACTTCAAATTACCTTGGAAATTAATAAACCACAAGGAACACATAAGAACCGTATCGAACTCAACCAAGGTGTATCTATTTTTAGTGTAAGGATGGGCTTACCTTAGCCTTGAACTCAACCATAATAAGCTACGAGATTCAAGGGACACTTGGCCATAACATACTACCCAGGCAGACCTTGTCGGGCATAACCAAATACAAAACAGAATAAACACAAGTTAAACACAAAACACCTGCAGTGACTTCCTAGAAAGAATAAATAAAAATAAATACTAAAACAACTCCTTTACCTCAAATCTTGACTCCATAATAATCTAGACTCATTATTGACAACTTTCATGATGAAATCAAGAGGAGATAAGCTATAGAAACTGGTTTGATATTGCAAGGAAAATCAGAGGTTGAAAGGTGTGGATATTGTGAAGGTTCTGCTGGTTGTATTCAAATGGTTGAGGGTACTTGTTGGTTGATGCTGTTTGTGTGAATAAAGGAGTGTGAGCAGCTTATGGTTGAATGAAATGAGGGAGTAAATGGGTAAAGACAGTGGTTTAAGATGGCAAAGAAAGGTAGCAGTTTGATGGTATGAAAATGGTGTTGATGCTGGAAGATGTTTTTCGACTAGATGGAGGTGAAGTTGTGGTTTGCTGCTGCCGAGGTTGTCGTGTGAAATATGAGCAAGTGGTGAGGAATATGGTGAAATTAGAGAACGAATGGAAGAGCTCAAGGTGCCACAATGATGGAAATTGAAAGAAGAAGATGATGATGAAGGTGGTCTTGATGGAGGAGGTGAATGTGGCTATTTGCTGCATGGATGGAGGGGATGATGGGGCAGAAGTTAGGCATGTATGACGGAGGCTAGATGTGAGAAAGTGAGGTGAATATGGGCAGCGAAAGTCACTCAGGGAATAAGTGAGCAGGGGGGATGCTCGTGCATTGAACTTGAAGATTGTGTGATAGGGATGGAAATTTTTGGGCTAAAAATGAAAGAATAACCGGCTGCTATATTGGGCCAAGGATGGCGTGTGGCTTTGGCCTCAAGCATAGTTTCTTGGTGCACAAAAACTAATTGGCTCAAGGTAAGTTCAACTTAGATAATAGTAATGATATTGATGGGTTTTGAGTTATAAAATATCGAAAGAATATATGTGATAATTAAGGTGAAGTTAGTTGTGTAGCTGGAAAGTAAAATCAAAGGTTTAGATGATTGGATTAAAAATGTTAGGAAGCTAGGATTTCGTTTGACACATATTTGAATAGAATTGAATGCTGAAAAATAAGTTTGGTTAGAATATTTGTATTTAAAAATAACGAATATATTACAGATATGATATGATTATGAATAAAATGTTTTTTTTTTTAAATCATATCTGGTCCGGAATATCAAACTTAGGAGTACTTTGAAGAATCGAAACAGAGTACAGAATGTGAATAAGGGTCAAACAAAATAGAAATAAATCCTTTTCGTGTAAATCTCCTTTTATAATTTTAAATGAGACTACGTGACTCAGAAAAAAGACTATTATTTATGGATTTAAATGAATAATGATATATTGGAAGGAGTATGATATCCATTTTAGCTCTGATTAGCTCACTTGAGTCAAATTTGTGAGAAAGGTCAATATGATTCCGAACAAAATGTTACATGAAGTTACAAAATATCAAATTTCATTAGAATTATAGAAATGATTGAGGATAGAAGATATTGATCTTAAAATAAATCAAATCTCTGATAAAATAAGTTCCTAGAATTTCAAGGTATTACAGTTACATTCTACTGCTTTTGGAGTGGAAGGAAATCCTCCCGGATAACTAGTCTAGTGCTCATTCAATGTGGAAGAAAACATATTTCTTACGCTACTTGATACGAAACGGTGCATCAAATGTTTCACTTGTCATAATGTCTTTAACTGCATTATGAAATTATGCTTATCGTGGTCCAATTTGCAATATCACTTCTTATCCAAGGGGTGACTTATATTTTTATGCGTACGTATATATAACAGATTTGCCTAACACTGGTTGTAGCTAGGGACTTTCTGCATGCAGGGGCTGTTTTGCAATGGCAAACAGCTCTAGGACAATTACTATTATTTTTTCCTTTTTTAGCATTGTGGTGCTGTGGAATTTGACATGTTTTAGTCTAATACCTTTTTTGCTTTCTTTAGATGCTGCAGAAAATGCGCGGAAGAACTGAGAGGATGTTGCTGTTCAAGTTGTATGTCCGCACCTCGTCTTAGACCGGTTCTTCATGGAAATGATAGATATAGAAAATGGCATCTTTATCGAGACAGGAAGGGGAAATGACTCCTCTAGTTATGTACGATTATTTTTTAGGCCTTGGATATAAGATGTGTACTTTCGTTGTGAATGCGATGCCTTGCCCTTTTATTTTAATTGTTTTTTCTCAATCTGCCGATATTTATCATTTGATGATATATGTCTAATTTTTTTTAATAATTATTTTCCGATTTCGTTGCATCTTGTACTGCTTTTCCTATATTAAATCTTTTTGTAGGGGATTACAAACGGGTAAACAACAGCTTTCGCGGAGCATATTTGCTGGAGATTTAATTTCTATCGCATTGAAGGTTTCCTAATGATTTGATATGAGAAAATGAAGAACAATCTACCTCTTGAAACTCTTACTGGGCGTGAATAGAAGTATCACTTGAGGCGTGAATGTGCTGCCCTTTCTCTAAGGCATAAATCATTACGTCTTAGGGTTTGTTCGGTATAAGAGTAATAGGAGTAGAAATTTATTTTCTTTAGTTTATATTTTTTATATTAAATATTTAATAATAATAAATATATTTTTAATGAAATATTCATTTTAGATCTTAATTGAGTATTTATTAGAATAAAAATATTGAATTTTAAATATATTATACAATATATAGAAAATAAATTTTTCCACCCCTATTACTCCCATATCAAACGAGTACTTAAGGGTAACTTTACATTTCAATTCAAGGACTTTTGTTGGTGATTAGCTATTTATTTTGATGATTCATGGGCCAAAATTGGCTTTTAGGATCCAATTCTCCAAAGTAAAGTGTGAAAAGGGGCTAAATTTTCTTAGCACCCGAGGATGGATAAGAAACAAGACTACCAATCTTTGTGGGTTCAACCAACATCTAATAGGAGCGTCCTCCCTTTTTAACCGAATGAGTTGTTGGTTTTAGACATGCGTTGGATTGCTTAAAGTTTTCATATTCTCAAACAAACCCAAGAAGTAAGTCGCATCATATGGTTAGGAATATTTTAGAGAACAAATATTTACTCATGTAGATGATAATCATAAGGTACAAGAAACTTGAACCTCAAAGGAAGCACTTTAGAGTTTTTGAGTGCCTAGACAAAAATTCAACAATCATTTGAAGAAAAGTCACACATCTAGAGAGAATGTCCTTAAGTAAGATCCAATGTAAGGACATATATCCCATGTTAGAGTTTAGAGCAGCTCTAGAAACTAGAAAGAATGTAATTGGGATTAGGCAGTTACAATCAATTTCTATATTTGAAAGTTTCTTCAGTCAAGTTTACTTGATTTGAAAATTATTTTCATTAACAAAAATTAGGAGAAATTTTTCTTTATATACAATAACATTTGAACTAATATTTTTTGATGCCTTACATTTTCAATAATGCTACTTATGTATCTTTAAATTTTAATTTGATTTGATTACCTAAATGGTGAAAATAAATAAGTTTTCTAATTTTATTTTGGTATCCGTTTAGATACTCAAATGAAATAAATTTAGAATGTAACTTATCCAAAAATCTAATACCTTTGTAGTCAAGTTTTCATGATTTTACAAGCACAAAGAGTTTTGGGAATGATCTTGGTCAAGTTAAATGAAATTTTGAATTGATGTGGATAATATCCATGAATCAAGTTGTTCCTTTATTGAATCGAACATTGAATTTAATATCAAAAATTAAGAGATGACAGTTTAACTTATATCTTAATGCAATTAGAGAAGAGGTGTGTAAAAATATAGTCTCAATTTTTACAGATACTCATCGCGAGTCTTACACCATAAAACCTTCAGTATCGAGAAGAGCACTTGTCAGAAGCATCTCATTCGAGCAACAGTTGAGCATCTAGAGATCAAGACCGTATAAGGAGAATAAGTGTGTATATATATGGGGCGAGAGTATCACTTATAGTGAGAGATAAAAGAATTATTGCTAGTGAAGAAGGAGAGCATTGGATGTTTTATTGTAACCTATTAATAGAGAGAAAGAAAGGAAAAAAAAAGAATTACGAGTGTACTCTATAACATTCATAAATGTATGATCAAGAAGAATAACTATAGGTGATTGTGAGACTTAGATCTAGAGTTTATAGTGTTGGCTTATAATATTTATTTCATCTTGAATTTCAAGATAAAGGTGCATCACATAAATTTACATGTCTTACTTCTTATTTACTTACACACTACAAAATAGGAAGTGCATACAAGAAAAAAACTCTTGATTTTATAAGGATCAATACGCAACGTAATTCGCAAAACCAATCTAAGAATAGTTTCCCTATTAATCTAGCATCATATTTTAATTTTTTTAGGAAAATTCTTCTAATGATTGTATACACTCAACTCACTTCCTTTTTTAATGCACTTATGAAATCAACAATTGCTATTATAGTATGTTATTTGCTAAGGATTAATCTCTAGATAATTTAATATGCTTTCATGGGCTAGTTATCATGATATAAACATATAGGTTTGATGCATAGGCATGCCCAATAAGTCTTTCATAGTGTTGCACATATGGGAGATAAGTTGATGAAGTCTGCCTAGAACAACCATGGTTGAAGAATTGGATCAAAGGAATATATATAAGCCTAATTGGATTATAAGAGGCTATGATAGGGATTATGAAAAGTTTAATGAAGGAACATGTTGTGCACATATTTAAGAAGTTTTTAAGACTCCTAAAGCTAGTTATTAGTCTCCTAATTAGTCAATAATAGATTTGTTAATTAATCACTATAAGCTTGTTAGAATATTAGTTTAGATAGGATAGAGGTTTTTTCCTTAAGGAGTTTGTTTTATCCTTAGTTTATCTGAGTTTGTGGCATGGATTTTTTCTATATTTTGTGTGAATTTTATTTTAGTTTTTATCTCATTTTATGTATGGAAGATTTAGTTCAATTATGGTATTTCAACCTTATGTAAATCACATTGGTTTCCATAGTTAAATAAAATCAATCAAGTTGAATTTGAAATTAAATCATGTGTGAGTTTTCCTCTACATTTATCAATTTTGTGCAATTGTAAAATTTAGAAACCCTCTATATTTTTCCTATATGGGATAACATCTATCCTCCTCTGACGTTCATACACAACTATCCATAAGAATTCATAGAAAATAACAAAATTTTCTCATGATCTTTGAAACACTAATCCTACCCAATTCAACATCCACTAACACCATCTATAATCAAAATTTTCATCCACTAATTAAGATCCTAATCATTCCACTAAACTATAATTAAACCCCCACCAATTTACATTAACTATCCACACAAAGTTGAACCATATAAACCCTAAATACCTAACCTTAGTTCATAATTTTCACCATTATCTTTTATCTTTTTTTTTCATTCATTTTTTCTTGAGGATTATTCTTAATAGATCTGCCTTAGATGTGGGTGTTTCCTCCACAAAACAAGATTCTTTTCTTTACTAGAATAATATATAACCATTCTAAAAACTAAATGATGAATTAAATAAAGGAGTTATATTATCAATGTGGAATGTCATTTAAGATAGCCACTCTAAAATCAATGTGAATAAATGGCTAAATAATAAATAATTGATGACTACAAAAATATTGAAAATAACTATAAGATATATGGTGCTAGCTTGTGAGAATTCTATAGAGCTATGGATGCATTAGAACTTGCACACTAGGGAACAAATAATGTAGAGAGGTCTATAATTGATTTAAGAATGCATACGTTGTGAGTTTTTCTGTATGAAAAAATATGAGCCCATTACAGATATGCTCAAAAGGTTAACTCACATGACACACAAGCTCTAGTATTTTGGAAATATCTTGACCGCTAAGGATCTTGTGAAGAAAATTCTAAAAAGTGTTTCCAAGATGTGGATACCTCAAGTAATGGCATTTCAAGAAGCAAATGACCTCTCCAAAATTTTCTTGTAATAACTCATTAGATTACTTATGACCTATGAGATTGTAACATCCCCAAATTTACTATTAAAAATTTTCGTTTAATTAAAAGGGTTTAACAGAAGCGAAAAGATAAAACCGTAAATTCGGGGGCATTACAGCCACACTTAGTACCAGATCGGTTCACTCCTACTGTTCCAGTACTAAGTGTTAAGGCTAAACAAGGTTAATATCAAATACGAGTCATTAATAAAACACCAGTCATTAGCAAAACACAAGTCATATAGAATCATTGTGCGGTTTAGGATTACAATCCAGCGAGTATATGACTAGATTTTTTCCAAAACATAAAGCGTCGTACGATATAACATAACTAAAATATAATAAGACATGATCTGAAAAGAAAACAGAGTCCGGCCGAGTCGCTCTTGATCCCCAAGTCAGGTCTAGGCTCAACGCTCAGCCCTACCCGATGCCTCGTAAGTGTCATAGGCATCGAAGACGTCATCCCCTACTTGTACAAGCTTAGATGGGTCTTCTGCTCATGGGAATGAGTAGCACCCATGAAACGGGTGATCAGTATGCTACGTACTAAGTAAGGTAACAAATGCTCTAAGGCCGACACATAGAGCATATAACATAAGAGCGATCATATAGGCAACATACAATAATACATGTAATAAGGTCAGGTTACTTTTCAAGTAACTTATTCTTTAGTCCCCTTACCAATATGTTCATTCCACACATACTCTTTAATATTCCATGTGAGTGCGAGAACCCCACTATTATAGCCGGTGGACTAGAATACATACAGGGCAGAATGCTCCTGACCACTATTATTCGCCGGTGGACCAGTCTCCAGGACAGAACGCTCCTGGCCACTATTATTCGCCGGTGGACCGGTCTGGCCCCGACTCACATGATGTTTCGCTATAAGTGCTTAGTATATTTTCCATAGCTTAGCTTCATTACTTTGGTTTGTTGAGCACGAGATCCCCCACTATTATAGCCGGTGGACCGGAAATCATGCATGGTAAAACGCTCCTGGCCACTATTATTCGCCGGTGGAACGGTCTCCAGGGCACCCCGGCTCCTAGCCACTATTATTCGCCTATGGAACGGTCTAAGCTCGGCTCAACAATATTTCGATTTAAATGGATAGTATCTTATTCGTGTCTTATTCTATGAACATTACACCCTTGACATGCAAGTCATCAACATTCTACTTCTATCCTCTCAAGGGGGCCCGTCCCATATCTTGAGACTCCTGCACCCCTTATCACACCTCGACATCTATTTCCCCTTACGCTTACACACAACGAAAAACCAACTCCTAAGGGTGTAAGTTAAGGCCTAACACCTCATGACATCAAACTCCACCTACTATCACCCTCTAGGGTTTTCCCTTGAAAACCCTAATTAGACCTATATGGCCCCACTTTCTCTCATTTACACTATTATCACTTAATTTATCACCCCATACCTTATCTCATTTAGATCCAATCCCAAATCGTATCGCTTTAACCCTTAACTCCACATGTTCAGAACACCCTAGTTGGCCACTCCAACCCTGGTACCTTTCTTCTCCCACAAGTAACCACTCTCCTTTCAGCCAAAATCTCTTCTCTCCCATGGAACCCATACTCACCCTTATATAATAAATTTTTACTCTTAACCTGTACTCCACTCTCCCTCAATCCTTTTTTTTACTTCCCCATTTTCCAGATTACTACTTCCTCCCAAAACCCTAATCGGGTCTCTTATACACCCTTACACCAACCTACGTACTAATTTTCATCCCAAGTCTCCAATCACTCCACAACTCTCCCCTTAGCTTATTTACACCCTAAGATAACTTTTATCACGTAAAGATCATCCCCATGTAAGATTTATCCACCCCATGTAAACTCTCAAAGTCCCCATGCAAATTTTAAGACTCCCATGCATGGTTCCCATCTCTCATTCATTTTGGGTCATTCCTTCCTCTTTAATTTCCTCTCATGGATCCTGAGGTATTTTGGTCAACCTCATATCCCTCCTTAGAGAACTCACTTCCCATTTTCTTTCCTTTTGTCCTTTCATTTCCATATCATATTATCAATGATCCTATCATACATGTCCTAGAGGGCCATAACATATCACATCATAATCACCATATATACATATCATACTCATGTCATAAGAAACACATACAAACATACCTCAACTCCAAGCTGTGCTATGCATAAGACAAGTTAATGACAATCATATGATACACGACATAGCATGATATATAGCATCCAAGGCATACAAGTCACACAACACACATGAGCCTTAGCTACATCCTTACCTAAAACGACGTCGGGCTTGGAGCACGCTCCTACAACTCCTTAGAGTTTTGGCTCAATTCACCTATAAGAGGGAAAATACTAAGGATTAGTTTCTCTCCTACCAAAAGTACCATCGCTCTAAGATTAGGATTATTATTATTATTTAAGGGAGTATTATACGTGAAAACTAGGATTTTTATCTTCAAGTTAGCCAAGTAGATATTACTAGCCAAAATATGCTTATTTTAAATATTTAATGCTATACTTATATTATTAAACCTAATAGCTTTATTCTGATAAAAATAGTACTAATACTAATTGTAGCAAAAGTGATAATAATAATAATAATAGTAGTACTAGTAGTAGTAGTACTAGTAGTAGTAATAGTAATGCTAATGCTTATAGTGATATGAACCCTAGAATTTTTAAGGCTAAGACTAATAATAGTGTTAGGGTTAAAATAATAATATAATAGTAGTGATGCCGACAAAGTGCTAATATACCTAATGATAATAGTTATATTTGAATAATAATAATATAAGGGTTCAATGTATTTTTGTCACAATAATAGTAACAAAAATAATAACAATAATAATAGTAATAACTAATAATGATACCATAGTAGTAATGTTGGTGATAAAGACATTAGGAATAATATTAATGATATTATAATATTAAATAGTAAAATAAAAGGCTTAAGTATTCTTCTTCTTTAACAACAAAACGATGATACACCAACTTCGATTTAAATAACATTAATAATAATAAAAGTAGTAGTAGTAGTAGTAGTAGTAGTAGTAGTAGTAGTAGTAGTAATAATAATAATAATAATAATAATAATAATAATAATAATAATAATCATAATGATAAAAATGTTAAGTATAATAATAACAATAACAATGATAATAGTAACAAAAATGATAATAATAATAATATAAGGGTCCAAATATTTATTTTAATAAATAAAAGTGATAATTGACAAAGTTAGTATTAACAATGTTAGCAAGGAAATAATGATAATAATAATGGTAATAATAATAGTAATAATAACAATAATAATAGGAATAAAGTTGGGTTAAGTAGTAATAATAATAAAAGTAATGGCATTAATAATAATAATAATACTAATAGCAATGATAGTAAAAATTGTAATCGTAATATAAGGGTTCAAATGTTTACCATAATAGTGAAGATAATGATAATAAGCCATATCTAGCATTAGTAATGATCGTAGGAATACTAGTGAGGTTAGTAATAATAATAAGAGTAAATGAGAAAAAGTCTTAATCATAATAACACTAAAGTTGTAGGTCATTATTAATGATAATATTATTATTGGTTAAGAAAATCATAAATTTAGGTTAAGTAATAATAATAATAATAATTATAATAATAATATAGATAACTATATTAATACTAAAGTTGTTATTATTAATAATAATGATAATAGTAATAGTAATAGTAATAGTAATAGTAATAGAAATAATAATAATAATAATAGTAATAATAATAATAATAGTAATAATAATAATAATAATAATAATAATAAATAATAATAATAATAATAATAATAATAAGGATAACTATTTTAATGCTAAAGTTGTAGCCTTTTAAATAGTATACCCTAGTTATAGATATTTTTGAAATTAGGTTAGGTAATAAGGGTGATACATAATAATAATATTAATAATGGTAATAATAATAATAATAATAATGATAATACAACACTAATAATAATAAGAATAATAATAATAGTAATATTAAGGATAATATTATTATTATTACTAAATTTTTTTAACACTTATAGAAAATAGTTTAGGGGCTGGAGAAGCTGGAGTACCACCTAAGGTTGGTGGTGGAACCGACGGCGGCGGTGGAGGAGGAAGAGAGGTGGAAAGGTGGATGTGTAGGCTAAAGGAGAGGAAGTGGAGGGGTGTTTGAGGTGATGGAAGGTGCAGCAGGTGGAGAGGGGTGGAATGGATGTGGTGTTGTAGCCGGGAGTGGCAGCGCACGGCGGTTGGTGCGGTGGCTGAAGATGGAGAAGGTAGGAGGAGAGGGAGGCAGGGGGAGATGAAGGTATGGGAAGGTAGGGGAGGTTCCCTGGGTGTTTTGGAGGGTAGATGAGGTGTTAGTTGCGGCGGGGGTGGCGGTGGAAGGCGGCGCGAAGGGCGGCAAGGGGCTGGAGTGGGATGATTGGGTTGACCACTTTGCATGGCCGGGGTGACTCGTGTAGGGAAAAATAGGGGATGATGGTGGCTTGGTTCCGTAGAGGGAGGTGCGGGGAAGATCTTGGTGGGTGGTGTTTGCGGCGGCGGTCGTCGACAGCGGCAGAGCAAGGGTTTGTTTGGGCAGTGGTGAAAGGTTGAATTTCTTGGCTTGCGAAAAAGGGAGCTCGGTTATGGATGCCCTTGAGGTGTATTTATAAGCTAATTGAGTGGGAAAACAACAAAGGAAGGAGAAGACAAGTGGGGCAGGTGTGGCAGGACCACCGATCGGCGGTGGCAGGCGGTGCAGTCCTGCCATGGCAGGTTAGGTTAGGTTGGGAGAAAAAAAAGGAAAGGAGATGGGAACGTGGGGTGGGGAGAGATGGGGTTGGTCGTGGTCGGAAAAGGGAAAAAAACGACGGGGAGGGGAAGAGAAGGGAGGCCGGACAGCGTGCGACTGTTGGCGGTAGCATTGCAGGATTTTGGCAGTTGCAGATCGGGGTTTGGGGAGAGAAGAAGACAACGACTGGACCGGTCGGTCCAGGGGAAGAAAAGAAAAAAAAGATAGAACCGGTTCAGCGGTTGGCCAAGGGGAGACGGGCAAGGGAGAGTAGGCCACACGGGCCTAGGCGTGCCAAGGGGGAAGGACTTGGGCTGCACAGGCTGGCCCAGTCGGGAGAAACGGGGTAAGGAAGAAGAAAGGAGAAGGAGAGAAAGAAAGAAAAAGGAAAAAGGAAAAAAGGAAAAGGGAAAATAGGGGGAAAAATAGATAAAATAACTTATGGGAAATAAGGTGTAGTAAGTTTGGTAGATAAACAAATTTTAATAATTTATCTTAATATATTTTAATATATTGGTTTAAAAGGTAAATTTTAGAAAATATTGGTTTGAAACATTATTTAAATGGAATGAGTATGATAAAATAATAATTTATTTATTTTAATTTATTAAATATTCACATCTAATTTTATATACTCAAAAATCTACAAAATAATTAAATTAAATAAATTTAAAAGGTAAAATCCTCAAAATAATTAAATTAAATAAGTTTAAAAGCTAAGTTATCCCAAATAAAAGTGATTCATTAAATTATAGACTTTTAAAATTATGGGGGATTACAGAGATGGTACTAGAGTCAAAGGCTTTCAAAGCATCAACCATAAGTAAAGGGAATATCATTGATGCACTAAACCAATGAAGAAGAAGAAGAAGAAGAAGAAGAGGATGATGATGTAGCAATCTAGATTTACCAGCTTAAAATTTTCATTTTGTAGAAGCATTAATTACGAAATTACTAGGTGTTATTGACACATTCAGCATAAGTGATAAACTCCAAGGTGGAGTTTCCAAATAAACTAAAAACAAATTGCCAACTAGTAATAGATTTGGTCAGAATAACTTGACCTATATCAGCCAATGATAAAATATCAAAGGAAGCTCTCAAAATACCAGGGCACAATGAAAAAAATCAAAGGCATCTATGTAACACCCCGAGTCGATACGATCATGCGGGGGCTACCTTAGAGCACTTTGGGATTGATCAGTTGACCCCACAGATCAACACGAGTCCTTTCAGCGCGCTTTTTCCTCACTCATGAACTTTCCGAGAAATTTTCAGAAAATTTCTGAAACTTCCCAGGACGGTCACCCATCCTAAAATTGCTCCACAGTCAACATACTTAACTATGGAGTTCTTAGGATGTAATCACCAAAAGGATGGTATACCATGTTGATATAAGTAGCCATATCAATCCTTATAACACTCCCCTCAATTTGGGGTATTACAGTCTAAGTTATTATACCCAAGAATATATCAAAGGGAATAGATTGAGAAAGTGAAAGAGAGAGCATCACGTGATTGTGAGAGATTTTAGCAAGAGTAGAGAGAGAAAGAGATATAGTTTTATTCAAAATCTTTTAGTTGTTGAAAGTGACGCTATAAGGTATATGGGGACTTATATAATAGCTCCCCAAAACCCTATGTTAAGGAGAGTTCGGGATTAAGGACCGAGCATAGGATTGAGCTCGTTACCAGTCCAACTCACTATTAAGTCCCTTGCTACATAACTTGGTAGATGGACCGTGTAACATATAAATGGACTGGATACTAAATAGCATAATAAGCTCAATTACAAAAAAAAATGTTACAATTATCCTAATCTTCCATCAGCTATAATATGTTGCTAATTGTAGAGATTAAGGGACTATATAGGGAACAATCCAGCTAACCCAATGTGGGTCGGGTAGCTACCTATATGGGCCAACACTTAATTCTACTAGCCTATTGGTCCGACGATTGCATCATATGGGATTACATTTCTCTAATATTAATACAATCATCAGCAATCAACAACATTAATTTCCAATTATCGCAAACATCTGCTACACCTGCTTCCTTGTTTTTCCTAGTCATTCATAGAAAAAGAAAAATAGTTAAACATAGTTAATATATCACAATTAATTGGAAAATTACTTAAATAATAACTAAAATTAGTTGGATACACATCATTCCCATCTTCTTAGAGAGGTTTCGTCCCTAAAACCTTACATATTCCAACAAAAGGGTACAAATCAGAAACATTAAAAGAGTTATTGACATTACCAAAGTTAGCAAGTAAATCAATTTTATATGCATTGTCATGAATCCTTTTAAGAATAGTGAAAGGCCCATCACCCCTTGGATCTAACTCATACTTCCTAAGGTTTGGAAACCTTTCCTTTCTTAAATGAACCCATACTAGAACACCAGGTTAAAATATAAGTTCTTTCTTCATTTATTAGCATATTCAACCATTTATTGGACCTTATGATAGATTTTTTTACTAACATATTCATGCAATGGTTTCATTTTTGTGGAATGAGATTCTACCTCAAAGTTTTGTAAATCAAAAATAGAAAGTGGAACTAAGTCTAGAGGGCTTAAATGATTAAAGCTATACACAACCTCAAAAGGGGATTTCTTTGTTGTGGAATGTACAACCCTATTGTAAGCAAATTCTACTTGAGGTAGAATAGATTCCTATTAATTAAGATTCTTCTCAAGTATAGCTCTCAACATATGCCCTAAAGTTCTATACACCACTCTAGTTTGCTTATTAGTTTGAGGGTGACATGTGGCAGAAAATAACAGTTTAGTACCTAATTTATCCCATAATACCTTCCAAAAATGACTTAAAATTTAACATCCCTATCAGACACAATGGTCTTAGGCACTCCATGAAGTTTGAAAATATTTACAAAGAACAAATATGCTACCACAATTACATCATTAGATTTATTGCATGGTATGAAGTGTACCATTTTACTAAATCGATCAACCACAACTAGTATTGAGTCCTTAGCCTTATTAGTCCTAGGTAAACCTAAAATAAAATCCACGGAGATATAAATCCAATTGGATAGGTACTGGTAGGGGTGTATTTAGTTAAAAAGGTTAGGTAGTGGACTTGGCATATTTACAAGACACACAATTCACACAATACCTTAAAACATCCCTTTTCATATGTGGCCAATAAAAATGATCAGCTAAAACATCCATTGTCTTTGAAACTAAAAATGTTCCATTAAACCACTACTATGAGCTTCTTGAACTAGTAATTACCTATATGAACAATTATGCACTCACAGTCTATTTTTCCTAAATAAGTATCCATAAAAAGGTAGTATTTTCTTTGAGTTGCATTACAACAACTATGATACAATTCTTTAAAATCAAAATCATCCTCATAAAGTATCTTGATATGAGAGAAACCTAACAAATTAGCATCTACTATATTTAACAATGCATATCTCCTAGTTAAAGCATCAACAACTATATTATCACACCCTTCTTGTACTTTATCATATAAGGAAAACTCTCAATGAATTCTATCCATTTTCCTTATCTCCTATTTAACTTAGATTGGTTATTCAAATAGTTAGGAAACTCCTTATTAGTATTGATAACAACTTCTTTAGGCCATAAATAATGTTGCCCGACTTCTAAGGCCATGACTAATGTATACAATTCTTTCTCATATGTAGAATAGTTCAGAGTGCTTCTACTTAATTTCTCACTAAAATAAGCTATAGGTCTACTCTCCAAAGAAAGAACATCCCCAATACCAAGCCTTGAAGCATCACAATCTAATTCAAACATTTTATCAAAATTTGGTAATACTAATATAGTTGCTTGTGTTAAATTTTCCTTAAGTAATTCAAAGGCTTTTTGTTGTTCCAAAACCCATTTAAAACTAGTATCTTTCTTAGTCACAACAGTTAAAGGGGTAGCCAAAGTACTAAAGTTCCAAAAAAACCTATGATAAAACGAATATAAACCATGTAAACTCCTAACCTCAGTAACAGACTTAGGTATTGGCCACTCTTGAATTGCCTTAATTTTATCTTTATCAACTAAAACCTCTTTCCTTACCTATAACTAATTCCAAAAATACTACACTATCTAAAAAAAACCTTGACTTAGATAGATTAGCATATAATTTCTCTTCTTTAAAAACTTCTAAAATATCCATAAGATGCACTAAATTTTCCGCCATAGAATTACTATAAATAAGTATATCATTAAAATATATAAATACAAATTTTTCTGTAAAATTCCTAAGAAAATGATTCATAAGCTTTATAAAAGTACTTGGAGCATTAGTCAACCCAAAATGCATTACTAGCCATTCATATAACCTAAAGTTTGTTTTAAAAGAATTTTTCCATTCATGGCTAGGTTTCATTGATGATACCTACTTTTCAAATCTATTTTGGAATATACTACAACCCCATATACTTGATCCAACATCTCATCAAGCCTATGTATAGGATATCTATACTTAATTGTTATCTTATTATCATCCTACTATCGATACACATCTTCCAAATTCCATCTTTCTTGGGTACCAAAAGAACAAGCGCAATACAAGGACTCATAGATTTTCTAATGTACCCCTTGTCTAATAATTCAGTAACCTATTTTTTCAATTCCTTTACTTCCTTAAGATTAGCCTTATATGAAGTTCTATTGGGTATAACAACTCCAAGAAGAAAATATATTTGATGTTCTATACTTCTTAAAGGAGGCAACCCATGAGGATTGTCTTTTGGGAACGAATTAGAGTAATCATTCAAAAAACCTTGAACACTACCAAGTAGAGACTCTAACAAATCAGGTTGACACTCATAACATTCCTTAAATACCATTAGATATATAGTCCTATGTTCACTCAGTGCACATTCAACCTCACTTTCCTTTGCACAGAACCTTGTAGACCTTTTAGATTCCTTAAAATTTTCCTTAGAATTTGAATTTTGCATACTTAAAGACTTATAGTCCAATTTCATCTTATTATGATCATCATAAATTTCTTTTGGAGTAAGGGGTGCTAAGATAATCTTTCTGTCTTCCTTATACAAACTATACCTATTCCTATATGCATCATGAGTGCCTTTCCTATCATATTGCCAAGGCCTCCCTAATAATATATAAGTAGCATGCATGGGCATGATATCACATAATATAGAATCCTCATATTTTTCAAATTTTAGATTTATTAACACCTACTGATTGACCTTAACATCCCCTAGTTCATTTAACCACCGAAGCCTATAAATTTTGGGGTGTTTAGTTGTTCTTAATCCTAACTTAAACACTAAAAGTGTACTGGCAGCATTAATGCAACTACCACTATCAATTTCCATATTAAAAGATTTATCATTAATCAAACATTTAGTATGAAAAATATTTTCTTTTTGTATAGCATTAGGATCAGGTAACTTATTGCTAGTTAATGCCCTACGTACCACAAAAAGCTCTCAGTTAACAGGAATTTCTATTTTGTCATTAGATTCATCAAGATTATTTTTTTAATTCAGTAGTTTCTACATCCTCACTTTTAGACTTAGAGTCAATATCAGTCGATTCTCTAATTAGTATATTTATCTTGCTAGGACACTCAAATGCTATATGATCAAGACCTCCGCATTTAAAGCACTTAATATCTTTAGCTTTGGTGGGTGCATTACTACTACTATATGCAATAGCCTTACCTTTATCATTTCTATACCAAACTTTAGATTCAGGATTATGACCCTTAAATTTTGGTTTACCATTATTATTCCAGTTACTAGAACTCTTACCACCAAAATTCTTCCTAAATGTGTTCTTAAATCCAGGCCTAGGTGGTTTAAATTGTCTATTCCTTTTGATTTATCCTTCTATCTTAATAGCAATATCTACCATTTCCTAGCCTTAATTAAGGTCATTTTGGATTCCTTAAAATACTCTTCAACGATCCTAATCCACTGATTTAAAGTCTATAGTTGCCTATATAATTTCCCATAATATTAATTAGTTACGAACCCTTTTCTCATCAATGATTCAAATTCATTCCAAGTATGCATAGGTTGTTCCCATTCCTACACCTAGATGACGCTAAGTTATAATACCATGATGATGCATAATCAGTAAATTCTACAACTGCTACTTTTATTTTCTTCTCATCAAAATAGTTATGAAACTAAAAAAAACGAATTCTATTTTTTACTCTCATTCAAAATATTAATCTTGGTCACCCCTTCTATAAAAACTAGTTCTAATTTTTGCTTCCATTCAAAATATTAATCTTGGTCACACCTTCCGTTAAAACTAGGTATGTTAAACTTAATATTACCTAGATTCCTATCAACTTGATCCATTTCACAGTTATTCGTATGATGTGGCCTAGGACACAAATCATCATTAAATGAAACTTGATCCTCTAATTCATCTAAATTGTTAGGGACAGGTATTCTATGTCTATGTTCCATATGAACTCTACCAAGCACACCAGTAGGTTCATATATTCTAGTACCTTGCAGCTTATTTAATCTAGCATCTTGTTCCCTTAATCTTTATTCTAGGTTGGCAGACAATTTAGCAAATTGAGTAGTTAATTGTTCTTGAAAATTCATAAGTGTTCCTAACACATCATTAGTAGGTGATGGAGCAGATTGATTTACATAATGGTTGTTATTAGACATATTATAGTTATTGGTTATACTCTAATATATTCTATGAAGTTTGCAGAACATATGTAAATAGGTGAGTAAGTAATCTAATATTCATGACAACAATAGATAACACGCAAGACTCATTCACGTGATAACAAGCAGTCAAACACTAAAAAATCAACAAGAACTAACTAGATAAAAAAAAATAAGAAGAAAAAAAATGTTATAAACTGGTGAAGGGATGAGGATGCAGCCAAGTTAAAATACATTTTAACAATTTTGAATGAATGCATTTATCTAAGCTATTATACAACTTGAATGCATGCAGAGATAACTAAACAAAATATTCCACACTTATCAAGCATAGAATAAAGATAATAATATGAAAGAAATTGGAAGAAATTGTTATGCCAATGAATGTTGGCAGGCAAATTTTCTTTTTATCACTAAAATGTGAGTGACCCCTCTTCTTAGAAAAGAAAAGGACCTCTCTAAAATTGGTGGTTATAATGCTAGAAAAAAATACAGTTTGCACACAAAACTAGACCATCTTAGTGTAGGCAACAAACCAGATATACAAAAGTTATACTAGATAGTTAAATAAATTGAGAATAGTCAACAAAAAAAAAGAAAAAGGAATGAGTATACCAAGTGGGTTAGTTGATGGTTGAAAATGTTTTGACCTCTACCAAACCTTCAAGCTTTCAGTTATCGCAATCATCTACTAGACCTACTTCCTTATTTTTCCTAGTCATTCACAGAAAAAGAAAAATAGTTGAATATAGTTAATATATCACAATTAGTTAAAAAATTACTTAAATAATAACTATAATTAGTTAGATACACATCAATAAGTCTAACTCCCTACCCTTTCTCATGCCAAGTGTTAAAGCTAAAATAAACCACAATGAAATTAAATCAACCAAAAAAGAATGCCATACATAGATAAAAGTTGTGCATAAATATTGTTAGTATAAGGTAACCAAAATATAGCAAGCTACATAAGAGTCCAAAGAAAAATTGATCATAACAAAAAACTAGTACCCATAGGTATGAAATCTATTTACCTTAACTCTTAGAGCCAAAACCTACTTTGAAAATGGGACTTCTTTCCCATTCTTATACGCTTCATGCCACTCTATGACCCTTACGCAATCATCTACATAATTATTATCAATACAACTTTTTCATACTAAGTAAATTACAATACCTCATAAGAGATAGTATACCCACATTTCACATAGTCACATAGAATCTAAACAAGTATATTTGAGTAGAAAGCATGTACCGTAACAACACAAAATATTCATGGAAAGATGTATATAAACATCCAATCTTAAACTCAATAGTAAAATATAACATTTAACTTTTTATCATTTCAAGGTACAAAGTCATATCTGATTAGTTAAATACATTCCAAACATAGTGGTAGGGCATTGAGGCAAATACAGAAATAACAATCCAAAAAATATAAATAATAAAATACTAAGATAGGGCATTAAGGCGACTACTAGACCAACTAATCCTAACCAATACCAAGGTAAGGCAATGAGACATCTACCGAACTAACAAATCATTTCTTTTCATTTTCTTACACAACATATATTTCCATTTTTACTTACTTACTTGAGAGGGATACAATTAACCTAGGGACATAGTGCTACACTTGGTTATATTGGCACCTGTATGCAACACAATACCGTTACCTCAAATGTAGGGGCATAATGGTATGCCTCATCATATTAGCTCATAAAGGTAACAAAGTATCCTCCTACCTTGATCACCTAGCCCTTAAATATCAATGCCCCGTGTAGGACCTTTAGGTCACCTATAGAGTAGAGTAGGGCCTTAACAAGGGCATAGCTGCACATTAGCGAACCAAAATAAATAAGGGCCAACACCTCACCTTTAGAGTAGCTAATCTGAGAGGGTAAACCATTCACAACTCAATTTATTTCACTTTAAGTATTAATATTTAATAAGGTGATCACATAAGTCACATACAATAATTTTTATTTTCTCTACTTAATGATTTTCCCTTTTCTTTACAATTCTTAAGGTAAAAACTAAGGTCATAGGTTTATGACAAGACAAGTCAAAGCTAAGGTTAACATAGAAAAAGTGTAAGACCATCTTAGCATCCAATTATTTTTAAAAGATACATTAGGTTAAAATTATAAAAATACCCTTCAAAACCCTAGTTTCACAATTTTATTCACTTTAGTACCAAAAATTAAAATTATGAGATATTTATCATGAGTAAGGAAAAGCTAGTATTGTAAATTATTTTAGAACATATATAATCTTTGCGTTTTAGTGATTAACTATATTTTCCACTTTTCATGAATTTAGTGGCTTGCGATCACAAAACCCTAATCATGTAATGCTCATGTATCACATCTTCCATGAAGCATATATGTACACATTTAAAGCATAATACATCTGTTAACCAGGAAAATTATCATCACAATAATTGTAGGGGAATATTTCTAACCCTAGGTCATGCGAATAACATTAATCATAAGCTAACCTTATTCATGCACATACGCTTCCATGCAAATCATCACAAACCTAAATATAATGAATTAGCAATCATAAGGCATTTACCATGGAATTTAAATAGTAAATTGATAAGAATGAAAATCCTAACAAAATCCTTTACCTTAGGATGTAAATTATTTGACATATTACTATGCATACAACTTATTTGTCAACAATCATACATATTATCCCCTAAACATGTTATCATTCTATAAAGTATGTTATAATATATGAAAAAAAATAAACCCTAGCATGATTCTAGGCCTAAATAATCCTATCATGTTTGCACATAAATTTTACCATCTTATGAGTGATTGGATTTACCTAATCTAAGCTTACGCAAAGAAGTCTTTTCTAAAGTCCCCAAGAATTACCTAGGAATTTAACTTTAATACCACACATTTTTGTAATATTATTGAATAAGAATTATGCCAAGTTTTGGGCCTTTTATTTTTATTTAATTTTATTATTTATTTTGAGGTAAAGTTTGATTTGAAATCATTATTAAGACTAGAGTTTCTTGAGTTTTTTAGGCAAATTGATTGAATGGGTCTATGATCCAATCAACTAGTTTGTCATTTCAACAGATTGGGATTTCTCAACTAAAATAATTGACTGATTGGGAGAACTAATCTACTAGTTTGTAGAATAGTTGACTCATAGGTCCAAACCCATGAACTAGTTTGCCGAGCTGGTTAGATTTTTTAAGCTTGCTTTTCTGAAAAATCTCTTATACTAAAACAGAACCTTATTAACCCATGTAAATTTGTCCCTAAGATATTCCTAACCATTTTCATGATGCATTTAACCCAAAATATTGCTTTGAATTGATCTGGAGGATGACTGGGACAATCAAGGGGAGAGATGACCTCAACATATTATCTTCTTCCTCCTCTGCCCTCAAGACATTTTTAAGGTCAATACTTCAATCTCAGGCATGATTCTAAGAATCTATAAGATTCCTTATACTATGATCTTCCATTACATAACTCCGATATGCTAATTCTGACCTAATTGACTTGCATTATTTAGCGACACCATTTGAGCTTTAGAGAATAGGTTAGCAAATTTTGGATAAAATTACATCTATTTAACTCGAATTCAAATGGTCAATTGTATGGCTTTAAGTTGAGTCCTAAACCCTTTGTGTTTTTCTTTGATTGGTTGGTTATAAATAGCCCCAGTCAACCCTTATATGCACCTTTCTTTCTTTCATTGAATTCTCTAGGTCTTGTATTCACTTTCTTCTTTCTACACTTTGAGCCTTACCAACTAATTTTCTTACACTCTTTTGATCATGTCTCTAGCTCTTTCTTACTTTAATTGTTAAGCAAGGAAGATTTATATTTTGGGAAAAAAGTTAAGTGGTTCAGCTAAGCTCTTCCTTATTTTTGCCTCAAGACAGTTTCCTCTTATTTATTTTTATTTTTAGGTTTATAAATTTAATAAGGTTTTGGTTCAATTTTTGAGTTGAGATTTTTGTTGTTAAGGTTTTCAAAGATGAGGATTTCCACAGCTAGAATTTATGGGTTTAAAGGGGATTTTTCTTTCATCAAGTAAGTGATTCTTGCTTCTAAAATATTTAGTAAGTATTCCTACATGTTATGTGTTATATTAAGTTTATTTTTGCATGTTAGCATGAATAAATATAGCTTATATAAGTTGTTTTTATTTTTATATGGCATGATTTGAGTTAAAAGCATGAAACTTCATAAAAATAGGATATTATGATTCCATGTTGTAAAATGCATATTAATCTAGTTGAAAAGATGTTAGATTATGTTGATACATGTTTTATTATGTTTAAGGATGATTTTTGTGTAAGATTATGCATAAAATTTAATGGTTTGATGCTATTTTAATTTAACCCGATTGACTGGTTCCTAGAATAGTAGACTTGTTAACCCAACCCATCGACTGGTAAGCCTACACAGAACTTGGTCTTGCTTTATGCTTAAACATATCAATTGGTGTGGTAGAGCTAATTAACTAGTATATGAAGAGTTGATTAGATTTCCCAAACCAATCAACCAAAACCAATTAAATGTTTGACCCAAACTGATCGGCTGGTTGGTGCAACCAATCGACTAGTTGGGTCAGACCAATCGACTGGTGTGACTGGCTTGCATGGTTTGTTTCCTTTCTATTTGGTTATGCTTTGAGGCTATGTTTGGGGATTATACTATGATTAATAATGGGTTAAAATATAAATTTTATCATGGATCATTGGTCTACCGAAAGGAATAAAATGGATAATAATCTATGGTATACTCTATGAGTATTGTAAAGGCTAAATGGATATTCCACTTATGATAGGTGATGGGCTTGAGACAAGATTAATGAAAATCAGCATGGGATTGAAAAGAATAATATGGTGAATGTGAAAATATTAGCTAAAAATGGAAAACCCACATGGTTGGAAAAATGAAAAGAAAAGGATTGATATGAATAATCATGGAAAATTACCTTTCTTGCTTTGTATGGGCCTTATATGATCACCAATCCTTTTGAATAAAATACTAATTACATAAAGTTAAAGACAATCAAGTTTATTAATTGTTTGGCCTATCCTATCCTCCATTAGCTACTGGGAGTTAGTTTGCCTTTATGCATTTTTGGTGCCTTTGGGTTTTGCCTTTGAGTGGGATCCTAAGAGGTCATTGTGACTTACGTCATTTAGACACTAATGATGTACTAAGGGGTATTAATACTAATGGGCCTAGTTAAAAAGGTAGTTAGCTTTGGCATGGACTTATGTTCATATTAGTTGGCTTCGTCCTAGACTTATATCCATTTTGGCAATTGGCTTTGGCCTGAACTTATATCCACTCGGTGATTAGCTTCGCCCTTGACTTTATATCCCTTATTTGGATAGGTTTTCATAGTATGTCAGACCATGAGGTGGTAGATAGCCTATAGCTTGATGATAATAAAATATGGAAGATAAGTAATTAGTTGGAAAAATATGAATGGTGGTTGAGTAAATGGTTAATAATTAGATAAGGATGGAAGAAATGACTTGAATGATTTAAAAGTATTAAAAGCTAATTTATACACTTGGCTAATGATCAAAATGACTAACTAGTTATGGAATAGAATATTTATTGGATGATTGAACTGTCTCATATATGGATAAGTAAATGATACAACTTAAAGGATTGAGTAATTGGACATAAATCCCAGATGTTGTTGGGATTTTCTTGCTATTACATGTGTAAGTACTTATGTGATTAGGATATGAAACTAAGCATGATATATTTTTCTTTGTTGGGGTTATGTATGATATCATGTCCTTATGTAATTAGATTGTTATATATATGCCTTTATTATGATGCATGTTGTATTTCATATCCATATATGATAGATTGACATGATTGTGTTTACATTAAGGGAGCGACTTTGCTTACTCAATATGTAGCATACTGATGTCTCTAGGGATGCCCAGTAAAGGGCTTACCTTAATTGGGTTGGGGCTTAAGAGCAAACATGATGTGCTTTATCAAAGTAGTTGGAAGTTTGGATTGAAGATTGTTAGTAGAATATATCATCCATGAATTGATGCAAAAGAAACAAGGTAATTAGCAGGATTATAGTCGAAGAAATTGATTAATAAAGATGAAGGTGCTCGACAGATTTGAGTTGGTCTTCAAATGTGTCGAGTTTGAATGTTAATTAAGGAAGGTAATATCCTAGATTTTCCTTGCCCAATGTCGACCCAAATGAGAGGATATAATTCAGCTAATGTTGCTCAAAGTTTGATAAAAAATCATATTCATTATTCATTCAATATCTCTTATACAAATGATGCGCACAAGAGTATATATAGGGAGAAGTTCCAACTTGAAGTTTTAAAGCTTTTAGTCGGCTCTTTCCTTAATTCAACTCATTAATCATGGTTGAATTAAGCCCATCTTAACTTTAATCCAAATCATAATATCATTGGTTAAATGATACTAAGGATTAATATTACAAAGCTATATAATTAACTAAGATACATACATGAAATTATATCAAACCCTAACTTATATAAAATACAGTTAGGGATAGGGTTTACAACAAGTTAATACAACTAATGAATATCATCACTATATCTTCTTGTTGTGAAGTATCATCCCATGTATGCCATAGTTTTGCATGCTTTGAATACTTGTACACATTAAAGTGTATTAACATCTTCTTCTTGCAAATATGTGACATACCTAAAAGAACAACTTTAATGTTTTTCAATATCAAGCATATAAGAATTATCAAGAATATTTAACATGATAGGCTCCAACATTAAGAAAGCTAAATCTTCCTTACCTTTAGAATTAATATGAACATGACAATCATTAGGACCGAGAATTTAAATTAGGTGGCATACCCTAACTCATTTTGTTATAGCACCGTACCTTATCCATATGTGTTTGTAATGTTTTGGTCGGGAACTATTCAGGTCCTCTAATATAAACATTCATTTAAGTTATTTATGTAATATTTTATTCACTTACTCTATTGTTTTAATGTTTTGATTGGTTATAGCCTTTTATCTGATGTGGGGTAGGTGGTTGACCCCTATTTTATGTTAGGTACGGTGGTAACACCCTATTTTTCCTAAGTGTATTTTTATCTTCTACAATGATTTAAATGAAATTTTTAGGTAGTAAAAAATGGGGGTGCTAAATTAACATTCAAAAACACACACACACACACATATATATTAGCATATAATATTACACAAAAATAATCCAAAATCACTAACATAATTTAATGATCACTAACCAGGCAAAAAAAAAAAGAGAAATGCCAAGAAACATCATACAACCAAAGGGAGAATGATTAGTTGAGGTTGCTAAAGAGGAAAGGAAGGTAAGAGTAGACTTAGCTGGTGCTAAGGGGCCAAGGACAACAATAAAATATAGTTCTAGGGAGAGGAGAATAGGAAACAAAGGTGCTGCAAGTGGAGGAGGAAAAGGTAGCAGAAAAGGGTCAAAGAAGAGGGAAGGGATTCGTTGGATAACAGTGTAGAAAGGAGGAGGAGCTTCGGTAAAGTTGGCTAAAGGTAATAAGGTAGGATTCAGTGCGTTTGACTAAAGGGAGAAGGGGATGGAGAGGTGAGTTTTGTCATAGGAGAAGAGGGAGAAATGATGGTTATTGCTAGTGGTGTGGTCATTTTTTAGATGGGAAGAGCCGAAGATAAGGGAGAGGGAGAAATTTCATGAGGGAGAGGGTTTAATTCAAGGAGGTTGTGTGATGCAGCAACATCCCCAAAAAAAAACAAAAAATATAGTCAACTTATTAATTTTCTCAAAGTTGAAGACTTCAAAACTCTTCTCACTTGGGTTAATGAATAACAAGATTATCAGGGAGCCATGTAAAGCCATGCAACACCAAAATATACCACCAACCCCTACATGTGGCTAGCTTTATTGTGGCTGCATTATGTCTCCACAAAGCCGTTCCTAATGGGCTCCATTATGGCTCACCAAAAGATACTTTTATCCACTCGTACATGCCATCATTTTTAGCAAAATAAACCTACCTTATGCAACCCTATTTCATATGAAGAATTAAGGGGCTTTAGGAAGATAATTGTGGGGGAGATCAAGACCTTAAAATAAGGATTAATATAAAGGGAAGAAGCCTTACTTCTAACCTATCGAAGGGACTACTTCTATCTTTCAATCAACTAAACTTTTCCTTTATTAGTTAAGCCTAGTTAAAGCATGTTGTTAGAATTTTCTAATGTGTAATTTATGTTTTCTAAGCACTTGTCATAGATTATAATATTAGCCATATCTTTTATACTATTCTAAACAATATCTTAATACAGTTTATCCCAAGAATCATCCTACTAGGTGGCTAATTGGCTCATCTAAGTTCAGATTACGGTCATAGTTTTGCTCTGATACCATTTTCAACACTCCTAGTTAATAATACCACACGGGGGCTACCTTGGAGCATTTTTGAATTGATTGGTCGACCCAAAAGATCAACACAAGTCCTTTTAGTGTGCTTTATCCTCACTCACACACTTCTCGAGAAATTTTTAGAAAATTTCTTAAGCTTCCCAGGAGGGTCACCCATCATAAAATTATTCCACGGCCAACATGCTTAACTGTGGAGTTGTTAAGATGGAATCACCAAAAGGATGGTATGCTATGTTGATATAAGTAGCCATATCACTCTTTATAGAACTCAGCCCAATTTGGGGTATTACAGATGTAGTCTTAGATTCATCCCAATCATGGAATATAGATAGTTGTTTCATTCCATGGTAATGTGCTTTGGGTGAGGTAGAACCAAAATGTAGTATTCCCCCTCACCTAGGAGACCAAATTTGATGGATGAGGAAGATCGTTGAGAAGATCCCCTTGGATCTAGTGTGATGTGGTGGTGGGAGAGGAATTCCTATATTAGTCCTATCATGGAATATTGACATTATGTGTTCTTCTTTTATATGACTTGTTATGGAGACTTGTGAATGTATGAAAATGTGTATCCTAAGGCCTTGTCATGGGTATAATATATATATATATATTATAAATCCTATTATGGACTATCTTTCTATGTATATTGCATACTCGTATGACCTCAATGTGCAGCATGGGCCCTAACCAGGTTTTAGGTAGTTTGTTTTACCTACAATTCACCATACTGATGCTGCATTTGTATGGTCACTATGATGATCTAACTTCTAGTCCAGTGAGTAGAGGATGGTTTATAGGGATATAATATTTAGCTAGAGTATGTTGAGGATTATATCATGGGTCAATAGCTGGTCATTGATTGGGGTTCAAGAGTTACCTTCCTTTTTAGCTAATAGTTAGGCTAACTTGTTAGATATTTTTGCCCACTCTATTAGGATGTTTTTGGTTCTTCGTAGTTATTAAATTCTTGGCATTGGTTCCTATATTTAGGTCTTGTATACTCTCTTCTCTCTATATTATTATTCTCATTATCATTATTAGTATTATTATATTAATAGTAGATCATACATTCTTCATTCTTCTTTCCATTTAGCCTTGCATCAGGCATATGTTAGGTGATGATCACACCTCTCTCATAGTTGATATGGAAGTAAGGTCCTCCTGTTTTACTTTTATAACACTTCCTACAATACCTCATTTCCAGAAAACCCTAATAATTATAACCAGTAATTATGTGTATTAATTATAATAATTATTTAAGGATATTTGACATTAAATATATCATTAATATGTGTAATATTATTATAAATTATTAGTATAAAATTTAATTAGGCTAAAATATGCTAGAGGGTGCATATTAAAAGTTAAACCTAGGTTGGGGTCGTAACTAGTATTCGTTTTGTCAAATAAACCAATTATAGTAACCGGATAATTTTTACCCAAATATTTTACACAAATTTTTTACCTAAATTATTTACTCCTACCTTATACTAAATTTACTAGACTCACTTTTCCCTTCCTCTCCAGTACAATCATTCCTCATGCCATTCTCCTACCGTGAACGATTCTCTCCCCCTTGTTTTGATCTCCTTATTTTGCTCCTCCTTTCACAACACGCCATGCTCTTCTTAACCTCCCCATGTTATCTATTTTTTTAAAGTGTGTTAACCATCCCAAATATCCCACACACTCCCTCCTTCTCCCAAGCTCCCTCACACAAGAAAGAAACCCCCATTATAGCCCCTCAGCTTCACTATTTTTCCATGCAATACACTCCTCTACCAACCACATTTTCTTGGCAACTTGATGTGTGGGGGAGGGTTTACTCTTCAAATATGTGGATCTAATGGTTAAAATGGAGTTTGGATGAGATGATAAAGGCTTGGTGATGTTGAGCTTAAAGACTAAAGGTTCAAAAGTGATGCAAATAAGATGATGGTGGTTTGAATTATGGTAGAAAAATGATGATGGTGCTTCATTGATGGTGATGAATGTGATTCGAATATGATGAGATGATGATGATGAGGTTTCGAAAGGGAGAATTTGGGTTATGGTTAGGCTCCATTTGGATTGAAGTGAATCGAGGTGAGGGTAAACATTAAAAATTAACCTAGGTGAAGGGAACGGAGATGAATCGGGGTGAATGTTTTAAAATATTGTTTGGATGATATTAACCTAACCTAGGTGAATGTTTTAAAATTTCCGTTTAAATTAAGGTAAATAAAGATTAAAAAAATAAAATAAATGACATTTATATCCTTGTATTAAACAAATAAGTCCTATTTAGGGGTATTTTGGTCCTATTAAGTCAAAAATTTACCTATTCTTTCACCTTCACCTCGGTTACCCCCGAAATAGGAGGTTAATAAAAATGAGGTTAATCAAGGTGAATGGAGGTAAAACTTTAACCTCGATTCACCTAGATAAAATTATTAACCGAATACCCAAACAGGGTGAATCAATTGATTCACCTCCATTAACCTCCATTCACCCCAATCCAAACATTGCATTAAAGTCATGGTTTAGGGTTAGGGTTTGGTTTGAAGAAGAGGAAATAAGGTGGTGTTTGGTTGGTATAAATGGTTAGGGTTTCGAATGAATGGTTTAGGCTTTCAGTTTTGGCATGCCAATTTAGAGTTTGGTTTAGCCACAAAATAGAGTAGGAATTTGATGGTAATTAAGGTAGGAAAATATAGATTAATAATAGTACAAAAGATATGGATTAATCTCTAATTCACACAAATAAAGAGATTAAAACTTTCAAGCCAAACCGTTCACACAGATTCAATTCGCTTGAGCTTGAACTCACACAGATTTTATTTAATGTTGATCTTCAACATTCAATAATCATCATACATGCCATTTGCTTGAAATTTATGAATAATTTCACCTTTATACCACTAGATAAATAATATTCCAAAAGATTTGAAGATAAAAGATATTATGCTACCTTTATCCTAACTTTATGCTAACTTTATTCTCCTACTTTATTAGTTAATTAATAAAGTTTCTAAATAAATTAATTACTTGTTTGTTACGTTTCAAGCAATGTAACCATCAGTTGGTATTTAAGTTTATGAGAGACACTTTCCAAATAAAGAATAATTGTTTCTATTATTATGAAAGAAAATTATTGAGTATTTTATCCTTCATAAAAAATTTCACCTCCATTGATCCCTCCCCCTAGTTGTAGCAATAGCTGTTGAAACTCCTCCCCTAGCTGAAGCAAAATTTCCCATAACCACCCTCAAGCTACACACAAAATCACCAACTGACAACTTCCACCAAACCTCTTCCCCTTGCTACAGCCCTTACCTTTTTTATAGAAAGAGATATCGTTCCTACCCCCTAGCTGCATCACGAGCTGCTGTAACCCCTCCCTAACCCACATAACACTCCATCGAAGCCCAACACACCCACCTTTAGCCATTTTGGCCAGAGCTCCCTCTTATGCTGCACCTTTTTCCATTGAAGCTTCTTCCCCTCCTTCGACCCTTTGTGCTACACATTTTCTTTTCCTTTTGCTGCACCAATTTATGCTATTATCCCCTTTCAAGTACCTTCCAAGTCCACCATTACCTCCCTCCACTTTCTCGACCGAAAGCCTTCCTCATTTGATTCAATTTTTTTTTCAATTTTCCTCTTACATATTCAACTGGTTAGTTGCCCCAATTTTTTTTTTAAAATTTTAGATGTGGTACTAATTTATTAGGTAATATTTGAGGATCTCAGAGAAGACGGTTTTTGGAGCTTTTGTGTAAGCTTGGATTTAGGTAAATCCAATCACTCATAAGGCAATATAATTTATGTGTGATCATACTAGGATTTTTCAGAACTATAATAATGCTAGGTTTTTATATTCCTCAAGTATTATGACATGCATAATAAAATAGTAACATATTATATAAATGATAACCGCAATTATCGAAAGTGGAGTATATGCATGAGTAATGTGTTGTATAATTTACATATACATACCTACAATTTTATTAGGGTTGTATGCTTTTCAAGTGATGATTTATTTCCATGTTAATTAATTCATGATTACCATTTTATGGTATTTAGGGTTGATATAAAAAGCACCAAAACATATAAGCACGATTAGGGTTAGAATACGATAATTGCTATTCATATGTTCTAGGGTTAGATATTTTCCTACATTTACTATGATGAAAATTACCCTATTAAATGTCATATTATGCTTAAAATATATACTTACATTCTACATGGAATATATGACATGTGAAAAATGCATGATTATGGTTTTGTGTGCGCAACTCACTAAATGTATGATAAGTGGAAACTATAATCAATTGCTAATTCATAAAAATTACCCACAAGCTAAAATATTGGAAGTAATTAACTTTTATCCTTTTCATGAAAAATTGTTCATAATTATGATGTTGGTAAGAAAATAGATAAAATAGTGAAATTAGGGTTTTTGAGGTACGAACAAGGTTAAGCAAGGTTGTTATGTATGACCTTTATACTCTACTAAAATGATAAATAATGTGTGGTAGTAAATTAGTGTTTTGTGTGTGAAATATATTAAGCATGATTCATTACGTTATAATTATGTGATTATTATTGTTGTCTTGAAAATTAGAAATAATAAGCATGTTATCAGATGTAAGAAATTTCAGGTACGAAAGTATGATTAAAATAATTATTATGTTGGAAAAATACATTTTATGACATGTATGTATAAAATAATAGGTTGAGCATGCTTATATATAATTGTGGAATAATTATTACGAATGAATGGCCCAGGGGAAATTTCGTTATTTTTAGTGTATTATGATATCTATCTTGAAAAGCATGTCTAATATGTATTATCTATTGTTGAGTATGTGAGCATGTATTTTAGATGGATTAAAAGTGCATGATGGGATTTTATGCACAGAAACACGTATAAGGGCAAAATGATCATTTAGCATACCTGATAATTTACTTACACGATGAATGATTTATTTATTATATTTTTACCATTACATGGCTTATCAATAAATAATAATAAAATGGTTGTAGTATTTAAATGGATAATGATCTAGTAATTATTAGTTTTAGGGACATTTTGGTCATTTTTAGCTTAACGCATCTAATGTGAATAATTGAGCCTAGGATGGCCATAGAATATTTTTTTATGGTTGATCTTGGTAATGATCTTGTTTATTAGCTATCTTGAATAAATGGAAAGTGAGTACGAATGGCTAAGTATGGAAACCGAATATATATGATTTGTTGTAATGTTTGTGATCACCTCATAAAATATTAATACCTAAGGTAAAAGACCTCGAGTTATGAATGGTTTGCTCTCTAAGATTAGCTACCCTAGAGGTGAGGTGGTAGCCCTTGTTTGTTTTGGTTCATTGGTGTGCCGTTGTGCCCCAATTAAGGTCCTATTCTACTCTATAGATGATCTATGGGTCCTATAGGGGGTATCAATATTTAAGGATTAGGTGTCTGAGGTTGGAGGATACTGTGTTGCCTATGTGCGCCAGTATGATTAGGCGCACTGTCGTGTCCTTGGGTTCTAGAGTATAGGTATTGTGTTATTTTCATGCACCAATATGACTGGATATAACTTAGTGTCCTTGGGTTGATTGTATGTCCTCGTGTAATATAAATAATAAAGGAATACTTGTTAATGGCCTTAGTATGTATTTTTGGGTTCGGTAGTTGCCTTAGTGCCCGACCTCGGTTTGTGGTATATATTGGATTGATTGTTCAGTAGTTTCCTCAGTGTCCCACTATGTTAATTGGAATTGTGTTGATTAGTCAACTTCAACCATGGATTTTGATATAGTTATTGTGTACCTTGAAATGATGTGACTTGGTTGAGTATGGTTGATTGTTGAGCATGAGACTCTAATGACATATATTTATATGTATGTATTGATCCATGATTTATTATATATTGTTATGGCATGTGCTTGTGTTTGAGCATGTTTTGGATCATTATGTGATTATATGCAATGTGGGTATGCTACCTCTTGTGAGGTATTGTGATTTACTCATTATGAGGAAGTCATACTGATACTACATTTGTACATGACTATGTGAAGGTCATGGAATGACATGAAGCTTATAAGAGTGGCCAGGATAAGTAGAGCTCTTAGGAAGAGGTTCCATTCTCAGAATGGGCATATGGGTCTAAGAGTTAGGGCAAACCGGTGTTGTACCCAAGGGTATTAGTTTTTGTTGAATCGGTTTTCCTTAAAACTCTTATGTCCCTAGATATATTTTGATTATCAATGTTGTATGGAAAATATTTATCTGTAACCTTTATTTATGTAATCTCCCTTATTTCTGCTGACTTGTTTTTGGGTTGGTAGGTTTTAGCCTTAGTACATGGTATAAGAAAGATAAGGGAACTAGACTTATGCTAAGTGTGGCGGTAACACCCATTATCTTTGGTAGTTAATGCTTCCAAAAAATGAAATGTTTAAGTACTAAAAATGAGGGTGTTACGCTCCTGCATTATCTTTAAAACAAAATTTTCTGGTTCTAAAAATTGGGGTTGTTAAAATAAAACTCTCTAAAACACCTCACTTTTTTCTCTTCTTCTTTATTATTGATCTTAAATAAGTATCAAAATTTTAATAGAGATTAAATTAACCTTTCTAAAGGAAACGTAATGCAATGTATAAAGATTAACATATATGGTAAAAATAAGATATAAAATGCATATATCACCTTAAGTGAAGAACTTGATAGCTAGTGTATGAAGTTGAACCTTTATAGATGTATATAAACTATAAGGGTTCAACTCCCTAAATCTTTATAATTACCCCACCCTTCTTATTTTAAAATAAATAAATAAATTATTTATTTTAATAAAAGTATTTTAAATAATTGATATTAGTGAAAACCATTATCAAAAAGAATTTTAGTAATGGTTTCAGCTAATAAATGTTATTAAAACCTAACCATAATAGGGTAAAATTGGAGGCAAAATGATTAGGGAATTTCAAAAATTATTTTATAGAAAAACCTTATCAAAAAGTTGGTTTTAACAATTCTTCAATGTAATTGTTATTAAAATTACTTCATCACCTCCATTTTGATAACTGTTTTAGGAATTTTTATGACAGCGCTAAAACTATTATCAAACTTTTAACAACAAGCTATTCGATAGCACTTTTAAACCATTATTAAAGGCCAAAAATAATCATTATTAAAATTTGATTATGTATTAACACTATAAGAATAAGGGAAAATAACGATGATACAAATAGCCGATAATAAGGGAAAATCCACTAGTAATTGTTATTAGTGATGACATTTTGTTAGCATTAAATCATCGCTATAAGTAGGTCGTTATTAATCTTATTAGTGACAATTTGTCAATTGTCTATTATAAGGTGTAATACCAATGATATATTCATCAAAATTAAGATTGTTATTGACAGTATGAGAATGTTAGTTAGTTGAAAAATTTAACATTGGCACTATTCTTTCTAACGATGATATTTTCAAATTTTGAATTCAAAAACACATTTTACCAATAATTTCTCGGTATGAAAATCTAGAAGACCTAATTACCAATGATTTATCACTGGTAATAAGCTTATTAAAGATGATTTTTGGGTCAAATGTTTTTGATTAACCTTGTCAGATGCAATTTTATCCTTGGTAATGAGCTTATTGTATAAAATAACACTTATAACCTAGATTTTTGGGTAAAAAAATATATTGTATAAAATTAAAAATAGTTACAAATATTACCTAATATAAATAACATTTTATAACTGAATGTTGTTATTAATATGTTATTCATAACAAAAAAAAAATAATATTATTAAATCTAACTTGTCAATACTAACATAAAAAAAATTATCTTCATCTTGATTAGATGGGTGAGGTAGAGATCCCTAAACCCATTTAGCCATACAAGCTCTTATTTGTTGCAATTCTTTCTCTTGACACTCAAATGATGCTTGTTCTTTGACTAGATGCTCATTCATTTGGTTTTGCTCTACTTGACATTTTCATTCTTGATATTATAGTAGTTTAGTCGCCATCCAACTCATGCAAGAAATAGTACATCTTAAGCCCCTCTATGTAAGTTTTCATCCTACACCTTTTAGATGCCCTTGATGACTACCTAAGACATCCTCGAGTATTGGTTCTTTATCAATTTTAGGAGGTATAGGATCATCTGGAACATCAATGCTGCAAGTCATCTCTAATAAGGTTTCCTCGTGTTTCCTTTACATTTTATTCTGCATATGTTGGCAAAATTTTGACATACATTATAAAGAATATTAACAATAGTATAATTAATTATGCATAACTAAATTACAAAATTCTTCTCAACCTAGGGATTGACCTATTTGTTATTCTTACACTAAATTTCTATAAAGGTCTCGGCTATAGGTAATTTTTTTTATGGATTTACCTATATCATTTTAAGAAAAAAAATTAATGCATTAATAATGAAACAAAATCAAAATTTCAACTAACTTCTTGCAATAATATTATTATAATGAGTGTGTACCATGACAAGAGAGATTAGTTTGTTTTGTTCTATTTGTAGTAATTCTTAGCCTTCACCAACAATAAAAAAATTGTTATTGTTTTATATAAAGAATTTTATTCAATTTGTATACCAAAAATAATTATTACCTTTACATCCTCATAATTACACATATCGATACATCTTTTCCACATGTCTAGGTAACAAAAATGCCTATAATTATTTTCTTCTTACCGATCCTTTTTATGTTTACATTTATGATATTTATATCAATTAGGCACCATTCAGTTGATACTCAATTGAATTCTATATCATGCTAAAGTTGTCCTCCATGGAACTAAACAAAAATATGTTTGCATCGATGTAGAAAAATATGTCAAAAATTATATAATTTTGATTGGTTACTTAATTATAAAAGGTAATAAATAAATTTAAATTTACCTTTGGGGAGGATCTTTGCCTTATCCTTTGGAAGGACATATGACCACCTTTTATAACATAATGGATTATTTGTACTAATCTTATTTCAATTAGTCCCGGTACACCATTTACCATATGCACCTATAGCATTTAACATGCTAGCCTAAAACTCAAACACCACCTCAAACTTTCATGCCATTGGTGGCATACTAGTTGTTCCACCTACAAAGTAACAATTATGCAATTTCATACCAAAAAGTACAAATTAAATTAAATTAATACTAAAACAAACATTGAAGATGGAAAGAAATTTGTGCAAAAAGGTTAAAAAGGAAAAATAATGGAGGAGAAATTTGAAGGAGAAGAAGAAAAAATAACAGAAAAGGTTAGGGGTAAAGTAGACAAATGATAGAACTTGAATATAAAGTAGAGAAAATGACATGATAGGGTTCACATATAGGTTATAAACACACTTTAATACAAGTGAACTAGATCATTAGTAATAAGGCATGACTTGTCGGTATTTATACCAAAAATCATACAATATTGTTTTGATTTGGCTCTAGAAAAATGAAAAATTATTACTATCGAGGAACATAGCCTCAATATTAAGGGATAATAATAAGTGTTATGGACAATTATTTACTCCCAATTCCTAGGAGGTAGTTTTCCCTCCATGGAATATATACTAAAAATATTTCTTATCATCATTAGTATTTTGAACTTATCATTGGGGTATATATTTTCCCATGTAATGTTAGGAAAATATTAGGGGGAATTTGTTGTGCCACTTAATAACAACAATATTATAATCGGTAATAAGTATTATCTACCTTTTTTATTGTGAAAAATAGGTTTGTGTTCCAATATATTATAATAGCCCTAAATTAAGAGGAGTGTTATAAAGATTTATATAGCTACTTATATCAACATGGTATACTATATTTTTTATAATTCCATAATAAGAATTCCATAGTTAAGGGTGTTGGACATGGAAAAAGTTTTAGGATGGGTAACCTTCCTGAAAAGTTTTGGAAATTTTCTAAAATTTTCTCAGGATGTGCATGTATAATACCCCATATTTTTGTAAATGGTTGAATGAGAATGTTGTCAACTTTTGGACCTCTGGATCTAATTTGATGTTATAATTTGGTTTGAGACAATGTTTGACTTGGAATCATGTTGAAAAATGGAGTTTATTGAGTTTTTGAAGTAAACCAATCAATTGATTAATCGTTCTAGCAAGTTGGGTTTTATCAACTAAATTGATCGATTGGTTAGAGTAACCAATGACTTTTTTGTAGAGATGTCGACTAGTAGGCCTAAACCCATCGACTGGTTTGTCGAGCTAGGCATATTTTTCAAATTTTATTTTCTAAAAAATCTCTTATATTAAAATAGAACTTACCAACCCATATAAAATCGTGACTAAGAGATTCCTCACCTTTTTTATGATGCATTTAAACTGAAATATTGCTTCAGATCAATCTGGAGGTCAATTGGGACAATTAAGGGAGAGAGATGACCTCAGCCTTGTCTTCTTCCACCTCCTTCTTCTACATGTTTATGAGATCAATGCTTCTATCTTAGGTACTACTTTGAGCAGCTTACAAATTCCTTCTATGATGACCTTCCATTACTTCTCTTATGTATGCTAATTCATGCCTAATTGACTTGCATTATCCGAAAACACCATTTAAGCTCTAGAGAATAAGCTAGCATATTTTTGATGAAATTCATCCATTTAGCTTATACTCAAAAGGATAATTTGTGAGGTTTCAATTTTATTCTTGAACCCTTTGTGATTCCTCTCAATTAGTTGACTATAAATAGCCTCAATCATCCCTTTTATGCCCCTCTTCTTTCAGCTACCAAAATCTCTAAGTCTTGTACTCACCTTCCCTCTTTCTATAGTTCAAGTCTTGCAATCAATTTTCTTACACTCTTTTGATTCTGTCTCTAGCTCTCTCTTGTTTTAATTATTAAGCAAGGAAGAGTTAGATTCTAGGAAAAAGGTTGAGTGATTTAGTTAGGTATTTTCCGATTTTGCCTTAAGTTGGTATGTTGTTTTTCCTTCTATTTTAAGTTTGAGAACTTAATTGGTGTAAATTTATGATTTTAAGATTATGGTTTTAAGGTTTTAAAACCTAAAAATTTCACAGTTGGAAATTTTGGTCTAAAAGGGGACTTTACATGCATTAAGTAAATGATTCATATTTCTAAAATGTTTAATGAATATTCCTGAATGTTAGGAGTTCCGTTAAGTTGATTTTGCATGTTGACATGAATGAATATAGTCTACATAAGTGAATTGGATGGGTAGAGTTCATACTTTGAGCAAAAAAGCATAAAATTTGGTAAAAATAGGATATGATGATTCCATGTTGTGAAAT
Organism: Tamarix chinensis; assembly: GCA_030549775.1. Taxonomy (NCBI): domain Eukaryota; kingdom Viridiplantae; phylum Streptophyta; class Magnoliopsida; order Caryophyllales; family Tamaricaceae; genus Tamarix; species Tamarix chinensis. Next base: position 45,104,143 of record CM060175.1, read on the forward strand.
CAAGTTAAGTCAGCTAAAAATGTGTTAGACTATGTTGATACATGTTATAATATGGTTAAGGATTATTTAGCATGAAATTTATGGAGTTGTGCTGTGACAGGGAAAATCAACGGAACTGATTATGTGAACATTCGATTGGTTTTCCCAAACCGATCTATCGCTTTGATGAAAAACATGGTTTGGTTTAGTCAAGCCAATCAACTAATCTACCAAAACTAATTAACTAGTTGGTATAACTGATCGATTAGTTAGTCTAGATAGATTGATTAGTTCGATTGATTTACACAGCTTGTTTCCTTTTGGTATTGTTATGCTTTGAGGCTATATTTGGGACTATACTATAAGTATTAATGGAATAGAATAGAAATTTTATCATGAATTATTAGCCTAAGGAAAGGATTAAATGGATCATATCTTATGATATACTCTATGAGTAATGTAAACACTAAATGGGTATTTCACTTATGATCAGTGATGATATTGAGAAAAGAATAATAAAGCTCAATGTGAGCTTGAACTAAACGACAAGATGATATAAGTATGGGCTTTGCTTGATTACTTATCCTTATAAATAATATACTAATCACGTAAAACAAAAGAAAATCGAGTTGAGTATGGGTCTGGGTTACCCAATATTTGATTAGCTACTATGTATTAGTCTACCTTTGGGCATTTATAGTACCTTTGAGCTTTGACTTCGGGCAGGATCATAAGAGGTCCTGGTGCCTTACTTACTCTAGACACTAATGATCTACTTGGGGGTATCGATACTAAAGGGTCTAGTTACCTAAGTGGGTGGCTTCGTCTTGTTTGATTACTTATCCTTATAAATAATATACTAATCATGTAAAACGAAAGAAAGTCGAGTTGAATATAGGTTTGGGTTACCCAATCTTTGATTATCTACTAGGTATTAATTTGCCTTTGAGAATTTCTCGTGCCTTTGGGCTTTAACTTCGGGCGGGATCTTAAGAGGTCCTGGTGCCTTACTTACTCTAGACACTGATGATGTACTTAGAGCTATTGATACTAAAGGGTCTAGTTACCTAGGTGGGTGGCTTCATCTTGGACTTATGTCCATTTTGGTGATTGGCTCTCATCTAGACTTATGTCCTCTTGGTGATTAGCTTGGACTTGAACTTTATGTCCCTTATTTGGATAGGCTTCTATAGTATGTAATATATTGGGGGTGGTGTACAGTCCATCGCTTGATGATAATGATATATGGATGATAAGTAATTGAATGGTAAAATATGAATGATGACCAAGTAAATGGTTAATAATTGGATGAGGATGGAAGTAATGGTATGAATGACCAAACAACATAAAAGCTGGTTTGTACACTTGGAAAAAGACTTAAAATACTCATTAGTTATTGAATGGAATATTGACTAGATGATTGACCTATATCATAAGGGATAAGAAAATGGTATAATCTAAAGGATTGCATAATTGGAAATAAACCCTAGCGGTTGCTTGGATTTTATCTGCTATCACATGTGTGAGTACCTATGTAATAATAATATGAAACCAAGCATGATATATTTTGCATTGTGTGAGTAATGCATGATAGCATATCCTGATGTACTCCTACCTTTATATATATGGCTTTATCATGATGAATGTAATGTACTATATCTATGTGTCATAGAATGGCATACTTGTGTTTAAAATGAGGGAACAACTTGGCTTATTCTTTATGTAACATACTAATGTATCCATTTACTTGGCCACTTGTTCCTTCCCATGAGTAGAGGGCCATGTACAAGTCTTTGGGGATGGCTAATAGAGGGCCTACCTCAGTTGGGTCGGGGCTTAAAATCATAGTCTTCTAGAGAACTTGTAGGGCCCGTAAGATACTGTGGTTTTAATTTAGGTGTGATACCCTAACTCATTTTAATGTAGCCCTATACTGTTATCTACATATATTTTGTAATGATTTAGTCAGGGACCATTAAGGTCCTTCAATATAAATAATATTTCAATTCTTTTATGTAATATTTTATTTGCTCACTTTATTATTTTTAAATATCTTGTTTGGTTTTAGCCTTGTATCTTATATGGGGTAGGCGGAAGACATTTATCCTATAGTAAAAAATAAGGGTGTTATAGCATGAGTAAGGATAAAGTGCTCTGAAAGGGCTCGTGTTGATCTATGGAGCCAACCGACCAATCCGAAAGCTTTCCAAGGTAGCCCCCATGTGGTCATATCAACTTGGGGTGTTACAAATGGTATCAAAGCAAACCCGTGACCGTGAGCTAAACTTGGATGAGCTAGTTAGCCTCTAGGGGGATAATTCTTGAGATATTTTGTTATGACATAATTAATGGTTAAAGTATAATGAGGATGTTGCATTCTTAGAGTGGGGGTGAATATAATACCTCTAAATTGATAGTGTTAGAAGGATTGCTATAGCTACTTATATCAACATGGTATACTCTCCTTTTAGTGATTTCTTCCTAAGAACTCCATAGTTAAGTGTGATGACCTTAGATAAATTTTTAGGATGGGTGACCCCCTAAAAAGTTTAGAAATTTTTTTAAAAATTTCTCGAGAAGCGTGTGAGTAAGGATAAAGTTTTCTATAAGGAATCTTGTTGATATATGGAGCCAGTCGATCTATCTAAAAGTGCTATAAAGTAACCCTCAAGTGGTTGTATTGACTCCGGATGTTTCTAATACCGAAGAATAATCATCAGAGTTAAGTCTTCCACCCTACAAGTATTTACCATTGGTATTGAAATTAGTATTTACCCTTTTTCTTACAGTGTAGTCATGTCATATATCTAGGATGGATGTCAATAATAACTCTTGAGTGTGATCTTCATGAAGAAGTTTGCATGAATTCTTCTCTTGGTGTTCCTCATAAACTCTGTGAAATCTATAGGCTTTGAAAAATACTTTATTGACTCAAACAAGCTCCACGTGCTTGGAAAAGAGAAGTTTTCTACAATGACTACATGGTTTCCTCTTAGTTATCTTAATTCAGCATTGCTTGTGAAATGTGTTAGTGTAGGTTAGATATTGTTCTTTTAATTTGTTGATATATATTAATGGTGATGATGTTGATCAGATTACCTCTATGAAGTTAGCTTTATCTTGTTATTTTACTATCTTTATTTTTTAGGGTATTATGGTCACCTCCTCCATGTATTTGAGTGTGCACGTCGTATTGATAACAAGTTGGTGATACTCCTGTTGGATTAATTATAATTACTTTCTCTTCCATTGTTCTCCCTTATCAAATCCTAGTCCATATTGTGATATTGTTGGTCTCTTAGTTTATCCTACTATCAATTTTTCGGATATTGCATGTGTTGTTCGTATATTTAGCTAGTTTGTTCCTGCACCAACTATAGTTAATTAGGTATTTGTTCTTTGTATTCACCAATGTTATTGGCACACTAAATTTGAGGATATGTTTATTTTGTATTCTTTATTCTTAATGACATAAAGAAAATAAAATTTATCTAAATTCTGATAGATTTTATCTAGTTAATATGAATAAACATATATTAGATAGACAGATATGAAAGATGAAAAAAAATACCTGCTAGGTTTGGGCATGAATACCGTTAAGGGATACCATATATCTGTTTACCTAAAATATAATTACCCTTTTATCATTGATTTTAAAATAAATATAGTATAATATTAAGGTAATCATCATTTGACTTGACCCTAAATAGATTTATCTGTCGGATAATAAATTTGATCTTTAGATATTATTTATTAATGGATAAATGGATTATCTATTGTGTAATGGATTTCTTAGGAATACTAATATTGATGTATAAGGGATATTGGTTTGAATAGAATTAGAACTTTAGATATGGGTACAGAAGTATTCATCCCAAACCCAACCACTTTACCTCCCTATTCATCTTTTGAGATGTGTGCACACTTTGATGTTGATCGGGCTTATGACCTTACTGATCGTACATTTACCATTGCATATTTTATTTGTCGTGATTATTCTGTTGTCTCCTAAAAAACAAAGAAGCAATACGTTATTCTTCGATGTTCATTTCTTTTTTAGGAAACTCTCAATGCTTCTTGCGGTAGCATCTTAAGTTAGAGTGGATGTTACATTTAATAGAAGTATTATTACACGATTCATGGGCCATCTAGTTTTCTATTTTGGGCCTGCTAATTTTCTATTTTTCATTATTTTATCGCGAGCTGTATAAGCTCACTTGTATAATTGCATATTAATAGTCCACCCTTTTTTTTTTCTATCAATGCAAAAGCCCTAACAACTCACTTTTCTTTCACAATCAGTGCTTGAAGAGATAGATAGGATCGACATATTTGGATGTCTGCAATCCTGCATGTGCCTTTGGATCTGATACCGGTGTGCTCGTCAGGTCTTTGCGTTTGTATTCATGGGCTCAAGGGGACGAGATTGCCTGGAGAATGGGGTTTTACATGGTTTGGAATGCTTGTATTTTGTTGCTTTTCTCTCTTATGGACTCTAGGAAAGGGGCTGCTAGTGGTTGTTTGGCTTTGTCAGCCGGAATGGTAGAGGTAATTATTGCTAAATGAAATGAAAGGGGCGAGCTGGTGGTGGGCGGGGGTGGTAGATTCGTATGTTGATTCTTGTCCGAGCCTCCTTTTTCCCTTGTGTCGCAGCTCTGTTTGGAGTAGTTTGTATTGATGCAGTATTGCCTCTTGCTGATGATAAAAAACCAAATGCTAACAAACAAATAAGCTACGTTAATATAAATAATGAAACTAATAATGCTGGGAGTAGAATAAAAATATAAAAAATATTAATATTAATATACCGCCATTATGCCTTGGAGACTGGTCCTTGGCATTGCAGCTCTCAAAGTTAGCTACCTAGTTGTATGCATACGCACATTAACAGAGATACTTTATCTGATTTCTCTGAGTGAGGGGGTGTGGGGGTGTGAGCACACACACACACATTCACATATGCACAGACACACATACAGAAAGGAAAAAAAAAAAAAGACGAAACGAAAAGAAAAAGAATAAATATATAGATATTGCAGTAGTAGTAGTAGTTTGAATTGTACCACCCACAATCAAACCCAGAAACCAAAACCCACATGCTCCCTCCTCTGTTCCCTAAACCTTTTCTTTTTTCTTTCTTTAATCTTCATCAATACCACCAACAACCAAATCCATCTCTTTTATCTCTACTACTATAACTACTTGCACTTACAACTATGTCCCTTATTAGTTTCTACCACCTCAGTTCACCGTTTACTAACTCTTGGAGATCTAAATAAGCCCGCCCGCCTATCCGTCACCTTCATCTCATTCTGGGAGTTTTAGGCAGCTGCCTCTATTTCCAACTGCGTACCAACGTTCATTTCATCTTCAAAAAGGTTGAAAGGAAGGGAAGAAAAAAGAAAAAGAAATGATCACCCTATCAGACTTCTACCATGTAATGACAGCGGTAGTCCGCTCTACGTAGCCATGATAATAGCATACGGTTCGGTAAAATGGTGGAAAATCTTTAGCCCGAATCAATGCTCCGGCATCAACAGATTCGTAGCCTTGTTCGCGGTTCCGCTCCTTTCCTTCCATTTCATCTCGACCAACAACCCGTACAAAATGAACTTCCGTTTCATAGCGGCCGATACACTTCAGAAGCTCATAGTCCTAGTCATCCTATTCGCATGGGCAAGGTTAAGCAAAAAGGGTAGTCTGGAATGGACGATAACGCTCTTCTCCTTATCGACGCTCCCAAACACACTCGTTATGGGCATCCCGTTACTGAAAGGTATGTACGGCGACTTCTCAGGTAGTTTAATGGTACAAATAGTCGTGCTTCAATGCATAATCTGGTATACCTTGATGTTGTTCTTGTTCGAGTACCGTGGAGCTAAGCTGCTCATATCAGAACAGTTTCCTGATACGGCTGGTTCTATAGTTTCGATTCACGTGGATTCAGATATTATGTCGTTAGACGGGAGGGTTCAGATGCTGGAAACCGAGACGGAGATTAAAGAGGATGGGAAATTACATGTTACCGTTAGGAAATCTAATGCTTCTAAGTCTGATATCTATTCTAGAAGATCTTATAATAATAATAATAATGGTTTTAATAATACTCCTAGGCCTTCTAATCTTACGAATGCTGAGATTTATTCACTTCAATCATCGAGGAATCCCACTCCTAGAGGGTCCAGCTTCAATCACACTGATTTTTATTCGATGATCGGGGGGGCCGGTGGTATCGGCGGTGGTGGTAGGAGCTCAAATTTCGGGTCATCTGATGTTTACGGTGGTTCGGCTACTTCAAGGGGACCCACTCCGAGGGCTTCTAACTTTGAGGAAGATACTACTACGGCGAGTAATAGTAGGCCTTTGATGAGGAATCAATTTATTGGCGGTGCCAACAATCCTAGTGGTACTCATCCTACTGCAGCTCCTTATCCTGCACCAAATCCTGGCATGTTTTCACCGTCAAATAATAAGTCGGCTAGCAATAATAATAGCAGTATTGGTGCAAAGAAAGGAGGGAATGGTGGTGACCAGGATCAGTGTGGTGATAATAATAATAAGGCTGATGTTCATATGTTTGTTTGGAGTTCAAGCGCTTCCCCTGTTTCGGATGTCTTCGGTGGCGATCACCCTGGCGGAGTTGGAGCTGACCAGCCTATCAAGGAAGTTCGGATGCCCATACCATCCGTAAAAGGTACGTGCGTGCGTATAAAAAGGCCGGCGATGGATTTGATCATTTACTTGATGTATACTGAATTTATACAAAGAGGGCACACACTGACTGACTATGCATTTAACTTGTAAACTGAATATCAGGAGAGGATTACGCGGAAAGGGATGATTTTAGCTTCGGGAACAGAGGAGAGATGGATCAGATGGAAGACATGAAAGCGGTGCAAAGTAATTATGAGGAGCAGCAGCAACAACAGGGGGGTAGTAAAACTACCAACGACAACAAAGGAATTAAAGCTTTGCCACCAGCAAGTGTGATGACAAGGCTCATACTCATCATGGTCTGGAGGAAACTTATTCGGAATCCTAATACTTATTCCAGCTTGATTGGCCTCACTTGGTCTCTCGTCTGTTTTCGGTTAGTATGCCTAATCATATAGCAGTATCTTTTTTTCTTTTTCTTTTTTTTAATTACACATTTTTAATTGACCGTTAACCTTTGAACAAGGTTTTCGTGCGTGATTTAAATTAGATTCTAATTTCAAATTTTCTCGTTGGTACGTGCTTAGCTGGAATGTCGAGATGCCTGCCATTATAGCCAAGTCAATTTCCATACTATCCGACGCAGGCCTTGGCATGGCAATGTTCAGTCTCGGTCAGTTACCCGCACGCTCTTTTCCTTTCCTATCTTTTCTTTCTTTTCAGTCTCCCCCCCCCCAACCCAAGCCCCTCCCTCCTCTAACCATGCTTTACATTTGAAATATGCGGGTGTGAGTGTGATTGCGACTGCGTGTGTATATATTAATTCTCTTTAACCGTTAAAAGCTGTTAGTTATCCAGCAGCATTGGCTTGGTATTAGTAAGCATACATAAACATAAACAATATAGTATATATATAGATAGTATTCTTCGACTCTTTTCATGAAAATTTTAATTGTTTATTATAACGGCCATGTGAACGGGACTGAGGAAGAATATAAACCAGTTACTTTTTTCCTCTGTTTTTGACAGACGGAGACGAGTAGTCCGCCTAGCAACAATGATGCCACGGCGTGGCGTAGCCTGGCAATAATAAGAATCTAGACTGTTTAATGATATTAAATTGACCTTTTGTAAAATCATTTATCGATTCTTTAGTTTTTGTATAATTTAAGAACTACTGTATTTTTAAAGAGGTTTTTGCTTTTTTATTAACAGGTTTATTTTATTATTAAATTTTTATATTACTTTTTTTTTTAATAATGTTGATTTTTTATTTTTATCTTTATTTTATTTTAATTGTATAAACATGAAATATTTTATTAGTTTTTTATTTAAATAGAAGATATAAATTTAATTTCAAATTTTTTTTTTTTTTAAATGGCGTTTCAATAACGGATTAATTATTAAAAGGGTTGTTGGTGTTGGTTGGGTGTGATGCGTGCAGGTCTGTTCATGGCATTGCAACCAAGGATCATATCATGTGGAAATTCCATCGCAGCTTTTGCAATGGGCGTGAGATTCCTAACAGGTCCAGCTGTCATGGCTGCTGCTTCTATTGCTGTTGGCCTTCGTGGTGTCCTCCTACACGTTGCTATTGTCCAGGTCATCTCCTAACTCGCCCCTCAATCATCCATATCCCTATGTGGCTCCTATTCTATTCCGAACAATAATTACTCAAGACTAGCGTTTCTCCGGTGCCATAATTTTATCACCTTTTTCCCACCAAATTCAATATGACAGATTGGTTATGTCGACGTAATTTATTCCGAAAGAAATGAATATTCCCATCATCTACAACAACGTCAAATGAAAAATTATTATAGTTATAAACTTTCGATATTCAACGAATGAGAATTATTTGTTGAGGTAAAACATAAGTTAATGGGGGTAAAATTAATATATGCAAGTAAAGTATGCTGCACGCCTATAAAAGATAATTATTATAAAACCAACCAAAATACTTGTTGGTAGGAATAACCAGGAATTCAGCTCCACAATGCATGTGGCTCTTAGAGTCTCATATTTGTCACCATGTTTTGTATATGAATTTAAACGTAGACTTATGAAAGTGGCATAATTATTTATTTGATTAGCATGAAAATTAAAAATATTTTGTACAAATTTTTTTTTCTTACATAACTCATAAATAATATAGAAATTTAAAATCGAGGAAAAATATTGGTCTATAATATGATTGACATATTAATCAACAATATATTACAACTTAAATCCACATCCAAAGTTCCATGGCTATATGGAATTATAGACTCAAAGAGAAAAAAATTTACCTAGATTACAATTTTATATAATTATCCTCATTGTTTATCAATTACCAAATCAAGAAAATGTGATTTTGGCTCATATGTTACTGAACTTTAGTAGTATGAAATTACATATTCGGTAGATATAAATTAAAAATTTTGGTTACTTATTATTTTCCTTTAAATATTTACAGAGGGACCCGTAAAGATAAGAATCCTCATATAGGTAGCAGTACCATAAATATGTTACAATACCAAGAGATAGAAAAGGAAAATTCGAGCATTAAACCTCTATTATTCAAAGCTTTTTTTTTTACCATTAGACCAAACCACGCTCGATCCCAAAATTTTGATTTATTCACTAAAAATCCCAAATATTTGAATGCGGATAATTTATATAATTATCTATATGCGACATTTCATGTCGGGGGTGATAAGTCCCATTTTTATGTGTTATATATGTAAAATAGACATAGATAACAATCAAAATTAAAGAATTCATATACTTTTTGATCGAGTATCATTTTTTGTTCTTCTAATTAATTCTAACAACTACACAACAAATACAACAAGTGAGCAAAACATATATTTTCATGAAATAATACATCATATCCATGGAAATAAGAAAATAATTTGTAGATGATTCAATTAACAAATGTAAATTTACTTATGTTAGACTTATTTTTGCCATATTCTTTCAATTCATTTTATTTTTTAATAGAAGTTTCATATCATCTCATTTTGTGCCTATTTTCCCTATCCTTATAATTTTATGCCTTAATAATATAATGGTTACTACGAAGATAGATTCTATTTAAATACTCTATCTTTTGTTAAATATTTTTTTATGTGATATATTTTAAAGAATCACATTTAGATTATCTATGTTTTAATGAATTATCAATTTCATACCTTTCACATTAATAGGATTCAATTATGCAAAGGTTTTTTTTCCTATAAACTAGCCTTTTTGGTCTTTCTATTGTTTTGAGTCATACATAATAAATTATATCACAATTTTATGTATTATAACTACATTAAAATAGAGAAAAACATTCTACAAATACCAAAAATTCTAAATATATATAATAATAAACCTATAAAATCTAAAAACTCTCCTAAAGGCATCAAAATATGACTAAGGTCCAAAAACTTAAAATTAAAAATGTTTTAAAATTTATAATTTCCTAAAATAATCTAGAATACAAAGACCAATTTTGAACAATCATAAAACTGATAAACTTTTTCAAAACAATCTTGAAAAATTCATATATTCTAATTTTCAATATGACAACAAGGGCATGAAGAAAAAGCACAACAGCTCATAGACAAGGGAAATGTAAATGTTATTTCTTTATGTCATAGAATCATGTTGGAAATATAAAGGATACTAGAATGCATGAATATTGTTAATTTAATACATTTTTTCATGTTTTATCAAAATTTGTTTTTCAGATTCTAGAATAATATAGGATTTTTCATATATTTTTTTTTAAAACATATCTCTAAATTATAATTTTACTATTTTTAGGATAATTTTGGGAATGTCTTATAATTTTAAGATTGTTTCAATCATTTTATTGGATTATTCACAATTTGTTTTACTTTATTATAATTTTTATAGTTTTTATAACCATTTAATTTTTTAGCTCTTTTATTTTATTTTTTAATAGCTTTTTAAAAATTGTTCCTAATTTTTCATTATAATTTCTATTTTTAAATATCTATTATTAAATATTTTGAATGTTTAATAACTTATAATCAATACACATATGCGCACGCGCACACGAACACACACACATGCATAAAATTTTAGTTAGCATATAATATCTGAAACTGTGATCTAAGTTATCAAGTAAAAAAGAGAAATATTGGCTAAAATGCAATATATATATATATATGGCAAATTAACATTATGTTTCCCTTCACATGCAAACCACAACCACCACCACCACCACCACCATCATATAAACTATAATATTTTTAATAATATTACATATTTTATTAGCTTTCACTCACAAGTAAATTCCTTACAACACTTTTTCATAGGTATATTGAATGTCTCCTATTTCTCATACTTTGTGCATTTTTTAGGGCATAAGTTACCTTGTAAATTATTATTTAACTTGGTCAATAAGTTAGATCCTCTAAGCTTTGTGTCGTATGGTCAAAGGTTTCAATAACTCCCATTGTTTGAAGTTTATTAAAAAAAGTCGTTATCCATTATAAGTACTTATTTCGGAAAAAAGTTAGGCTAAAAAATATATAAAATAAGTTTTTTTGCTAATTACTTTTAGTAAGTAACTTCAAACATGAGAAATTATGAAATATAGCTGAAAAATAAAAAATATTTTTTTTAGGTACTGAGAAAACCTCTCTTTCTCATGACTCCATGGCCAAAAAGTAACATAAGAAAAAGTTGGTGAAAGAAAAGTTGCCAGTGAAGGAAACAATGAAGTCGCAAGTTATGTGGCCTGAGATCTAAGACTAGTTTTAAGAATCGACAAATGAGAATAAATATTCCTCTAAGAAAATTCATTCCCCTATCGCATTTTGGAATAACCCTTATTATTCACAAATAGATCTGATTAAGGGAGAGAATATATCTCCTAATGGAAGTAATCAACTCACTTCACAATTAATAGAGACTAATGGCAAAAACTTAACAATGTAGTACATCTTTGCCTAGTCATAAATTCTGTTCTCGATTCATATGCATTAATATAGAAATCTTCAAAAGAGAAAATGATTCAAGTAAGAAGAAGGAATTACTTGATGATTACTCGCCCAACTAATCTATTTCATATAGATATTGAGTTTTGCATTATCGTAACCTCTACTTCGATTGCTATGATTGAAGAAGCAGAAGTTACTCGTGAATCTAAAATTTGGGAGAATTCATTGAGTAGCTATTTGTGTGGTAAGAAATCATATTTTTCAGTAATGGTTTCTTTTATCCAAACACCTTGGTCTCATGTTTCCTCTCTAAAAATCAATTTACATGAAAAAGGCTAGGTTCTATTCCAACTCTAAACCAAAGAAGACTATCTTAAAATCCTTGAAAATCCCTTCTTGACTTACATGAATAGACTACTTATTCTTAAGCTATGACACCCTGATTTTGTTTTTTCAATCATAATAGTTCCAATTCATTCATATATGGACTGCTCTACCATGATTACCACTTACCTATTGGTCCCAAGATTTAATTGCCTAAATTGCTAGTTGCATTGGAAAACCTTTAGGTATGGATGAAGTTTCATCAAATATGGACATGATATCTTATGCAAGAGTAGGTTGATACTCATAGATCATTACCTAATCATGTTCTCATTCATAAACCTTTGGGCTCAACTATCATCTAATTGATTTATTATGTGTGGAAAACAAAATATTGTATCAATTGTAACCAATTTGGACATCTATCCATACTTTATAATTTTGTGATCCCCAATCCCTACCTAGAAAAATCATATGCAACAATAAGTCTAGAAGATGACAAGCCAATCACATCATAATCCAGAGCTACTTCATGCTAATTCAGAATATATTAATTGTGCAAATAGAATAGGACATTATCTATTCTCTAAAGAAAAAACATGCAACAAGGACCTGTTCTAAGGCTTCATCAAGAAAAAGTGACTTCACCTCTTTAGAATGGGATCAACCAATAGCTTGGCTTACTTCCCTCCATTAAAGGAAGGTCAAAGATGATGCTTTTTAGCCTAATTATAGGGTTCACCTAGCATGAAGATTGGATGCTGGAATGTAATTAGGTGAATGACTCTCTCAAGAAAATTGAAGTAGTTAATTGGATTCATAAGAATAATACTATTCTTAGGGTTTTAGTTGAAACAAGAGTTAAAGCAATTAAATGCCACCAAAGTTAGAACATGCTTCCCCGGCTTGGAGTTGGTTAGATAATTACACATGTCATCCAAATGGGAGAATTTGGAAATTTAAGAGCCTGTATATATGGAAAGTTCATTATATTGGTGCATGTATAATGGAATTTGTTGTATTGCCTCATATTTATCCAAAACATTATCATATAATATCATTTTCATCTATGTTGCAAAATGATGGTGCCACAAGAAAAAAAAACTCTAGAATTAGATTCAACGAGTAAACTAACCCACTACACCTACCTTTTTAATGGGTAATCTCAATGTCACTAAATGTGTCGAGGAAGAAATTCCTAGAGATGTTCTTAATGGAAATGATATTGCATACTTCATCTAATGTGCGAGGGATATGTGTTTATAAGATGTCAAGTACACTGGTATATACTACACTTGAAGTAATAAAAGGGAATATTTAGCTTGTGTGTGGTGTAAAATAGCTAGGATAATAGGAAATAGAGATTGGTTTGAGGATTATGGAAGTTTAAAAACACATGTTATCCCCCACTCATTATATTTCCCAAAACCATAGTGATTGGGATCAAGTCATAAAATGGATGTAAATTGAGATAGAGGTCTAAAAATTCGTAACGAAGCTTTATAAGAACTATTTATAGCTTGTGTCTATTATCTATGGATGAAGAGAAATTATAGAATCTTGCAAAATTATTCTAGAGAGAGTGCTCAACTAGTGAAAGTTTTTATTAAAAGAGGATTACTACAAGCTTTGAGGGGTTTTCAACTTGTAAATCTTTTTCAAAATTGGTGGTGTTTTTGAATGACCTAGCATAGACTGGTAGTAAATTTTAGTACGCTTTTGTTCCTATGACTCAATTATCTCATGCTTATTTGTTTTTAGTGTTAAGAATTTCAGTTACTTACCCAAAAAGATAAAGTAATGTAGCTTCTAAATAGTTGTAGATTAGTTTCTTATACTTTTTCTATTTAAACCTACAATAAATGTCAACTTAATTTTATCATAAATATATCTTCTAATATCATTTAATAAATTTCATGTAGTTCAATAGATAGATATAAAAAAAATCTAAAAAATTAAATTAAGTAGCTAATAAAATTCAACCATCAAGGTTTAACCTTTTAGCTTATAACTACACTTTCAACTTTTAGCTAAATATTGAAATAGTTTTGTCAAACATAGTCAATTATATGTTTGGAGACTTAAATAATCTATTTGATAGCTGATTTGGCCTTTAAAAAACCTTATTGGACATAACACAAATTTATCATTGACACCAAAGTTCTAAGCATTATTTGGCATACAATATTTTATGAGCTAATAAACTCTTTCTTAATAAGTTGGTTAAAATTGCATTAAAAAAACCTTGGTAGCTTTTTCTTGTTTATTTTTTTTACTTTTAGATTGTTCAGTTTTTGGTTAATTTTCACCTTTAACTAGTTTTTATTGATTGTGCCAAACATATCCTTATCAAATTATATATATATATATAGACACTCTCAGTCCATGATAGCGGTAGGAGTTATACTAGTTTTTTTGTTGAACTTTTAATATATATTAGGGTCAAATAAATTCTTTTGAGCTAATTGTACATTCTTTCATAATCTTATGATTTATAAGAATAAATAATTGATTATATGATCTATTTGATCATAATAAGATCACGGTGCTCCTTTAACAACAATTTTATCCTTAAATTTATTTTTGTTGACTCTTGATATTCTTTTGAAAAAAGTAAAAGAAAAGCGTAATTTGATGCTATTACGGACTTCCCATTCTTTTTTTTTTCCATCATTTTGAGTTCGAGGTACTCATGCTCGGTTTTCTTGTCTCCATACCTCCAAACAAAACAGGCAGCTCTTCCACAAGGAATTGTACCCTTTGTTTTTGCCAAGGAGTACAATGTGCACCCTGATATCCTCAGCACCGCGTGAGTATAATCTCAATTATTTGTTATTGATGTTAATTAATGGCATAATATTGTTTCATCAATTAATTACAATTTCTCTACGTTAATGAATCCCTATCAATTGCTTCGCTTCTATTACTACTTTTTTTTTCTATGTAATGGCACACCGATCTCTAATAAATTAATTTAATTCTAATGCAGCGTGATATTTGGCATGCTCATTGCATTGCCAATAACTCTAGTTTATTACATATTACTGGGGATATAAGAATGGATCTGTCAAAGACCTGACCCAAAGAATGAATAGTGAATATTCATTATCAAAGGTTGATGAATGTGATTAGTGTTATCCGTTGATCAGAAACTGATGAGCAAGGAAGAAGGATGCGTGAGAGATTGCTCGAGAAGGAGAGACTATATAATTGTTTCTATCAAATGGATATCCTTTATTACTTTTTAAGTTGGATAGAATATTATGTTTGTTGTAAATTTAACTATCAATATACAAAAAAGAGCATCATTTAGATTTCTATCTAACCATCCACATTATTCTTATTAGTATTGCGTGTGTACTATTTGATAAGGATTATGTAGCTAGCGTCTTCTTTATTATATTGTAGAATGTATAAATTGTGGTATTGATCTAAATTTATGTTGGCTTGTTTGTCATTGGCCACATGAAGAGACTTATGATGTGGTTCCCAAATCCCAAAATAATCTAGAATGTTCTAGTGTAGCCTAGATAAGTATAAAGACATATATAGGATTCTATACTCTTCTAGATAATTTTAGAAGTTTCTAGAGGGGGATGTCTTTTGATTCTTCTACACTTGTATAGATAAGTATAGAACATTCTAGAAACCCTAAAAGAGTACTCTAAAAACCCTATAGATAATTCTAGAAACCCCATCAGAGTAATGTAGAAACCTTAATGAACAATTTTAGAATTTCTAAAAGGCTTACTAGGCTATGGGAGAGGGTTCCATTAGGCCTGTCTATAGATACTTCCTAGAGGGGGGAGGAGTGGGTGGAGCTTCACTTATAAGTAGAGGGGGTAGAGGCATTTTAGAAATCATGCAATAAGAGCTTTATTCATAGCTTCTCTCTTTATAATACAAACTTCTTTCTCTCTCTAAAAGTTCTTTCTTTAGTTCTTTTGCAAAGTGTTCGGAGTTGTGTTCTCGAAGGCATTTTTTGCATAAATGCTAAATACATTTGAAGGAGGAAGGCTGACTTAGTCTCTTAAAAAGTGAGAAAAGACTAAGAATGCATGTATCTAAGCTCGGTGAAGAATTTGGTGAGTGACCGGTGGTATTAGAGCTCGGGTCACGATGACACAAAATCTTGAAGCATCATAGATCACTTAAGAAGGTGATGTTGTTAAGAGGAATATATTGAAGTCTACCTCTAAGTTTCATGCCCTAATTTTGGATGAATTTCTTAAGAGGGTGGATCTCTCTATGGCCATGTGTTAGGAGGATGTTGCCATATTAGATGGGAAGGTGGACAAGTTAGAGAAGGACGTGGAAGCCTCGCCTAGCCAAGAGGAGGTGCATGGGCTAGTCAATATCCTAGCTACCTAAATCTGTAAGAGATGATGGAGGCCCATCAAAAGCTCATAGAGGATGTGATGACCCTAATGGACTAGTTATTGGTAGAGAACTTGGTACTCAAGGATCAGCTTACCAATTTTGAGTCCGATTGTGCTCTATGTAAATAAGCGGTATCTCTTAATGTTGGAAGTTCAACGGGTTCCATGCTGATGTTGGACACACCCTAAATGCATAAATTCAAGGGAATTCAAAATGTGAGGAGATTGAAAACTTCTGATATGGCATAAAGAGGTATTTTGCAGCAACTCATTTACTTGATGATAATATTCATATTATGCAGGCCATGTTATATCTAGAAGAACACGCCATGTTTTGGTAGGGTTTCCGTCATTGAGAGATCAAATAGGGGACTTGTGTAATGAACACATGGAATGATGTTTAAGGCAAAGTTGAAGACATAACTCTACCCAGCAAATGCCAAGTTGGATGCCTTGAGGATATTTAGGAATCTAAAGAATATCAAAACTATGAAGGAGTACATCAAGGCTTATGGTTCCCTTATGTTCGAGATTTCTAATATGCTAGAGTAGGAGAGATTGTTGTACTTCCTTGGTAGGCTATAATGTTGGGTAGAGCAAGAACTCTAAAGTATTATTGTCTAAGATCTCCCTCCAGCATACCGAGAGGCTAAATCCTTGATCGAGTATAGACTTAAGAACAAGGATAAAAGCTGGAAGGAGAGATCTAACAAAGGTGGGGAAGGAAAGCCTTAGAAGCCTAGTTTAAAGCACTATATGGGAAAGACAATAGAAAAAGCATGGTGGAAAAGACATCTCTAAGTTTGAGTAGGAATGCTTCATGTGTTTTAGCGATCATTTCCTTTGATATTGTCCATAGAAGAAGGCTTTGAGTGCTATGATGGTAGGCCAAGCTAAGAAGGAGAGCCAAAATGAAGTCCAGATGGGTACCTAACTTTGCTAAAGTACATCAATTCCAAGCCCAAGAGCAAGCTACATGCTTGATGTATGCTGAGGTCTAAGTTAAGGGCATTGTTAATAAGGGGTTGGTGGACACTTGCGCCTCTCAAAATTTCATTAGTCCTAAAGAAGCCTAGAGGATGGAATTGAAAGTCGCCAAAGAGGTAGGAAGAATGAAGGCAATTAACTCCAATGATAGGCCTCTCCTTAGGGTAGCTTATAGAGTTTTTATTTATATGAACCATATTTTTACCATATTTAGATCTAATTTATATGGCCTTATGTCTATATATATATATATATATATATATATATATATATATATATATATAATATTAGGCCGAAAAGAGTATCAAAGACACAATAGTTAGAAATTTAAATACATTTTAATTATTTCCAAACAGTTAGGGTTCTCTTGTTAGATTTAATTAGTTAATTATTGTAATTGGAGGATTAGATATTAGACAGTGTTTCCTCTTCTATAGTCTCCTAAGTTATTTCTTTCCTTTCTTTGATTATTCATTTCATACTTAGTACTGTGTGTAATGCAATTTCCATTATTCATTTATTTAATTGAGTTTGTGATTTTGTGTTGTTTAATTCAATATTTATTATTATTATTATTTTTTTATTATAATTGAAGTTGTGATTTTATGTGTTTAGGTTAGATCAATATTCTAGTGTACATTTGTATGGGGGTAGGAGAATAATTGGAGGTTATGGGATAATTAATTGGGATATATGAATTAGGCTTACTTGTTATATGTATTTTTAGTTAGATTAATATACTATGTTTAATGATCATCTATCCAAGATGAAGACTGTATTATCGAATTTGATCATTTGGTTAATTTGATTGTTAGTTAAATGCTAAGATAGTATAGCTAATCCATAATTGTTAATATATACATTTGCAAGTAGTAAATAGGTTTGTTAATTTCTAAAGAAATTGTAACACCTCAAAAACTCACTACTGAAAAATTTTGTTTTATTAAAAGAAATAGCAGAAGCGAAATAACAAACTGTGAATTTCGGGGATATTACCGCCACATTTAATACCATATCGGTTCATTCATACCGTTCCAGTACCAAGTGCTAAGGCTAAAGAATAAAATATCAATTACTAGAAATTCAAACCATTTTTAAATTAGAGTAGCGCAAGTAAACATTTACAAGAATAAGATCCACCAGTGATGGTTATAAGAACAAGGATTTCATTTAACCTAGACATTAGAAGAGAAAGGACGAAACCCTAAAATATTCAAAAAATGAGAATTATTTGTTGAGGTAAAGCATAAGCTATTGGGGGTAAAATTTATATATGCAAGTAAAGTATGCTGGACGCGTATGAAAGATAATTATTATAAAACCAACCAAAATACTTGTTGGTAGGAATAACCAGGAATTTAGCTCCACAATACATGTGGCTTTTAGAGTCTCATATTTGTCACCATGTTTTGTATATGAATTTAAACGTAGACTTATGAAATTGGCATAATTATTTATTTGAATAGCATGAAAATTAAAAATATTTTCTACAAAAAAAAGTTTACATAACTCATAAATAATATAGAAATTTAAAATCGAGAAAAAACATTGGTCTATAATATGATTGATATATTAATCAACAATATATTACAACTTAAATCCACATCCAAAGTTCCATGGATATATGGAATTATAGACTCAAAAAGAAAAAAATTTACCTAGATTACAATTTAATATAATTATCTGCATTGTTTATTAATTACCGAATCAAGAAAATGTGATTTTGGCTCATATGTTACTGAACTTTAGCAGTATGAAATTACATATTCGGTAGATACAAATTAAAATTTTTTGTTACTTATTATTTTCCTTTAAATATTTATAGAGGGACCCATAAAGATAAGAATCCTCATATAGCTTGCACTACCATTAATATGTTACAATACCAAGAGATAGAAAAGAAAAATTCGAGTGTTACACCTCTATTATTCAAAGCTTTTTTTTTACCATTAGACCAAACCTTGCTCGATCCCAAAATTTTGATTTATTCACTAAAAATCCCAAAAAATTGAGCGCGGATAATTTATATAATTGTCTATATGCAACATTTAATGTCGAGGATGATAAGTCCCATTTTTTATGTGTTATATATGTAAAATAGACATAGATAACAATCAAAATTAAAGAATTCATATACTTTTTGATTTAGTATCATTTTTTGTTCTTCTAATTAATTCTCAAAACTGCACAACAAATACAACATGTGAGCAAAACATATATTTTCATGAAATAATACATCATATCCATGGAAATAAGAAAATAATTTGTAGATGATTCAATTAGCAAATGTAAATTTACTCATGTTAGGCTTATTTTTGCCATATTATTTCAATTCATTTTATTTTTTAATAGAAGTTTCATATCATCTCATTTTGTGCCTATTTTCCCTATCCTTATAATTTTATGCCTTAACAATATAATGATTACTACAAAGATAGATTCTATTTAATTACTCTTATCTTTTGTTAAATATTTTTTTATGTAATATATTTTACAGAATCACATTTTTTTTGGTAATTAATAAAATTTTATTACTAAAGGAAAGAAGTACAAAGGATTCACAAAAGCACAAGAGGGGCATACCCCTAAGTACTTAAACGATCCATCTATCTAGGCTTTTAAGGTATTTGGTAATATGAATATTCTTAGCATCATTAAAGCTAATAAATGTTTCAGAAATAATCTTCTTTATAGTGTTCGTAGGGCTCCTTTGCATAAGCTGGAAGGTGACCTTGTTGCGGTTGATCCAAATATGATATAGAAGGGCATTGAAGATGGCTCTCCAAACAATTTCCTTCTTTTTCCCCTTTGTTTTCCTAATAAGCCATGTCCTGCAACTCTGCCAGTCATGGAAATTTCTGACCATATGTAGCCATGTTAAGGTATGTTGCCAAAGGATATTTTCCCCATGACATTGCAAGAAAAGATGATCAATGTCCTCCTCATTATTTCTGCATACTTCACAGGTGTTGTCAGCAGTGAACCTCCATTTGAAGAGCTTTGATTTCAGGGAAAGGGCATTATGGCAGAGCATCCATGTGAAAAACTTGTGTTTTTCAGGACCACAGTGGTTCCAAACAAAAGATTTCCATTCAACCATAGGCATATGGCTTCTAAGAATCACATTTAGATTATCTAAGTTTTAATGAATTATCAATTTCATACCTTTCACATTAATAGGATTCAATTATAACATATCTCTAAATTATGATTTTACTATTTTTAGGATATTTTTGGGAATGTCTTATAATATTAAGATTGTTTCAATCATTTTATTGGATTATTCATAATTTGTTTTACTTTATTATAATTTTTATATTTTTTTATAACCATTTAATTTTTTAGCTCTTTTATTTTATTTTTTAATAGCTTTTTTAAAATTGTTCCTAATTTTTCATTATAATTTCTTTTTTTAAATATCTATTATTAAATATTAATAATGTTTAATAACTTATAATCAATACACACAAGCGCGCGCGCACACACATATGCATAAAATTTTAGTTAGCATATAATATCTGAAATTATGATCTAAGTTATCAAGTAAAAAAGAGAAATATTGGCTAAAATGCAATATATATATATATGGCAAATTAACATTATGTTTCCCTTCACATGCATTACATATTTTATTGGTTTTGACTCATAAGTATAAGTTTGTGTGTGTGTGTGTGTGTGTTTCCCTTCACATGCAAACCACCACCTCCACCACCATCATCATATAAACTATACAATTTTTAATAATATTACATATTTTATTAGCTTTCACTCACAAGTAAATTCCTTACAGCACTTTTTCATAGGTATATTGAATGTGTCCTATTTCTCATACTTTGTGCATTTTTTAGGGCATAAGTTACCTAGTAATTTATTATTTAACTTGGTCAATAAGTTAGATCCTCTAAGCTTTGTGTCGTATGGTCAATGGTTTCAATAACTCCCATTATTTGGATTTTATTAAAAAATTCGTTATCCATTATAAGTACTTATATCGGAAAAAATTTAGGCTAAAAAATATATAAAATAAGTTTTTTTGCTAATTACTTTTAGTAAGTAACTTCAAACATGAGAATTATGAAATATAGCTGAAAAATAAAAAATAAATTTTTCAGGCACTGAGAAAACCTCTCTTTCTCATGACTCCATGGCCATAAAGTAACATAAGATAAAGCTGGTGAAAGAAAAGTTGTCGGTGAAGGAAATAATGAAGTCGCAGGTTATGTAGCTTGAGATCTACGACTAGTTTTAAGAATAAAAAAATGTGAATAAATATTCCTCTAAGAAAATTCATTCCCCTATCGCATTTTGGAATAACCCTTATTATTCACAAATAGATCTGATTAAGGGAGAGAATATATCTCCTAATGGAAGTAATCAACTCACTTCACAATTAATAGAGACTAATGGCAAAAACTTAACAATGTAGTACATCTTTGCCTAATCATAAATTATGTCCTCGATTCATACGCATTAATACAGAAATCTTCATAAGAGAAAGTAATTCAAGTAAGAAGAAGGAATTACTTGATGATTCCTAACCCAACAAATCTATTTCATTTAGAGATTGAGTTATGCATAATCATAACCTCTGCTTCGATTGCTATGATCGAAGAAGCAGAGGTTACTCGTGAATCTAATATTTGGGGGAATTCACTGATTAGCTATGTGTGTGGTAAGAAATCATATTTTTAAGTAATGGTTTCTTTTATCCAAACACCTTGGTCTCATGTTTCCTCTCCAAAAATCAATTTACATGAAAAAGGCTATGTTCTATTCCAACTCTAAACCAAAGAAGACTATCTTAAAATCCTTGACAATCCCTTCTTGACTTACATGAATAGACTACTTATTCTTAATCTATGACACCCTGATTTTGTTTTTTCAATCATAATAGTTCCAATTCATTCATATATGGACTGCTCTACCATGATTACAACTTACCTATTGGTCCCAAGATTTAATTGCCTCAATTGCTAGTTGCATTGGAAAACCTTTAGGTATGGATGAAGTTTCATCAAATATGGACATGATATCTTATGCAAGAGTAGGTTGATATTCATAGATCATTACCCAATCATGTTCTCATTCATAAACCTTTGGGCTCAACTATCATCTAATTGATTTATTATGTGTGGAAAACACAACACTGTATGAATTGTAACAAATTTGGACATCTCTCCATACTTTATAATTTTGTGATCCCCAATCCATACCTTAAAAAATTATATGCAATAATAAGTCAAGAAGATGAAAAGCCAATCATGTCATAATCCAGAGCTAGTTCATGCTAATTCAGAATATATTAATTGTGCAAATAGAATAGGAAATTATCTATTCTCTAAAGAAAAAACATGTAACAAGGACCTATACTAGGGCTTCATCAAGAAAAAGTGAATTCACCTCTTTAGAATGGGATCAACCAATAGCTTGGCTTACTTCCCTCCATTAAAGGAAGGTCAAAGATGATGCTTTTCAGCCTAATTATAGAGTTCACCTAGCATGAAGATTGGATGCTGGAATGTAATAAGGTAAATGACTCTCTCAAGAAAATTGAAGTAGTTAATTGGATTCATAAGAATAATACTACTCTTAGGGATTTAGTTGAAACAAGAGTTAAAGCAATTAAATGCCACCAAATTTAGAACATGCTTCCCCAGCTTGGAGTTGGTTAGATAATTACACATGTCATCCAAATGGGTGAATTTGGAGATTTAAGAGCCCATATATATGGAAAGTTGATTATATTGGTGCATGTATGAAGGAATTTGTTGTATTGCCTTATATTTATCCAAAATATTATCATATAATATCATTTTCATCTATGTTGCAAAATGATGGCGCCACAAGATAAAAACCCTAGAATTAGATTTAACGAGTAAACTAACCCACTACACCTACCTTTTTAATGGGTAACTTCAATGTCACTAAATGTGTTGAGGAAGAACTCCTAAGGATAGTCTTATTGGAGATGATATTTCATACTTCATCTAATGTGCGAGGGATATGTGTTTATAAGATGTTAAGTACACTGGTATGTACTACACTTGGAGTAATAAAAGGGAATATTTAGCTTGTGTGTGGTGTAAAATAGCTAGGATAATAGGAAATAGAGATTAGTTTGAGGATTATGGAAGTTTAAAAACACATAATTTCCCCCACTCATTATATTTCCCAAACCCATAGTGATTGGGATCAAGTCATAAAATGGATGTAAATGGAGATAGAGGTCTAAAAATTTGTAACGAAGCTTGATAAGAACTATTTATAGCTTGTGTCTATTATCTATGGATAAAGAGAAATTATAGAATCTTGCAACACTATTCTATAGAGAGTGTTCAAATAGTGAAAGTTTTTATTAAAAGAGGCTTGCTACAAGCTTTGAGGGGTTTTCAACTTGTAAATCTTTTTGAAAATTGGCGGTGTTTATGAATGACCTAGCATAGACTAGTAGTAAATTTTATTACACTTTTGTTCCTATTACCCTATTCTCTCATGCTTATTTGTTTTTAGTGTTAAGAATTTCAATTACTTACCCAAAGTGTTGTAGATTAGTGTTTTATACTTTTTCTATTTAACCCTACAATAAATGTCAACTTAATTTTATTATAAATATATCTTATAATATCGTTTAATAAATTTCATGTAGTTCAATAGACAGATATAAAAAAATATAAAAAAATTAAATTAAGTAGCGAATACAATTCAACCATCAAAGTTTAACCTTTTAGCTTATAACTACATTTTCAACTTTTAGCTAAATATTGAAATAGTTTTGTCAAACATAGTCAATTATATGTTTGGAGACTTAAATAATCTATTTGATAGGTGATTTGGCCTTTAAAAAATCTTATTGGACATAACACAAACTTATCATTGACACCAAATTTCTAAGGATTATTTGGCATACAATCTTTTATGAGCTAATAAACCCTTTCTTAATAAGTTGTTTAAAATTGCATTAAAAAAACCTTGGTAGTTTTTTCTTTTTTTTTGTTAATTTTAGATTTTTCAGTTTTAGGTTCCTTTTCACCTTTAACTAGTTTTTTTTATTGTGCCAAACATATCCTTATCAAATTATATTTATATAGACACTCTCAGTCCATGATAGCGGTAGGAGTTATATTAGGTTTTTTGTTGAAAGTTTAATATATATTAGTGTCAAATAAATTCTTTTGAGCGAATTGTACATTCGTTCATAATCTTAAGATTTAGAAGAATAAATAATTGATGATATGATCTATTTGATCATAATAAGATCACGGTGCTCCTTTAACAACAATTTTATCCTTAAATTTATTTTTGTTGACTCTTGATATTCTTTTGAAAAACGTAAAAGAAAAGCGTAATTTGATGCCATTACAGACTTCCTATTCTTTTTTTTTCATCATTTTGAGTTCGAGGTACTCATGCTCGGTTTTCTTGTCTCCATACCTCCAAACAAAACAGGCAGCTCTTCCACAAGGAATTGTACCCTTTGTTTTTGCCAAGGAGTACAATGTGCACCCTGATATCCTTAGCACCGCGTGAGTATAATCTCCATTATTTGTTATTGATGTTAATTAATGGAATAATATTGTTTCATCATTTAATTACAATTTCTCTACGTTAATGAATCCCTATCAATTGCTTCCCTTATATTACAACATTTTGTATATGTAATGGCACACCGATCTCTAATAAATTAATTTAATTCTAATGCAGCGTGATATTTGGCATGCTCATTGCATTGCCAATAAATCTAGTTTATTTCATTTTACTAGGGATATATGAATGGATCTGTCAAAGACCTGACCCAAAGAATGAATAGTCAATAGTCATTATCAAAGGTTGATGATACAAACTTAGTGTTATCCCTTCATCAGAAACTGATGAGCAAGGAAGAAGGATGCATGAGAGATTGCTCGAGAAGGCGAGACTATATAATTGTTTCTATCAAATAGATATCCTTTATTACCTTTTAAGTTTGATAGAGTATTATGTTTGTTGTAAATTTAACTATCGATATACAAAAAAGAGCATCAAGTAGATTTCTATTTAACCATCCACATTATTCTTATTAGTATTGTGTGTGTACTATTTGATAAGGATTATGTAGCTAGAATCTTCTTTATTATATTTTAGAATGTATAAATAGTGGTACTGATCTAAATTTATGTTGGGTTGTGTGTCATTGGCCACATGAAGAGACTTATGATGTGGTTCCACTAATCCTAGAATAATCTAGAATGTTCTAGTGTAGCGTAGATAAGTACAAAGACATATATAGGATTCTATACTCTTCTAGATAATTTTAGAAGGTTCTAGAGGGGGATGTCTTTTGATTCTTCTACACTTGTATATATAAGTATAGAACGTTCTAGAAACCCTAAAGGAGTACTCTAAAAACCCTATAGATAATTCTAGAAATCCGATTAGAGTAATGTAGAAACCTTAGTGAACTATTTTAGAATTTCTAAAAGGCTTATTGGGCTATGGGCGAGGGTTCCATTAGGCCTATCTATAGATACTTCCTACAGGGGGGAGTGGGTGGAGCTTTACATATAAGTAGAGGGGGTAGAGGCATTTTAGAAATCATGCAATAAAGGCTTTATTTATAGCTTCTCTCTTTATAATACAAACTTCTTTCTTGCACTAAAATTTCTTTCTTGAGTTCTTTTGCAAAGTGTTTGGAGTCGTGTTCTGAAGGCATATTTTGCATAAATGCTAAATACACTTGAAAGTGGAAGGCTGACTTAGTTTCTTAAGAAGTGAGAAAAGACTAAGAATGCATGTATCTAAGCTCGGTGAAGAATTTGGTGCGTGACAAGTGGTATTCGAGCTCAGGTCACGATGACACAAAATCTTGAAGCATCATAGGTCACTTGAGAAGGTGATGTTGATAAGAGGAATATATTGAAGTCTACCTCTAAGTGTCATGCCCTAAATTTGGAGGAATTTCTTAAGAGGGTGGATCTCTCCATGGCCATGTGTTAGGAGGATGTTGCCATATTAGATGGGAAGGTGGACAGGTTAGAGAAGGATGTGGAAGCCTCAGCTAGCCAAGAGGAGGTGCATGGGCTAGTTAATATCCTAGCTACCTAAATCTGCAAGAGATTATGGTGGCCCATCAAAAGCTCATAGAGGATGTGATGGCCTTAATGGACCAGTTAATGGTAGAGAACTTGGTACTCAAGGATCAGCTTACCAAAGTTGAGTCCAATTGTGCTCTATGTAAATAAATGGTATCTCTTAATGTTAGAAGTTTGACGGGTCCCATGCTGATGTTGGACACACCCTAAATGCATAAATTCAAGGGAATTCAAAATGTGAAGGAGATTGAAACTTTTCGATATGGCATAAAGAGGTATTTTGTATCAACTCATTTACTTGATGATCATATTCATATTATGTAGGCCATGTTATATCTAGAAGAACACGCCATGTTATGGTAGGGTTCCTGTCATGGAGAGATCAAATAGGGGACTTGTGTAATGAACACATGGAATGATGTTTAAGGTAAAGTTGAAGACGTAAGTCTGCCCAGAAAATGCCAAGTTGGATGCCTTAAGGAGATTTCGAAATCTAAAGAATATCAAAACTATGAAGGAGTACATCAAGGCTTATGGTTCCCTTATGTTCAAGTTTTCTAATATGCTAGAGTAGGAGAGATTGCTGTACTTCCTTGGTAGGCTATAATGTTGGGTAGAACAAGAACGCTAAAGTCTTATTGTCTAAGATCTCCCTCCAGCATATCGAGAGGCTAAATCCTTGATCGAGTATAGGTTTAAGAACAAGGACAAGATTCGGAAGGAGAGATCTAACAAAGGTGGGGAAGGAAAGCCCTAGAAGCCTAGTTTAAAGTACTATGAGGGAAAGAATAAATAGAAAAAAGCATGGTGGAAAAGACATCTCTAAGTTTAAGTAGGAATGCTTCATGTGTTGTAGCAATCATTTCCTTTGAGATTGTCCATAGAAGAAGGCTTTGAGTGCTATGATGGTCGGCCAAGCTGAGAAGGAGAGCCTAATGAAGTCCAAATGGGTACCTAACTTTGCTAAAGTACATCAGTTCCAAGCCCAAGAGCAAGCTACATGCTTGATGTATGCTAAGATCCAAGTTAAGGGCATTGTTAGCAAGGGGTTGGTGGACACTAGTGCCTCTCAAAATTTTATTAGTCCTAAAGAAGCCTAGAGGATGTAATTGAAAGTCACCAAAGAGGTAGGAAGAATGAAGGCAATTAACTCCAATGATAGGCCCATACTTAGGGTAGCTTATAGAGTTTTTATGAATATTAACTATATTTTTACCATATTTAGATCTAATTTATATGGCCTTATGTCTATATATATATATATATATATAATATTAGGTCAAAAAGAGTATCAAAGATACCATAGTTAGAACTTTAAATACATTTTAATTATTTCCAAACAGTTAGGGTTCAATTGTTAGATTTAGTTAGTTAATTATTGTAATTGAAGGATTAGATATTAGACAGTGTTTGCTCTTTTGCAATCTCCTAAGTTATTTCTTTCCTTTCTTTGATTATTCATTTCATACTTAGTATTGTGTGTAATGCAATTTCCATTATTCTTTTATTTAATTGAGTTTGTGGTTTTGTGTTTTTTAATTCAATATTTATTATTATTTTTTATTTATTATCATTAAAGTTGTGATTTTATGTGTTTAGGTTAGATCAATATTCTAGTGTACATTAGTATGGGGGTAGGAGAATAATTGGAGGTTATGGGATAATTAATTGGGATATATGAATTAGGCTTACTTGTTATATGTATTTTTAGTTAGATTAATAAACTATATTTAATGATCATCTATCTAAGATGAAGATTGTATTATTGAATTTGATCATTTGGTTAATTTGATTGTTAATTGAATGCTAGGATAGTATAGTTAATCCATAATTGTTAATATATACATCTACAAGTAGTAAATAGGTTTGTTAATTTCTAAAAAAATTGTAACACCTCCAAAATTCACTACTGAAAAATTTTGTTTTATTAAAAGAAATAGCGGAAGCGAAATAACAAACTGTGAATTTCGGGGATATTACCGCCACACTTAGTATCAGACCGGTTCATTCATACCATTCCAGTACCAAGTGCTAAGGTTAAAGAACAAAATATCAATTGCTAGAAATTCAAACCATTTTTCAATTAGAGTAGCGCAAGTAAACATTTACAAGAATAAGATCCACCAGTGGCGGTTACAAGAATAATGATTTCATTTAAACTAGACATTACAAGAGGAAGGAAGAAACCCTAAAAGCCGGATAATCCTTATGCTCTTTCCC
Organism: Tamarix chinensis; assembly: GCA_030549775.1. Classification (NCBI taxonomy): domain Eukaryota; kingdom Viridiplantae; phylum Streptophyta; class Magnoliopsida; order Caryophyllales; family Tamaricaceae; genus Tamarix; species Tamarix chinensis. The sequence goes on from CM060175.1 coordinate 45,132,691, forward strand.
GTTGCCCACTTGAGTAGCACTTGAAAATGGACCTGCAAGGGACACTTCCTATTGAATAGGCAAGGGCTCCACGAATGGAACCCTTCAGTACTACAGTACTGAGTATACCTTTAAAACACACTTAAAAGTAGGCCTGCAATGTAACACATGATATACTATTGTTTCCTTACGTAACGACAGGTGTAAACATAATATTCAGATCCATAAATGCACAGATTCAACAAGTCAATCAGATATTAATGGCGTATATGAATCATTCACTTTCGTACATTCGCATACTTAACAAGTCAACCAAATATTAACAGGCCATAATGAATAATCGATACTTTTAGGGCTTTGATGCCATTAGTCCATCATTAATCAATCATCTTAGATTATAAATGTCCATGTGAGTGCGAGAACCCCACTATTATAGCCGGTGGACCGGAAATACATACAGGTCAAAACGCTCTTGACCACTATTATTCGCCGGTGGACCGGTCTCCAAGGCAGAACGCTTCGGGCCACTATTATTTGTCAGTGGATTAGTTTGGCCCCGACTCACAAGGTGTTCTACTGTAAGTGATTAGTGTCTTTCTCATGTCTTATCGTTATTACGTTTGGTTTGTTAAGCACGGAATCCCTCACTATTATAGTCGGTGGACCGGTCTCTAGGGCACCCTGGCTCCTGGCCACTATTATTTGCCGGTGGACCGGTTTGGGTCCGGCTCAACATCTTCCTCTTTAAGTGATTAGTCTCTTATCCTGTCTTATTTGAAAGTATTTCACCGTTGACATGCATGACTAACTATATCCACACTTATCCTCCCAGGTGGGCCCGTCCCATATCTTGATACTTCTGCACCTCCTAACTCACCCCGACATCCTTTCCTTAATCCACTCTCTCACACCAGGAGCCCGACTCCTAAGTGTGTAGGTCAAGGCTCACCACCTTATACCCCAAGGTCAACTCATTGCCTTACCCTAGGGCTTTCTCCAGAAACCCTAATTTGGGCCTATGTGGCCCATCCTCACACCACCTAAACTATTTAACACCCCATACGTTACGACCCTTAGATTCAACTCTCACTTCATACCCCACTCATTCTCATTTATTTTTATTATTTTCTTTTTCCACCTTCTCACATTAGGGTTTCTCCTAAACCCTAGTTCCTTCCATATAACCATAGTTTCTCCCACTCTTTCATTTTACTTATGTCCCCTCTCTTTATCACCACTCAAGGATCATGGATAATTTAGGTCATTCTTTCCTACGTTAGCCAACTTACTTCCCCTTGGTTATCTTATTCTCCCACTTTTCTTTTTCTTACCTTTCACCCCATATCCTATTATTAATGATCCTAGCATGCATGTCCTAAAGGGTCACATCATATAACATTGTACACACAACCTATATAATCATCATTCACATACCATAAGGAAGTTACATGAGCATACATTCACTCAAATTTGCGCTATAATGATTAATCATTAAGCATAAAGTACATAATATGGTATAATACATGGCACACATGGCACGTAACCCACACATAGTCGATCTTAGTCACATCCCTGCTCGTTTTAGGTCACTAAGCCATCTCCCACACATTTATTAGGCCATTAGTCACCCTTTGTAATTGTTACACTTACTGTATTTCCCAATTGGTTGATTAGATTACCAATTTTCCCATTTCCTTTATTATAATTAACAAATTTTCCTTTAGTTAGTCAAATTACCAAATTACCCTTTAGTTATTTAAATTACCAAATTTCTCTTCTCTATTATCATAATTACAAGGTTACTCCTTTCTAATTTCCACTTTACCCCTTTTGTTTACAAAATTACCATTTTGCCCTTTTACTTTTGAATTCACCATTTACCCCCTTAACTTCTAAAATTTACCATAACACCCTTTATTCAAAAATTTACCATTTGCCCCTTTATTTACGAAATTACTATTTTACTCTTTAATTACAAAATTACCATTTTGACCTTTAACTATGAAATTACTATTTTTCCCTTTAATTACAAAATTACTAATTTACCCTTTAATTACTATTTTACCCTTTATTCACGAAATTACCATTTTTCCCCTTTACTTCCGAAATTATCGTTTTACCCTTGATTACAAGATTACCATTTTTTCCCTTTAATTACAAAATTACCATTACCTTTAGTTACCATTTTGCCCTTGAATTATAACATAACTATTTTATCCTTTAATTCCAACATTACTTTTTTACCCTTTAATTATAAAATTACCATTTTACCCTTTACTCCCAAAATTACCATAATACCCCTTTACTTATAAAATTAACATTTTGCCATTTACTTATAAAATTTCCATATTGCCATTTACCTCAAAATTTCCATATTTCCCCTTTACTTATAAAATTACCATTTTGCCATAAAATTTCCATTTTACCCTTTTACTTAGAAAGTTTATCATTTTACCCTCTTCTTCCAAAATTACCATCTTGTCCCCTTATTACACCACTTTTATTAGATTAACATTATTACATTGAATAATAATATTATTACTCCCTTAACAATATCCAACTCCACCAAATATTATATTTTAATACAATACTTATTAGCACTTACACATATTAGGCCATATTCTCACACAAGGAATATTACTAAAGTGCCCTAGGGCTCACAATAATATTATTTATGCATAAATAGTCACAATAACATAAAATAATATGGATAAGTACTAACACTTTCATTAATAGCCAAAATCTTTCCTCAAACAACATTTCCACATATGGCATATAAACTAGCATACTTTCCTTTTCATCAATCAATACAAGAAAATATATACATTATATTAAACGACAAATATCAAGCATCATAATATACTAAAAATCCTAATGTGATAACATATGTTTATCCATGCGTTTAAGTGGGGTTTAACGATTACCTTAGATCCCATATAAATCGAACCTTACGGGTATCCTGGTTAAAGATTCAAGCTTTGATTAGCAAAACCAATACCTAAAAAATAATATCAATACTTATTATATTATAAATAAGAAAATCAAAGCATAAGACTTTGTAAATTTTACTTAATGAAATAATTTATTTAAATATTATCATACCTTAAAATTATTAATAAAAATGGTCAATAAGTGCAGAAACTCATGTTGCATATGCAGCATCAGCTGCATGTAAAAATAAGGGTCGAAGGTTGCATGAAGAAGAGGGTGGAAGGGGTGTTTTCGGGTTGGGGTCTTTAGGCTAGAAAAGAGGGCAGTTGGGGGAGGATTTAGGGCACGGGAATGGTGTAGGAGTGAAGAGGGGGTGTAGGTGGTTGTCAGGGATGGGTTCACGGCGGCCAAGGGCGGCGATGGCGGCGGTAGTGAGGCCACAAAGGTGGTTGTCGAGGTGCGTCGAGGTGGAGGGGTAGAGAAGGAAGGAAGGAAAAGAGAAGGGCAAAATGAAGGGATTTGAGGGCTTGTTTCGGCCAAACAATGTATAGGGGTCATAGAGGAGGTTGCGGGGAGTTGAATCATGGGTTGGGTGGCAGTAGAGGAGGTCAGACGGCGGCGAACGGTGGGGTTGCAGGTGGGCTTCCGAGAAGGGGGAAAATGGAGAGAAAAATAGGTAGGGAGAAAGAAGGGAATGTAGGGTGGCTTGAGGGGTGGTGTGGTGGCTTAGGGTGGTAGTAGGTGGTGGCAGAAGGCGCTACTGATGGTTGGTTAGGCAGAGGAAGCGGCGGAGGAATTGGTGTTGCAAAAACAGGGGTGGAAATGGGAGAGGAAGAAAATGAGAGAGAAGAGGAGATCGGGGGGATAAGGGCTCGACAATATGGGGTAGAAAAAGGATGAAGGGGAGAAGAAAAAGAAGAGGGAGGGTAGGAGGAAAGGTGGCTGGTCGGTGGCAATGTTTAGGGTGGCAGGGAGAGGGTGACGAAGAGGAGGAAAGGGGAGCCATGCGGGATGGGGTGCATGGCTTCCCGATTTGCAAAACGATGAAACAAAGGGCAAGGGAGAGAGAGAGGGGGGGAAGAAGGCAGGTGGTGACAGTGGTTGCAGGAGGTGGCACTCATGGCTGACGAAGATAGGCCGGGCTTAGAGGTCGAAGAAGAAAGAAAGAAGGGAGAGGGAGGGAGACCAGGCCGACGTAGGGGAAAGAGAGAAGGGAGTTGGGCTGGCCTGGTCCAGGGGAGAAAAGGAAAGAAGGAAAGGAGTGGGCTAGGTCGGCTGGTGCGGCTGGGGTGAGGGAGAATAGGCCAATGGCCCAACCGCGCAAGGAGGGGAAGGTAGTGAGGCTGGCTTGGCAGCCCAAAGCCAGGAAAAAGGGAAAAAGAAAAAAATAAGGAAAAGGAGAAAAAGGAGAAAGAAAAGAAAAAAATGAGGAAAAGGAAAATGGAAAAATGGAAAAATTTAAGATAATTGAATTTATAAAATAATAAGATGTAGTATTTTTGATAATAAGTTTATTTAATAATTTAATTTAATATAATTAAATATATGGGCTTAAAAAGGATAATTTTAGTAAAATACTAGTTTAAAAATGTATTTAAATAAAAATAATATGATAAAATAACAAAATATTTATTTTTAATTTATTAAATACTCCTATCCAAATTTATATACTCAAAAATCTATAACATAATTAAACTAAATAACTTTAAAAGCTAATTTACTTCAAATAAAAGCTATTTATTAAATCATAGGTTTTATAAAATTTTGGGGGATTACAGAAAATATTAATTTGATGTAGTTTATTAATATTTAGAATTGTATAATTCTAGTTGATCATAATTATGGTTCTAGTTAGATGCTTTTTAATCATTAATGTTGCCATTATTTGAATATAAGGATCTTATCTTTAGTTACTAATTGGTTAGAAAATAAATCATAACTGGAACTTAGTTTATTTTGCACATGAAAATGATAGGACGTAGATGCATGTGATTTTCTATAGGTTAATATTATAAATAATGCATAACCATTTTATTTGATCATCGGTTGTTATCCTTATGGTGAATATGTTCTTTGACCCTATTATCCCATTATGGTTATTTTGATATTGTGTTAATTTCTTGGTTTTATTCTTTTCATTATTAGTGATTAGTTTTTTTTGATTTGATAACCAAGGGAATCTTTATGATAATATAATTCTACATATTAGATTATAATCTTTGTAGGATCGACTTTTACTCACTGCTTACTATTTGTGTGTGTGTGTTTAGGGTTTGATTTGGTGTATCTACAACAACATATTAATCATCTTAAAGTATCAAGTGAGTCTATGATTATTTGAGGCATAGGATTTCAAGAGTAAGATGGTGCAAAACCATATAGAAAAACCCTATAGGTTCCAACCATCAATTCATTACATAGATAGATGCATGGGAATGTTAGGGATAGGCATAGTAGGTATACTCCCTTGACGGACTAGAAATGTGCCCATTTATTACACAATGAAATGATTCCCATTTATGTGTACAATTCTTAGTCATGGGTAGATTAATCCACACAATCACTCATACCATGAAGATAAAGGAGGCAGTACTTGATTGGCATATGTTGATGAGGACATTCACTCATATGTAGGGGCAATCGAGACACATAATGCACTTCTTGAGAGGACTCTTCATTAATTCCATTTACAAGATATATAATGCAAAGAATAGTGTGGTATTTAATAATGGTGCTTGTAATTCAAAAATAGTAGTTAAGGCTATTACTGCTAATATAGATCATAGGTGCTTATATGGCCATAGAATGGCTAAGAATAGTAGTTACATTCATCTTATAGACGAGTTTTGGTTTCATGGTTGTAATTTTTCTTAATTTTAAGAAATAAAAACCTATTATTTCAACCATAGAAAAAGATCTTCATTCCTATTAATGTCATTTTTATGTCAGCTATTATTCTTATTATTATTATAAAATTAAATTGAACATAAAGCTTATTTACCTTAAATATGCACATTAAATATGGATATTGGTTTTAAAAACTTTTGGATTATGATGAAATGATCAAGATTCTTTTTAAACCTGAAATATCCATTTTCACTCAAAACTTTTGAGGTCTAATTCCCATATCTTACACATGCATTAACAACCCTATCTCAAAAGGTATTATTCCTATGGCTCATAAACCCTAGTTTTAAAATTTTGTCATAACTTATCATGTAGAGCTCAAAAATCTACTATATTTAATATACATTCCCAAAACACTATTATTAACACTATGTTATATTTTTGTTGTATAAATCTACCATTTTATACATGTGATAATAGCCTTTTTGGTTTAAGGTTACCATTCCCCAAATCAACCCATTTTCATACATTATTTAAATATAAGTCATTCATAACTACTCCAAATACTTCATATAGATTACTTATAAAATTTTAGATGATCTAACACCTTAGAATATCATGATTGACATATTTAACCTATGTTGACCCAAATGCCCTTATAGGTAACATAACCCTTATTTTGTGTAAACCTTCTATGTTTAATAATATCATTTCCAAAATCTATATTTTCTTAATACCTTGAATTTATAATTTCACATTGATCATTCTAGAAATAAAACCCATGATACAACCATATTTCACACTGAAGGCTTTTCCTGATAAAATAACACTATTGTATGAACTCTACTTACTCTTTTCCTATCATATAATACCAACCATATGTCATTGTGTCAAAATTCATGTAATCACAATAACATGTTAGAACATAAAATCATGTATAACACTTAACAATCAAAATCCTAGACTACTATAAGTATCCTTACTAAACGGTTGTTTTCTCTAAGCTTACAAAACCTATTATGCATCTTTTGGGAGCACATGGGATATCACATAAGAAAAAAATTATGAAAAATCATTAGGATTAAACCACCTAAGTAAGTAAATGGTGAAGGAAATAGAATTTTAAAGGGAGGAAGAAAACCTAACCCAATAAATATATTATTGGGGAAGAAAATTGAATCACCAAGGAAAGGAAAATAAGTGATAAGGATTTGGCCAAAGTTGCTAAAGAAAAAGAGGGGGAGCTTCGGCTAAGCCTACCAAAGTGAAGGAGTTGGGATGCGGTGAAAAATACTTTAGCAAGGATGGGAAAAGAAAAAATGGTGTATAGTGGAGTTAGTCGAAGGTAGTGGGTGTGTTGTGGTGAGAATGGCTAAATTTAGGGGGTAAGATTGGTTGTTTTGGTCGATGCTTCGGGGTAGGTTATGGTGGCCAATGGTTGTGATGATACCTTAGTTGAGCTCACCAGTAGGGTTGATCTTAAGTAATTTTGGAGGTGGGAAGAATGTGGTGAAGGAGGTAAGTGGTGATATGTTGGTTATAGAAAACAAAATGGTTTCATTTAATGTTGAGCATGTATATGTATATATACCCTATAGCGATGGGCGAGGGATGTAATACCCAAAAATCTACAACCTAGAATTTAATAAATAACCCTCATTTGGGATAATTTAAAATTTAAAATTATTATATTTAATTATTTTTTGGATTTTTGAGTATATAAAATTGGATATGAATATGTAAAAAATTAACATAAATATTTATCAAAAAGATTAAATACCTTTATTTCAAAAATTATTTTAATTTTATTTTCTCCCATTTTTTCTTTTTTCTTTTTCCTTTTCCTTTCTTTCTCCTTTTTCTTCCTTTTCTTTTCTTCCTTTTTCCTTTTCTTCTTTTCTTCCTCTCTAGGCCGCTTGGGTTACTCTCTTCCCCCTCACGATGGGCCACTGGTCCACTTCCTCCTCTCCTTCTCACTCTCCCGTGTGATAACCTAACCTTGGTCCTTCACCTTTCTTTCTTTTCTTTCCTTTCTTCCCCCTAGTTGGGCTAGCCTAACCTCTCTTTTTTTTCTCCCCTCTCCCTCACACGCAGGTCAGCCCGCTCACCTTTATTTCTCCCCCTCTCCTTCCTTTTCTTCCTCTTCCTCTTCTTCTTTCCTCCTTCCTTCTCCTTGACCACCTCACACCTACACCACCTATGATCACCGCCTGCCATCACCTGCCTCCCTTATAACCCTACTCTCTCTCCCTCTCTCTCCCCCATCCCTTTTCCCTTCCATTTTTGGCCACACCTGAGCCTGCAACCCACTACCCTACTGTCTATAACCAAAACCACCTAGCCAGATTCTTACCTCCCCTCCTCTCCTTCTCATTTTCTTCTTCTATGCTTCATTTTTGCCTTATGCTTGCCCTCCTTCTCCCTCTATTGATCCTTCCATTCTTCCTTCTTCCCCTCTTCTCCCGCTTCCCTGTTTTCTCTTCGTTACCTCTAACTACCACCTAAAAAACCACCCCAACAACCTCTCTGACACGCTCAACCTCCTTACACCACCCCATCACCCCCACATGCCCTTACAACCACCATTCTCCTTCCTTCTTTTTCTTTCCCCCTTCTTGGCCTTCATTCTGCACCACCATAGTGCGCCACCTTCCTTCCACTTCTGCTACCTCCACAGCTACCAATCTACTCCCTAGAACCTCCCTTACCACCACCTTGTCTCTCATGCCCAAAACCCAAACCTATAGCTCCTCCCTTCCCCTCTTCTTTTCCCTTCCTTCTTCTTGTGCACCACCCTTGCATCCATTTTCCCTACCTTATAGCTACCGTACCTTGAGTCATCGATCACCCACCCCAACCAACACCTACACCTTTACTCCATCTCCATCCCTACACCCAACCACCCCTATAACTCCCCTCCACAATTCCTCTACCCCACTCTCAAAACCCTCACCCGAACCAAACCTTCTCCTTTTCCCAACTCCCTCTTCGACCCCCTTCCTCCTTGCTATCTAGCATGCAATGTTAGTCTATTGTCCCTACTTTGGTTATTTTTTTAAGGTATAACAATGGTTAATATTGGAATGTACTTAATTAAGTTTTTAATAAAATTTATTACTTTGATTTTCTACATTATAATATGATAAATGTTGATATTATTTTTAGGTATCGATTTTTGCTAATCAAAGCCCACATATGTTATTGTTTTGTATAATTTAAGTATTATGTGTAACATACGAGCCCAACCTTTTAGTTTGGTATAAAGGGTTACTCTATACCATAGTACTAAAGAGTTCCATTCGTGAGCCCCTGCCTATTGAACGAACATTGTCTCTTGTAGGTCTATTGTAGGTGTTGTTCAAGTGGGCATCGGATACAAGCGTAAGGATTATATAGGACACTTTTAGGGTTTCTAAAATACCCCAAAATCCTAATTTTAGAAATTTAAAAAAATTAGGATTTATTAGGAAAATTAATTAAATAAAGTATTTTACTAAAATAAGAGGGAATAATTAGGGCAAAATCAAGAGGAAATTTATAAATAATTTAATTGGAAAAAATTAGGGTGTTTTTCTAATTAAAATGGAATATAGAAAAATCTCTCAAAATCCTAAATTACCCTAGAAGGGGAATTTAATTATTAATTTATTAAAATATTATTATTTTTAGTATCCCAAAATACCGAAATATTTTAAATGCCCCAACCCACCTATTTTTCTTTTTCCTTTTTCCTTTTTTTCCTTCTCTTCTTCCTTTTTTTTCCTTTTTCTTCCTTTCTTCCTCCTTCTTCTTTTCTTTTTCTCCTTCCCTCCCCCAACCTAGGCCAGCCCAGCCTTGCAGCCCAATTCCATTCTTTTCCTCCTACGCGGCCCAAGCCTATGCCATACCCGTCTTCTTTTTTTTTTTCGCCGGCTGGTCTAATCTTCCCCCTCCCCTTTTCTTTCCTTCTTTTCTTCATGGACCGTGGGTCCGGCCCCCTCCTTCTTATTCTTCTTCTTCCCCAATGTTGACCTGCAACTCTAGGCCCTACAACCCTTTTTTCTGCCGACCACCATCGCACGCCATCCTTCCCCTCCCTCACCCATCATTTTCTTTTAGCATTTCGACTCCAACCGACCTTTTCTTCTCTTACGTGTGCCCTGCCCTTTCATTTTCTCCTCTCCCTTTAACCTAACCGCCCCTACCATGGTAGACCCACGCTGCCTGCCATCACTGGCCAACGTGCCTGGCACTTGCACCCCCTCTTATCCTCTTCCCCCATCATTTACCCCTCCTATTGGTTTATAAAATACCTCATAGGCAGCCTTGATTGAGCTTTTGATTTTGCAACCTAGAAAATCCCTCCTTTGCCCACCTCCCGATCAGACGTATGTTCCGTCACCGTTGACCATAACTAAGCACTCCTTACTCCCTCAATTTGCACTACACGAGCAAGCCCAGCCGTGCAAAGTCCCCTTCTCGACCAACCCTCAACAACCCCCGTCACCCTTCGCACAACCATCCACTACCACTCCTGCCGCAACCACCACCCCTTACACCCCCCAAAATCACCTGCAGACCTTCCTCTACCTTTCCCTACCCTCCTTTTCCCCTTCCTCCCTCTCCACCACCCTCGGCCACCATAGCACCATTACCTGTGTTGCCGCCTTTGGTTCCACCACCACCACCACTCCAACCCTCTCCACCTGGGCATCCACAACCACCTCAACATCCACCCTCACTCTCCCTCTCCTATTTCTAGCACTCAACTATTCCTCTCTTCCCCTTCCACCACCGCCGCCGCCGGTGCCGCCCCTGTCCCTAGGTGGTACTCTAACCTTCCCAACTCCTAAACCCATTTTATACAAGTATTAGCTATTTTTAATAGTGTTAATGGTATTATCCATATTATTATTATTATTATTATTATTATTACTTAACCTTACTTTATAATTTTCCTAACCAATAATAATAATAATATTATTATTAATAATGGCCTACAACTTTAGTGTTATTATGATTATGATTTTTATTACTACTACTACTACTACTACTACTACTACTACTACTACTACTACTACTACGATTATTATCCTTATTATTACTCCTACTATTATTATTAATGCTAGATTTGGCATATTATTGTTACCTTTGTTATTATGGTAAATATTTGAACCCTTATATTACTATTACCATGTCAATTATTATTATTATTGTTGTTATTATTATTATTGTTGTTTTTTTTGTTGTTGATACTAGATTTGGTATGTTATCATTTTGTTGCTATAAAAGAAGAATACTCAAACCTTAACATCAATATTATTCATTCTTCAAATATTGCTAATATTATTCCTAATGCCTTTATTATTAACATTGTTACTATATTATTATTATTATTACTATTATTATTATGGTAAAAATATTCAAACCCTTATATTATCATTATTTCAAATGTAACTATTATTATTATTATTATTATTATTATTATTATTATTATTATTATTATTATTATCCTTAGCAATATTAGTATTTTTTAGTATTACTATTATTATATTATTATTTTATGCCTAACCCTATTATTAGCGTTAGCCTTAAAAATACTAGGGTTTCTATTACTAGGAGTATTAGTATTACTATTTATATTAACATCACTATTTTTACTATAACTAGTGTTAGTACTATTATTAGAAGAAATAAAGATATTAGATTTAATAATATAAATATAGCTATAAATATTAACATAAATCTATTTTGACTAGTAATAATCTAGTAGGCTAACTTGAGGATAAAAACCCTAGTTTTCACTTGTAAAGTTCCCTTACATAATAGTAACCTAATCTTAGAATAATATAGGAAATAATAGTATTTTTTATAGGAGGGAAACTAATGCTTAGTTTTTTTTTCTCTTATAGGTGAAACTAGTCAAAACCCTAATGAGGCGTAGGAGTGTGCTCCAAGACCAGTGTCATATTAGGTAAGGGTGTAGCTAAGGCCTTATATGTGGTATGTGTCTTATATGCATAGGATGACATATATAATGATATGTTGTGTATCTTGTGCTATTGTTATAACCGTTTTATGTGTATCGTAGCTTAGAGTTAAGGTATGTTCTTGTGTTCTCTTATGACATGTGTACAATATGTTTGTGCTGTGAATGGTAATGTTATATGATATAGCCCTTTTAGGACTTGCATGCTAGGGTAATTAATGTAGTGATATGGGGTGGAAGGATGAAAAAGGAAAATGGGGAAGTAAGTGGATCAAGAGGAAGTAAGTTGGCCAAAGGGAAATAAGTTAACTAAAGAATGTGGGATTGATCTAAACATTCCATGATCCATGAGAGGAAGAATAAAAGGGTACTTCAAGCAAAATAAAGTGGAAGAACTTTGCATGGGAGAATCTAGGGTTTGCATAGGAGAATTTAAGGTTTTGCATGGGAGTTTTAGGGTTTTTCATGTAAAATTTGAGGGCTTGCATAGGATAGATTGAGTCCGGATGGGGGTGGAATTTACATAGGAAAAGTTTCCTTGGGGTGTGAGGAAGGTAATGGAGGAGTTATTTGGGTGGAAAATATTATGTGGGAGAGTATAAGGGTGTATAGGAGATCAAGATAGGGTTTGGGAGAAAGCCCTAATTTGAGAGGGTCGAAAAAGGAAAATAAATGAGGGTGAGTGGAGTATGAGATGATGATGGAGGATTGTCATGAGTGGAGCGAGCATTGGTATCATGGGAAGCAAGAGTGGAAGGTGAGAAATAGAGGGGTGACATGTGGAAAGGAGGATTCTAAGGTTGGCATGGCTAGCTAGGGTTTGGTGTGGTCATCTAGGGTTTTGGGGTCACACGTGTATTTGGGGGGAGTAACGTGAGATGATAAGGGTTGAATCTAAGGGTTTTTATTTGCAGGGTATCAAAACAATATGGGTTATCACTTTATCCGGATTGATAAAAATTATGGTGTAAAATGATACTATTTAGAGATTAAATAATCAGTTCATCCAAACTGTAGCTTGGCCTTTATTTATCTAAAAGATTGTATGCTGGCATGTTATCATGCTTGTATTATTTGCCCTTATATGTTGGCCTTAGTGCACCATTACCCTTCTCAGTATGTAGTGTACTGACTACCTGTTTTATGGGTGTTACTCATTCCCAAAAGCAAAAGGCTCTTCTGACTTTGTGCAGGTCGGTGATACTATTTTTGATGCCTACGACACTTATGAGGCATCGGGTGGGGTTGAGAGTTGAGCTTGGACCTAGCCTGAGGATCGATAGTGACCTGGCTGGATTCTATCTTCTGTTTCATTTTTCTTATACCATTTTAATTTAGTGTCATTCTATTGTACTGTGTTTTCTGTTGTTGTGAACTTTAAATCCTTACCTTCTAGCTTATAACTCTTTTAATATCTCTCTTTTTGTATGATGACTGATTTAGTTCTCTTATGAATGCTTGTTTTAATTATCGACTCATGTTTGATGTTAATCTTATTCAGCCTTAGCACTTGGTACTGGAACGATAGAAGTAAACTGGTCTAGTACTAAGTGTAGCGGTAATATCCCCTGAATCTACAGTTTTGTTATTTCGCTTCTATTAGACCTTTTCATTAAACAAAATTTTTCAGTAGTAAATTTTGGGGGTATTATAGTTTCAGTCTCCACCTCCTTCTCCCTTGTTTAAGATTGTTTTACTCTTGTAACCACTAACAATGGGGTTTTACCTTTTGTAATGTCTTTATCGCGTCATTCTGATTTAAGTGAATTTGCGTGAATGATGTTTTGGTTTTTGTTCTGGCCATAACACTTGGTACTAGAATGGTAGGAGTAACCTGCTCTAGTACTAAGTATGGTGGTAACGTCCCAAAATTCACTATTTTTTCTTTTTTCTTTCTCTATTTTTTTAAATAAAATAAAAATTTTCGGTAGTGAATTTTAAAGATGTTACAAGGGAGGTGTAGAAAAAGTTTCAACCCCAACTCTTATGCACAAGAGGCAGGAGTTGATGGGAGTAGGGGATGGTCTTGATGGTGGTAGGGAATGTGTGGCATGTGAGCATTGTTTGTGGACAATGTTTGATTGAGGAGAAGGGTGAAAAAGGAGAAGGAGGGGGATCAGGCGAGACGGAATAGAGAAAAGGAAAAATAGGAAAAAGAATAAGGCTTAGTATTTTTAGTTTTTAGTTAAAAATCCATCAATGTAATTTAGGTTAGGATCATAGGTAAGATGAATTATCAATAATTTAGAATTGTGTTAAATTCTAGAGTTACAGAATGAGGATAAGGTAAAAATATTTATTTCTCAAGATTACATTTAGGTTACAATATTAATTACTTAGGATTAGGGTTAGCTAAGAATTTGAGGGTATTATAGAGAGAGAGAATGATAACCAGGTAGTATAATTGTTATTAGATTCAATGTCTAACTATTCTTCTTTTTATTTTACAATGGTGCTGAGTCATGCCTTATATAGGTAGTGAAAAGTTTTCTAAGTAGCACACTAAGATATCCACATTAGTTCACACATGACTAACTAGCACACAAACCTCTAATAGAAACATGTTAGTAACCTATATAATAAATTAATCAAAATAAAAATTATTAAAAATAAATGTAGGTAATTATTATATGAAAATAACTAACAAAAGCACTAATTTATAGTTCTTCTTTGGATTGAAAGTTTGACGACCATATATAATAGCTCTTTTGACTTGAAATAACTTGAAACATAGGAAGAAATCTTAAATGTGTTGAAATGTTTAATCTCCTCCATGCAAATATGTTACATAACAACATGAATCACTTAAAATATTTTTTTTTATGGTTAGTCGATGTTATATTATCATCAAAGAAACATAAATGTGTGAGGGAGTAGTACTTGAAGGAATTCAATTGTAATCAAACTCTACATGAGCTAACTTATTATCCCAATCTTTAGTACTTTTACTTACCATTCCTCTTAACAAAGTGCCAAAAGTACTATTTATTTTTTTAGTATATCTATCGGTTTGTGGATGAAGTGAAGTACTAAATATCAACTTAGCTCCAAACATGTGTCATACTGTCATCCAAAAGTAACTAAGAAACTTTTCATCTCATTTTGAAACAACACTTTTAGGTATGCCATGTAGTTTTACAACATATTTGAAATACAAATCAATAATATGTGTGGTATCATCAGTTTTATTGCATGGAATAAAATAAACTATTTTAGAAATTCTATCTACCATAACTATGATAGAATCTTTACCCATTTTTAGTCTGGTTGACCCTAATATAAATTCCTTACTAACTCCTTCTAATGGTTGAATAGGAAAAATTAATGGTGTGTATAAACCATTGTGAAAACATTTTTTGACTCATTTTATAAGTAACACATCAGTTTAATATAAGTTGTTCACCTTTAATCATGCGTAGCCAATATATATTCTCTTGTAATGTTTGTAATTCTTTTGAGTACCAAAATGTCCCACTCTGGCTCCTTCATGTACTTATTTGATAATTAAGTCTATTAAGTATGAATAATAATCTATCTTCTACTGAATAATTTCCATTGTATCCATTTTTTTTACATGCTCTATATTCATCACTAAAGTCATCATGTCTATTTTAACATTTTGAAACCTATTAATTTAGCATCTAATATAATAAGTCATGTAGTGAAATGCCCCAAAACCTAATTTTTAAGAATTTTAGTTAAATAATGATTTATTCGGAAAGTTAATTAAATAGATTATTTTTATTAAAATAAAAGGGAATTAATTAGGGCAAATAAAGAAAAAATTTATAAATATTTTAACGAGGAAAAATTAGGGTGTTTTTCTAATTAAAATAAAATTTAGGAAAATCTTTCAAAAATCTTAAATTAGCCTAATCAGAAAATTAAATATTATTATTTTTAAATATCCAAAATATCCAAATTAATTTAAATACCCAACCCACCTATTTTTCTTTTTTTCTTTTTTTTTTTTTCCGTTTCTTTCTTCCTTTTCCTTTCCTTTTTCTTTTTTTTTTGTTCTTTTTCTTCCTTTTCCCTTTTCTTTTCCTCTTCTTTCCCCCAAAATGGGCTTGGCTTCCCACAGCCTAGACTCTTCCTTCTCTTCTTTTCTCTCAGTGTGGCCCAAACCCCTGAAACACCGCATTTTGTTTAAATCTCCCCCATCGCCACCCGACCGGCCGGTTCCCCTTCTTTTCTTTTCTTCTTTCTTCCCCAACCGCTTGGTCCACATGTCCTTCTTTTCTTCATCTGCTTTCTTCCTTCCTACTCCGTCGACCTACAACTCCTTCCCCGCTCCCTTGTTTTTTCGCCGCCAATCATGCCTTTGACCACTCGTTTTACTTCCCCCTCTCCTACCTCTGACTCACCAATCATTATGACCCAACCCACTCCCCTCTCTTCTCACACGATCTACCCTTTTTCCCCTAGTCAACCATAGGCCACAATGCAGTCATGCACCGGCCTACCGTCACCGCCAATGAACCCTAACCCTACTTGCCCTATTCCCTCAACATCCTACAGACCTTACCCTCTCATTTAAGCTCTATAAATACCCCTAACCAGCTTGAACTCGAGGCTTTTCCCACAACACAGCAAAATCACTCCTATGCACCGCCGCCACTTCAGACGTTATTTTTGCTGGCATTAGCCAACTTTGCTGTGCACTCTGCCCAACTAATTACTCCCTCCACCGACCTCTAACTAACTACTCCACCCCTCTCCCTCGATTTTCTGTGCATGAGCCACCCCAACGGTGCAAAGTAGCCTCCTTGACCAGCCCTTTCTTCCTCATCCGCCATCCTTCGCACCACCCTTAGCCACCATTTCTACCACCACCACTGCCCTTTATACCCCCCAAACACACCTTCAAACCATCCTCTATCTCCCCCTACTTTTATTTTCCTCTTCCTCCCTCTCCTCCTCTCTTTCTCTTCTTCTTCCAGTTTTGGCCACCACTACCACCGCCGTGCGCCTCCAAAATTGGCTGCGCCGCCACCATCATTCTACTCCTCTCCATCTAGGTAGTCACAAACACCCCTACTTCTACCCTCATTCTCCCTCTCCTTTTCCCAGCACTCAAATTTTCTCCTTTTCTCCTTTTCTTCTCTTTTTTTGACCACCGCCGCCACCGCCATGCATCACCGTCGGTGCCTCCTGTCACCACCAACGTAAGGTGGAACCCTAAACCCTCTTAACCCTTTTTTACTATTTATAAAAGCCTTATTTATTTTATTTTATTTCAATTATTTTGAATATATTACTACTACTACTACTACTACTACTACTACTACTACTAATGTTATTATTATTTATATTGAGGGCCGAAGCCCTATTCTATTATTATTATTATTATTATTATTATTATTATTATTATTAT
Organism: Tamarix chinensis; assembly: GCA_030549775.1. Classification (NCBI taxonomy): domain Eukaryota; kingdom Viridiplantae; phylum Streptophyta; class Magnoliopsida; order Caryophyllales; family Tamaricaceae; genus Tamarix; species Tamarix chinensis. The sequence goes on from CM060175.1 coordinate 45,149,793, forward strand.
TATTTTAAAGTAGGGTTGAAACCCTACTTTACTTTACTTTCGGTTCATACTATTATTATTATTATAATACTAATTATTATTTCATAATTACTATTATTATTTCATTATTATTATTAATGTTATAAGAATTATTATTAGTATTATTTTTATGAAGGGTCGAAGCCCTTATTCCACCATTTATTTTGAACCATATTATTATTAGTATTAGTATTTTTGTAGTATTAATATTATTATTAATATTATTTCTATTATTATTATTATTATTATTATTATTAGGGTAATGTCTTCAAACCTTATATTATCAAATTTTACAATATTTCTATTATTTCTTATATCTTTAGCAAAATTAGCAATTTGTTAATGTTATTATTTTTAATATGTTTTTATTTTATGAAAAAACTAGTCTTAGAATAAATTAGCGAATGATAATATTTTTGGTAGGAGGGAATCTAATTGCTAGCTTTTTTCTCATATAGGTGAGATCAGTTAAAGCCCTAAGGAGGCGTAGGAGCATGCTTTAAGACCAGTATCGTTTTAGGTATGGGTGTAACTAGGGATGTAAACGGGGCGGGTTTTACTCGAAACCCGATGGATTTTATTCGACGGATACTTAAACGGATATGGATAAACGGATACGGATACGGATATGGAGGATGGATTAAAAGACCCGTCGAGTTCAGGTACAGATACGGGTATGGATACGGGTATGGGATATCCATACCTATACCCATAACCATACCCGTATCCTTATCCGTATCTGTTTACCCGATATATAATTACTTTTTTACCTTTAATTTTAAAATAAATATAGTATACATTAAGGTTAAAATTGTCATTTGGCTTAACTATAAATGGGTTTATCCATCGGATAATGGATTTATCCGTTGGATAATATCCATTAACGGGTAAACAGATAATCCGTTGGGTAATGGATATCCAACGGATACAGATATGGATGTATTAGCGGATACCCGTTCGGGTACGGGTACGGATTTGGGTATAGATTTTCTTATCGGGTACGAAAACATGTATAGTATATCCGCCCCAAACCCGCCCCGTTTACATCCCTATGTGTAGCTAAGGCCATTTGCATGTAATGTGTTTTACATACCTTGTATGCCATGTGCATAACATATGATGTATTTTATGTGTATTGTTATAACTAATATATGTGCAGTATGACTTAGAGTTGAGGTATGATCATGTGATATTTTATGGCATGTGTATAATATGTATAAGTTGTGTTTCTGATGTGATATAGCCCTATAAGACATGCATTCTAGGTTATGTAATATGTTGATATAGAGTGAAATGAGGTGGAGTTGACCTAAGTGTTGCATAACCATGAGTGGAGGAATCTAGGGTTGCATGGAGGAATCTAGGATTTTGTATGGAGGAATCTAGGCCTTGCATGGGAGAATCTAAATATGTAAGGATTATCTAGGGTTTGCATGGAGAATTTAGGGTTTCACGTGGGAACGTTAGGGTTTTGTATGAAAAAGATTGAAAGGTTGCATGGGAGGTATAAAGTCTGCATGGAGGTAAATTTCATTTGTGGAAAGTTGATTTGAGGTGTGAGAAAGGTAATGGAAGTGTTGTTTGGTTGTTTGAATGCTTTGAGTGAAAAATAGGAGACCGAGCTAGGGTTTGAATTAGTTAGCTAGGGTTTGGTGTGACCACTTAGGGTTTCATGGTCACACGTGTACTTGGTAATTTAAGTGTGATGATGAGGGTGGAGTCTATAGGTTGTGTTGTGTGGAGTGTTAATTGAATTGGGTCGTGTAAGCTGGAGTAAAATGGGCCACTTAGATCTAAATTAGGGTTTCTAAGAAAAAACCCTAGAGGAAGGTAGTGAGTAGATTTGAGGTGAAAAGTAGTAGACCTTAACCCACATAGATGGGATATGGGCTTTAATGTGAGTTAGAGTGAGGTGGACAAGACGTAGGGTCGAGTAAGGAGGTGTTTGAGTCTCATGATTTGGGACGAGGCCTTTGGAGGATAAGCTCAAAAGGAGTTAATCATGTATATCTAGTGTGATATTTCTGAATAAGACACTTAAGACATTAATCATGTAAAGTGGAAGATTATTGAGCCGAGTCCCACCGATCCACCGGTAAGAAATAATTGTTAGGGCGCTTCGTCCTATACGTGTCCGATCCACCGGCTATAATAGTGGTTAGGGCATATTACCCTATGTGTGACAGATCCACTGGCTATAATAGTGGCAGATTCTAAGCTCAATAAACCAAACCCTAAATTTTATGAAGACACATAAAAGACATTGAGTACTTACAATGGAACACCATGTGAGTCGGGGCCAATCGATCCACTGGTAAGAAATAGTGGTTAGGGCATCCCGCCCTATATGTAACCGATCCACCGACTAATAATAGTGGTCAGGTGCATTATGCCTTGAGCGTCTCCGCTCAACCTGTCATAATAGTGGGGGTTCCCGTACTCATATAGACTTGATAAAGAGCATGGTGTGGAAAGAGTATGCATAAGAGATTAATTAAGTAATTAATCCGGATTATAAATGGCCTTTGATTATTTTTTCTTCAAAGTGATTGTATGTTGGTTTTATTATTATCCAGTTTGAATTATGTGCTTATGTGTGCTAGCCATAGTGCATGGTTACCTTGCTCAGTACGTAGCATACTGATCACCCTTTTTAATGGGTGCTGCTCATTCCTACGAGCAAGAGGCCCTTTCGACTTTGTGCACGTGAGTGATGCCTATTTTGATGCCTTCGATGTCTGCGAGGCATCAAGCGGGGCTGAGTGTTGATCAGATGCTGGTTTGATGATCGAAGTGGCGTGGCCGATTTTTCTTCCTATAATATTTTATTCCTTTATGTCATTTCTCCAATATATATTGAATTTTCCTGATTCAAACTTTAATGTTTGTAGACATTGTTTCCTTTTAAGGAACTTTGATTTTATATTGTGGAACTATGTAAACATTTATGCATACTCTGATTTCTGTGTTATGAACTTTTGGTTTAAGCATTAATTCAAGTTTAACAATAATTATTTTGGCCTTAGAACTTGGTACTAGAACGGTAGGAGTGAACCGGTCTAGTACTAAGTGTGGGGGTAACATCCCCAAAATTTACGAGTTTTAAATTAATTGCTTTTGTTTAAAAAAAATAGTGAATTTTGGGTGTTACATGCAAACCTTCAAGAAAGAGCATTGGCTACGACTACATATTCTTTTCCATCAAAGTGCTTGATAGAGAACACAAATGATGGTAAAAAAATTTATTCATTTTGTATATCTACGACTAATTTTATTTTTACCATGTAATTATTTTAGATGATTAGAATGTAATACAAGGGGTTTAGGGGTCAAATAATGACTCCATGTATCTAAACTACGTATGATGGTAAAGAATTCCTAATATTTCACAACAATATGCAATAAATAATATTTATTGTGAAAGAACTGCTCCTATACCTACCCCGATAGCACTCCAAGTTACCTAAGAAAGTAGTTGAAAATTAGGAATACTTACACAAGAGCATTGCACAATTTATCCTTAAGAGTTCCAAAAGCTTAAGTGGATTTATTTCCCTAATTAAATTATCCTTTTTTTTTCATGAATTGAATAATAGGGGCAGGTATAGTAGACAAATCTTTAATAAATCTCCTATAGAAACTAGCTAATCCATAAAAACTTCTCACTTAGAGAACATCATTAGGAATAGGCCACTCTTTAATAACCTGTATCTTAGTAATATCAACTTTAATAACTTTTCCACTAACAATATAACAAACAAAAACTATACTTGGAAGCATATATTCAATTTTTTTTAAATTTTCCATATAGTTTATAATTTTTAAAGTTTCCCTTAGATTATAATTTTTTTTTCATAAAATGCACAATATGATCATTTTCATTCTTACTATATACAAGTATGTCATATAAATAAACAATAATGAATTTACATATGAAAGGATGAAGAATTTCATTCATTAGTCTCACGAAAGAACTAGGTGCATTACACAAACTAAAAGGCATAACATTCCATTCATAAAGAAACATATTTAGTTTTAAAGGCCATCTTCCATTAATCCTCTTTTCTAATTCTCATATGATGATAGCAGCTTCTTAGCTTAATTTTGGAGAGCACATGTGCACCACAAAGTTCATCAATCATGTCATAAAGTCTAGGCAAAGGAAATATATACTTGATAGTTATATTATTTATGGCAATAGAATCTATGTACATGCACCAGGTACCATCTTTTTTAGGAACTAGAAAAGTTGGTAGGTAAAAAGGATTCATACTTTCTTTCACATAACCATTATCCACTAATTCTTGTATTTATCTTTGTAGTTTCTTAGCTTCTTCTGGATTACATTTATGAGTAGGTTTATTAGGTAAAGGCATTTTAATAATTAAATCTATAGCATGCTTTATACCTCTAATAGGGGGTATTCCTAGAGGTAAGTTATCAGGAAATACATGACTATAATCACTAAATAATCTAGTAAGGTTTGAATTTCCAAAATTTTCTCCCCAAATTGAGATTCCTTTACTACTAAAGTGTAGTAAACTATTCTTAGTCTCAATAAGTGGCATATGATTACATCAAGATAGTTTCAATTTATACTTATTTTTACCTTGAACCACAATATATTCATTAGTCACACCATCATGAATTATATTTCTATCATACTATAATAGTCTTCTTAATAAAATACCACACGCATACTTAGGCAATACATCACATAGTACTTTGTGAGGATAGCCACTAATACAAAAAAGTAATTAGGGTTCACTTATCTACAGTAGAACCTTTTTCTTTATTAGGATCTTATAATGGATATGGTTTAGGATGATTACTTGATTAGTAGTCAATAAATCCAATTGCTTAACCATTATTTCACCAGCAATACCCTTTAAAATTAAGATCTTAGGTTGTATTTGTAATTCCCTTTGATGTATAAAACATGGATTGCTATCCACTTCATACATACTGAAGGTATCATCATTAGATTCAATCTCTAGGTCATTATGATAGTCACATGGTTCCAGACTTGCTATTTCATTAAAGGTTATAACTCTTTGCTTAGGACATTCTCTTGGAAAATGACCATATCCTATAAATTTAAAACATAGCTTATTAGACATATAATTTACCATTTTTTTACCTTTTTCATCTCAATTAGGGTTGAATTTTTTTTTTATCATTGTTCGAAGTTAAATGTGTCCTATAATTTAAAGTAGATGCATTTGAATAGTTTTTAGTTGAAACAGAAGTTGATGCAATTGTTTTATTATAGGACTTGGTAGAATTAGTGTGACCATATCCTAAGTATCTAGCACATTTTTTTTCTATTTTTTCATCCATGACACCAAGAGTGACGGTCTTTCAAATTCTCTAGTGTATTCCTCTACACCAAGTAATCCTTGCTTAAGAGTATTTAATTTAATATAAATTTAGTTTTCATACTCTTCAGGAATAAATTTCTTCCTTAGGTGTTTTTTCAATATATCCCATGACTTAATTTTACTATTTTCCCGCATTTCACAAGTCCTCTTGAGATTTTCATGTCCAACCCTTTCAAATTTTTAAATTTGAGGGATGCGCTAAATTACATCTATGCTCATCATCATACTCTATACATTTAAATGTATCTTATATTTCTTTAACTAGTCAAAAAATAATTCAACAACTACTCACCATAAAAATTAGGGAGGTGGAGTTCAATACCTTTTTATTCATTATGGTTAGACCTTTGTTGATAATTTTATTGGGATCGTTGATTGTGGTTGTAATCATTGGGTTCATTCTAATTCATCCTTTCTTTATACTCCATTTGGTTATTGATGTGGCCTCCTCATTCTTTGACTGCTCTTCTCACCATAATCATTAGTGGATTCTATGGTGTTGTGCATATGTTGAGGGGTCTCGTGATCAACACTCTCATCTCTACTCTTTAGATTTGGCTTTAAATGGAAGGGATTTGTTGAAGTTGTGTTTTATTAACATGTACACTTGCTATAAGTTATTGAAGAGTGCTGAACCTATGCTTCATAGACACTTCTTCACCCACTACTATTACACTTGCTGAAATCAATCTCAGTGGAGATGTGTTTATGGCTTAAATTTGGTTCTTGATGGCTTCTTAATGGAGCTTCAAGGATCTTGGATACTTATTAGTCTAAAATAAGACCTATAAATGGAAGGGAATTGGTTAAGAGGATTACCACCAATTATTGATGCACAATGAAGAGTTCTTAATGGAGGAGATGACCAAATGTGTACGAGAAAGAATCAAGATTGAACTTCAAGAAGTTAAGTAGAGCCTTAAGAATGGTTCAAGTCTTATACTACTTAGTGAGCAAATGTTAAAGATAGAAAAGGAGAAAGAAAATCCAAATAGTATTTGAGTATTGTTGGAAGAATTGAAAGGTCTTGTTGCTAAAATCAAGAAACTTAAGAACACTTAAATGTGTCTTGAAGATAAGCTATACAGTTTGTCTATATTTGGAATGAAGACATAAGAATCAAATAGATTGAGCGTTCAAATTAAGGTGGAATAAAGGAAGATGAATTTTCCCTTCAAAATCTAAAGTATATTTTGACAAAATTGAAGAATAGAACAGGCGGTGATGTAGATGGATTCTCATGATGAATCTGAGGATTCTCATGTAAAGGAGAGTTTGACATTATTAATAATGAAGCTTATTACCACATGTGTCTTTGATAATATACCATTGACTAACTATAATAAGTATATTCCAAGTGATTATGGTAAGTATGCCAAATATTTTCAAGGAGAAGATTCAATAATTTAAACCATATAAGAATGTTTCTAAGGTTACAAATTATTACAAGTTAAAGAAACTATTATGTGTGGAAGTCAAATTTTCAAGTCAAAGAAGACTTAGTAATCATTTTTATCTAAATTAGGATTTTTTGTGAGTTATTTCCATTTAATTATTAGCTATGTTTGTTTATAATAGTTTATTGTTCGATTCGCGTATTGTATGGGTTAGTAATATGTTGCAATTTGATGTTAGTGTGCTAATTATCCTTGTGTGCGTTACTTGGCCATCTTAATGTAGTACTTAGCATGGTATAGCTACCTATATATATAGATATGTGGACACACTTTTAATGTGATGAGATGAATAATAGTCATAACAATGAATGAAAGAATAAGTTAATACTTGGTTATCTCTCTCTTTTAAGTAAATTTCTTGCTAAGAATACTTAGAATAATATTAGTTAGAGCCTTTGAATGTTTTCTTGGAGAAACATTTAAAGATCCATTCTTCTTGAATTCTTGTTGAATCTTGTTTGACGATTCATAGTTTTCCTTAATTCTTGGTTGAATCTTTCTCAAAGATTCACATTTCTCTCCTTAATCTTCAACCCATCAAGCCACACTTCCTTATAAACATTTGAATTCTCTCTTATACTTTGAATATCCACATCATTTTTTGTATGAAAGCTCGTTTGTCTACCTCCTCCATTCAAATTTCCAACCCCATCTTCATCTTCACTTCTTGCAAATGTAATACATCTAAGATTCACTACTAAAAAATTTGGTTTTATTAAAAAAAATTAGCGGAAGCAAAAAGTAGAAACATAAATTTTTGGGTTGTTATCGCTATACTAAGTACCAGACCGGTTTCCTCCTACTGTTCCAATATCAAGTCCTAAGGCTAAAAGAATAAAATACAATTTGCTCGAACTCACACTTTATTTAAATGAGAGTAGTGCAATAATTTTGTTATAAGAGTAAACACACCAATGGTGGTTACAAGAATAAAAATCATTTACTAAGGAATTAAAAAGGTGGAAGAGAAACCCTAAAATTTTCTTGGATCATCCTTACGCTCATACCCAATACTCACTTGAATAGCACCTGTAATAGTCCTGTGAGGGAAACTGCCCATTGAATAGTTAGGAGCCTAGGAATGTAACCCTTCAATACTATAGTACTGAATAACTATTTATACCAAATTGAAAGGCAGGCCCAACATGTTATTCATAATACTTAAATTATACAAATTAATAACATATGCGGGCTTAGGAAAATCACAACTGACATAAGGACTAATACATCAGGCAACACAACATATAATAAGAAATGCATAGCATAAAATCCATGTACTTAGTAATTCCATTATATGCCTAAGCAGGGACAAGCATTGAAACCAAACTTATACCATATCAATGGATCATAACATGAAATCAATACTTTTGGTCTAAAGCCATTAATTAATCATTATTCAATCATCATCTTTCAAATTATATCCATGTGAGTGTGAAAACCCCACTATTATAGCCGGTGGATTAAAAAACTACAGGGCAATAGGCACCTTACCACTATTATTTGCTGTTGGATTGGTCTTTGGAGCACCCTGCACTTGGCCACTATTATTCGTTGGTGGACTAGTCTGACCCCGATTAACATGGTGTTCCAGTGTAAGTGATTAGTGTCTTTGCATAATTTATCAATGTCCAATGTTTGGTTTATTGAGCTCGGAATCCCCTACTATTATAGCCAGCGGATTGGAAACATATAGGCAAAACATACTTGAACACTATTATTCGCTGGCGGATCGGTCTCCAGGGCATCTTGCACCTGGCCACTATTATGCTAGTGGATCAATTTGGGCCTGACTCAATAATCTTTTACTTTACATAATTAGTACTTTATTCATGTCTTATCCAAGATGTCCATTTATTTATATCAAGGGAAGGGAAAATGTCACAAATCTTGAGACACAAAGATATACGTGCCATATAATCAAGCATTCTATATCAAGGATCATGGTATAAATAAAATCCTAACATGTATTTCAAACATATCTAGCACACATTTTCATTCATACTTACAAACCAGGCACATATTATATGATTATGAGATAAATACCATTTCACACTCTTAATTATCCTTCCAACCCTAGGTTATGGTATGTTCTTGTGATACTCACTTGTGATACCCACTAACTTATCAAGTAACCTTATCTTATTATTCAATATTACTTATGTCTTATTAAGGGGACTCATTTAATACATCGACATGCTATATGCAAGTTACAAATTTACTCCCATCATCCTTAAAAAATTATTAAAATACACCCTATTTCTAAAATTACCAAGTCACCCCATTCTATTTGCCGAATTACCATTGTCCCTTCATGTTTGCATAATTACAAAAATACCCCCTTGTATTTGTTAGACTACCAAATTATCCTCCATACTTATTAAATTACCAAATTTACCCCTCATACTTGCTAAGTTATCAAATTACCCTCCCAGTTGGTTAAATTATCATGCTAACCTTCATACTTATTTAAATTACCAAATTTCCCCTTAGGCTTATTAAGTTCCCAAATCACCTTTCATACTTGTTACGTTTACTAGATTGCCCATTTGGTTAGTTGAATTACTAAATAGTCTTTCATACTTATTAAATTTACCAAGTTGTCCTTTTGGGTTGGTCAAATTTCAAAATTGCCCTTCTTATTTATTTATATTACTAAATTGCCCCTCTTACTTATTAAAATTACCAAATTACCCCCTTTCGGTGGGTTAAATTACTAAATTGTCCTTCTTTATTATTATAATTACCATTTTAATTACTAAATTTCCCTTCTTCATTATTATAATTACCATTTTGCCCCTTTCACTTACAAAATTACCCCTTCTTTAAGCCAATTTACCAAAATACCCTTTCTTCAAGCCAAATTACCAAATAACCTTCTCGTTTATTAAATCACCATTTTACTACTTCACTTTACAAAATTACTAATGTACCCCTTCCTTTATGCCAAATTACTAAAATACCATTCTCTTTTATTAAATAGCCATTTTACCCCTTTACTTTTACAAAATTACCAAAATACCCTTCCTTTATGCCAAATTACTAAAATACCTTTTTCCTTTATTAAATTACCATTTTACCCCTTTACTATACGAATTTACCATAATACCCTTTCCGTTATACCAAATTACCAAATAGCTTTCTCTGTTATTAGTTTACCATTTTACCCCTTTACTTTACATAATTATCATAATACCCTTTCCATTATGCCAAATTACCAAAATACCTTTCTTTTTTATTAAATTACCATTTTACCCCTTTACACTTATAATTTGCCATTTTTCCCTCACTATACCAATTTTACCAAAATATCCTCACCACATAAAATACTGATATACATGCTCCATACACATTATCCATCACCACCAACTATTATTATTTATCATTAATGCACATTAGCACCTACACTTATTTAGGCCACACCCTTACACAATAATTATTACTAAAATGCCTCTAGGCATTATATTAACATTATTTATGCAACAAATGGCCACATTAGCATATCATATCATACATATGCATTTAACATTATCATTAAGTATAAGGCTCCTTCCCTTAAGTATTATTTCTACACATAACACATAAGTTATCATGCTTTTCTTTCCCTCACCCAACATATGCCACTAAACATATTATACCTAACAACATACATCATGCATATAAATCATATTAAAAATCCTAATGTGCTATCATACGTATATCCATGCATTTTAGTAGGGTATAATAGTTACCTTATTTCAAGAAAAAATTAAACCTTACCTATACGCCTGTTAAAGGTTTGAGCGTTGATTAGTAAAATCAATACCTAAAAATAATGTCAACACTTAGCATTTTAAAAGTACAAAATCAAAAGAATAAATTTATAAAAAACTTAAATAAAATACATATTAATATCAACCATCATTATACCTCAAGATGATTAGCCTAAAATGTAAAAGGGGAGGTAGTAGACTCACGCTCCTCATGCAACATGAGCTGCGTGGAAGACGAGAATGAGGAAGGATCGAAGACGAGAATAGGAGAAGGAAGGGGTCTGGTTTGGGTAAGGGTTTTGGGAGTGGTGTAGAGGAATCGTGGAAGGGAGTTAGGGTATTGGCTAGGTGGAGGGAGGGAGCAGAGGTGTAGGCGGTGGTGGGGGTGGATGATCGGCGGCTCAAGGCAATGAGGCGATGGCTGAAAGGGTGGAAAAATGGGTGCAAGAGTGGAAGAGGAGAATAAGGAAGGGAAAGAGGAAGGGAAGGGAGGAGTTGTAGGGGATGTTCCAGCTAAAGGAGGTAAGGTGATGGTAGGGGAAGTTCTAGGGAGTGGATTGGTTGCTGTGGAGACGGTGGAAGAGGTGGAATGGGGAAAAAAAGTGGTGGTGTAGGGTGGAGACCAAGAAGAGGGGAAAGAAAATAGAAGGAGGGAAGGAAGCTACAGGGGCATGTGGGGGTGATGGGGGGTGTAAGGAGGTTGATGGGGTTTTAGGGAGGTGGTCGGGTGGTTGTTTGGGCTGCAACAGCGACCGTTGGAGGCAACAAAGTGAAAATAGGGGAGGGGAGAAGAGGGAAGATGGAAGAATGGGATATTGGAAGAGGGAGAAGGAGGGCTTGAGTAGGGTAGAAATGAAGTAGCAGAGAAGAAGAAAATGAAAGGGAGAGGAGGGGAGGTAGGGTACTACCTAGGTGGTGGTAGGGGAGGTTGTAGGTTGATGGGTAGGGTGGCAGGTGACAAGAAGAAGGAAGAAAAGGAAATAAAAGGGCCATGCAAGGGAGGGTTATGTTCGGCTCAAAAATGGAAGGGAAAGGGATGGAGGAGAGAGGAAGAAAGAGGGAATATCTATAGGGGAAGGCAGGTAATTGTAGGCGATAGTCACTGGTGGTGCAGGCATGTGGTGGTCTAAGGAGAAGGAAGGAGGAAAGAAAATGATGGGAGAAGGAATGAGACGGGTAGAAGAAGGGGGAGGGGATGCAGGCCAGTCGGGTGAGGAAAGGAAAGAAGAGGGTGGGCCAACCATGTGCACACGAGGGAAAGGGAATGGTAGAAGGATTGGGCTGACCTAACCTAGGGGAGAAAGGAAACGAAAAAGGAGGGAGAGACGGGCTAGGACTATTGCATGAGAGAAGGGATGGGCCAGCGGCTCAACACGAGGGGAGGGGGAAGGAGAGTAGGCTGGGTGGCCTAGAGAGGAAGAAAAGAAGAAAAGGAAAAAAGAGGAAAAAAAGGAAGATAAAGGAGAAAGGAAAAAGGGGAGAAAATAAAATTAAAATAATTTTTGAAATAAAGGTATTCAATATTTTTGATAGATAGAGAAATTTAATAATTTAATTTATTATAATTTAATATATATTGGTTGCGAAAGGATAACTTTAGTAAAATATTAGTTTGGAAAATTATTTAAGTAAAATGAGTATGATAAAATAACAATATATTTATTTTAATTTATTAAATATTCATATCAATTTTATAAACTCAAAATTCCACAAAATAATTAAATTAAATAAATTAAATAAATTTAAAACTAAAACTATTTCAAATGAGGGATATTTATTAAATTATAGGGTTTAGATTTTTGGGGTATTATAGCAAACATGGCATATAAATGTAGTGTAGCAAACTGAAATCTTATGTATCTTCATTTTCCTCTTTTTATCATCAACCTTGAAAGTTGAATTTCTTATAACTTTCTTATTCTATTATTCAATTTTCACAAATACCCTTTAGATATTCAAAGAAATTTCATCTTACTTTTGTCCCTCTTGACTTTTAAGACATAACTTAATTGATTCTTCATTATTTCTCCCAGTATACATTTGAACCATTGAGGTCATCATCAAGAGTCAATTATGTACTCTTAGTTTTCTTGACTCAAGGGAGAATAATATTCAATTCTTCTAACAATACTCAAACATTATTTGAATGTTCTTTCTACTCTTCCATTATTCACTTTCTTTCACTAATTCGTAAGAAACTCGATCCATTCTTAAGGTTCCATTCGACATCTTCTAGTTCATTCCTTGATTATTTTTCATGTACATTTGATTAACTTCTCCATCAAGAACCCTTCATAGTGCATCAAGAATTGGTTGTAATATTGTCAACTAATTCCCTTCCATTTCTACTCCCACTGAGTTTATTTTTGCAATGTGTAGTAGCAATTGATAAAGAAGTGTCTGTGAAGCATATGTTTAACACTATTTAATAGCTTGTAGCAAGTGTACATGCTACTAAAACACAAAAAAACCAACTGCCTTCCATTAAAATCCAACTTGAAAGACTAGAGAAGTGGTGTCCAACCAAGAGACCCTTTAATACATGCATAACACCATGGAAGCCACCCATGATTGATTTGAGGGAATGGTGAGAAGAGTCATCTAAGCATCAGGGGCCATATACAAAACCTAATGGAATATGAATAAATGATGAATGATAATGTCTCCAATGATTTAAGCCACAATCAATGAGTCTATGCAAATTATCACAAAAGGTATAATCAGATTAAAGATAAAAGTATTAAGCTCTACCTCCCTAAATTTTTTTATGAACTGGATGTTCAATTATTTTTTAAATGGATGAATGAAATATAAGCTATATTTGAATTTATAGAGTATGATGATGAGCATAGATGTAAGTTATTAACTCTAAAATTTAAAAGTTTTTCTAGGGTTTGGTATGATAATCTTAAGAGAACTCATAAGTGGTAAGAAAAGAGTAAAATCAAATCATGGGATAAGTTGAAAAAACATCTAAGAAATAAATTTGTTTCTAAATAATATAAACAGGAAATGAAAAATAAATTGACTACTCTTAGGCAAGGATTACTTAGTGTATAAGAATGTAGAGGGAATTTCAAAGACTAGCACTCTTGTTTGACATGCAAGAAAGAAAGAAGAACAAATATGTGATAGATACTTCAGTGGCCTTAATACCTTTAATAGAGAAAAAAATTAAAATGTTTATTATGATTCACTTGTTGATTTCACTAAATTAGCATTTAAACTGTGAGAGACAAAATAATTATGCCTCACCCTATCCTAAACAAATTCTTTGACTTCTACTTCAACTAAAAACTATTTAAATGCATCTACTTCAAAATATGTGACAAATGTGTCTTCAAGTAATGATAAGACACTTAACCCTTACTGAGATGAAAAAGGGAAAACAAGGTAAATGAAATGTCTAATACATAATATTTTAAATGTAAAGGATATGGTCATTTTTCTAGGGAATATCCTAGCCAAAGAGATTCAACCTTATATGAAATAGCAACTATGGAAAATTGTGATAAACATAATGATCTAGATACTGAATTTAATGATGATACCTTATGTATGTATGAAGAGGATGGTAATTCATGCTTTTTTATTCAATGGTATTACAAATCCAACCTATAATCCACCTACACGAAGGAATAAAAATTTTAAAACTAATTGTAGAATTTTTGATAAGGTTTATAAACTCATGATATATACCGGTTCATGTACTAATGTTGCTAGTGAAATTCTGGTTAATTGATTAGGTTTCACTACTAATCATCCTAAACCATATTTATTACAATGGATTAAAAAAGATAAAGGTGCTAAAGTAGATAAGTAAACACAAATTCCTTTTCATGTTAGTGACTATCATCATGAAGTATTATGTGATGTGTTTCTTATGGATGCTTGGGATATTTTACTAGGAAGCCATGGGAATATGATAAAAATGAATTTCTTGATGGTGTGACTAAATAATACATTGTGCTTAAGGGTAAAAAGAAATATAAATTGAAATCATCTCAATGTGATCATATGCAACTTAATGAGACTAAGAAGATTTTGATCTTACATGAGAAAGATATGATTAGCTATATCAATGATGGGGGTGTTTGCTATGGTTTAATAGTAAAATAATATCAATTTGGGGATATAAATTATAACACTTAGAACCTTACTATATTACTTGATGAATATATTGATATATTTCCTGATGACTTACTTCCTTGGCTACAACTTATTAGAGGTATAGAGCGTGCTATAGATTTAATTCCTTGAATTCCTTTACCTAATAAACTTGCTTATAGGTGGCATATTGTAGAAGGTAAGGAATTGCAAACTCTATCTCAAAGTTCTACATTACTAGTTATATTAGATGTTAAATTTATGGCCTTTGAAATTTTAATATAAATACCCAAGCAACAAAGACTTTAGTGATGGATATAAAGAATGTAAAGAAAATGGATATTGTGGAAATTATTCATTCCTAGAAGGATTTTTTTATAAACATGATAGACTTTGTGTACCAAGATCTAATATGAAAGATTTACCCTTTGAAGAAGTACATGAATGAGCTTTTATGAGACATTTTGGTACTCAAAAGACAATAGAACTATTACAATAGAATTTCTATTGGCCGCACATGATTAAAGGTATATAACTTATTGTAAAATAATGTGTTACTTGAAAAAAGGTTAAATTTTTTTCACAAAGGTTTGTATACACCAATACTTATTCCTAGTCAACCATGGGAAGGAGTAAGTATGGACATTATATTAGGGTTTCCAAGATCATGAGGTAAAGATTCAATTATAAATGTGGTGGATAGATTTTGCTAAAATGGCTCATTTTGTTTCATACAATAAAACTAATGATGCAAGACATGTCATTGATTTTTATTTCAAAGAAATTTTGAAACTACATGGCAACCCTAAAACTGTTTTATCAAATAGAGATGTAAATTTTCTTATTTAATTTTTTAAGACATTGTGTCCCATTTTAGGAACTAAGTTGTTATTTAATATTTCACATCATCCATAAACCAATGGACAAATAGAATTTACAAATTGTATTCATGGAACTTTGTAAAGAGGAGTGGTTGTTAAAAGTAATAAAGATTTGGATATTAAGTTATCTCATGAAGAGTTTGCTTACATTCAAAGTCCTTCAAGTATTACTCGCTCAAGTTCTTTTGAGATTGTCTATGGAGTGAATCCATGCATGCCAGTTGGCATGGTACCCTAAAAAAAGTAGAGTTTAATAATTATAAAGCTAAGGAATGAGTTGAATTCTTTCAAAAGCTTTTATAAGAAATCAAAGAAAACATTGAATGAGAAAATGAAAGGTACAAAAAATAAGTTATTAAACATCGCAATCTATAGGTATTTTATCTTGATGATTTAGTTTTGTCACATTTGCATCAAGATATATTTACTAATCTAGGAAAAAAATAAATGCTAAGAGAAGATAGACCATTTCAAACCCTTAGAGAATTTGGAGAATGAGCTTATGAACTTGAACTTTCATAATCTTGTGGCATTGTTTCAAGGACACTAAATATTGGTGATTTGTCTTCGTATTACAGTAATGTTAATTTGAGGATAAATTCATCTAAATTTTGGAAGAATGATGCAGGAGAATTTATGGATTCTCAGATGAATCTAAGAATTCTCATGCAAAGGTGGTTTGATATTATTAATAATTGTTCTTATTACCATATGTTTCTTTAATGATATAACTTTAACTAATGATAATAAGTATATTCTAAGTGATTTTTCTAGGCATGTCATATATTTTTAGGGTAAAAATTAAATAATTTAAACCACTTAAGATTGTTTCTTTTGTTATTCAACTCATATATTATATTGGTTAGTAATATGTTGCTATAAGAGTTTAGTGTGGTGGTTGTTCATGTCTACATTAGCTTAGCTATTTGTGTGCTACTTTGTAATGTATAGTCTTACTTGAACATTCACATTCCTCTCCTTAATATTCAACCTATTAAACCACACTTCCTTCTAAATCTTCAAATTCTCTCTTATAATTTGAATATCCACATCATGAGGGAACAAGATGATTCAATTTTAAAGGTATAAGATACAAAGAGAAATTTGAAGATTCACTAGAGATTTGGTTAGTTACGTTGCATGTGCTTTCATATATGGCTTGAAGCAAAGAGAAGATGAAGATTAGGTTGTCCATTCGAATAGTGGAAGTAGCAAGCCTGGATTTGATACCAAAAATGGCTTGAATCTTCTTAAAACAAAAAGGGGAGATTCGAAGCTTAGAAAGAAGGTTAGGATCGGTATGTTGAAGATTAAAGAGAAGGGTGAGAACCTTAAAGCAAGATTCTACCAAGAGTTAAAGAAATCTATGAATCTACATGTAAGATGAAATAAAAAGTTATCTTTGAATGTTTGTCTAAGAACAAATTCAAAGGGCTATAGCTAATATTACTCCTCTTAGTCTTACGAAGAAAATTTCATTCAAAAGAGAGAAAGATAACCAAGTAGTACACTTGTTATTAGATTCAATATTTAACTATTCTTATTCTTATGTTAAAAAGGTATCGAGTTATGCCTTATGTAGGTAGTGATACCTTTGTCAAGTAGCACACTAAGATAGAAACATTAATGCACACATGGATAACTTGCACACTAACCTCTAAAAGCAACATATTACTAACTTATATATTTCATGAATCAAACTACAAGTTACTCTAAACAAACATATCTAATTATTACATGGAAACAACTAATAGAAGACCTTATTTATATAAGAATGATGACTAGGTATTATTTGAATTAAAATTTTGACTTCCATATATAATAGATCCTTTAACTTGTAATAGCTTGTAACATGAGAAGTAATTTTAAATTTTTTGACATCTTGAATATTATCCTTACAAATATTTTATATACCTACAAGAATCACTTAAAAATATACTTTTTATGGGTATTCAAAGTTATATTATTGTCAAAGACACATATTGTAATAGGATCCATTATCAGTAATGCTAAGTCCTCATTATCATGAGAATCCTTAGATGAATCATGACAATCCATAGATGCACCTATTTCAAAAAGTAAGGTATTTTTTCTCTTTCTTTATTTCTTTATTTATTTTTTGTTTGAGGTGTTTAAATGTTAACTTTAAGTAAGAAACAAATCATTATAATGGAAAAACATGGACAAGGTTGGAAGGCATGCTGCACCAAGTTTTGTTAGGGTAGGGGCAATGTCCTCTGGATGATGGTGGAAAATAAAAATGGATTGTGGTAACCAAAAATTGTGTAAGCTAAAATCATCTATATTATAGACACTTGCTCCTGACACAACCATCTATAATGAAACATCACTAAAAAGTGCACTTCAAAAAATTCGTGAGGGAATAGATAGTGCTTTTTCTTTAGATATTGCCTCTATAATTAAGTATAGATGGCCATTATAAGTTAAAACCACCATTTTTTCTTTCATTATTTATTTTAAAAAGATATTTATAGCAAAGATATAGATAAGGGATTTTACTTAAAACTACAATACTAATTTTTTTTTAAATATTGAGGTATAAGTTGTGGTTATTACTTAAAAACCACCATTTATAATCTCATTTTTATTTATCAATGAATACTTATTCTAACACCACATACAAAACCTACATATATATATATATATATATGTATATACTAAAAATTGATACAGAAGCACTAGTATTGTATATTCCATGCATATAGATTATAATACCCTATCTGATATATATCTCCAAAATTTGTATTTAAATAATTCTATTAATTGTTATAGATTATGTACCTATAA
The DNA here is from genome assembly GCA_030549775.1 of Tamarix chinensis. Lineage (NCBI taxonomy): Eukaryota > Viridiplantae > Streptophyta > Magnoliopsida > Caryophyllales > Tamaricaceae > Tamarix > Tamarix chinensis. Next base: position 45,168,194 of record CM060175.1, read on the forward strand.
TTACTTTTCTTATTGTGTGATTGTTTAGGAAATTAATTCAAAACATGGGAATGGATCAAGGTGATTGCTGTAGCTACTGCTGGGAGTTGTTACAGAAACTGTGTTGTATTAATTTGTAGAAAAAATCCCATGTGATCCATTCGCCGGCATATTTGGCTCATGGTGACTAAGTTGGCTGTGTAATCTGCCACCCGACCCATATTTCTTGGGTTAGTTAGAATGTGGATTACTCAACCCTTGGTAACCATGATTAGCTGTCATATTTTAGTTTATGGGAATTAATTGTAAATCCATTAACTTGGATTATTATTATTCATTGTAATTATTTTTGTAAGAGTGGGATGTTTCTTTGTCCAGCCAGCCGATCCATGATGTGTATGTTTCGGTTGATTTCTTGGGTTGTATTTGGGTTGATTCGTGTGAGAAGATGTAAGCCAGTGATCGTATACGTTGTATTTTTTTCTTGTAATGTATACGCCATATAAAATACGTATACACCGGTTATAGAGGACACTTTTTGGTCGAATACAATTGTGATTACATTATTCTGGAACTCTCTCTCTCGCGACCTCCTTGTTCGTAGCTTCTTCTTCTTCCTGATCTCTTTCTTGATCTGCTTCTCGATCTTTTCTGTTCTACAACTTCAGTAGCCGTTGATTCAACTATGCTCTGAGTTTTTTAATATTCCTTTGGAGAAAATTCCTCAGGCTGATTATTCTAGTGAATCAAACCCCGTGCTCGATTTAATTTTTGATCCGGCAAAATTTCTGTGAAACCCATCTAGGTTTCATCATTTGGTATCAGAGCCTCGAATATTTGAGTGCTCGTGGTTTAATTCATTTGTTACTGAACTATTATTGTCCTGTTCATCATTCTTGAGTTCGCTAACCCGTGGTTCTGAAGTGTTGATTCTAGGGTTTGCGACTGACAAAAATCGAACGATTCTTGTCGCGATTAAGCCGGTGACCAAGAGGGTTGTGTTGACTAATTTGCAGTTAGGGTTTGGTCAAGATTCTTGAATCTTGACAATATTCGAGGAATACTCTTCGATCGGTAAATTCGAGCCTTACTTTTGCTAATTACTGCAATTTTAGACGTCAATTTAACATTTTTTTTATGAATTGATATTCTGCTCACAATTGAAAGAGTGCGCAGGAAGTGATTAAATTCCGGAAAACCCTTGGTTCTAGAGAGGGATAAGGACTCCAAGAAGAGGGGTCCTATCTCATTAATTGGCTTAATTGCTCAATTTTCTCTTGCGGTAATCTCATTCCTTTCTTGAAATTTTCTGTCCTGTTCGGTTCAACAACTGTCTGGAAATTATTGTGCGTCCTGTGTGTTCTGGTAGATTCTTTAATCTTGTGTTGGTGCTGCGATCCCTTTTATATCTAATCGTGGTCAATTTGCTGTTCTGATTAGATTGATAGTAAAGTAATCTTAACTATAGATTGACTGTTATTTGTGCCTTATCTTGTGCTTCATAAAGTGAACCCTAATAAAAATAATAATGTCTAATAACGGCCAATATGTTAACTAATCTATCTCGGTATCTAGCAATGATTTATTAGAAACTCTTAGGACGTTTCAAGAACAAATGACTGCCCAACTTGCTATTTTATCTGCTAACCTAGAATAGAGGATAGGAGAACAAGAAATAAGAATTAATGAATTGCAGAAAAACAAAATAGATAACCAACATGCTAGGGTATTAGGAAGGGCTCCCATGGACCCTAGAACTAGGATTCCACCCTTAAATATTTTAGAAGAACTAGAAGATCAAATATCCAATAATAGTGATAGGAGGCCTAGACAGAATAATAGGCAAGAAAGAGAATTAGATCTAGTTGATAGGAATCTAAGTAATCTTAAGTTTAATAAACCTAGATTCAATGGGAGAAATGACCCTAATTATTACATTGAGTGGGAAAGAAAGATAGAATTAGTGTTTGAATGTCATAATTATTCTGATGAGAAGAAAATTAAGGTAGCAGTAGTAGAATTTACAGAATATGCATCTTCTTGGTATCATAATCTTGTCTTAACTAGGCGTAGGAGTGGAGAACCACCTATACAAACATGGGATGAATTTAAGATTTTAATGAGGAAAATTTTTGTTCCAAGTTACTATTATAGGGAATTACATAAAAAGCTGCAAATATTAAATCAGGGAAATAGGTATGTGGATGATTACTTTAAGGAACTAGAGGTATTAATGATTAAAATAGGAATTGTTGAGGATGAGGATGCTACAATGGCTAGATTCTTAAGTGGATTAAACTCTGATGCAGCTGATAAGGTAGAATTATATCCTTGTGGTACGTTAAGTGAAATGGTTAATATAGCTACCAAGATAGAGAGTTAGATAAGGAGAACTAGGCGGTATAAACCCCCTGGAATTGGGATTAGGAGTTCCCTAAAGAGGAATTTTGGAGGACCTAATTTTGGAAACTGGAAGAATAATGGAAGGTTTGAATCTAGAAGTAAGAGTAATGAGGTTAAAGTAGGAAACATGACTGATAAGGGGAGAACTATAACAGCTAATCCTACAAGTGGTCCCAAGAAAACTAGAGACATAAAATGCTTTAAGTTTGGGGGATTAGGTCACATAGCTTCTGAGTGTCCTAATATGAGAAACATCTTGATTAGAGATTCTGGAGATATAGAGTCTAAATCTGAAGAGGAAGAATTGGAGGCTAACTTGATTAGGGATGATGCTAGTGAATCAGAAGAAGAGATAGAACTTCCAATAAGTAGAGATCTTTTTGTGGTACGTAGGGCTTTAAATAGTAATAAATTACCTGATTCAAATGCAATTCAGAGAGAAAACATATTTCATACTCGATGTTTGATTGATGATAAGTGTTTTAACATGGCAATAGATAGTGGTAGTTGTGTTAATGCTGCTAGCACCTTATTAGTATCTAAGTTAGGCTTAACAACTACTAGACATCCAAAACCTTATAGGCTACAGTGGTTAAATGAGTTAGGGGATGTTAAAGTTAGTCAGTAGGTTCTAATAAATTTAAAGTTAGGTAAGTATAAAGATTCTATTCTGTGTGATATTGTTCCAATGCATGCTGCTCATTTATTATTAGGAAGACCTTGGCAATATGATAGGAGAGTGACACATGATGGTTATAAAAATAGATATACTTTACATAAGGATGATAAGAAAATAATTTTAGCACCTATGACTCCAACAGAAATCGTTGATGATCAAATTAAAATAAAGTCCGATTATAAGGAATTATCTAAATAGAGTATAGAGACTGGAATTAGTTCAAAGGAGGTTAAAGGAACATCTAGGTTCTATGCTAAGAGTGGAGATGTTGAAAAGGCTATTAAAAGAAAAGAAAATGTATATTTGATGGTTTAATAAGGAATGTTATGAATGTCAATTGGAGTTAAGTGAGGAAGTGCCTACTGATGTGAGGAACTTAGTAGAGGACTATAGTGAATTGTTTCCTGAAAAAATCCCCTATGGATTACCTCCATTAAAGGGGATATAACATCAAATAGACTTTGTACAAGGAGCTCTTATACCAAATAGACCTGCTTATAGGGCTAATCTTGAAGAAGTAAAGGAATTAAAGAGGCAGGTTTCTGAATTATTGAGTAAAGGCTATATTAAGGAATCAATGAGTCCCTGTGCAGTCCCAGTATTGTTAGTACCTAAGAAAGATGGAAGTTGGAGGATGTGCATAGATAGTAGAGCAGTAAACAAAATAACCATTAAGTATAGGTATCCTATACCAAGATTAGATGAGATGTTAGACCTTCTCCATGGTGCTGTGATTTTTTCAAAAATAGACTTAAAAAGTGGATATCATCAAATTAGAATGAAGCCAGGAGATGAATGGAAGATAGCTTTCAAAACAAACTTTAGGTTATATAAATGGTTAGTAATGCCCTTTGGATTATCCAATGCTCCCAGTACTTTTATGAGGCTTATGAATCATGTGCTTAGAAATTTTATCTGAAAATTTGTGGTTGTTTATTTTGATGACATACTTATTTACAGCAAATCTTTAGAAGAACATTTGAGACATTTAAGAATTATTCTGGATGTGTTTAAAACAGAATAGTTGTATGCTAATTTAGCTAAGTCTAGGTTTTGTTTAGAAAGTGTAGTATTCCTAGGATTTGTTGTGGGTAAGGATGGTATATTTGTGGATCAAGAAAAGATTAAAGCTATTCAAGAGTAGCCTATACCTAAAACTGTGACTGAAGTGAGGAGTTTCCATGGTTTGTGTTCTTTTTATCGTAGATTTGTTAGGAATTTTAGTACCATAGCTGCTCCCTTAATAGTAATAACAAAAAAATAAAATGGGTTTAAATGGGGTTTAGAACAACAAAAATCTTTTGAAACTCTTAAAGATAAATTAACCCAAGCACTTGTATTAACTCTTCCTAACTTTGAAAATATGTTTGAATTAAACTGTGATGCTTCAAGGTTGGGAATAGGGGCTATACTTTTTGAAGAAGGTAGACCTATAGCTTATTTTAGTGAAAAATTAAATGGTAGTACTTTAAATTACTCTACTTTTGAAAAAGAATTATTTGCATTAGTAAGAGCATTAGAAGTTTGGCAACATTACTTATGGCCTAGAGAGTTTGTTATAAACACTGATCAGGAAGCTATCAAATATTTAAAAATTCATTCAAAATTAAATAGAAGACAGGGTAGGTGGATTGAATTTATTGAAAATTTTCCTTATATAATATATAATTAAATATAAAAAGGGAGGTGATAATGTAGTAGCAGATGATTTATCTAGGAGACATGCTTTATTAAATGCTGTAGACACCACTTTTTTGGGATTTTCTTGCATCAAGCTTTTATACTTGGAGGATCATGATTTTAAGGAAATATATAAAAATTGTGAAAATGCTACACAAGGAAAATATTATATCTCTGAGGGTTACTTATTTAGGGAAAATAGATTATGTATTCCCGATTGTTCATATACGGGACTATTAATTTAAGAAGCTCATAATGGTGGACTAATGGTACACTTAGGATTTCAAAAGACTTTAGATATACTAATTGATCATTTCTATTGGTCTCATATGAAAAAGGATGTGTTAAAATATTGTGTTAATTATATAGCTTATAGACAGGCTAAGTCCACATCAAAACCTTTTGGATTATATACTCCATTACCTGTTCCTAATTAGCCCTGGACTGATGTTTCCTTGGATTTCATTTTAGGCTTGCCTAGGACTAATAGAGCCAAAGATTCATTAATGGCTGTAATAGATAGGTTTAGTAAGATGGCCCATTTTGTACCTTGCACTAAAACAAATGATGTTGTGGCTGTGGATGAATTGTTCTTTTCTCATATAGTTAAGTTGCATGGAATACCTAAAACAATAGTGTCAGATAGGGATGTTAAATTTCTGAGTCATTTTTGGAAGGTTTTGTGGAGTAAATTGAGAACTAAACTGTTATTTTCAACCATATGTCACCCTCAAACAGATGGACAAATAGAGGTAGTAAATAGGACATTAGGTAATATGTTGAGAGCTGTCCTTGGAAAGAATCTTAAACAATGGGAAAATGTATTACCTTAGGTAGAGTTTGCATATAATAGAACATTACATTCTACAACTAAAAAGAATCCATTTGAGGTTGTGTATAGTTTTAATCCTTTGACTCCTCTTGACTTGAGCCCTTTGCCTAATTCTGAGTTACATAATTTTGATGTTGAATCTCATGCTGTAAATATAAAGAAATTACATGAATCTGTGAGTCAACAAATTGCCAAGAGGGTTCAACAAATGGCTGAGAATGCTAATAAAAGGAGAAAGAAAATGGTTTTCCAACTTGGAGATTTAGTTTGGGTACACCTTAGGAAGGAGCGTTTTCCAAACCTTCGAAAATCAAAATTAGATCTTAGGGTAGATGGACCTTTTATTGTATTAGAATGAATTAATGATAATGCTTACAAAATTGATTTACCTGCTAAGTTTGGTAATGTTAGTGATTCTTTTAATGTTGCTGATTTTAGTCCGTTTATAGGTATTAATCGGGTTTTAGAGACGAAACCTCACCAAGAAGAGGGGAATGATATATATCTCCAAAATTTGTATTTAAATAATTCTATTAATTTTTATACATTATGTACCTATAATTACATTTCTTATTGTGTGATTGTTTAGGAAATTATTTCAAAACATGGGAATGGATCAAGGTGATTGCTGTAGCTACTACTGGGAGTTGTTACAGAAATTGTGTTGTATTAATTTGTAGAAAAAATCCCATGTTATGCATTCGCCGGCATATTTGGCTAATGGGGATTAAGTTAGATGTGTAATCTGCCACCCGACCCATATTTCTTGGGTTAGTTGGAATGTGGATTACTCAACCCTTGGTAACCATGATTAGCTATCATATTTTGGCTGATGGGAATTAATTGTAAATCCATTAACTTGGATTATTATTATTCATTGTAATTATTTTTGTAAGAGTGGGATGTTTCTTTGTCTAGCCTGTCGATCCATGATGTGTATGTTTTGGTTGATTTCTTGGGCTGTATTTGGGCTGATTTGTGTGAGAAGATGTAAGCCAGCGATCGTATACGTTGTATTTTTTTCTTGTAATGTATGTTCCATATAAAAGGTGTATACACCAGTTGTAAAGGACACTTTTTGGTCGAATACAATTGTGATTACATTCTTCTGGAACTCTCTCTCTCTCGACTTTTCTCTCTCGCGACCTCCTCGTTCGCAGCTTCTTCTTCTTCCGATCTCTTTCTTGATCTGCTTCTCGATCTTTTATGTTCTACAACTTCAGTAGCCGTTGATTCAACTATGCTCTGAGTTTTCTAATCTTCCTTTGGAGAAAATTCCTCAGGCTGATTGTTCTGGTGAATCGAACCCCGCGCTCGATATAACTTTTGATCTAGCGAAATTTCTATGAAACTCGTCCAAGTTTCATCGCTATCTTTTGAAAACCCTAATTTTAACCTATAATTTATTATATATAAATATAAATATTTCATTTTTAATTATTTATTACATCCTTTAAAAATTTATGAACCCATATCATGTATTTAAAATATTTTGTACATACCTTATTTTCTGTCCTTATAGTTCTTAGTCATATGAGACTTTTGATCCACTTTTGACTATTATATTTCTTCCAAATGAATAAAATTTGATCATATATGAGTTCATTGTCTTACTTTGAGTCTCCTGGGATTTATAAAAATATTATATGAAGAATTTGAAGGAAGAGTACTATTCATCACCTATTTTTCCCTAGTTTTGATTTTATGCTTCCAAAAGAGTATTTTGGCTAATGAAAATTTATCAAATTTAACGATACTTATATTTTTGAATATTTAAGCTAAATATGAAATAAAAGTGAGTTGTAATTATTTCACACATTTTTGAATATTTTTTGTCAATTTTAGGTATAATAACTTTCTCTACACTAAACCTATCTTAAATATCTAATACTTGTTCATAAACTTCTAAAATAACATTAAAAAAAGGTGATAAAACTTTCTTTGAATTATTTATGGAATTCATTTTTCTTTAGTAGTTATTTTTCCCTCAATATCCATAAAATGTCTAACATTAACCATTTGATCTTCCAACCTCTTTTATCCTTCATTACTTTCATCCAAGTATCTCATTATTTGATCCCTTTTGTTTCTTATTATCCCTTAAATTTATTTTTTCCGGCCCTTATTCTTCCTTCTTCATTATTTTCTCATTAATTTCACTATCTAAAAAATTTAAGCTTATAATTTTGATATACATAAAAAAAAATGAATCACAATTTGCATCGTTACAAGTATTTAACTAAAGTAATAATATATATATATCTATATCTATATCCATTCATATCTACATATGTATATGTGGTGATCAATATGTACCTCTAAATCTCCATTCCATCATTTTGTGTTGGAATCTCCTATATATTTTATGATACAATATCCGCAATTGTCATTATCTCCTTTTTATTGGATATAAAATTAAGTGAAATGCATGAATTAATTCGCTAGAAAAGATAGTACTAATAACACACCATCATTGATACCCATCTATGAAGTAATTTATGTCCTTTTTCCTTCTCAAAATATTTCTAAAATAACCTAATTGTTGAATATATATGTAGTGATGAAGGAGCAGCTTCATCTCATTCTTCTAAAGTTGAAGGTCAAGAGTTAGCATATTAAAAGGTATTACTAATTGCTTTAGAAAATATTAAACACCTTCATAAAGATGCTAATAATTTTTCATTAAGTGAGTCTTGGAGGTACTATATACGTTTGTAAGAAGAAGACTTCACCAATGATATCTAATACACAACACAATGACAATGTAATAATTATAAAGTTTTATGTGACACAAAGCTAGAAGACATGAAACTTGATTATTAATTATATCATGGATTATCCTAACTAAGTTTGATGTTGCTTTGATATTTTATGTAAAATTTGTAATATCATATCATTTTAATTGTAACTCATTATATACACCGTAGGACATGTGTTAGTTTAACTCTTGTATAGTTAGGTCTATTTATTTGTGCCTTATTAAGGAGATTTAAGCTTGATCTCATTACCATATGTGTGTGTATATATATATATATATATATGCCTTATATGTTCGATTGATGGATATAGAAGAAAGAAATCGAGCATTAGCTAAACAAAGGACCAAGAGTTAAAACTTGACCTTCTTTCTTCCTCTCTTTCTATCAAGTGAATAGTGAAATTTTGGAATAAATTTCTAGATAAATTTGAGATTTCTCTTTTAAATTGGTTTTCATCTTAAAATAGGTCAAAACACAACCATTTGAACCTATTTTGTAATCACCTACTTCAAGTTCTTTTTTACTTAATTCAACTTTGTTGAAGTTCAATAAAAATTTAAAGGTCTTGCAATTGTGAAATATTCTTCTATTATCTTACACATGAAATTTTGGTATCTAAGCATAGGTTTGGATCAATACAATTAAAAGTGGTAGCTTAGAGAAGAATTAGGCAAACACACTTCCTTCAACAAGCAAAAGAGGGTCTTGATACTTCTTGATTTGATTCTTTGAATCTTGATTACCTTTTATGAATTATTTTATGCATGGCATTAATCTTGAATTGTCTAATTCATAGAATAGGATTTAGATTGAAATATTAAGTGAATCTAGGAAGTTAACATTTAAAGAATTAAGTTGAAGATGATGATGCATAGCGTGTGTGTCAAATTGATTGGAGGAAAAAATACGTTTAGGTGCTACTTTTGTAGAATGTATTTGTTCCTACATTTTATGTACATGTCTAATATAACATTGCATATGTCATTTAACTTTTACATGAATGTTTAGATGCATGAAAAATCAGATGAAAGACAAAAACCCTAACTGGTATGCATGATATCATTAGTTAGTCGAATGTGTGTGTGTGTATATGTTAAAATAAGTGAAGCTTAGTCCATCATTTTGGGTCAATACTAAAAAAATTCATTAAAAGAAGTTGTCGAAGCAAAAAAAACATAGGAAAAATGAAGTGCTACTGTTATACCTCACATAGGATAAACGCCCGCCGCCTACCCCATATTAGATACAAGGCTAAACTAAGAAAATATAGAAACAAAAGAGTACATAAATTAATAATTTAATTAAACAACTCTAAATGTGTTTACATTGGATGACTCTAACGGGTTTCGGTCAAAACATTAAAGAATTCATGCTAGTAAGTATAGGATTACAAAACATTAGTTGGGGCATGATGCCCAAAATAAAACCATGGTAGACCATGGAATCCACCAAACCTTTCAAATATCCTCACTCACAAGCCCTGAGCCAACTAAGTTTAGCCTTTTACTGACCATCCCCCAAAACCTACACATAGTCCTCTAGTCGTGGTAATGTGTAGGTGACCAAAGAAATGGGCACATAAGTACACTAGGTACTGAGTAAGCCAAGTTGCTCATTTAATGTATACAAGTATGCTAATTTATTAGTCATGAACATAATGTACAAAGTACATTATGGTGGGACTATATATATCAGTAAGAGTGCATAACACATGCTATTATATACAGATTTAACACAGTAAAAACATTATGCTTAGGAATCATAGCAGTTTCACATAACGACTTACATAATTAATAGAGAGTAATCAAACAACCCCTAGGCTTATTTCCATTTATCCAATTCCATTAAGACATGCCATACATTTATCGATGTAAGAGATAGGCTAATCAACTCAATTAATATTCCACTCCACCACCAATTAGCCAAGTGTATAAACTGGCTTTAACCATTTGGTCAACTATATCATTACTTCCAATTCATAGCCAATTGTTCACCATTAATTTGTTTATCATCTAATATTTTCCAAGCCATTTTTTATTATTGTTGAGTGATGGACTGTGCACCACTTCATAGTCAGGCTAAAGGCAATGATCAAGTAGAAATAAGTCTAGGCCAAAGCCAATCATTAAAATGGACATATGTCCAAGCCAAAGCAGACTAATATAAACATGAGTCCTGGCTAAAGCCAACCACCTAGGGAACTAGACCTTTTAGTATCAGTACCCCTAGTACATCATAAGTGTTTAAAGTAGGTAAGGTACCGGGACTTCTCAGGATCCTGCCCAAAAGCAAAGCTTGAAGGTACCAAAAACTCCCGATAGCTGATCGAGGATTGGGTAACTCAAACCCATACTCAAATGGACTTTCTTTTTCTTTACGTGATTTGTGTTTTATTCATAAGAATGGGTGATTATATAAGACCCATACAAATGAAACATGTCATATTTCCATCTTAATTCATGTTAACCTGTTTTCTTTCCATTTTTCCCAACGACATGGGTTTACCATTTGTCCTTAGCCAATATTATTCATATCCACCATTATATTCAATTCTAGCCATAGTTGAGTGCATGCCCTTTTCTCAATTAGTCTCACTTATCAAAAGTGAATTACCCATTTAATCCTTTTTACTACTCATTGAGTATACCATAACCTAATCCATTTGATCCTTTAATCAGGATAATAAACCATGATAAAATCAATATTTTATCCATTAAATGACCATAGAATAATACCAATCATAGTCTTAATTAAGGCATAACTAAAGTTAAAAGAACCATTTAAGTAAACTAGTCGAACCAGTTGATTAATCTGGCCCAAGCAGTCAATCAGTTGCACAAACCAGTAAACCAGTTTGAGTAGACAAGTCGATTGGTTGGACTCAAATAGACATGCTTTCCTCAAAATAGTAGGTCTATTTAAGCAAACTAGTTGACTGCTCTTAGACCAATCAATTGGTTTTGCTAAACCCACCGATATTTTAAGTAGAGAGTAAGACCAAGGTCTCTATAGGTGTATCAATTGATGGGTTGGGTTAAGCAATCAACTATTCTAGGAACCATTTGATCGGTTTGACCTATCCAGTCGATTGATCTACCCTAATGCAATATCAAACCACAAATTTCATGCCGATTCTTTCATATAAATCATTTTAAGCCATGTTAAAATATGTATCAACATCAACTAATATGTTTCCAACTAAATCAGCATGCATTCCTCACCATAATATCATCATAGCCTATTTTATCCATTTGATTTCTTTTTTACTTAGATTATGTCATTCAAGAATGCCCATCATACATATGACAACATTTCTTCATTCTAACATGCATCAATCAACTAAAGATATCAAGTGTCATACAAGAACGCATACTAATAATTTTAAGAGCAATAATCACTTATTTGATGCAAGCAAAAATCCTCTTAAAAATAGGGATTCCACTGTGTGAAATTATTAGCTTTGAAAATCTTAAAATCAAAGTCTGAAACTCATAAATTATATCAAACTATTATAAAATTTGAAAATTATAAAATTAGAAGAGTGTGAAGACTTAATAATTTAAGGTTAAAATAGAGAAACCGCTAGATAAAATACTGAATCGTTTCCCAAAATTCAACTCTACCTTGCTTGAGAATCAAAAGAAGAAAGAGCTAGAGATAGGATCTGAAGAGTGTGTGGAGGTAGATTAATAAGGCTAAAATTTTAGAGAGAAGAGAGGGAAAATAATACTTTTAGTCATTGAAATAAAGGTGAAATGAAGGGATGATTGGGGATATTTATAGCCAACCAATCAAAAAGAGTTGTTGAGGGTTTGGAGATTGACTTAAAACCTTACCATTGATAGTTAGAACTCAATCATAACGGGCTAATTTTTCGAGGGTTTTCTAACCACTTATGCAAAGCTCAAATGGTGTCTCTAGAGAATTCAAGTCAATCAGGTCAAAATTCACATTCATGAATAGAGCAATAGGAAGTCACCATGGAAGGAATGTTCCAACTACTCAAAAGCATGCCTGAGATCAAAGCATTCAGTCTCAGAATTGCATAAAAGAGAGAGGAAGAAGAAGATAATTGTTGAGCTCATCTCTATCCTCATGTGTCCTAATCGACTTCCAGATTAAATCGAGATAATATTTTAGGTTAAATGCATTATAAAAATAGTTAAGAATCTCTTAGGGATAATCTTAATTTAGTTGATAAGGTTCTAATTTAGTGTAAGGGATTTTTCCAAAAAAATAAAACTAAAAAACATAACCATCTCGACAAGGCAGTTGATCTGTTTACGGCTACTAGTCGGCTGTTCATCCACCAATTGATCAATTTCCCACACCTAATGGATTGGTTTAGTAGAGGAACCCAATTTTGGATAAAATGGAAAACCGTTCAATTGGTTTATGGAACCACTCGATGGGTTTGCTTTTAAAACTCAGTAAACTTAATTTTCCAATAGGATTTTAAACTAAATTTTATCCCAAAGCAAATCATGACATTTAATTAAAATTAAAGGCCAAAAATTTGATAAAATTTCTCATACATCTATGATACAAAAGTGTGGGCGTATTATACATTTGGCCAAGTTGTTTATGGAATATTTACATATCATACATTTAGTAAAGTATTTTTAATATGCATTCAGTACATTGTATGTTAGAACATAAGGTACATGAATAAACTTTATTAAAAAGTGTCAAATGTTGGTGTTGAATTTTATTGAATTCTATTTCAAAAATTTTATAAGAAAAATGTAAGATGTTTTTATTTGTTTGTGTCTGTGATAATATTGATTGTTGCTTGTGTTTTTGATTCATTGGAATCAAAATTTTCTGCAAGAACCAACTTGGAAACTGAAGGGAAGGTGTTAGGATACTCGGGTTATAGTTAAACCCTAGAGAATTATTAACCTTTGCTAAGTGTGTTAGGAAAGTTGATTTATATGGAGGGAGAACTGATTTTGAAGACATTTTTTAGGCAATATAAAAGCTCTGAATTAATTTGGTATCACCCAATGCACAACTTCAACAACTTTTGGCAATGGAAACTCAATTACATAAGATGGAGTCTCACTTTGCCAAGCAAGATATAATGTAAATTTTGCAAGAACATAATGACTTCTTTGGAGATTGAATAGAAAGTCATGCAAAGCCTACCAATCCTGTAGGAGGAAAATTTTTTAACTCACATGTAGAGCAAGAAGAATAGTCACAAGGTAGTGGAAGTAGTAGAAGGAAGAATGATCATCAATCTAGGTAGCATCATAACAAAGATTATCAAATAGGATCTTCTAGATTTTGATGATAAACTTGATTTTAAATTATTTCTTGAATGGTTACATGAGGCAGAGACTATTTTAGAATTAGAGGATTATAATTATGGGAAAATAAATTTAAATTAGCTACTATTAAGTTTATTAAGTTTTCTAGGATATGGTATAATAATTTGACGGGAACTAGAGAAAGAGAAGATAAGTCAAAATTTAAATATTGGGCATAAGCTTAAGAAAAATTTGAGAAGAAAATTTCTACCTAAAGAGTATGAGCAAGCTAATTATATTAGATTTACTATTATTAGACAAGGACTTTAAAGTGTTGAAGAGTATGTTTGGGAATTCGAGAGGTTAACACTTATATATAACATCCATGGGCAAAAGGAAAAAACATGTGCAAGATTTCTAAGTGGTCTAAACATAATGATTCGAGATAAATTTAAAACTTGTCAATATGACTCTCTTGATGATATGATTAAGCTATATTTGAGATTTTAAAAGTAAATCAAATCTTCTAACCTTTATTCGAAGCAAGGTAGTTCTTCTATAAAGTATGACTCAAGTACTTAAGCAACTAATTAATGGATAGGCACCTCAAGCTCTATGAATGTTGAGAAGAAAAAAGTGATTAACCTAGAGAAAAATGGAAATAAAATGGTTAATAAAGTATCTACAAAACAATGTATTAAGTCTTCGGGATTTGGAAACTTTGCTAGAGAATGTCCCAACCAAAGGGTACTATCTATATAAGAGATTGAAGCCATGGAGACATGTGAAGAAGATGTTTAGTACGAGTTAAGTGAAGAGATTCTAAGTGAATTAGAGGATTAAGGAAATGATTGCTAGTTCTATAAAGAGTACTTCAAGTGCAAGTTAATGAGAAACCTAGTAAATGAGAGAAGATATTCATGACTAAAGGAAGAGTGGGAGACATAGTTTGTTGGGTTATCATTGATAGTGGATCTTATACAAATGTGGCTAATAAGAGGATGGTGAAGGAATTAGGTTTATAGACAACACCACATCTGAGGCCTTATTCTCTTCAATGACTCAATAGAGATAAAGGAGTCAAGGTAACAAACAAACCTTAATCTCATTTTGAATTGGTAATTATTATAATGAATTGCTATGTGATTTTTTTCTTATAGATTTAAGTGGAATCTTATTAGATATACAATGAAAATATGATTGATGTGCTATTCATATAGGTATTACTAATGAATATCTTATTGAAAATGATTAGAAGAAGCATAAACACAAACCTTGTAAGTATGAAAATGATAACATAGTAAAAAATGAAAAGATTTTATTTGTACACAATAAGGCTATGATATATTGTAATAGGATGCATAGAGATGTGGCCTTTTCCATTAGAAAATTTGATCTTTTAGTATATCTTATAAAGTTTGAAATTCTTGACTTTGATTTTATCCTAAGTATGGAAATTCTCTTGAGATATCAAGATATAATCAATTTCTTATATAAGTATGTGGTTCTCAAGGGACCAAAGGTTGTTAGCTTCTCTTATAGGAGATACAAGCCTAGGCCCTCAGTGAGGATGGTGCTTATGGTGGTGCTTAGTATGGTTGTGTGAAGGGTGAACTATATCTACTTATGTAGTATTCAAGATTTGGCTAGTAAGAACCCATCAATTGAGGGTATCTTAGCAAGATGAGATTTTCCGTATATGTTTCCTAATGATATCTCAAGTATACTGCTAATGTATGAGATAGAATTTATGATAAAATTTCTACGAGAAGAGATATTATATCAAAGGTGCCCTATCACTTAGCGACAATTGAGATGGAATGGTTGAACACTTAATTGGAAGAGTTATTAGATAATGGGTGCATTTCACCAGGTGTATCACCATAGGAAGTACCAATCATTTTTGTGAGGAAGAATGGCGGTGTGTTAAGACTCTCCATCAATTATCAAGGATTGAATTAGGTTACGATGAATAACTGTTGTCCTTTACCTCGAATTGACAACCTTTTTGATCAAATCCATGTTTATGATGATGGATAGTAGATTAAGGTATAATTAGTTGATGATTATAAAGGACATATCGTATACTGCCTTCATAATAATGTACGACCATTATAAGGTCACTATGATGTCCTTTGCACTCACAAATGTACCAAAAATGTTCATAACTCTCATAAACCACATATTTTAGTAGCACCTTGATCAGTTCATTATGTTCTTCATCAATAGCATAATGATTTGATATATGACTTGTGAGGTACACAAGCAACATCTAAAGTAGACATTAGCACTTTTGACAATGCACCTGTAGTAAATGAAGCTCTCAAAATGTGAGTGTTGGCTAGATTAGTTAACTTTCCTTAGTCATTTCGTCTCAAAGGAGGGTATGTCGGTATATCCTTTGAAGATTAAAGTAGTATCAAAGTGGCCAGCACTGATGAATGTGAGGGAGATATATAGTTTTCTAGGTATGGCAAGCTATAATAGACTTTTTATATGGGATTTTTCTAGGAATTGTCATCATTTGACTACCTTTTTGAAGAAGATATTGTGATTTCATTAGAATGAGAATTACACTAAAGTTTCTAATCAAAATGACATTAGCTCTTATACTTATCTTTCCGTTAGGTACGGAGAGATTTGAGGTGTATAGTGATGCAACTATGAATTATTTTGTGTGTTTGTTGATGCGGCATGGTAGGATAATGGAATATTACTCTTTCCAATTGAAGAAGCATCTGCAAAACTATCCCACTCATGACCTTGAGCTAGCTATAGTGGTTCTTGCCTTGAAGATATAGATATATTGCCTGTATAGAGTCTATTGTAAGTTCTATATCGACTATAAAAGCCTTAAGTACATCTTCACTCAGGATATGCTGACCATGAGATAGTAGAGATGCCTAGAGTTGCTACAAGACTATAATTTAGAGTTAACCTACAATGAAGGTAATGATAATAGTGTATCAGATTCTCTCACTAGAAAACCTTCACACTACTTGGGTTTATTGGTTGCTTTAGACTTTAGCAGGAGCTTTAGGAGATGCTAATGAGATCATTGGGTTTGGGGATCTTGAGATGAGGATGAGCACTCTCTTGATCACACTAGCCATTTTTTATGAGATTCAAGCGAGTAACCTAGGAGATGTCAAGCTCGAGTGGATTAAGCGAGCTATAGAAGAGGGTAGAGCAATAGAGTTTCATATTTATGAGGATGATCTTGTACATTTTTTATGTAGATGGTACATTCCCTAGAGTTGTGGAGAGCTAAAGTAGATTCTAGAGGAGGGTCATCATATGCCTTATTCCATACATAATATAAGGGAAAAGTTACATAAGGATCTAAAGTAGATCTATTAGTGGCCATGTATGAAGTGGAAGATTGTAAACTTTGTAGCTAAATTCTTGACTTGTTAGAAGGTAAAGGTTGATCATAACTATCTATCATGGTTGGTTTAGTCATTAAAGGTTCCTGAATGGAAGTGGGATAGCATGTCAATGGACACCATTGTTTGTTTTTTGAGGACCTGTAATCGTTCAGATTCAATTTAGGTTTTAGTTGACCAAATCGTAAATATTCATACCAATAAGGTTGACAAGAGTAAGAAATAGATGGGCAATGCTTATAAGAAACATGTGATACGTTACCATTAGGTGCCCAAGGACATTTGGTTGGGCTGAGTTTCCAAACTTTTATCTTCCTTCTAGAAGAAGTTGTAAGTAGATTTCGAAACAAAGTTGAAGATGAGCACTACTTTCTATCAAGCTATAGAGGGTAAGATTAAGCACACTATTTAGAATTTGGAGGATATGCTTTAGTTGTGCGGACTTAATTTTTAGGGTAGTTGGTAGGATCATTTGGAATTGATAGAATTCTCCTAAAAAAGATTCATCTGGTGAGCATACGAATGGCACTATTTGAGGCACTCTATGTAGAGAAGTCTTGTAGTTTCTTATGTTGGAGAAACTTAAGTGAGACAATTGTGTTGGGACAGGAGATGTTAGAATACACTAATAGGAAAATTAGGCTAATATAAGATCAAATGAAGGCTACCTAGGATAGGTAGAATACTTATAAAGATCTATGAAGGAGGATAGATTGTTCTAAGGTAGGTCACTGAGTGCTTTTGAAGGTTTCAACCACTAAGGGTATGATGCATTTTAGTTGGAAGGGCAAGCTTAGTCGAAGGTACGTTAGACCATATGAGATTTTTGATCAAGGTGGACAGATTGTTTACCAAATTACCTTTCCTAATGAGATTTCATGTATGAATAGATCTTTTTACTTCTCTCACTTGAGGCAATATGTGGAAAATCCATCTCACATCATTCAGTCGAACAGGATTGAGCTAGATGATGTGTTGTATTATGAGGCGAGACCATTGAGGATCCTTAACACCAAGACTCATGAGATGCATTCAAAGGCTATCCCGTTAGGGAAGAAATTATTGTCATGCCATGGAGCAAAGGAAGCCACCTAAGAGTATGAGGAGGAAATCAAGATGAAGAATCCAAATCTTTTTGTTTAGTTACATTGTGTGGGTAACACTGCCTCTTTTAAAGGGGGACCACCCTTCTCTCTTCTACTATCTCTTGGTTGTTATTTTATTTTTATTTGATGCCTTAGGATATTTTCATTATTTTGGGCCACAATAATTTTTTTTTCTTTTGTGGACTTCAGGCGGTAGTGTTGTAATACTCAATTCTAAAATTATTCAAATTGTATTTAAAAGTATGTTGATATAAAATCAATGACTTTTGGTTGTTTAAAGGGCTTGAAAGTTTATTAAGTTGTGAATTTTAGGCACATTAGTTGCCTGGTTTGCCTAACTAATTGACGGGTACACTTAGAAACATGTTATTTTATTTCACGATAAACTAGTAAACTAGCTTGCTCAAAGTAATTGATTGGTTGTCCTACGATTTCAAATTCTTTTTTTGATTTTGATTTGATTATTTTTTCAATTTTTATGAAAATTTCTAATTAAAATTTTTTAGTGCTAATAAGCATATTTTGGTTCTTTGTTATTATTTTGTACATTCTTTAGATCATTATATGATTTTATTTAGTTAAAATTTTCCCAAAAATACTTTTTGCGACATTTCTTACCTTCTCTCTTCTCCCTCACTTTCCTCTCTCTTATAGTTGTCATGGCTTCATTTTTGACTCTCTAAACCACTTTATTGACTTACCAACCCACTTATATGCCTCTCCTTGATCATACTCCACCTCCCTCTCCTCAACATGTGTTCCCTTACCCCTTAGTTGCCCACATTCATGCTAAGTCAGACTTCCCTCTCTCCCACCATCACTCTCTTCTATATACTCCATTCCTAATTCAATTCACTCCCTATCATATGGATTTTCTCATTCACTCCCTCTTCCCTTATGAAATTTGCTAAGTGTTAGGTATTCTCCACTTTTCATCCTTCTTCCTTTTCCACTAAGAAAACAAAGTCTTTCCTCTTGTTTCCTCATCTTTAGTTAAATCATTATCTTCCATACATTCCCCTAACCATAGCTTTAACTATCCCTTATTATTTTAAGTAATGATAGATTAAGGTTTTGAGAAAGGTCATAGGTCTTAACTTTATTTCCATTGGAATTCTATTTTGGTGAAATGGTTTGCTTATGGAATTCTCTTCTTCTTTTCATTTCACTTTATTATGTTTGATGATGTGTAGCGGAACGAGTGGTTTCAAAATGAGGATATGGATGAAGAAATATGGATGAACTAAGGATTACTTCTAAATTGAGGATATGGATGAAGGATCATGCAAAATAATTCTTTAAACTATCTTTAAAAGCCTCACATAGATAACTCTCAAAGGATCTCTAATGAAGAAATATATAGTAAACTTCACTAGATAACTCTATACAAACCCACACAGGAAAGGTATAGAGGGTTTCTAAATTATCACCCACACAAATAAGATAATTTAGAGACAAATCTATTTTATGAATCACACAGATACCGTAAACATAAAACAAAGAAATACACACAGGGTTTCGATGAGAGAAAACTCAATTTAATAACTTAATTCAACTATTCTCCTCAAATAATGAATTTACATGCGATATTTATAGAATAATATCCACCTCCTCATATAACCTCCTTAGTAATAGACTAATCTAAATTTGAATATCATAAACACTAATTAAATCACTATTCATGTGAACAGTAATCTCCTATGGTACTAATAATTAAATCCTAACAAAATCTTAAAAAGATAAGATACATCATAATATAAAAGATAAACACTATTGAATTTCCTAATGATTAAGGAAATAAATTAATTTAATAATATCCTAACATGATTATCAAACAAGTCAATAACAACCTAGCTAATAACTATGAAAATATAATGGCGTCCATAATGGTAATTACAACACTTTATCCATTAGTGTGTAAAAATTAACTTCACACACATATGGTAACAAAAGTCATAAATTTGTGTAGAAAACTTGGATTTGAGATCCAAAAGATGCATTGGACTCCTAATTTAATAACCTTTCCGATGATATCAATATTTGTTTTTTGATAAGTAGAAATTTATTACTATCGAAATAGAGATTACAAAGTAGCAGTACACTCAATACAATCAACAAGCGATAAGCATCTAGCATACTTAGCATAAAAACTATAATTCCCTAGCCTCCTGGAGACATTCATAATTATGATCCTTAATAGCACAAAATTTTGTCTAGTACTATTCTGAAACACCCTAAGATTCCTTTCATGCCAAATAGTAGCAAGGTAAGAAATAAATAAAGCTCCTAAAATGTGTTTCTTCTTTACTGCTTGTCGAGATCTTGCAGTTAAGGTCTTTACTTCATGATCCCACCTCAGAATGGGGTCACTTATGCCAGCACACATCATGATATGGTTCCAAATAATGGAGGTTTTAGGACAAAACAGAAACAAGTGATTTCTGGTCTCACTCTGCTGTTGACAAAAAAACACAGTTTTGATCCACCTCCATTCCTATCTCCCTCAACCTTTATTTAGTTAACAACCAGTTTCTACATGCAAGCCAAGCTATAAATTTTAATCTTGGTGTTGATAAAGACCTCCATATCAGCTTTTCCCATGATTGCTTGTCCTATGTTGCTCTAATGGAATGATAGGCTACTTGGATACTATAATTAGTAATATTCCTTGTCTCAAAACTATGTATTGGAGAAGATTTCTAGTTTGCAAAATCCTGAGAAAGATCCAGGAAGTATAAGAGGTAGGAATGAAGTCCCGCACAGATCTCTGCTTAATATATATGGAATGCACCCATTTGACCCATAATATATCCTTTTTTGCTACAATGTTCCATAGAAGCTTCCCCAAAGCACAACAATTCCAAAGTTCAAGATTGAGTAAGCCAAGTCCACCCTCATTGATTGGTGAGCAAAGTATATCCCAAGTAACAAGGGCAGCCTTCCTTACATGCAGCTTTCCAGACCATAGGAAATTCCTACACATGATGATAAAACAGTGTAAAACTTTCCTAGGTAGCAAAATAATTTGACTGAAATAGAGTTGGATACTGAATAAAACATATTTAATAAGCTGTAACCTCCCAGCATAAGACAGAAATAAGGTTGCAGATGAGTTGTAGACAATCAAGAAGAGGTCAAAGGTAGGCCTAGGTAAGTAATAGGAAACACCCTACTGGAAACCTGAGAAAGTCCAGGATGGTAGATTGAGTTTGAACATCAACACCCCCAAAAAACACAATGCATTTAAGAGGATTAATCACTAGCCCTAAAATTGTAGAGAAATGATCCAGAACCTCTTTAAGACGTTGCACGCTCTGCAGATTACCCTTACAAAACAACAATAAATCATCAGCAAAATTTAAGTTTATAAGCTGTAGGCCTTTACACCTAGGATGAGCATTAAACCTTGGATCAACCCATAACTTCTTCAAACACCTACTGAAATAATCCATCACAAGAACAAAAAGATAAGGAGATAGAGGATCTCCTTGCCTTAAGCCTCTTTTTCTAGGAAAATGAGTAGCAAGAACACCATTAAATGTGACAGAATAAGACACAGTGGTCACACAAGTCATAATCAACTTTATAAAGTGGGAAGGAAAACCATACAAGATAAGGAGTTGCTGCAAAAAATCCCAATTTACCATGTCATATGCCTTCTTAAGATCAATCTTAAGCATACATCTAGGTGAGATGCCCTTATGAGAGTACTTTCTGACTAATTCATGAGCCAAAAGTATATTTTCTCCAATGCTTCTCCCCTTAATGAAAGCATTCTGAGAATGGTTAATAATGGTGGGCATAATATTCTCCAATCTATGGAAAAAAAATTTTGAAATAATTTTATACAACACATTGCAGCAAGCTATGGGTCTAAATTCAATGACCCTATTTGCATTTGGTTGCTTGGGGATAAGAGTTAAATCATTAATGTTTAGCTTTCTAGGTAAAAAACCAGATGTAAAAAACTCTCGAATAGCCCACGGTACCTCATTTGCAATAATTGGCCAACTAGCCTTGAAAAACCTTGTAGAAAATCCATCCACTCTAGGAGCTTTAGTATCATCCATAGAGAAGATAGCCACTTTGAGTTCATCTACTGTAACAGGCGCAGTAAGCCCGGCATGATGATACTGATCCACATCTACTGTAACAGGTGCAGTAAGCCCTCCATACTTGTACCTGATCCTAGAAGCTACTAATAATAAGTGATGAAGGCAGCATGAATGTTGTTTGCACCTCTAACTTCATTATCTTTAGAATCCAATAGCAATACAGCTGATTTTCATTGATACCTCTCCTTCACCTTAGCAAAAAAATATTTATGATTTGAATCACCACAATTGAGCCAGTGATTGGTTGCTTTCTGCTTATAGAATAGTTCTTCACAATATAGCAAATGATGGTAGTGTTTCTCTTTTAATTGAAGTAATCTCCTCTACTCAGCATTTCAAGGGTTGGAATAACAAACATGTTGTAATGCAGCCACCTCCTCCCTAGCTGTCTCCACTTTGTGAGTGATAGATCCATAATTTGCTCTATTGAAAGTCTTGAATTCCTGTTTCAGAAGCCCTAATCTCCTTGAAACTTTGAGCAGAAAGTTCCCTCCCAACTTAATCTTCTATATTCTTTGGACAATAGGAATGAACTCCTTAGACTTACTCCAAAACTAAAAAAACTTGAAAGGTTTAGGGTCTGATAGATAAGAAACATTAAGATGGATAAAAACAGGACAATGATCAAAAATTAAAAGGCTTAGAAACTCTTCCATAGACTGTGGATAAGAATCCAGCCATGGTAAGTTCACAAGGGCCCTATCCAACTTGCTACAAACCTCCTCCTCTCCTTCTCTATGACTGGACCAAGTGAATTGGGAGCCCTAACTTTGAAGATAAAAAAGTCTCAGCTCCTGACAACAGTCTCTAAAGTCCTGGACATCTAAGACATTTGGAAGCCTACCTTGGAATTTATTAGAAGCATTCAACACCACATTAAAATCCCTTACCACAATCCAAGGAGCACTTCCTGGAGAATAAGTTTTCAACCTATGCCATAAAGCCTTTCGTTGAGCACCACTGTTACATAGATTAAGGCCACAAAGAAACTAACCTTTGTCTACAAATTTGTTATATGACATAAAATAGCCTGATCACAAAGAGAGTAAGAGCCCATCATCCAGACCTTTGGATTCCAAATGACCCAAATTCTTCCATTTGGATGTTGAGAATAATTATTTATGGGAGACCAACCCTTTTGGATTTTATTAAACACAACAGCAAAATTGGGTTCTTTAACCCTAGTTTGCAGTAAACTAAATAAAGTCAATTTGTGCCTAGCACAAAACCTCATGACTTCCCTATGCTTGGAAGTCTTATTCAGGCCACGTACATTCCATACACTAAGCATGGCCCCCAGGATCCAGAAAAGAAACCTATCCCCCTGGACACCTACTTCTCCATCCACCCCTAAGTCATGCTCACCAATAGGATCCCCCTAATATCCAGCTAGAGTTGGCCTTTGTTTGGTCATTCTTGGTTAAGAAACATGAGCAGATCTCTGAACAGACTTAGTCACTCTTGGTTCAGCCAATGCAATCTTTTTCCCCCTGCAACAAAGGAAGATCCAAAAAAGGAGGACTAGGTGCAGTCAACATAGTCACCTGCCCAGATGTAGACCCAGAATGAGCAGCAACACCTGTGTTAGGGTTACCATTAGAAACAACATCAATCCCATTAAAATTGTGATCCTCCACAAAAGTTTGCCTAGGATTATCAATTACAGTTCCTGGTTGGTTATGATCTGCTGATACAAGATCATTTTGTAACACACCAACAAAGCGGAAATAATTAAAATAGAAACTTTTAAATTAAAACCTATGAATTCTAGGGATGTTACCACCACACTTAGTACTAGACCGGTTCACTCTGACCTTTCCAGTACCAAGTGCTAAGGCTAAAGAAAAGATTAACATTTAAACTCAAACCAACAGTTCATAAAGAACTAGAAAGGATCATACATCAAAATTAGAGTACGCATAAAGAATTATAATTCATATCCAAAAGAAAATGAGCTTACAACCGATAAAAGGTTTATTTAAAATATTCAATGCAAGGTAATAAATCAAAAACAATAAATTTGATACAAACGAAATAAAAAACAGACATAAATCACATAAAGAATGAATAGGACCATGACACTCTCGATTTTTGAGCCAAAACACACGCTCAACACTCAGCCCTGACTGATGTCTCGCCCACCTGCACAAAGTCAGAAGGGCATACTACTCGTGGGAATGAGCAGCACCCATGAAAAGGGTGATCAGTACGCTACGTATTGAGTAAGGTAACCGAGCACTAAGGCCAACACATAACAGCACATAAATAATGCAGAATAATAATAGAGCATAAGACCAACATGATAACATAAATACATATGACCATTCAGGTAAAAGTACAAAGGCCCATATATAATCCGATTCAATTACTTAATTAATCTCTGATCACAAGTTGATTCACACCATGCTCTTTCTCAAATCCACGCGAGTACGGGAACCCCACTATTATAGCTGGTGGACCAGAAACACATAGGAAATCATGCCCTAACCACTATTATTTGCCGGTGGACCGGTCTCCAGGATACTCAGTACCTGGCCACTATTATTTGCCAGTGGACCAGTCTGGCCCCTACTCGCATGGTGTTCTACTGTAAGTAATTAGTGTCTTTCCCATGTCTTGGCACAAATATGTTTAGTTTTGTTGAGCACGGAATCCCCTGCTTTTATGGTCGGTGGACCAAAAACGCACAAGTACAAAGCCTGACCACTATTATTATCGGTGGACCGATTACACATAGGGCATCATGCCCTAACCACTATTATTCACCGGTGGACTGGTCTGGGCCCGGCTCAACATCTTCCACTTTACGTGATTAATGTTTTAAGTATCTTATTCAGATGCTTTCATTCTAGACATGCATGAATCATTCCCTTTACACTTAACACATCACAAATCATAAAATTCCATAATCATAATTACACTTTAATCACCAAATACACATGATAACACAAAAATTCTAAGTAGCCACAACAAACCCTAATTATCCACACAAACCCTAGTTCGATATCCTATGCACCCTTATATTACTCCCCGTACTATTTTTCACCCAACGTGTTTAAACACCCAAACAACACTTACAGTACCTTCCTCACATCCCAAATCAAATTTCCATATGTAAATTTCAATCCTATGCAAACGTTACACATCCCATGCAACCATTCGAATTTTTCATGCAGAACCCTAAGTTCATCCATAAGAAACCCTAGATTCAAAACATATAAAACCTAAAGATTCATCTATACCGAACCCTAAATTTAATCCATACCAAACCGAAGATTCATCCTTACCAACCCTAAATTCAATCCATATCAAACCAAAGATTCATCCTTACCAAACCCTAAATTCAATCTGTATAAAACCAAAGATTAGATTTTCCCATGATACACCATAGATTAGTTTCTCCCATAATACACCACAGTTTAAATTCTCCCATACAAATCATAGATTATTTCTCCCATAAAAACCATAAATTAGTTTCTCCTAAGCAAAACCATAAATTGTATTCTCCTATATAATACCATAAATTAGATTCTTCCATACAAAACCATAAATTATATTCTCCCACACAAAACCATAAATTAGATTCCCCCATATAAAACCATAAATTATATTCTCCCACACAAAACCATAAATTAGATTCTCCTATATAAAACCATAAATTATGTACTCCCATATGAAACCCTAAATTTTCCATTTTATTCTTCTACTCATGAATCATTAAAATACTTAGGTCAACTTACATCCCTTGCTCAACTTCTTTCCCCCATTCTCCTTTTTCATCCTTTCTTTTACACAAACCATATCAAAATCCTCACATTTATAACTTACAGGGTCACAAAACATATCATCACATATACATAATACACATGCCAGACAAAAACATACTTCAACTCCACGTTATACTATATACACAATAATAACAATAATAACCATAGGATGCATATCATACAAGGCATTTAATGCACATCAACACACAATAGGCCTTAGTAACACCCTTACCTAAAACGATACCGGTCTTAGAGCACGCTCTTACACCCCCTTAGGGCTTTGAAAAAATAATAACATATTAATAAATATAACATTAACAAATTTCTAACTTTACTAAAGATATAAGAAATAATATAAATATTATAAAAGTTGATAATATAGGGTTGAAAACTTTATCCTAATAATAACAATGCTACTAAAATAGTAATAGCAAAGATACTAAAAATAATATATATAATAATATAAATAAGAATAATAATAACAGTAACAATAATAATAATAATAATAATAATAATAATAAAGATATTATTCAAAAACAAAGTAAAATAAAGGCTTCGGCCCCTTTACCAAAATAATACTAATAATAATATTAGTAAAATAAATAACAAAATTTAGTAATAATAATAATAATAATAATAATAATAGCAAAACTAATAGTAAAGTCGTTGTAATATTAATAAAGGAATATTAATAGTAGTAATTTGAAATAGTAAAAATAAAAATAATTATAATTATAATAATAATAATAACATATTAATATTAATAATAGTAATAATAGAAATAATAAGGAGAATAATAATAAAATCAAATTAAAAATACAATAGGGCTTCAACCCTCAACAGAAATAACAATCAAAACATTAATACTAATAATAATAACATTACATAATAATAATAATAATAATAATAATATTTATATTCAAATAAATGAAGTAAAAAAATTAAGGCTTGTAAAAATAGGGAAAAGGGTTAAGAGGGTCTAGGTTGGAGGGGATGGGCGGCGCCAGCGGTGGTGCACGGAGGCGGCGGCGGTGGCAGGAAAAAGAGAAGAAAAAGGGAAAAGTTAAATGCTTGGAAAAGGAGAGGCTGAATGGAGGTGGGAGTTGGGGTTTTTTGGGTTGCCCAGGTGGAGAGGGACAGAATAAGGGTGGTGGCGCAGCCAAAGGTGGTGGCGCACGACGGCAGCGGCGGTGGCCGAATGGGGAAGGAGAGAAAGAGAGGAGGAGATGGAGGGAGAGGAAAAGAAAGGTAGAGGAAGGTAGAGGAGGGTTTGTAGAAAAGAATGGGAGGTAAAAGGAACGACGGAAGAGGTGGCGGACGGCGGAGCAAAGGGTGGCAGAGATAGAAAATGGTTTGATTGGGAAGGGGACTTCGCACAACCGAGGAGGCTTGTGTAGGAAGAATCGAGGAATGTGGGACACTTGGTTAGCTAAAGGGCAGTGCAAGGAAGAGTTTGGTAGGCGGAGTTGGTGGCGAAACTGGCCGAAGGCGGTGGACAAGGTGTCTAAAGGGGCTGCAGTGACAATGGGAGTTTCTAGGTTGGGGATCAAGAGCTCGATACCAAGGCTATTATAGGGGTATTTATTGACTTTAGAAGAGTGGGTAGGGTTTTGTGCGTCGGCTAGGGGGTAAGCAAGTTGGGTTAGGGTTCGCCGACGGTGACAAAATCAAAGAAAATCAACTTCGGGGCAGGGGTGGATTGGTTGGGATGAGGGAAAACATGAGAGGAGAGGGGGAGAAGGATTGGTCTATGCAGTCGCTGAATCAGGGGGAAGATAAAGAAAGAAAAATGGCTTGTCAATAGTGTGTAACCGGCAACAAAAATCTCGGTTGGGCGGTGGCGGAGGTTGTTGGTCGATCGACGGGGCTAGGCAGGTGCGAAGGAAGAAGAAGAACAAAGAAAGATGGCTGGACCAGCTGTCTAGGGAAGAAAGAAAGGAAAGGGGGAAAGAACTGGGCCGAGTGCGATGCTAAAGTTTATTAAATAGAACGACGCATTTTGACGGAAAAATAAGGGAAGTGTCGCGGTGTGAGGGAGAAGGGAAGGGATCGGTTGAGCGGGCTAGGCCGCGCCGAAGGAAGGAGGGAGGGGGAATCAGCCGCAGGAAGAAGGCAGACCCAAACAGGGAGGGGAGGAAAAAGAAAAGGAAAAGAAGAAGAAAGAAAAAGAAAGAAAAAGAAAGAAAAAGAAAGAAAAAGGAACAAAGAAAAGGAAAAAGGAAAAAAGGGAAAAATAAAAATAGGAGAGTTGGGTTAAATAAATAAATTAAAATATTTGGGATAGTTAAAAATAATAATATTTAAATAAAATAATATTTAAATCCCTTTTTAGGCTAATTTAGGATTTTTAAAAGATTTTCCATAAATTCCATTTTAATTAGCAAAACAGCCTAATTTTCTTCAATTAAATTATTTATAAAATTAATATTAATTTGAAACTATTTTCTCCTTCTTACTTTAAATAAAATAATTTATTTAATTAATTTCCAAATATAATCCTTTATTAGCTATAGTACCCAAAACTTTTCTAATAAAAATTATTTATTATTTTCTTCTTAAATAGCACTAATTAATTTCCTTTTTATTTTAATAAAAATAATTTATTTAATTAATTTTTATAATAAAATCTTATTTAAATATAATTTTTAAAATTAGAAATTTTTGGGGCATTTCACCTTTCCCTTCCTAAGGTCCCTAACCATTCTCCATTGTCCTCCTTTGTCTTGTCCATTAATATCATCCTACTTTGTAGCCTTACATCTCCTCAAGTCATGACCAAAGTAATCACACAATGGGCAATATAAAGGTTTCCAATCATATTCCACTCTCTACTCCACTTCCATCCCCTCAAGATCCAGAATCAAAAAGGATTCCAACACAGTTTTTTCACATCAACCTCAACCAACACTCGAGGATAGGAGGCTCTATCCCTAGATGCTGTAATAGAATCCATACACACTAGCTTACCAATTGCACTAGCAATTCTGCTTAGAGATCTTGAAGACCAATATTCCAGTGGAAGATTTGGGAATCAAATCCATAAGGGTAAGACCTGCATCTCATTAGGATTAAACTTCAAACGCCTGTGCCACCTTTTCAATATAAAAGGATGGTTAAAGAACATCTAATGTTGGATAATAAGCTATGTAGCATCCTCTTGAGACACAAATCTGAACAGATAAAAGCCAAATGTGTGTAAAATGATCTGAGGAGGTTGAATGCTCAACCATTGTCTCTTAACAAAAGCATTCATCTGGTTATAAGAAGGAGCTTGTCCATAAACAAACCCTGTCAATGTATTATCCCATTAAAGAGTTTCAGAATCAACATCCTCTTTTTCCAGTTTGACCAAAACCTTACCATTATCGTAAGAAGGATTATGAAAAGTCAGGGCCTGTCCATGGCTAGGAATTCTGTTACCCATAACCACATCCCTCCAGGTTGAGTTTGGGGGAGATGTAGGTTGTAATCGATCCCATACTATTTCCTTAGCAAAGGATTTCGAAGGGACTCCATCAGATCCAGATAAACCCTCGACATGGTTCCTTGCTGGGGTAGAAGAGACATTAAGTTTTGGTTCAGTAACCCTATCCATTTGATCATTATTCAAAAAACATCGATCAAATCTCCCTCTTCAGGTACGGTTGGTTCAACATTCTCAACATTCGACAAGTCATTTGTCCTAGAGTTACATGCAATTTTATTAGAACCATCATTAGTCGATACCCGTACACCATCTTCCTTAGCCTTTTGACTTACTCTACACAAGAGAGCCAGGCGAAGATGAAATGTCCCGAAAATTCCTAATTCTAAATATTATATTTAAATGAGGTTTTATCATAAAGATTAATTAAATAAATTATTTTAATTAAAATAAAAGAAAATTTATTAGGGAAAATCAAGAATAAATTTATAAGTATTTTAATTAGGAGGAATTTGGGTATTTTAGCTAATTAAAGATTTTAATTTGGGAATTTATTTAAATAAATTATTTTATTTAAAATAAGAATGAGAAAATAGTTTTAAATTAATATTAATTTTATAAATCATTTAATGGAAGAAAATTTGGGTGTTTTGCTAATTAAAATGGAATTTATGGAAAACCTTTTAAAAATCCTATTTTAGCCTAAAAAGGGATTTAAATATTATTTTATTTAAATATTATTATTTTTAAATATTATAAATATTAAGATTAATTTAATTGGTCCTAATATATTATTTTTTCTCCTTTCCTTTTTCCCTTTTTCTTTTTCTTTCTTCCTTTTTCCTTTCCTTTTTCTTTCTTTTTCTTCTTTTTCTTTTTCCTCTTCTTTTCGTCGACAGGGCCAGCCGCGGCCCATTTCTTCTTCTCCTTTCTCCTCTTTCCCTCGGCCCAGCCCGCGCCTGCGCGGCCTCCTTCGTTCGACACCGCCGCGTCGCGTTTTGGCTCCGTTTACACCGAAATGCGTCGTTCGGTTTAATGACGCCCTCACCGCGCGCGAACCGGCCCGGTTCTTTTCTTTTTCTTTTCTTTCCCGACCGACCGGTCCGCCTCCCTTCATTCTTCCTTCTTCCTCCTTCCTCCTCTGTCGCTGCGACGCAAGCTTTGACCCCGTCAATGGCTTCTCCTGCTACGGTGAATAATACCAGCCGTTTCTTGTCTCATTGCCTTCCTATTAACTCCAGGAATAAATTGGCATAATTTTCGTGCGTTAACTCTTGCCCGTTTCTCCTCTCCAACCTCTCGAAATTTCGAAGCAAACCAAACGTCGACAGATCAATTACCGCCACCGGCCACCCAAATTCTTGCATTTAAAACTTCCATGTCGACCTCCAGCTCCCCATTATCCATTTCAACATCTATAAATAGCCTTGTTATAGGAGTTTTTAGAGTTTTTTTCCCCGGAAACCCTCGGCCCGAGCTACCGCCACCCCAACTTTAGACGCCTCTTCCGCCGCCTTCAGCCAACCTCAGCGCCACCGAAACATTCCATTCTCTTCCCTAAAAGTTCATCTAATTAACTAAACTATTTTCACCTCTCGATTCTTCTTGTACGAGCCTCAATAATCATGCAAAGTTGGATGCTCGTTTCGCCGGAATTTTGACCCCGAAGCTTTAAACCGCCTTTCGCCGCCGTGTGCCGCCACCTTTGGCTCCACCACCACCATCATTTTGTCCCTCTCCTCCTGGGCAACAATAAACACCTCTTATATCACCTCAATTCTCCCTATCTTTTTCCCAACATCCATCTTTGTCTATGTTATTCTATTTTTCCGGCCACCGCCGCCGCCGCCGTGAACCACCGTCGGTGCCACCTATCCCCACCAGCTTAAGGTTGAACCCTAGACCCTCTCAACCATTTTCCATATTATTATAAGCCTTGATTTAATTTATTTCAATTATTTGCATATAAATACCATTATTATTATTCTTAATATTTATATTCTTAATATGTTTTAGTATTAATTGATGTAAAATTTATGTTGAATTGTACTTGCAGGGTGGAGAGTGATAATAAAATAATTTTATTGTTAGTTTTGAATTTTAATTTATTAATGGAATTATTATAGGATTATTATCATTCTTCTTCTTCTTATTATTATTAATATTATAATTATTAGAATAATTATTATTAACGTTTTATTATTTATTCTGAAAAATCTTAGGCCCTAATTTTGTATTAATATTTGCACTTATTTATTTGAGTATTATTATTTCTACTGTTCTTATAACCATTAATAATAATATTATCATTATCTTTATTATTTCAATATTATTATATATGTTATTAATTTTATTATTAATATTAAATAAATGGTAATTCATTAGTTATTTTAAAACTTATATGTTATTGTTATTATTATTATTATTATTGTTATTATTATTTATATTCTCATTGATATTAGTTTTATTATCTTTGATATTATTATATTAGTATCATTATTAT
The DNA here is from genome assembly GCA_030549775.1 of Tamarix chinensis. Classification (NCBI taxonomy): domain Eukaryota; kingdom Viridiplantae; phylum Streptophyta; class Magnoliopsida; order Caryophyllales; family Tamaricaceae; genus Tamarix; species Tamarix chinensis. Next base: position 45,200,079 of record CM060175.1, read on the forward strand.
CATTAGGGTAAAGTCTTTAACCCTATATTACCAAGGTTTATAATATCTCTATTATTTTTATGAAAGTTAGAATTTTGTTAAAGTTATTTTATTAATATGTTATTATTTTTGTCAAAGCCCTAAGGAGGGCGTAGGAACGTGCTCCAAGACCGGTGTCATTTTAGGTAAGGGGTGCTAAGGCCTTTTATGTGCTAATGTGCGTTGTGTGATTCATATGTTATGCATTCTATGTTTTATGATTATTAATTATGCCATATATGATATGACATGGAGTTGAAGTATGTTTTCGTATGGCATGTGTATTATTTGTGTATGAACCTGTAAGACATGCATGTGAGGATGTTGATATGATTTTATGTGGGAGAAAGGATGAAAAATGAGGATGGAGAAAGAAGTTGATTAAGGGATGTGAGTTGACCTAAGTATTCCATTGATTCATGAATAAAGGAATAAAATGGAGAATTTTAGGGTTTCGTGTGTGAGAATCTGATTTATTATTTTTGAGGTTTTGTATGGAGAATATAATTTATGGTTTTATATGGGGAAGTTTAATTTATGGTTTTGTATGATTTTGTGGGAAAGAATATAATTTATGATGTTATATGGGAGAATTGAATTTATGGTTTGTTTGGGAGAATCTAGTTTATGATTTTAAATTGGGAGAATCTAATTTATGATTTGTCTGGTGAAATCCAATTTATGGTTTTATATGGGGAAGTTTAATTTATGGTTTGGTATGATTTTATGTGAGAGAATTTAATCTATGGTTTGTATGGAAGAAGTTAATTTATGGTTTTGATTGGGAGAATCTAATTTATGGTTTTGCGTGAAAGGATCTAATGTAAGGTTTTATATGGATGAATCTCTTATTTGATATGGTTCAAATTTAGGGTTTTGTGTGGATGAATCTTTGGGTTGTATATGGTTTGAACTTAGGGTTTGGTAAGGATGGATACTTAGTCTAGTATGGATGAATCTTTGGGTTTTATATGATTTGAATCTTTGTGTTGGTATGGATTGAATTTAGGGTTTTGTGGGAATGAATCTTTGGGTTTTATATGGTTTGAATCTAGGGTTTGGTATGAATGAATCTTTAGGTTATGTGGATTGAATTTAGGGTTTTGTATGATGAGATTTTGGGTTTTGCATAACGGTTAATGGTTGTGGTATTAGGGTTTGCATGGAAGTTTATAATTGCATGGGATGTGTAAAGTTTGAATGAGAGTGAATTTTACGTATGGAACATTGATTTGGGATGTAAGGAAGGTAATGTAAGAATTGTTCTGGTGTTGAACTATTTTGGATGAAAAATAGTACGTGGAGCATTATGAGGATATGGAAGAGATTGAATTATGGTTTGGAGTAATGAACTCTGGGTTGTTGTGATTAATTAGGGTTAGAGTAGATAATTGTGGTTTGTTATGATTAATTAAGGTTTGGAGTGGCTAATTATGGTGGTTATGGTTAAATAGGGTTTGGAGTGGTTAACTATGGTTTGTTGTGGTTAATCGAGGTTTGTGGTGGCTGATTAAGGTTTTTGTTGTAGCATGTGTTTTTGGTGATTAAGGTGTAATTATGAGAATGGAATCGATGATTTGTGATGTGTGGAGTGTTAAAATGATTTGGGTGATGTGAGGTGGAGTAAGAGGGGATGTTAAGGCCTAAATTAGGGTTTCGGGATAAAACCCTAGAGTGAGATGTGAAGTAGAATTGGAGGATAAGCGTAAAGGGAGCGATCCATGCATGTCTAGGGTTTGGTGGTAGCATATATGTATGTGGTGATTAAAGATGATGATGAATACAGAATTTATGATTTATGATTCGTGCATGTCCATGGTGAAAGCCTTTGAATAAGATATTTAAGACACTAATCTTTTAAAGTGGAAGATTATTGAGCCGAGTCCAAACCGATCCACCGGTTAGGAATAGTGGTTAGGACGCGTAGTCCTATGTGCGACCGATCCACCGGTTATAATAGTGGTTAGGACATGAGGTCCTATATGTGACCGGCCTACCGGTAATAATAGTGGGGTGACTCGAGCTCAATAAACACAAACCAGTATCGTTAAAGCTCTTAAAAGATACTAATTACTTACAGTGGAACACCATGCGAGGAGGAACCAAACCGATCCACCGATTAGGAATAGTGGTTAGGGTTGCTACCCTATGTGTGACCGATCCACTGGTAATAATAGTGGTTAGTGCATGATGCTCTATTGTGACCGATCCACCGGTAATAATAGTGGTTAGGGCATGATGCTCTATTATGACCGGCCCATCGGTTATAATAGTGGGGTGTTCCTCTGCTCGCATGGATTGATAAAAGGCATGGTGTGAATTGGATTCTGATAAGAGATTAATTAAATAATTAATCTGGACTATGATTGGGCCTTTGTACTTTTACCTGAATTGTTCACATACCTTTATATTGTTATGTTGGATTATGCCCTGTTATTAATCTGCATGGATTATGTGCTTGTGTGTCAGCCTTAGTGCTCGGTTACCTTACTCAGTACGTAGCATACTGATCACCCTTTTTATGGGTGCTGCTCATTCCCACAAGTAGTATGCCTTTCTGGTTTGTGCAGGTGGGCGAGACATCAGTCGGGGCTGAGTGTTGAGCATGTTTGGCTCAAGTTCGAGAGAGTTGTGGTCGTATTTCAGTCTTTATGTAATTTTATTTCCTGCTATTATTTCTTTGTATTGGAGTATTTATCCTCTTTGATTTCGCACTATGATTTCTATTTTATTACGTTTATAAATGTTTATGCGTACTCTGATTTTAAGGTATGATCTTTCGAGTTCTTTTATGAACTGTTGATTTGAATTTAATGTAAATATTTTCCTTAGCCTTAGCACTTGGTACTGGAACGGTCGGAGAGAACTGGTCTAGTACTAAGTGTGGTGGTAACATTTCCAGAATTCACGGGTTTTAAGTACTTCTAATTTAATTACTTCCGCTTTTAAAAAAAAAAATTTAGTGAATTTTGGGGTGTTACAGAAGATCTTTTCTTCTTCTCCATAACTAAATACTCACTCAACCGTAGGAGAGTGGAGAGAGTACCTGTCGACATCTTAAGTTGATATCAATATTTTAGGGTAATTAATTATCTTCAAATTTTACCCTTTCTTCCTTCTTTTGTGATGCATAAAATAATCTTTAAAATTGTAGAATTTTTTTTACATCATTCCCCCTTGCTGGAAAAAAAAGTGTCCTTAAATTTTCTCTTGAACCAATCTTTTTTAACCTTTGAATTAAATCAAGAATCTTGAATCAATTGGCCTATTAGATCATTGAAGTTCTTGGAAGATCTTCAAAATTGAGCTCTGATACCAATTTGATGTGTAACAGAATGAGTGGTTTCAAAATTCCCCACTTTTATGTAGTTTCTAATCATAAACTAAGGATGAATTCTAAATTGAGGATATGGATGAAGGATCACGCAAAGTAATTCTCTAAACTATCTTTGAAAGCATCACATAGATAACTCTCAAAGGATCTCTAATGAAGAAATACACAGTAAACGTCACTAGATAACCCTATAAAACTCACATAGGAAAGGTATAGAGGGTTTCTAAATTATCACTCACACGAATAAGATAATTTAGAGATAAATCTATTTTATGAATCACATAGATACCGTAAACATAGAACAAATAAACACACACAGGGTTTTTATGGGAGAAAACTCAATTTAATAACTCAATTCAACTATCCTCCTCAAATAATGAGTTTACATGTGATGTTTATAGAATAATATCTACCTCCTCATATAACCTCCTTAGTAATAAAATAAACTAAATTTGAATATCATAAACACTAATTAAATCATTATTCATATGAACAGTAATCTCCTATGATAATAATAATTAAATCCTAACAAAAATTTTAAAAGATAAGATACATTATAAGATAAAAGATATACACTATCAAATTTCTTAATGATTAAGGAAATAAATTAATTAAATAATATCCTAACATAGTTATCAAATAATTCAATAACAACCTAGATAATAAATATGAAAAGATAATGACGTTCATAGCGCTAATTATGACACTTTATCTAATAGTGTATAAAAATTCAGCTTAACACACATATGGTAAAAAAAAAAAATCATAACTTTGTGTAGAAAACTTGGATTTGAGATCTGAAATGTGTATTGGACTCCTGATTTAATAGTATTTCTGATGATATCAATATTTTAGGGTAAATAATTATCTTCAAATTTTACCTTTGCTTCCTTCTTTCATGATGCATAAAACAATCTTCAAAATCTTGGAATTTCTTTTACATCATTTGGGGAAAATATTTTTAATCATTTTAATTCTTGAGTCTCTTAGAAATGAACATCTTTGGAGAAATTCAATAAGTTAGAAGTATTTTGCGCTAGAATAATTGTTTGGAGGTAAGGTATTTTGATCTATAATATGAATGAAGCCTTTTGTTGTTTGTTGGGGTTCTATGATCTTGGTTTGTTTCTATGCTCAACATCATTTTATTCTTGGATTTGAGCATGTGGTAAACTTTTCTACTTTAAAATTTAAGCATCTTTCAATTTCCCTTTTAGTATGTATGATTTTGTAGTTTTGAGCATGATTTCATTAAATGCCACTATTACCATGTAACTTTAGGATTCTATAATGGTAATGTCTTTTTAGTGTTTTACGACTTAAAAACTATGGTAGGATTAGCATGCTAAATATAGGTTAAATTTTAATATATGGATTGTATTCCAGATGTTGTATTTCCAAAACTAGTCGATTGGTTTGTTGGATCGATTAATTGGTTGTATGAATAGTCTCTTAGTTTGGGATTTTTGATCGACTGGTTGTGAGATCAGCCGATTAGTTTGACTAACCAATTAAATGGTTCCTATAAGAATTCAAGTAGTTTGCTAAACCAATCCATTAGTTACCTTATAACAAAAGTGGTATATTTTTACATAAACCCATCAATAGATTAAGTCAAACCCATCACCTTAATTTCTATGAACAATCGCAAGGAACAACTAGTCACCTATTTTGTTGATTTTATTTTTTCTATTCAAGTTTGCTATGATAAGACAAGTCCATTGGTCCACCTATATTTTGCCTTTTTTGTTTGTTAAGGAACTTCTATATTAATATTTCCATGCAATTAAAACTTTTTAGTCATGATTCCAACCATATTTACCCAAAATTTAATATGGATCAAAATGATGATACTTGGACCTTTATTTAGTTAAGTTTGGTGTCACCTCTAAACACTTAATTGGTCACTTATATGCTTTATGATGTGTTTGGTGTTATCTCTTAAAAATACCCAATTTAGATATTAATGGAAATAATTTGTGATTTTTTATATCACTTGGTAACTAATAATTAATGGATGAAGATTTTGTTTGACCTTTTCTCTCAAATATGAAGGTAGCTATTTGGAAATTCGTGGATTGCCCTATGTTTTTATATTTTCACAGAGTATCTTTTTCCTTATCAAGCTAGTTGCAATCGGTAGGGGTTATGCCCATATGTTGGAGGTATAGGATTATCTTTTGGTAGATTGGCATGGAATGGTGTCCAATATGGGTAGGTGTGGTATCCTAGGACTATTCCCATAGAAATTTATATTATCCATTGCTTAAGCAAGTATGATACCCAAAATTTTTATCTCTCGCGGCATAGGCATTATAGGTGTGGTGCCGAGGTATCCTAGTACAAGCTCCTTTAATATACCTTAAACAATTGTGTAAGTTGTGACATCCCAATCAGTGTTATCCCTCAATATAGGTGCACTCAATGTGTGGTGGGTGGAGTATCTCTAGAGAAAAGCCCCTTCAATGTATCTTGAATCTATGTGGTAGGTTTGGTATCCTATTATGTGTATATGCTACCATGACTTCTGTTCATTGTGGAGAATTGGGCATGGTCAAATGGATGATCTTAATAATTGGAAATTATGTGGTCACTAAAGGAAGATTGTTATAACATGCTTTACATTATGTTGTTTTAATGTACAATCTATATTAATATTCATCCATGATTTCCATAGAATTATGCCTTGTTATATTGATATCATGAGCCTGAGTGTTATACTAAGTTAGTATGCTAATAACCATGCTACTACATGATTTTAATGTGTTGCATGAACCCTTACTATGTTTTAAGTAGTATTTTCTACCAACACTTCACCGTACAAATGCTACATTTGTATGGTCACTCCGATGATCTAACTTCTAGTTAAGTGGCTAATGTGGCAATAACATTCCATAGTTTTTCTTTTAAAAATTCTTTCACATTGTCTTGAAGACTAAATTTTCTATTTTAAAATTTAGGGGTTTAACATTATTAATTACAATACTAAAGCCATATTTATTATATGTTAAGTTCAAAAACCCTTGACTATCATTTGAAATATAATATTGATTTTCTTTGTTTCATGATATTGTCATTTGATAGCAATTTAATTGCTATAATTTATATATGTGATTCTGTTGAGAATGATTTATATAATATATGTGTCATTCTAGCTTCCTTAGAGTGATAGTACTATGATTATATGCCTAATATATGACTATATGAAAATGTAAGAATTTATATATAAAAATTGCAACTAGATTGGATAATAATTCACCTAATAGTTTTTTTACTCTAACCAAAGTAATGGAACATTCAGATAGGTATGGGTCAAAGGAGGAAAATAAAACTAGACACACGTAAGCTACTCGTTTGGATACTTAGACTAAAATCCTTCCACTTGTGCTTAATGCTTTAAATCTAGTTAAATAAAGGATCCATTTGATGCGAATATACTGCTAGAATATAGTAAGAGTTAGTAACTATGCTTTTTTGTATTAATTATTTTAGTGAAATAATACTTTTGGCTTACAAATTGATAAGTCTCTTTCTTGAGATTAAAGATGACGAATTATTGTTATAATTCTACCTATTTGATTCATGGATTTTGACTAACCTAGTACATTTGTAATTTTGGTATTCATTCATATGTTTTTTTATTTGATTTTTTTAGGTTTATATTATTTCCTATTTTTACCTCCCATAATGGTATGTTCTTATTATATATTTTTTTGTGAGCTAGATAGAAACCTTAGAATATGGTTTGAGATATAATATTAATTTTCTTTATTTCATGAGATTATCTTTTCTCTCTTTTTTAATTGCTATAATTTACATATGTGATTATATTGAGTATGATTTATATAGTGTATGCCTTGTTTTAGCTTCCTTATAGTAATATTATGTAGAATTATATGATCGCTACGTGGCTATATGAAAATACTAGGATTATATATGAAAATTAGAGCTAGTTTAGATAACAATTCACCTAATAGATTTTTCATTCTGACAAGTGTAATAGAGGTTTAGATACATCTCGGTCAAAGGAAAGAAATACAACTAGAGTTAAATATACTTTAAATCTTGGTAATACTGTGATTGGCACACTTAGACACATTTGAGGTACTAGCTTGGGCACTTTTATTGACACCCTTCCAATTGTGTTTATTACTTTAAATCTAGTTAAATATAGAATTTGCTTGTTGCAACAATACTGTTAGAATTTAATAAGATTATGTACCAGCGCTTTGTCGTACTAGTTATTTAAAAGAAGTAATATAAGGTGAATAGACCTATTTTGGCATGCAATATGGTTAGTCTCATTCTTGTGATTAAATATAACTTAGAAATTATTGCTATATTTCTACCTATTCTACTAGTAAATTTTGATTTTCCTAGTACATTCATTATATTGGTATTTATTCATATATTTTTTTATTAGGTTTTTATTATTTTCTATTTTCACCCCCTAATTATATTTTTCTTATGATTTATTTGTGTGTGATTTAGGGTCTTTAATTTTATTATTTTAAGGTTAATAAATTTAAGTAAGCCCTCCTAATCTTTTGCCCAGAAGGGTCCCCTTATTTACTAATACTATGTTTGACTAAAAAAGGGTTTAAATTCCATGTCGGCTACAACCACACCAATTTTTGGCACCATTACCGAGGATTAGTAACTTTCCTTTTCTATAGATAGTTTTTTTTATGTGCTTTTTTTTTGTTTTGTTTTCTTAAGTGGCTTTTAATCCTTTGATAGAAAGGTAAAGTGTTGTGGGCACTCAAATGTTTAGATTAATAGGATTTTGAGGTCCAAGTGTGTTGTTGTTGTTGTTGTTTTTCTTATTATTATTATTATTATAGTGTTTTGGTTTAGAATTTTTGATGTGTTTTCTTTCACTTTTAACATTTTGTTGTGAAATTTCCTTAAGGTGTATATGGATGGATAATCGGGATTAAGGCATCACCCCAACTTTGGATGGGATATGAATAATAATTATCAAGTGAAATATCAAGATCCTTATATACTCAAATATGGAGCATCATAATATTTTCAGTATCCTCAACAAGGATCTTCTCCAATTTCACAACCCTTAAGTTTAGAAAAAATTAGACAAGCCTTTTAAGGCATTGACTAATAGAAAAAACTAACTTGTGCAAATTTAAATTAAACAAAAATGAATGAATGTAAATGTTAGATGAGCAAAGGAGTATTGTGGTCAACATAGTCAATTAATTATAAGCACAAAAAAATCTCTCTAGTACTTCAATTTCAATTTCAAGTAAGAGTTGTGAGTGTAATGATGCCATGTCAAAATTTTAGGATAAGCTATTTGAGGATGCCCCTATGGATCTTATTGAAAAGCATGATCAAGTGGAAGATGAATGTACAAAAATAGAAGAAGAATCTCATCAATATGAGGATCAAGTGAACAAAGAGAAGCACATGGATGGTAAGACTATCACTTTCATCTACTGTGGACCATCTTGGGACATTTGTTCCCTAACTTATATTGGAGATGAGCATGAACCATGAAGTAAGTCTTGGAATCACTATGATTTTATTTATGCTAATTTTACTCTTTATTTCTCATCTTTTAGCAAGCTATATGGGTCCAAGATTAAAGAAAGTGATCAAATCATCTTGGATATATCTAGTAAGAAGGGGAATGCTTAAAGGAGAATTTATCTTGAAAATATTTGGTAAAAGAGTTTGAGATGGGAAAATATGTTCCTCCTTAGAGATGGCCATAAATTGATATTAAAAATGACATTCTCTCTTTTCATATAACCTCAATCGCATGTTATGTAAGTTGCATTCTTGTTGGTTCAAGTCTTTTATTAAAATTAATACCTTTCCTTTTTCTACCTTGAAAGATATACTTTATCAAAATAAGAAGGAATTTGGGGAAGTAGATCCTTAGTTACCTACCTACCTTGAGTAACTAAATTGTGATCGCGTCAGGCTGAAGGTGTAAAAACAAGTGTTGATTAGGAAGAAACCAAATTTTATAGGGGAGTTTTCTACCATTTTTTTATCCCTTTAAACTTAAATTCCATATTTTTTATACTTGTCTACATATTGAGGACAATGTGTGATTTAAGTGTGGGGATATTTGTGACTATTTTGTGTGGTTGCATGTTTTAGTACATTTTTTTTCATATATTTATAAATATATATATAAGCATATTTTTAATGTGTTTTTGGTGTGATTAGAGTCTTAGGAGACTTTAACTAGTTAATGATTATTATATCTTTGAAATATAACTAAAAAAGGATAATAAAACTAAGATAATGTGAGTGAAAAATTTTTGTGTTAATTTTGATGTAGAGAACACATATCTACATGCCTAGAGCGAGAGGAAAAGGATCATTTCATTATATTCTAAAAATAGAGAGGTTATGTATCTGATAGTAAATGGAATAAATATGTATTTATGTTGAGAAAGAAATTGGTTATGTTTAGTGGTGGAAACAAAAATATATATATTAACTGTTTTGTCATTAGTTTTATTTGTTTCAAACATGAAGTAAATAAAGAAAGAAAGAAAGAAAGAAATTTAAAAAAATGAGAAAAAAAATACAAAACAACAAATGATACAACATAAGGAAAGAGTGAGACATGGAGATAATATTAAGAAAGCTCTATATATGTCCCAATTTTTTATTGACTCATTATTCTAGGTTGGTTTTTAGGTTGAGTTGTGTATTATTGATCATCAAATATATGGATTTGATTCTTATAGTTCATTAAATTATTAGAGTTCCACTAATTCCTGGCCTTTTAGCACCACAACCCTAATGTACTACATACGTTTTATAGATTAACCTTGCTACAACCTATAAAATCCTATTTGATTCTTCAAATATGAATCCTTTGATCTGATGGAGATTAGTCACAAGAGTTAAGCATATAGTTTGGTCTATTCAACAAGTATTTTATACCCTTCATGATATTTTTTGATAAAAATATGAGTTTTCCTTGTTTGTATATGTGAGATTCTGGCCATTTTTATAAAATTATATCTCACATATATAAGATTTTTTTTTATATTTGTAGACATGAATCTAAGAGAGAGATAGTTAAAGGGTTTTCGTAGTGAGGATGGATCTTGATATGACTAAGGCATCGTAGATTTTTATCCATATTATTGCTCTATCCATATTTAAAATATTTATGTGTGAACCATATGTTGAATTTGACCCTTTAAAATTCCTAATGTTGAATCGTGGTCAAGTGTTAATCTTATCAGTATGAAAGTAAAAGATTGTGAGAATATAGTGGTTAAGGGTTTTAGATTTGTGTTTTTCATTTCCTATTTGAATTATTATTTACTAGGCATATCATCTACAAAATCCTTACAAGACCTTACTCCTCCTCTATGGGTAACCTAAAGATTTAAAGGGTTTGTTGTATAGACAAAGTGTAATAAGAAAGTGACTAGTTGGCTTTATTTTCTTTATTTCAAATCATGTCTTACTTGATGATAAGAAAAAAGCTAAGTATGGGGGTGTCGATGAATATATATTTATACATATTTTATACCCTTTTAATCTTTATTTTTAGGATGTTATTTGAACAATACATTTGGATAATTATAATTTTGTATTTAAGTGATAATAATATCATATATTTAAGTTTTTGAGCTAAAATTCTATAAAATTGATGGATTTAAATTATGAGATTATTTATTAATTCTTATAATTTTATATTTTAGGAAAAATAAGAACACAAAAGAAAAAAATGAAAAAAGGTTTGGTGTAAAGGATCAAAATTCCAAAATGTAGGCCAATCGAAAAGGAAAATGAGGCCTAAAGGGCTTTGTATCTAGGAACAAAAAGAATACCAATGCGAGAAAAAAAATGAAAAAAGAAAAAAAAGGAAAAAGAGATGAAATGTGAGGTGTGTGAGAACAGGCGGAGTAAAGGATAATGCTGACATAGAAGGGTACAGAAAGAAAAATTAAAAAAAAAGCTGATGGCACATAAGTTAGAGGAGAAAGCCATTAGGTATGCTGGAAAAGAAAGAAAGAAAGAAAGCGCAAAAGAAGACTTGTGCATGTAGGAGGAGAGAGAGAAAGGAGGTGACATCGGGCACTAAAAAAGAGGAGCAGAAAGATGGTGCCACAAAGGAAAAAGAAAAAGGATAGACAAAAGTGACCTAGAAGAATTTATTTAATATGAAAATAAGCAATTTTAAATCCAAATAAATAGCTAGAATCATCATCTGCATTTATTTATGGTTATTTATTTCTCTATTTATCATATAAATTTTTAATATATATTTTATGTAATTAATTAATTATTATTGGCTAGTAAAATTTTACTAATGTATAGATTGAAACCCTAGACTAAAGTTTGAGATATAATATTGATTTTCTTTGTTTCATGATATTATCTTTTAACTCTAATTTAATTGCTATAATTTATATATGTGATTCTGTTAAATTATTTATATAGTGGATGTCTCATTCTGGCTTCCTCATAGTGACGATATGTAGAATTATATGCTTGTCTGGTGCACATTTGAACATGCTAGAAATTATATATATAAATTACCTTTAGATTAAATAATGATTCACATAATAGTTTTTTAATTCTAACTAGTGTAGTAGAGCGCTTAGATACGTGCGGGCTAAAAAAGAGAAATATAACTAAATACACATGATATACTAGTTTGGATGCTTAAAATGACATCCTTCCAATCATGCTTAATACTTTAAATTTAGTTAAATATATGACCCTCTTGTTGTGAATTAGTTAGAATCTAACAAGAGTTCGTATTATTTCTTTGTTGTATAAATTATTCTAGGAAAGCAATATAAGGTGTATAGACCTACTTTTTGCTTGCAAATTGGTTAATCTCTTTCTTATGATTAAATATGACTTAGAAATTAGTATTATATTTCTACTTGGTCTAGTGGTAGATTTTAACTTCTCTAGTACATTTTTAATAAAGATATTTGTTTATATTTATTTTTTTATTTAATTTTATTATATTCTTATTATTTTCTATTTTTACCCCCAATAATTTTATTTTCTTATTATTTATTTTAGTGTGATTTAGAGTCTTTTATTTTATTTTTTGTGAGCAAGTTAAATTTAGGCAAGCGCTCTTAATTTTTAGTCTAGACAATATCCTTATTTACTAATACCACAATTTACTACAAGAGAGTTTAAATTGTATGTTGGTTATAACCAAAAAAAAAAGAAGAAGAAAGAGTAGAAAGAAGAAGAGGGAGGTGATTCTTTCTTGGGTATATATATATATATATTCATAGACGGCAAGGAGGTAGAAGACAACATGGGGAAATAGGCTTAGCTTTCTGTGTGTTGGCTATGTAAGGAGGATGTAGGGGTTGTAGAGTGTCTAGGTAGGTATGCATTGTGATAGGGTGACAACCAAGGGGAAGGGTTGGTTTGCATGGTTGAGAAGGGAAAAAAAGGACATTTGCAAGGAGATGTTTGGTCTCTATTCGAATTAAAAGAGTAAAGGGGAAAGGAAGAAGAAGAGGAATACAAGGCTAGGCGAAGATAGCCTGAGGATAGGAGTGGAAGGAAAGAAAAGAAAATATGGGTTGGGTTGGGTCGGGTTTAACCTAGGGAAGTATAAGAAAAAAGAAGAAGAAGCAAGGAAAGAAAAAAGAAAAGGACAGAAAAGAAAAGAAAAAGGGAAAAAATTTAGGTTTAGAATTTATATTTAGATTTAGTTTAAAAGTTTAGAAAATTAATATAAAACTTTTTCTATAAATTTCCTTTCGAGGGGTTAAGCTAAGATAAAATAAAAAGAACCTAAAATTTAGAATTTAGATTAGGTTAAAATATTGATAAATTGAGATTAAAATTTTATAGTTTGGGGTATTACAAGGGCTAAGTTAACTAAGAAAACCCTAATTTATTTTCATATTAGTGACTATCATAAAGAGATCTTACATGATGTATTGTCTATAGATGCTTGAGGTATATTGTTAGATAGGTCATGGCAATATGATAGAATTGCAACCCATAATAGTCCGACTAAATAATTTATTATGATTAAAGATAAAAAGAGTTATAAATTGAAAATGTCTTAATGTGAATATATGTAGCTCATCGAAGTTAAAACTAAAATATTTTCACTTGGGAAAGATATGATTAATTGTATTGAGGAAGAGGCTTTTTCTATGCCTTATTTTTAAAATAATCTCAAAATTGGTGAGGAAAATCCTAAAAACTCAAACCTGACTAGATTATTTTTTTTAAGAGGAAAATATTATATCATTAAGAAAATGTACATCCAAGGCTATAGAAATGATCTACTTGACCTAAAAAACCCCTAAACGTAGCACTCTTTACAGAGTTATTACATATAGATGACATAACTAATGAAATTTGAGTAGCTATCCTTTTTAGATTCCACCTTACATTTGTGAAAATACATGCATTTCTAGTTTTCTACACCTCATAAAATACTAATAGCATAGAAAGCAGTTCTGAAATGTGCCTTAGTAACACCTCTATTTTGAGAATAAGATATGCCTCTCAACAAAGACTGCCATGACCCATGTCTTCTTCTTTCTCTGAATGTCTTCTTGATGGCATCCCAAAGCTGATTCAGACCTTGGCAGTGGAACAGAATATGATTGATGCTTTTCTGTTGAGAGTAGAAACAACATTGCCCGCTCATGGAGGGAAATTTTTTTACAAACAAGTCCTTTGTGGGGAGCCTAGAATGAGTAACCAGCCAAGAGATAAATTTATGTTTTGGAGCAGCTGGGCTTGACCAAACTGCCTTCCACCACCACACTTTAGGAGCTTTACTTCGAATCATATCATAAACATATGAAATGCTATAGTTTCCACCTGCCTGCAGTAGAAAACTAGGAGTAACTTAGGACTAGATTATTTGTTGAGGTTAATGATGTATTTCCTAATGACTTACCTTCTAAAATAGTACCGAGTAGAGGTATAGAACATGCTATAGATCTAATTCCTAGAATGCCTCTACCAAATAGGCCTACTTATTGATGTAATTTAGAAGAAGCTAAGAAATTACAAAGATAAATACAATAGCTAGTAAATAAAGTTTATGTGAGAGAAAGTATGAGTCATTGTTGTGTACCGCCCTTGCTAGTTCCTATGAAAGATGGTACTTATTGTATGTGCTTAAATTCTAGAGTAGTGAATAATAACTACCAAGTATCATTTTCCTATGCCTAAACTTGATGACATGCTTGAAGAACTTTGTATGTATGTGGGTTTTCCAAAATTTATCTAAGAAGTGGTTATCATTAAATGATAATTAGGGAAGGGGATGGATGGAAAACAACCTTTAAAACTAAATATGGTATTTATGAATAGATTATTATGCCTTTTGGATTGTGTAATGCACCTAGTTCTTTCCTGAGAATAATGAATGAAATTATTGGTCCTTTACTTGGTAATTTCATTGTAGTATATTTGGATGACAAATTTGTATATAGTAAGAATGAACATGATCACCTTATGCCTCTAAGGAAACAATTTCATAAAAATAAAGGAAACTAAAATTTTTATGAAATTGAAAAAATGTGATTTTTTGCTTCCAAGTATAATTTTTCTCAACTCTATTATTAGTGGTGAGGGTATTGAAGTTGATCCTATTAAGATACAAGCTATACAAGAGGGGTATATTCCTATGGATACTCACCAAGTGAGAAGTTTTCATGAGTTAACTAGTTTTTATTGGAGATTTATGAAGGATGTATCTATTATATGTATACCTAATACTGAACTCATGAAAAATATAGAATTTAATTCAGGAAATGAAGCTACCAAAGCCTTTGACACTCTTAATGATAAATTATGCAATGCTTTTGTGTTATCTATGTATAATTTTGACCTAATTTTTTAAGTAACTTGTGATTCTAGTCGAGTAAAGATATGAGGAATTCTCTTGAAAGGAACAAAGCCTATTTCATACTTTAGTGAAAATTTTAATGGTGCTAAATTGAAGAATTTGACATATGATAAGGAATTGTTTGCCATCATACATATTTTAAGGAAATAAAGTCAATATTTAAGGCTGAAAACCTTTATACCACATTCTAATTATAAAAGCATGAAATACTTACATAATAATATGAAAATAAGTCCTAGATATGGAAATTTGGTAAACATGTTACATCTATTTTTATTCTCTTTAAAACACTTAGATTGAAAAGAAAGTATAGTAGTATATGCTCTTTCTTGAAGGTTTATATTGCTTATCTTGTTAGATGCTAAATTTCTAGGCTTTGAGATGTTGAAAGAATTATATCCTAATGATGTATATTTTTCAGATGAACATCAAGCATGTAAAGAAAATGGATATCGTGGAAATTATGCAATACAAGATGGATTTTTATTTAGACTTAATAAAATCTATGTTCCTAGATCGAGTATTAGAGACTTACTTATTAAAAAGGTACATGAAGTAGCTATAGCCGGACATTTTATTATCCACTAGGCATTAAAAATATTACAAGAGAATTTCTATTAGCCACATATGATTAAGGATGTACAAAATATAGTAACCCAATGTGTTACTTCCTAAAAATGTAAAATTTTTGAATAAAGGTTTATATACACCATTACCTATGCCTAGGTAATTATGGGAAGGAGTTGTTATAAACCTTATCTTAGAGTTTCCTAGAACACGATGAGTTAAAGACTCTATTATGGTTGTAGTAGATAGATTTTATAGAATCAATCATTTTATTCCATGTAATAAAAATGATGATGCTAAACATGTTGCTAACTTGTATTTTAAAGAAGTTATGAAACTTCATGTTATTCCTAAAAGTATTGTTTCAAATATAGATGGTAAGTTTCTTAGTTAAATTTGGAGGATTTTTTAGTATATGCTAGGTGCTAAGTTGTTATTCAATACTTCACATCATCTACAAAGCAATGGGAAAAATAAACTTACAAATTGAACTTTTAGCACCTTTTTAAGAGGTATGGTAAGTAAAAGTACTAAAGATTGGAAAATTAATTTAGATCATGTAGAGTTTGCTTACAATCTAAGTCCTTCACATACTACTTGCTCAGGTCCATTCAAGATTGTGTATGGAGTGATTCTGTACATGACAGTTGATATGGCACCCTTAAAGAAAGGGGAATTCAAAAGCTATAAAGCAATGTAATGAGTTAAGTTTTTCCCAAAAGCTTCATAAAAAATCAAGAAGAGCATAAACTAATACAATGAAAAGTACTAAAAGCAAGATAACAATCATCTCACTCTAAAGGTTTCTTCTATTGGTTATTTAGTTTTGTTAAATTTTCCTAACCTAAGGAAAAATAAGGTAATTCCAATAACAAATTAACCATTTATAAACCTTAGAAAATTAGGAGATAATGCTTACAAACTTGAGCATACAAAAACTTATGGCGATGTTTCAAGGATATTTAATATTGGTGTTTTGTCTCATTATTTGAGTGATGGTAATTTGTTAAAGAAAAAATCTTCTAAAGTTGACAGAATGATGCTGGTGCATTCATGGATTCTTACTAAGACAAACATTTGGCATACTTGGTTATGGAGCTTATCACATTAGTTATCTTTGATAATAGTGTTTCTAACCCACCTAATGAGTTCACTTCCAATGATTCTTGCTAGCATGTAATGTATTTACAAAGAGAAGACTAATTCATTTTAAGATGTCAACATACTCAAAGTTTCATGTGTTAAGTTGTTACATGCTAAAGGAAGATAATATGCATGGAAGTCAAGCTTACAAGTTAAGAATACGTACTTATCATTTTATGTAAATTAGGTCCCTTTTTAGTTCTTTCAATGTAATAATTTCCATTTTATTCATGTATTATTTAGGTTAGTATACTAGTTAGTCATTTGTATACGATTTATGTGATCGAAATGAATTGTAACAAGCATAAGGTAACAGCTTGCTTATTGTGCTAATTAGCATTACTTGTGATAAACCCTTGTAGCTGCCTATATAAGCATGTGGTTGAACTATTATACACGCATTGGCTATATGATTAAAATTATAATATAAATGAATTACTTAGTTATCTCTCCTTGTGTGTGAATATTAATAGCTAGGACTACTTTGTGTGTTCTTAGATAGAAACCTTTGATTGGATTCTATGTGAGACATTCAAAGTTAGCTTCTTATTGAGTTATTCAATGAATCTTGCTTGAAGATTTAGAACCTACCTTTCAATCTTCTACCACCAAACCAAACTCTCTCCTCAACACATTTGAATCAACTCTCATATAACTCTCTCTCTCTCTCTCTCTCTCTCTCTCTCATTTTCTATGTTCATTGTGCATGTTTTTGTTAATGTTTTAGCATTGTATTGGGCATGAATTAAATGGATGGTTATGACTCTTATATGTTCGATGTAGTGATAATATCCTCTAGTTTTGGTTTTATTGCTTCTTTATTATATTAAACTTGCTTCTTTATTATATTAAACTGAAAACTCTAAGTTGAAAAAATTGGGGGTATTATAGAGTACACATAACAAGAGATTGTATGTACACAAGTTGAATACACTAAAAAAAAAAAGATAGTAAATATACCAAAATTTAATACATTAGATAGAAGGAATGTATTCAGATAGATGTAGCAAATATTGATAGAAACTCATTAAATATGAGGAGATGAATGTACATGAATTAAAAACTGAATACATCAAATGAAAAAAGATTTGTTGTATTTACACTAACAATCCCTCACTAACTATAACAAAACTCAATGAAATATCCTAAAAGGAATATTCTAGGTAAATGAAAAATAATATACCTACATATTGATGACTTTGTAGTGAATTGACACATAATGAAGGAAATAACTTAGTCTAGATAGTGAATTTCTCTTAAAATACAAAGAGTTAGGTTAAAACCCCCACAACACTTGGGAAATTTTTAGTGCTCTAGATAAATAGCCTAAATTATATATAGAAGACAAACCACCTTCACACCCAAGTAGATGAGCCATCAAATGTGTCTCTCTAGCACTATTAGATATGACTATAAACTCATTCAGAGCATCAAGCTCAAACTTAGATTAATCAACCAAATCAACCAAAATTGTAGGGATGTAATTAGGGTATATTCAATTTTGATATCCCTATACCAATACGTAATACTCAATAAGAAATCCATACATAAATATGTATCCTTATCGGAACTAACATTATTTTGCACATGTATATTCGTACCTTCCACATAACCATTATCTCTATAAATTACCCAACATAACAGATCAAGTGGAAAAATGTATTACCAAATTGATAATTCCATTTTTTTATTTTTTACTTAATTCTTTACAAATATCAACATGCTAAAAATAAAAATCTAGAATTTCAATCAAACTACATGCAACTACAACTAAAATGGCAGTTTTAACCTTAATAACATACTATGTTAATTTTAAAATTATGGGGGAAAGGATAATTATAAATCAAGGAAATACGTATGGATATGGGTATGAGTATTGCTAAAAGTGCAAATATATACACCCCTTACCTATATTCAACCCAGACTTGTAGAGTATTTTTATTACTCCACCTTAGCCTTAATAATATCAATTTATATATTTATTACCTTATAGAAAAACCTATCCCAATTTACTTACCTACAAGAGTGTCTCAAAAGCACCATCAAAGTTTATTATGGATGTAATATGAGCATAATGCTCAAATTCATCATTACATCAAAAGATTCCATCAAGTTCATATCAAAAACATTATCAAAACTTGCTAGGGATTCATAAGAGCACATAGCTCAATAATAAGAAAAAAATTTATGGATGGGAATATGGTGCCAAAAAAATCCCTAATCATATGGCTTTATCTAACCCAAAATGGGTATCAACCATACTTTCCTCAAATTATGTGTTAAAGCCCTATCTCCTTAGGAATTCAAGGACCAATTTCCATTCTAATTTTTTTTTTGTGAGAGGACCCACTAAGTTCCTCATAGATTTCACAGATTTTATGGAGATAACTATCACACCCCCATTTTGTACTATAAAAAGGTATTTTTAAATAAACTCTTGCAGAAGCAAAATGCCAACAACTAGGAAAAATTAAGGTATTATGGTCATACCTAGCATAAGATAGAAAAGCCATCATCTATCTCATGCTTAGATAAACGTTGTGATACCTAAAAAATATTGGAAAATAATTTGTGTAAAGAGCTTATAGGGTAGAAATAGTTCAATTACAAATCCAAAATCATATTTTAGAAATAAGAAGTCAACCTTGAAACTCATATGTATGGAAATTGTTTAAATATCTAAAACAAAAACCTAACATGATACAAAAGAAAGTCATGTGCGAGATAGCCTAACTCCCTCCAATAATTCCAAGGTTCCCATAACAAGGGTCAACTAACTACTAGTTACTCTTACCAACACAAAGGTCGTTTAACTGTAAGATTAAATAGGTGACAAAACAGAAGGCCGCGCCATTACTCTATGAACCATGTAAATCAAATTACTCTATCATATAATTCATTACATTACAGAATAAGAATTAATATATGTTGGGTTCATACAATACATGCAAGATACATTCACATGCTTCAACTAGATATTACACAAGATGTCATGAAAAAATAATTTATTCTAGGACATCTTCACATAATTTTGAAACATATAGGTTATATAGATGAAGTTTAAGAATACTAATATATTGCATTATGCATTTCACACAATTTGAGGAGTTTTCATTGATCTCTTTAGTTACATAAGAATAATAGATAGCATGAAAAGAAAATAAGGCCATCTAGGAATCGTCAGGGTTTTCCAATTATTATCTTTAGTATAGAGGTGATCACATAATCCATATTTGAATAGAATTTTGAACAAGATATGAGAAGAACTCCATCATGAAACTAATCATGGTCGCATCACGGGGAGTGAAAATAATCCTCAACTAATCTATTCTAAGAGTCAAAGAGACATAAACTTGAACTAATTCTTTTCCGTTTAAGCTATTAATATCTTACTGGGAAGAGAACTCACATTATAAGTCCATCAACATCATGTTCATCAAATGCTCCATATGCAAGAGTTCCACATTGTCAACTTATGTGCCAATAAAATATTCTAGTTGGTATCTTAATCACTTAACAAATCATGCCAAATCCATACTCAATTCCATTTATGTATCATTTATCCATTATTAAGAGTCTAGGTCAAAGCCTATGACTAAGGTCCAAGAATCATTAAATATCTAAGGATAGATAATAAAAAATACCATAGAATATCCATACAAATCAATTGATCTCCCTCCAAAATGAGTGGACTAGTTTGGGTCCACAACAAGCCACAACACCATACTTGCAGACAACAAGTTGACTGGTTTTGGGACAAACTAGAGGAATAGTAAGACTAGTGGACTATTCCCTACAAAAACTAAATCATTGAAGTCCAACGTAGCTAACTAGTGGCTCGAACAAGTTGATTCACAAAAAAAAAAATTTGATTCGTTTCTACTAACTAGTGGATTGGTTTCTCACAACAACCAACATGCAAGGTTTTGGAGCTAGTTAACTAATCACATAAATCACTTGCTTGGTGGTAAACCATTTAACTCATATCCACCTGAACCACTTAATTAGTTCCTTAAGAAAATATCTACCACATGTAATTCAAAATACACATGCATTTCTATTTCATATTAAGCTATCATTTTATGTATACAAACAATTTTTCCCTTTTAGGTCACAAGTCTAGCATGCTATACACTTAATCATGATTAAATTCACACCATACATCAAGAATCATGATTTAGCATTGAAAATCTCTACTCATGGCTAAAACTCCACAACATCATTTACATACTACTCAAATGATATAAACAACTTAGTAGGACTATTATCATGCTTGTATACCACTTAATTCAAAAAACCCTTACACTAGAAACTACTATTATGCTTCAAAGTCCTAGCATCACTTTTTTCTTTCAAAATACCAAGACAAAATAGATCTCATACTAAAAAATCATTTTAATCCCATTCATTACACAAGTGTAAGAATGATTTCCCTTAAATTTTGTAAATACATACATGCAAAGAAAGAAAAGGAACGGTTTTACCTTAATTAGGACATACAAATCCTCCGATAACTTAAGTAATTAAGGTAATAATTAGGACATACCTTAATTCAAATTTTACCTTAATTTTATTACATTAACTCCATTGATAAAATCTAGGTAACCACAATATGTCTAATAATGGCATGCCTAATTTTCCTAATAATGGCATGCCTAATGGTTTGTTGTGTAAATTAATTTATTATTGTTAATTGTTGTTTATGAAGTGTGTAAAGGTCATTTATCCATAATTTTATTTATCTTTTTTCATATATATGTGTATAATGGTCACATTGATGTGAAAACTCATCCATCGATCTTTCAAGATGTAATTTACGTATATTAATCCATACTATGGTTTTCTTAGTTCACAAATTTAATTTATAGTTATGACCATCCACCGTAAAATAAAGGCTTAGCTTGTTTACCTTAAGGATGCAGTTAATACAGTGAATAAAATTTTAAATGGAGTGCTCATATGGGTTTACCCACAAAGAGGACTATCATGACCTTTAATGCTAAACAACAAGATGATAATTGACTAAAAAGGCACCTACGCTCACTAGCCTTAGTCTTGAACCAGTCCCAGACTTGTGGCTCAGACTAATCACTTGTTGAGTCAACTCTTTAAATAGGATAGAGCAACCTCCTATCCTTGACCACACTATATTTCTCCCATCCCTTCCTCCCTGATTATACTCTTATATATATAAGGAATCTTATATTTAGTTTGGGGGATCCAAAATCACAATGCAAATTTCTTAATTTTTCTCTCTCCTTATTCCTGTCAATTTTCCCTTGGTAATCTCTTATCATTAACTACTATCACAATTTCCTAAGAACCCTATGGTTCATAAAACAAATCAAAAAATCAATCTCCAATCCTTCAAAATTCATTCACTCCTTAGTAGATCCACATCACCATCTTTTTACTACTATCTTATTTTTATTAAATTTTAAATTTTAAATTTTATGAAAACAAATAAAATTTTCATAGCCTTATTTCATATTTCATAAGATGGCCCGAGTAGATGTTTATTGTATCAACTTGGTGATGAGCGTTACATGAATTAGTTTGTTTGAAAATACCCAATATTGTGTGCATGGTATTTGATGGTCTCTTGTGTAAGTTAATTTCCTTATGTTCATTGTTGTTTATGAAGTGCTTGATAGTTATTTATCAGAAATTTTATTTGTCTTTAATTGTATATATGTATACAATGGACACATTGATGTCTAATCTTCTATGTCGGTATTTAAGATGTAATTTTTGTATATTAATTTGTAGTAATGACTTATTGTTTACCACTTTTAATGTATAGTTATGAAAATTGGTTGTATAATAGAATCTTAGTTGATGTAGTAGATAAAATTATGATTGGAGTGATGATGTGGGTTTCTTCCTCAACTAGGACTATGAAGCCCTTGATTGTTAGCCCATAGTATAATAATTGGCCCAAAAAGCTCCTAAGTGCAGTGGCTTTAGTCTTGAACTAGTTTAGACTGGTGGCCTATAATAATCACTTATAAAGTTGACCTTCCATAAAGTAGAGGGAAACCTCATGTCCATGACAACACTATATTTTCCTTTCCTTTCCTCCCTCATTTTATTCCTCTATATATAGGGGACCTTACATTCATTTTTGGCAGATCGAAATCATAATACAACTTAATTTTTTTCTACCCTTTCTCTCTCAATTTTCCCTCAGTATTCTCTTGTTGTTAACCACTATCCAAATTTCCTAAGAACCCCATGGTTCACAAAACACATAGAAAAACTAAGATACCACTAAATTCAAAAACCAACCACCAACACTTCAAAATTCTCTCCTTAGATATTTTATCACCATTTTTTTGGTAAAATTTTATTTTTATTAAAATAAAAAATTTAAATTTTATGAAAACTGATAAAAATTTATAATATCAAATATTTTTGTAAAATGGTTAAATGAGAAACTTTTCCAACATTGGGCCTTTGACTTTTATTTAATGTTATGATTTGGTTTGGGGAAAAGTTTCATCTAGAATCATATTAAAAAATGAAGTTTATTGAGTTTTACAGGAAAACCAACCAATCGATTTGTTTGTCATTTCAAGAAATTTGATTTTCTCGACAAAACTGATCAACTAGTTTAGGAAAACTGATCGACTGGTGGTAGAATATTTAACTTGTGAACCCAAATATAGCAACTGGCGTGTTGAGCTAGTCATATTTTTTAGCTTAATTTTTTTCTGTAAATTCTCTTATACTAAAATGAAACCTTACCAACCCATGCTTGTTTGTCCTTAAGAGATTCTAATCATTTTCATGATGCATTTAGCTTGAAATATTGCCTAAAATTGATCTAGAGGTCGATCACAACAATGGAGTGGGGGAGTTGACTTGAGCATTATCTTCTTCCTCCTTTCTACTCTACTTAATTCTGAGATTGAATGCTTCAATGTCAAGCATGATTAAGTAGCTAGAATATTCTTTCCATATTGACCATCCATTACTCCATTCATGTATGCTAATTCTAGTATAATTAACCTACATTCTCCAAAGACACCATTTGCACTCTACAAAATAGGTCACCAAATCCTAGATAAAATCTACTCATTTTAATCATATTCAAATGGTCAAAGGAATGGTTTCAAGTAGGTTCATAAACCTTCATTATTTCCCTTCGATTGGTTGGGCTATAAATAGCCTCAATCATCTATGATGTGCACCTTTCTCTTAGCCACTGAATGCTATAAGTCTTGTATCCTCCCTTCTTCTCTCCACAGTTTGAGCTTCACCAATCTAGTTTTGCACACTCTTTTGATTTTATCTCTAGCTCTCTCTTATTTTAATTTTAAGTAGGGAATAGTTAGATCTAGGGAAAAATATTGAGTGCTTCATTTTAGCTCCTTCCCTTGTTTTTGCCTCTAGTAGTAAGTTTGTTTTCCTTTCTATTTGTAAGTTCAAAATATAATAAGATTTTAGTATAATGTCTATAAAACCCCCAATTTTTACTACTAAAAAATTTCATTAAAATAAGTTGAAAAAGTAGAAATCTCTTAAGAAAAATGGCATGTTGCCACTATAACTGACGTAGGATAGACATCTGCCACCTACCCCATATCAAATACAAGGTTAACCATTTAACCAATTAAAACAACAGAGTGCCCAAAATAAGAGTTTAATTAAACAACTTCAAAAGGTGTTTACAATAGAGGACCCTAATAGGTTTTGATCAAATCATTAAAAAAGACATTCGAATAAAGTATGGGGCTACAAAACATAATTGAAGGCACAATACCCAAATCAAAACCATAGTCTACCACAGACCCAACCAAAATCTTCCGGATTTCCTTGATTTCAATCCCTAAACAACTAAGGTAGGCCCTTTAATGGCCATCCCCAAAGACCTGCACATGGTCCTCTTCTTATAGGAATGAGTAGGTGACTGAGCAAACCAGCATATTACTACGTTATGTGCTGAGTAAGCCAAGTTTCTCCCTCAATGATACAAATATGCCAACTTACCATACAAGAAGATAGATTACATCATGCATCATAATAAGAATATATATAAAGGGTAACAATGCATAAAACATGCCATCATATACAATTTTTTTAAATAAGAGAAAAAAATATTATATCATTATGGAAAGGTACATCCAAGCCTATAGAAATGATCTATATGACCCAAGAAACCACTAAACTTAGCACTCTTTCTAGAGTTATTACAAATAGAAGACATAACAATGGAAATTTGTTTAACTATCCTTTTCAAGTTCCACCTAATCTTTGAGAAAATACATGCATTCCTAGCTTTCCAAATCTCATAAATACTAATAGCATAGACAAAACACCTGAATTGTGCCTTAGCTACACCTCAACCTTGAGAGCAAGACATGGTTCTTAGCATTGCCTACCATGAACTATGACTACTTCTTTCTCTGAAAGTCTTTCTAATATCTACCCACAGCTGCTTCAAGATAGGGCATTGAAACAAAATATGATTGATGCTTTCCTCTTGAGGACAGAAACAACATTGTAAGTTAATGGAAGGAAGAAATTTGGTCAGAGAATCCTTTGTAGGGAGCCTAGAATGGGCAGCAAGCTAGAAGATAAATTTATGCTTTGGAGTAGCAGGATTGCACCAAATAGCCTTCCATCAAAACACTTTGGGAGCTTTATATCTTATGGCTTCATAAACATCTGAGATTTTATACAGACCACCAGCCTGCAAATGCTGGAATGCTAGAATCAACCGAGGCCTTAAAGCAAAATGCTATGTAGGATCAAAGAGGCTGTAGTGGGTAGATTACAAGACTCTACTCCCTGCTGTTTGATGAAATAGGTATGAATCCATTTAATCAATAAAGAGTCATTTTCCTAACATATATTCCATAGATGTTTCCCTATAGCAGCTACATTCCAAGCACACAAATCAATAATTCCAAGACCTCCCTAATTTTTAGGCAGGCATACTAGTTTACAAGCCAAAAGAGCTCTTTTACTTGGAGTAGCCTTACCTATCCAGAGAAAATATCTGCATAAACCTATCAGCCTCAGCAAGAGCTTTTGGGGAAGTAGGAACAATTAAATCCAGTACATGGTGATACAAAAAATTACAGACTTCAGCAATTGAAGTCTGTTGGCATAAGAGAGTAATCTATTTGCCTAATGTTGTAACCTTCCTATAATCTTTTGGATCAAGGAGAGCATATCTACAGCTTTTAACTTAAAAGCATCCAAAGGAACCCCTAAGTATCTAAAAGGAAGCCTCCCCTCATAGAATTGTAACTGAGATCAGATAAGAAGCTTCAAATCCTAAGAAATATCACCAAAAAATATGGAAATTTTCTCTGGACTGATATGCAGCCCTAAAGCAGCAGCAAAATCATGAAAAGTGCCTTTGATAGCTAACATAGAAGAAAAATCAGCCGTATAGAAAACCAAAATGTCATATGCAAATGCTAGATTGATACTCGTCAATCTCTTGCACTTGGGATGACCATGAAACCCATCCTTTAACCATAAGGACTGTAGCATCCTCCTTAAATACTCCATAACAATGATAAATAAGTAGGGGAACAAAGGATCTCCTTGTCTTAATCCTTTTTTCCCCAGAAAAGGAGTCTGCATATCACTGTTAATATACATAGAGAGTAAGAAACATTAGAAACATAGTCCATAATCATCTTGACTATATGGATTGGAAAATGCAGCCCAAGCAAAACATTCTCTAAAAACCTCCAATTAACCGAATCATAGGCCTTCCTAATATCCACCTTGAGCATACACCTTGGAGAAGAATGTTTTCTTTTATATAGGTGAATTAGCTCATGAGCTACAAAATATTATCACCAATAAATCTACCTTTAACAAAAACCAGCCTGGGAAGCATGAATAATAAAAGGTAGAATATATTACAATCTAACAGCTAAGATCTTAGCTAATACCTTATACAGCACATTGCAACAAGTAATGGGCCTGAAATCAGTCACACCTTGAGCTCCTTCAAATTTAGGTATAAGAACCAATTTTATTTGTCTCAAGAAACTAGGAACTAAAGCAGATTGGAATAAATTCTTCATCAAAAACCATAACTCCTCCCCCGGCACATTCCAAGAAGCCTTAAAGAAACCAGCAGTAAAACCATCAGGTCTTGGGGCTTTATATTGACTAATAGACCAGAGAGCCTCTTTGACTTCCTGCAAAGAAATAGGCCTTGATAACTCCTACTGCTGAGCCACAGCCAGAAAAGGACCCTGCAAAAAAATATCCTCAGAGGTTGCTCTAGAAGCTGAACTCCAAGTGCCTAACAGATCCTTATATAAAGATACAAAAGCTTGGTTAATCCCCTCTGAATTTGAAAACCAATGACCATCCCTGTCTTAATCCTTCTCAGTACACTCTTCATTTACCTAACCTTCATTACAGAGAAGAAATAATGAGAATTTGAGTCTCCCAAATTCAACCATTTAATACCTGACTTCTATTTTAGAAAGCTTTCTTCACATAATACATAATGTTCATATAAATTTAAGAATCTTTTTTCCTACTCCTGTAAGGCCAAATTCTGAGGTTGTAGATCAAGCTCAGCGTGAATCTTGCTAAGCCTTGATGTGGCCTCCTACACCCTTTTAGAAATGGCCCCAAAATTAGCCCTATTAAAATTGATGAGACGAGACCTAACCTCCCTTAGCTTACTCTTAAAAATACCCTGCACAAATCCATAGAAAGACTGACTCCAAACAAAAGCCACTAGAGGAAGGAATTCAGGATCCAAAGTCCACATATCAAAAAACTTGAACTGTCTCTTGCAATGAAGTTTCATGTTAGCTATAGACACCAAAGCTAGACTATGATCAGAGAATAAAGAGTCTAAAAATTGAGGTGAAGAATTTGGAAACTTAGTAGACCAAAATAAATTAACCAATACCCTATCTAATTTAGCCATAATTCTATCCGCTCCCATACTTCAATTAGACCAAGTAAATTTCATTCTTAGATAACCCAAATCATGTATCAATAGGGAATTAAAACATTCTCTTGCATCATTAACATCATTGATATTCACAACATTACCTTGAAATTTCTCATCAGGTTACAATACCACATTAAAGTCTCCTAAGATAATCCAAGCTTCCCTTTCCACCTTGTGTTCACACAGCTAACTCCAAAGACTTTTCCTACTATCCCCATCATTAGAAGCATAGAAAAACGTAGCATAGAAATAAACATTAGAATGAACTCCTGACACAAAAATATGAATAGCCTATTCACAGCTTGCAATAAGGTGAATATCCTATATCTCCTTATCCCAAATACACCAAATCCTGCCATTGGAATGAGAATCATAATTGTTATACCTTAACCATTTATGTCATAACCTTTCAAAAGTCTTAGCAGCCTTATTACTCTTAACCCTAGTTTCTATCAAACCCATAAGAGACACTTTATGCACTAATAACCAGTGCTTCAATTCCTTCTATTTATAGGACTTATTCAAGCCCCGAACATTCCAAACCCCTAACATGTGCCTGATCCATCCAAGAAAGTAGTAGAGGAGAATCCTCTATCCAAAAAATACCTTTCCCTTTTGGAGAGGAAGACTGCATTATGCTCTCAACACCTCCTTCTTGCAAACACTGAAATCTATTACCAGTGGCCACCAAGTCCATCTTCCCTTTTCCCTTTATGAGAACTAGTCTACTGTATGATCCCCAAATGAACTTCTTTCGAGCATTTAGCTCTATCAGAAGTTACTATATCCTCTTTCCCAGTAGCAACCAATGATGCCTCATCATTGGTGATATCAACATTATCTAGAGACTAAGTAGTATCCTTGTAGACCTTTCTCCACTATTGATTCCCTCTCTCAGTCCTATGGTTTCCCTCAGACTGATTAAATTTCCTATTAGGCAGACCCTTAAGATCTGTCATCCTTCTGAAAATCTCAGATGAATGACCTGACTCATTACATTTCTCACAGAAAGCTGGCCTCCATTCATAAACTATCTTTTGGCATAGAACCTCACCATCTGGATCCAAAATTTCCACTAATTCCAAAAGCTTCTTCGATACATCAACTTCTACCAGCATATGGCATAAGATATCCTTTCCCCAGCTGAAGTGAAACCATCCAAAAATAATGGCCTACCCATAGCACTACCAATTCTGCTTAGAGAATCCACGTCCTAATAGTCCAATGGTAAGTTCACAAACTTTACCCATAATGGCATGAACTAAAACTTTTCTTTTGAGAATTCAAACTTTCTGTTCCATTCTTTTAATATAAACACATGGTTTAAGAATGACTAATATGGTTTTGAAAGCACCCAATCCCTATCCTCCTTGGAATCAAATTTGAAAATAGCAAAGCCTTGATCATGCAACAACACTTTAGGTTCCTTCACCCCCGATCAATTTCTTTTGGCATAGCCTATCATTTGTCCCAATGTAGGCCTAAACCCAAAAATATATCCCACAATCACCCACTTCCAATTAACACAATTGATTTCAAACTTCTCCCTCTATAGATTCACACTAATTTTATCCCCAACAATCAATGGAGAAACATAGCTAAGTTTGTAGCCTCTATCAGGAAGACAATTACCAACCAGTTTATCCTTCCATAAAGGTACAACAAATTTCTAGTTATCTTGCGAATCATTACATATCATATTTTGATCGATCACAATTGAGTTCTTAACACCCCGATTCTCTATAACCAAATCATCGCTAACCCTTACCAGCAATTTGGAACCTTCCCTTGACTCCAGACTATGATCAACATCCAAACCTGCATGCTCCATCAGGCCTTTTCACGTTCAACGCCTGCACATCCTCACCCACCAAATCTCCAACCCGATCGACTTTCCTAGAATCCCCACCATGAATAGAGGACTCAGCACCTCTCATATCCATCTTCTTCTTTGCCGCCGATGTAGCTCTCCTCGTACGCACCATGGAGGAGGAGAGAGGAGAGAGTGGCTAGGGTTTAACATATAATTATTTTAAGGTTCATTCAATTTTGGCATAGTAGAACACATCATGCTTAGATTCACCACATTTTCACATAAGCACTTACATAAGCAATAGTAGAGAGTATCCAAGCAACCCCTAGGGTTATTTCCAATTTTCTAATTCCCTCGTACATACCATTCATTTATCAATGTAAGAGTTAAATCAAGTACTCAATCAATGTTCCATTCCATAATCAATTAATCAAGTGTATAAACTAGTTTTACTCATTTTTGTCAATCATACCATTACTTCCATTCCTTAGCCAATTGTTAACCATTCACTTGGTTACAAGTAGTAATTATCAACTAATATTTACCATCCACATCTCATTATCATCGAGCGATGGATTGTGCACCACCCTGTGGTCTCACATACCATGGAAGCCTATTCAAAAAGGGACATAAAGTTTAGACCAAAGCTAATCACGAAGTGGACATAAGTCTAAGCTAAAGCCAATCACACAATATGGAACCCTTTAGTATCGTTACCCCCTAGTACATCATCAATATCTAGAGTAGGTTAGGTATCGCTACATCTCATAATCCAACCTGAAGGCACCAAAAAGACCAAAGGGAGACTAACCCCTAGTAGCTAATGGAGGATTAGGTAACCCAAACCCATACTCAACTAGACTTTCCTTCACTTTACATGATTAGGGATTTATTTATAAAAATGGGTGATCATAAAAGGCCCATACAAAGCAAGCAAGTTAACTTTCCAGGTTAATCTATATTAATCCTTTCCCTTTCATTTTCCCCAACCTTATGGGTTTTCCATTCATCCTTTGCCAAAAATATTTGTAACCACCATTATATTTAATTCTAGCCCAAGCTAAATTTCATTACTCTTTTCTCCACACCCTCACTTATCATAAGTGAAATACTCAATTATTCCTTTCATTACTCATAGATTATACCATAATTCATGATCCATTTTGATCTTTTAATTAGGCCAATAGTCCTTGATAAAATATGTATTTTATCCCATTAATAACTAGGGTATAGTACCAATCATAATATTAATGCATAACCAAACAAAAAAGATTTGACTTAACTAGACCATGCTTTCCTTAAAAAAATCGATCGGTTTGGACAAACTAGTCAACTATTCATAGACCAATCAAATGGTTTTACCAAACCAATCAATGGGTTGGGTCAACAAGTCAATTGTTCTAGGAACTAGTTGATCGGTTTGACCGAACTAGTAAATCAGTTTTCCTTAATACAATACCAAATCACACTTTTTATGCAGATTCTTTTATACAAATCATTTTTAGCCATATTAAAACATATATCAGCATCAACTAACATATTTCCAACTAAATTAACATGTATTTCTCAACATGAGATTATCATATTCTACGTTTACCCATTTTCATGTCTTTTAATCAATATACGTCATTTAAGTACCCACATCATACATAAAATTACATTTCTTCATACCAACATGCAATAATTGACTAAGGATAACATCTAACATATTGGAACACTTGATAAAAATTTTAAAAATAAGAATATCTTACTTGATGTAGACAAAGCCCTCTTGAAAATAGAAATTTCAACTAGGGAAATTCTTAGGTTTTAAAATTGTAAACCAAAATCTTAAATTTAGATATTATACTAAAATCTTATCAAATTTTGAATCCTAAAAATAGAAGAGAATAAGGGCATACCAACTTCAAGCCAAAAATAGGATAAAGGATAACTAAACTACTCAAACTTTTTCCAGAATCTAACTCTACATTGCATGAAAATTAAAATAATAGAGATCTATAGACAGGATCAAAAGAGTGTGCAAAACTGTATTAACAAGGCTCGAAGTGTAGAAGAAAGAGAGGGAATTCAAGACATAGGAAAATTTGATGGCAGGAAGAAATTATGGAATACAAGGATGATTGGGGCTATTTATAGCTAACCAATCAAAGAAAATTACTAAAGATTCAAAAATTGACTCAAAACGCTAGCATTGACCATTTGATTTTGATTAGAATGGACGGATTTTATCCAAAATTTGCTAACCTCTTCTCTAGAGCTCAAATGGTGTCTCTAGAGAATTCAGGTTAATTATACTAGAATTAGTGTTCACGAATGGAGTAATAGGAAATTACCATAGAAAGAATCTTCCTACTGTTTAGAAACATGCCTGAGATTGAAGCATTCGATCTCACAATCATGTAAAGGAGAGAGGAGGAATAAAATAGTGCTGAGGTCATCTCCCCACCTCAATTGTCCCAATTAACCTCCAGATTAAATCGAGTTAATACTTTAGGTTAATTGCATCATAAAAATGGTTAGCAATTTCTTAGAGACAATCTCATATATGTTGGTAAGGTACTAATTTAGTGTAAAGGATTTTCTAGAAAAATCAAACTCAAAAGGTTGACTAGCTCGACAAACTAGTCAATAGGTCTAAGTGTACCAGTCTACTATTCAACTACTAGTTAATTGGTTTTCCATAACCAGTCGATCAATTAAGTTGAGGATCCCAAATTAACTAACATAACAAACAAGTGGATTAGTTCATGAAACCAGTCAATGGGTTTGTCTATAAAAGCTCAATAAATTTCATTTTTCAATATGATTTCAAATCAAATTTTATCCCAAACCAAATCTTAACATTAAATCAAAATGGAAGGCCCAAAATTTGGTATAATTCACATTCAATCATTTTACGTAAATGTGAGGTATTATAATGTTTGAAATTAAGATGTTCGTTTTAAGGTTTTCATAGTTGAGATTTTTCATAGTTGGAATTTCTAGTTTTAAGAGGATTTTACGTACATCAAGTAAGTAATTCTTTCGTCTAAAGTTTTAGTAAATATTCCTACATATTTGGTGTTACCATAGTAGATTTCTTCATGATGGCATGAATGAATATAGCTTGTGTAAGTGATTTGGATGATAAGATGGCATGATTTGAGTAAAAAGCATGAAATTTGGTAAAATAGGATATAGTGGTTCCATGATGAGATATTCATGTTAATTGAGTTTTAAATATGTTAAATTACGTTTATACATGTTTTAATGTGGTTAAGGATTATGTATATGTAAAAATCTGCATGAAATTTATCATTTGGTGTTGTGTTAGGGTAAACTGATTAACTAGTTAGGTCAAACTGATCTACTAGTTCCTAGAACAATCAACTAGTTGATCCAACCTATCGATTGGTAATCCTGTAGAGACCTTAGTTCTACTCTCTACTTAAACACATTGACTTGTTGGGTAGAACCGATCAATTAGTCTATGAATGGTCGATTGGTTTGCCCAAATTGATCAACCGGTTTAAGAAAAGTATGGTCTAATTAAGTTAATCTAATCAACTAGTCAACCCAGACTAATCAACTAGTTGGTGCAACTGATCAACTTGTTAGGCCAGATCAATCAACTAGTTTGATTGGTTTGCATGATTTATTTCTTTTTGGTGTAGATATACTTTGAGGCTATGTTTAGGACTATACCATGACTATTAATGGGATAAAATACAGATTTTTTCAAGGAGTATTAGCCTAAAAAAAGGATTAAATGGATCATAAATTATGGTATACTCTATGACTAATGAAAGGACTAAATGGGTATTTCACTTATGATACGTGATGATATTGAGAAGAGAGTAATGAATATCAGTATAGGCTTGAATTAAACAATATGGTGTATATGAATAATATTATCCAAGGACAAATGGGAAACCCACATGATTAGAAAAATGGGAAGAAAAGGATTGATATGGATTAATATAGAAAATTAAATTGCTTGGTTTGCATGGGCCTTTTATGATCACCCATCTTTATGAGTAAAATAGTAATCATGTAAAGTGAAAGAAAGTCTAGTTGACTATGATTCTAGATTAGCCAGTCCTTAATTAGCTACCGGGGGTTAGTCTACCTTGGGTGTTTTTAGTGCCTTTGGACATTACCTTCGGGTGGGATCCTAAGAGGTTCCTATACCTTACCTACTCTAGACACTGATAATGTACTAGGGGATATCGGTACTAAAGGGTCTAGTTACCTAGGTGGTTTGCTTTGGCTTAGAATTATTTCCACTTGGGGATTGGCTTCAACCTAGACCTTATGTTCGTTATATAGATAGGCTTCCATGGAATATGAGACCATGGTGCATAATGCATCGCTTAATGATAATAAAATGTGGATGGTAAATATCAGTTGATAATTTATGAATGATTCCTCATTCAATGGTTAATGATTGGTTAAGAAATGGAAGCAATGGCATGATTGACCAAAATGAATAAAAGTTGGTTTGTACACTTGGCTAATGGTTGAAATGAATAATTGGTTATGGAATGGAATATTGATTGAATGATTGGCTTATCTTATATATGGATAAGTATATGGTATAACCTAAGGAATTGGATCATTGAAAATAAACCCTATAGATGTCTTGGATACTCTCTGCTATTACATGTGTAAGTGCTTATGTGAGAAGGTTGTGAATCTAAGCATGATGTATTCTACCTTGTTGGAATTGTGCATGATAGCATGCCTCTTTACACTACTACCTTTATATATGGCCTTATCATGATGCATTCTATATTTTATAATCATGTACGGTAAATTGGTATACTTACATACATTCAGGGAGTAACTTGGATTACTCAATATGTAGTATACAAATGTGCCCCTTTGTTGAGTCACCTACTCATTCCCACGAGTAAAGGATCATGTACATGTATTTGGAGATAGCTAGTAAAAGGCCTAACTCAATTGGGCTACGGCTTAAGAGCAAGACTATCCAAAAGCTTTTGGTGAGGTAATAGAGACCAAGGTTTTAAATCGGGTGGCATACCCTAATTCATTTTATTGTAGCCCCATACTTTACCTACATGTATTATATAATGATTTCGTAAGAACCCATTAGGGTCCTCCGATGTAAATATTTTTTAATTTATTTAATTAATTTGTTATTCCACACACTCTATTATTTTAAGTGTTTTGGTTATTTTAGCCTTATATCTGATGTGGGATAGGCAGCAGACATCTATCTTATGCCAAGTACGATAGTAATACCAAGTTTTCCTTAATTTGTTTTCAGCTTCTGCAAAGGTTTTAATGAAATTTTTTGGTAGTGAAAAATGGGAGCATTAAATTTTTCATATTTTTATTTCCTTTTTCACAAGATGGAGCGAGTAGATGTTTCATGCATCAATTGGCCAATGAACATTAGATAATTAGTTTGTGTGTCACTACTTAATATTTTGTGTGTAGAGTCTGATGGTCTTTTGTGCAAATTCATTTTTTTTATGTTCATCATTATTTTTGAAGTTTCTAATAATCATTTATCTACAATTTTATTTATCTTTACTTATATATGTGTGTACATCAAATGTATTGATATGCATGTTTGTCTGTTAGTCTTTCAATATGTAATTTTTATATATTAATTCTTAGTAGGGTTTTCTTTGTTAGCATGTTTAATATATAGTTATGACCGCCAATCGTGTAATAAAATCTTAACTTATATATCCCAAAGAAGTGGCTGACAAGGTAGATAAAATTTTTAAATAGAGTGATGATATGGGGTTTTCCTCAACTAGGACTATTAGACCCTTAAATGCCAACCCAAAGAAAGAGAATTGGCCCAAAAAGCACCAAGGTGTGCTAGCCTTAGTCTTGAACCAGTCAAAGAATGGTGGCCTATACTAATCAATTGCTAAGATGATCCTCTATATAACACATAGTACACTCTTGATCTAGAACACATTATATTTCTTTCTTCCCTTCCACCCTCATATACTCTTCGATATATATAGGACCCTATATTCTTTTTGGGGGTTCCAAAATCATAATAGAACTTTCTTACTTTTAATCTCTTCTTTCTCCTCTCAATTTTCCCTTGGTATTTCTCTTATCGTTGACTACTATCTCAAATTTCTAAGAACCCTAAAGTTCAAAAAACACATACAATAACTAACATATAAAGGAACCAAAAAGATAACCTCCAACCCTTCAAAATTCATTATATCCTTAGTAGATCTACATTGCCATATTTTTGGTACTATCAAATTTTCATTGAAATTACAAAATTTTTATTTTATGAAAGTTCATAAAATTTTCATATTTTTATTTCCTTTTTGACAAGATGGGTTAAGTAAATTTTTCATGTATCAACTTTGCGATGAGAGTTACAGAAATTAGTTTGTCTGTCACTACTTAATATTTTAAGTGTGGGGTCTAATTGAAATACCCCAAAATTTTAATTCTAAAATTATGGCCAAATAAGCATTTATTAGGGAAATTGATTAAATAAATGATTTTATTATAATTTAGAGAGTTATTAAGATAAATCAAGAGGAAAATAATGAAGAATTTAATTGGAAAAAATTAGGTATTCTACTAATTAACATAAAAGTTAAGGAAATTTATCCAAAATAGCCAAATTAATCTAAAAAGGAATTTAATTATTATTATTATAATAAGTATTATTAATTTTAAATATATATACATATAAATATATATATATATATATAGTAATACCAAACACCCAAAAATACCCCAACCCACCTAATTTCCTTTTTCCTTTTTCCTTTTTCTCCTTTTCTTTTCCTTTTTCTTCCTTTTCTCTCCTTTCTCTTTTTTCTTATTTTTCCTTCTTCCCCAGAAATGGGCTAGCCTGCCGGCCCAAATCCCTTCTCCCTCCCCTGTCTTGCATGGCCCAAGCAACCTCTTTTTTTTCTTCTGCGCCCCAACGCTCAGCCAGCCGAACCGCCTGTTTTTCTTTTCTTTTCTTTCCCTTGGATTGTCCGGTCCACCCCCTCTTCCTCTTCTTCTTCTTCCCCGAGGCATGGCGGCGATCGAGGAGTTGCAACCCAGCGCTCCGTCAGCCACCAACGCTGCCATCGTCCTTCCCTCCCTCTCTCGTTGCTTTCTTTCACAATTTCAACCCCAACCAACCTATTCCCCTCTCCCGAGCACCCTAGCCTTTTCCTTTTCCCTCTTCCCTCGACTCCAACGCCCCTGCCATGGCAGAACTGCCTCAACTACCGTCACCGGGTGGCATGCCTGACATCTGCACCTCCTTTGTCTTCTTCCCCTTGTCCTTGCCCGGCCAATCGATCTATATATATACGCCATAGCCTGCCGCTTATCGTCGACAGCCAAAACAGCCCCAAAACTGCTCCTTGCACCACCCTCTACCTAACCAAACCTTCCTCGTCCCTTTATTTCCCCTGCATGAGCCACTCCGGCCGTGCAAAGTTGCCCTCCCCAAACGACCAACTTCAGCCCCTGCCACCCTTCGCACCGCCACCACCTTTAATTCCGCCGCCACCAACGC
This sequence comes from Tamarix chinensis, assembly GCA_030549775.1. Classification (NCBI taxonomy): domain Eukaryota; kingdom Viridiplantae; phylum Streptophyta; class Magnoliopsida; order Caryophyllales; family Tamaricaceae; genus Tamarix; species Tamarix chinensis. Next base: position 45,237,275 of record CM060175.1, read on the forward strand.
CACCTCTAACCTCTAGAATAACCAGGGGAGCCTCCTCTACCTCCCCACACCTCCCTTTCTTCCTCCTCCCTTCCTTATCCTCCTCCCTCCTTTCTCCTTCTTCCTCCACCTCAAACTCCCACAACCGCCGCCGTAGTCGCTGTCGCCGTGTGCCGCAGCCGGTGCCGCCACTGCCTTAGGTGGTTCTCCAACTTTCCCAACCCCTAAACTTACTTTATACAAATATTAATTATTTAATAATATTAATGGTATTATCTATATTGTTATTATTATTATTACTATTACTATTATTATTATTATCATTATTATCTTGTTAATCTTGTTAATACTAACTTTATCCAATATCACTTTTATTATTAAAATAAATATTTGGACCCTTATATTATTATTATTATCATTTTGGTTACTATATTATGGTTATTATCATTATTATTACTATGCTTAACGTTATTAATATTATCATTAGTATTTTTATTATTATTACTATTATTATTATCATTATTACTTTATTATTATTACTACTATTGTTATTGTTGTTGTTGTTATTATTATTATTATTATTATTATTATTATTATTATTATTATTATCATTATTATTGTTGTTGTTGTTGTTGTTGTTGGCATTGTTAATAATATTACTATTATTTTTATTATTATTAACATTATTGAAACCGAAATTGGCATGTTTCCCTTTTGTTACTATAGAATAAGAATACCCAACCTTAGTATTATTACTATTAATATTATTATTCAAACCTTGCTAAAAATTGTTCCTAATGCCTTTGTTACTAACATTATTACTATGGTATCATTATTAGTTATTACTAGTACTATTGCTATTATTTCGTTAATATTATTATGATAAAAACATTCGAACCCTTATATTATTATTATTTCAAGTATAACTAATATCATTATTATCTTTAATAATATTAGTACTTTGTTAGTAATACTAATATTATATTATTATCTTATCCTTAAAACCATTATTAGCCTTAGCCTTAAAAATAATAGGGCTTCTATTTCTAGGGGCATTGGTATTACTATTATTATTATTATTACTATCTTATTTTAACAAGTATTAGTACTATTATTATAAGAAATAAAGCTATTAGGTTTGATGATATAATTATAGTTATGAATAATAACAAGAGTATATTTTGACTAGTAATAACTATTAGGCTAACTTGATGGTAACTTGACTAGTAATAACAAGAGTCTAATATTAGACTAAAATAAGAAATAATAGTATTTTTGGGTAGGAGGGAAACTAATCATTAGTCTTACCCTCTTATAGGTGAATCGAGCCAAAGCCCTAAAGAGTCGTAGGAGCGTGCTCCAAGCCCGGCGTCGCTTTAGGTAAGGATGTAGCTAAGGCTCATGTGTGTTATGTGACTTGTATGCCTTGGATGCTTATTATATATTTCATGTTATGTTATGTATCGTATAATTCTCCTTAACTTGTCTTATGTGTAGCACAGGTTGAAGTTGAGGTATGTTTTGTATGTGTTCTTATGGCATGAGTATGATATGTATGTGTGGTGATTGTGGTGTGATATGATATGGCCCTCTAAGACATGCATGCTAGGACAAATGATATCATGATATGGGAAATGAAAGGACAATAAGAAACAAATGGGGAGTGAGATGCTAAGGGGGATATGAGGTTGACCAAAATAAACAAAAGATGGGAACCATGCATGGAAACTCTAGGGTTTGCATGGGGACTTCGAGAGTTTGCATGAGATGGATAAAACTTGCGTGGGGGTGATCCTTACATGAGAAAAGTTGATTTAGGGTGTAAATAAGCTAAGGAGAGAGTTGTGGAGTGATTTGAGACTTGTGATGAAAAATAGTACGTAGGTAGGTGTAAGGGTGTATAAGGGACCCGATTAGGGTTTTGGGAGGAAGTAATAATCTGGAAATTGTGGAAGTAAAAATGATTAAGGGAGAGTGGACTACGGGTTAAGAATGGGAATTTCATTTGTAAGGAGTGAGTATGGGTGTCATAGAAGAGAAGGAATGTTGAGTGAGAAAAGGGAGAGGTTACTTGAGGAAGAAGAAAGGTACTAGGGTTTGAGGTGGCTAACTAGGGTTTTCCAGTCATATACGAAGTCGAGAGGTAAAGTGGTATGTTTGGGGATTAGAGCTAATTAAGGTGAGATGTAGGGAGATGGATGGAGCAATGGTTGTGTAAGTAAGAGGCAGTTAGGCCACATAGGTCTAATTAGGGTTTTCAAGGGAAAACCCAAGGGGGGCGATAAGAGGTGGAGTTGATGTCATAAGGTGTTGGGCCTAACCCACACCTGTAGGGGATGACTTTTTCATTTAAAGGTAAGTGTAAAGGGAAATGGATGTCGGGGTGTGATAAGGGGCGCGGGAGTCTCAAGATATGGGACGGGCCCCCTTGAGAGGATAGAAGTAGAGGGTAGTTGATTTGCATGTCAAGGGTGGAAAGCTTTATCCAATAAGACACGAATAAGATACTAATTACTTAAAGAGTAAGACTGTTGAGTCGGGCCTAGACCGATCCACCGGCATAATAGTGGCCAGGTGCCGGGGTGCCCTGGAGACTGATCCACCAGCATATAATAGTGGTTAGGTGCGTTCTGCCCTATAAGTGACCGATCCACCGGCTATAATAGTGGGGGATCCCGAGCTCAACAAACCAAACATTATGTTGTAAATGAATCATGGGAAAGCTACTACATACTTACAGTGAAACACCATGAGAGTCGGGGCTAGACCGATCCACCGGCATAATAGTGGCCAGGAGCGTTCTGCTCTGGAGACCGATCCACCGGCATATAATAGTGGTTAGGTGCGTTCTGCCCTATAAGTGATCGATCCACCAGCTATAATAGTGGGGTTCCCATACTTGTATGGATTAATAAAAATTATGGTGTGTAATGACTACATTTAACAAAGATTCATGAGGAATTAAGTCCAATTGGACCATAGTCGACCTTCATTATCTGGATTACTGCATGCAGCTTATGTGAATGTGCCATGTATGCTATGTTGTATGTTTGTATGTTTGGCCTTAGCGCATATGTTACCTTACTCAGTACGTAGCGTACTGATCACCCATTTCATGGGTGCTGCTCATTCCCACGAGCAAAAGACCCATCTGAGCTTATGTAGGTAGGGGATGATGTCTTCGATGCCTACGACACCTACGAGGCATCGGCTGGGGCTGAGCGTTGAGCCTAAACCTGACTTGGGGATCAAGAGCGACTCGGCTGGACTCTATTTCCTCTATTTGACGTTGTATTATCATATTTAGTTTTGTTATCGTACTAAGCTTTATGTTTTATAAAACTCTAGTCTTGTACTCTTTGGGTTGTAACCCTAAATCGCATTCTGATTTTCGTATGGCTTTGTATTTTATTTATGATTTATGTTTAATGTTAACCTTATTTAGCCTTAGCACTTAGTACTGGAACGATAGGAGTGAACCGATCTGGTACTAAGTGTGGCGGTAATGCCCCCGAGTTTACGGTTTTATCTTTTCGCTTCACACCACACACACACACATGTATATATGTATTATATATATATATATATATATATATATATATATATACATACATACTACACACTCTTCTTCCCTTCTATTTTATTTGCCTCTATTTTGCCAATCTTTGTGTCTAAAACCACTACCCAAGGACTTCCTCTTCCTTCTCCTTTCTTCCTTCTCTTTTCTTCTTTTTCTTCCTCCTTCTTTCCCTATTTTTGGCTTACGCACCACCCATTCCACCATCATGCACACCTCAGCCACCACTCACTACCCATTAGCTCATAGACCAACCACCAAGGTACCCTAACCTTCCCTAACACCATAGCCAGACATTGCTGCTGACCACTACCTCTTTTATCTTTTTTTTCTCTCATCTATTGCACTTTTATAGAGTGCATGACCTATGAATGGCCATGCAACACCAAAAATTTCCTATTGCACAGCCGCATAAACTTTGTGCTGCCTGACCATGCATGATCTTTTCTTTTGTTCTAGGTGTGCACCGCTACAGCACAAAAGTACAATGTAGCACTGCCTGGCCGTGCGAGATCTTTTCTCTCGACTAGGGTTATACCGCCTACAGCACAACGGTGTAACTTCCCATTTTCGGTCATGCACCCCTATTTTCACCCCTAAACCTTATCTAAACACCACCAAAATTTTACCATAGTTTCATCACACATTTCTCTACACATCCAAATGTGTCAACCTTCCATTTGACCACGATTATTTCTATTTTTACCCTCTTTACCTTGATTTCTCCTTATATTTAACTCTTCAAGCCTAACCATGAATTTTGTTATTTTTCGTAAGTGATATTCCAGTAGCTTTATATGAGGAAGTCTAGGGTTTGCACGCTTAGATCCTCGTGTCCTAGTTGGTAAGGATACTATACAATGTTTAGGGTTTTGGTGTTATTTGCTTGTATTATTATATATTTTGTTCATGATATTATTGATATATGATGTAACATGTGTCGATTATAATATTTTGTGATGATATGAATATTATGTTGAAAGGGATTAATAATGGGTGAGAGGCACCATTATGTTATGATTTTATTGTGTAAATATACCTTATGGTAAGAAATAAGGGCTTAAGGATATTATGTTATTGAAAGAAAGTAAGAATGGGTAAGTACCATTATGTTATGATTTTGTTGTGATAATGTCATAGTTGTGGAATTATATCTTATGGTATGAAATAAGAGCTTAAGGATATTATGTTATTGAAAGAATGTAAGAATGGGTAAGAGGTACCATTATGTTATAAATTTGTTGTGATAATTTCATATTTATGGAAATATATCTTATAGTATGAAATATAGGTTAAATGAGTTTTGATAAATGGATTTAAGAATTCTCATAAGGTATGACGATACATGGTAGACTTGAAAAACAACATATTTGGAAGGTACAAGATTTTATAAAAACAAATATTTTTATTTGTGTTTAAGGGTAATTTGGTTATTATGGGGTAATAAGGAAATTTTGGTATTTTATATGTTAGGTTGATTAAAATGTAATAATAAAAGCATGAGGAATTCTTGGATGTATTATTGTTTGGGATCTTTAAATGATTTAATGGATAATTTAGGGCAAACTATCTTATAATGATAATATCATTATTCCATGTATAAGATTTAGAGGTTAATTGGATTTTTGAATACGTTGTTACTGTTTGACCTTATGAGGTTACCTATTAGATTTGGTAATCATGTAAATTTCATAGAAGGTGCTATGAAAAATATGTGAAATTTAGGTTTAGGATATTTCTGTAAGTAATATATCGAGAGGAGATTATTAATGTATGTGTATGTTAATTAGATCATGCATTTTGGGTATGATAATAATGATGGGATTTGGAGATGATGTAATATAAGTTGTGTAGAATAATCAATATAGGAGAATCAATACTAAAGGGTATGTAATTAAGGTTTGAAAACACTTAAGGACTTGGACTTATGCTATATATATATATATATATATATATATATATATATTAATCTGCTCTATGCCTGAGAACCAATCTTGAATAAGATACTAATCACTTAAAGTGAAAGAGCACATGAGTCGGGCCAATGTGATCTAATTTTATATATATATATATATATGTATTCTCATTCCACTAGAGAGAATAATGGCTTGGGAGCATTTTCCTCTGAGAATATGTTTTTAATCTCTGTTCCACCGGAAAGAATAGTGTCTCAGGAGTGTTTTTCCCCAAGAAGGTGATTCAATCTGTTCCACTGGATTAAGAATAGTAGGGGCCCTACTCATTGTCAAATGAAAATATACCATTATAACCTATGGAAAAGGTATTAATGATTTAAAGTAGAAAAATATGTGAGTTAGGACCAAGGTGATTTATTTATGTGTGTGTGCGTGTGTGTTCTCTTTCCACTAGGGAGAATAGTAGCTCAGGAGCATGTTACCTCGAGAAGATGATGTTTTCATATCCATTCCACAAAATGATAATAGTGGATCAAGTGTGTTGTTCCTGAGATAGATTTCAGACCATTCCACCTATTCAAGAATAGTAAGGTTTCTTCACTCAACGTATATAAAAAAATGAAAATAGGTTATACTTAATAAAGGAATCTGGGTCATGTTCTACTTTATGAGATGTTTCATTTATTTGGTTATTCACTTTTATCTAATGTTGAAAGCATGTGTTATTTATATCCTTTTTTCAATAGTATTGTTCTCATACTCAGTACGTAACGTACTCACCACCCATTTTATGGGAGCTACTCATTCCCACAAGTAAGAGACCCTGAATCTTATGTGTAGGTCTCAAAAGATTAGCTAGATGATTATGCTTCCTATGACACCTTATGTGGGAATGAGTGACTTCATCTATATTAGTGGTTGCCTGAATAGTAATTATTATCCAGTTGATGTATTTAACTGGATACCTTTTTGGACTCTTAATATATGGCATCCCTTCTTTTGCATTTTATACTATTAACTCAAAGTTTGGCTCCAAACTCATTATTGTACTGTAAATGTTCTTTTGCTTCTTATTTCCTTGTGTTACTTTAAATGTTTTAGCCTTGTGATTGATGTAAGGATGGTTTCATAAGCGAGAATTATGTCGATCATGGCGGTAACCCCTAATATTTTGCTTAATTACTTCCGCTGCAAAGTGAAATTTTTTAGTAATAAACATTGGAGTGTTATAATTAGATACAAAGATGAGAAGCCAAATTAATTAAACCAAAAGTAGAGAACACAAGAAATAGGGTATATAGATAATAAAGAAAACATTTAAAAAATATAACCTCAATGATCCCCAAAATATTTAAATATATGAAAGAAGATTAAATTGAAGTATAAAACTACAATGGGAAGAAAATAAAGGTAGGGCATAACCCCAATGATGGTCCATTAAGGACCAAATGACAGTCTCTTGATCTCCATGCACTGAAGTCCCAAGCCAAAAATGAGGTAGGCCTACTATCAATCATCCCTATAAACCTACTCATGGTCTTTTGCTCATGGGATTGAGTAAGTAACTGAACAAACGAGTACATTAGTATGCTTTGTACTGAGTAAGTCAACTTACCTACTTGGTGAGAGTCATAAGCAAATGAGATTGTAGCATATTCTGGAGATAATACTGAACATATATCATGTTTTTTCCATACAATAAGATATATATGCTCTATTATGGTTATATAATGCATTAAGATTTCATGCCATACAGGACTCAAACAATTCAGGACTTGTCATACTTATCAAATAACATAAACATCATGGATAACAATATATAATTAAGTAAGTAGGTTATCCAAATAACTTATTAGGGCTTCTACCATCCATTCATATAATTTTCCATTAGGTATATTTTTCAAGATTTTATAATCCATTAGGTCATTGGTTTATAAGCCATTATTTCTCTTCCCTTTCTTTTTTCTTTTTTCTTTTTTCTTTATTCATGTCCTTATTTTTATTCTTATTCTTATCGTTATCCTTATCCTCATAGTTATTCTTATTCTCATTATCATTCTTATTCTTATCCTTTCTTATTCTCATTCTCATTATTATTCTTATCATTATCGAGTAATGGACTATTTATCACCCTATAGTCTCACATACCAAGGAAGCCTATCTAAACTAGGAACATAAAGTCTAATCAAAGCCAAGTAATCACTAATGGAGATAAAGTTTAGGAAAATCCAAGTGCCTCACCTAGGTGACCAGACCCTTTAATATCAATATCTTCTAGTACATTGTCAATGTCTAGAGTAGATAAGGCACTAGAACCTACTAAGATCTAGCCTGATAGTACTAATAAATTACTAAAGATAAACTAACCCAAGATAGCTTAATGAGGATTGAGTAACCTATATCCTTGTACGGCTTGATTATCTCCCACTTTAACTGATTAGAATGTTATTTTCCAAGGTTATGTTATCATACAAGGCCCATGTAACATCCAAGTAACACATCCACATACTAATTCTATCTTAACAATTATCTATATACCCTCAAAGTATTACCATTAGTATTCTTATTATTATTATTAGTATTACCATTAGTTGGGACTTCTATTAGTTCTTAGCCAATTTCAAATCAACCCATTAAGGCAACCTATTATGTAAAAATCTTTATTATCTCATTTAATAGTAGCATCATAGCATACTCATTCCAATTTACTCATTAAAGTCTTCCAAAGGGACTAACTAAGAATATCATGTATTATGATCCATTCAATAAATCTAATAGGTTAGTTAATTCATGCCAAGATGTGTGTTGTCATTATTAAATGATCATATTATAGTATTGTGAAAATTCTCAAAGCATATCAAGTCCAAAATAATTAAAAAAATTACATTTTGACCAAACAAGTTGATCGGTTGGCTTAGCTAAACCCTAAAGTTCTCCCAAACCAATCGATCGGTTTAGTCAAACCTGTTAATTTTTCTATGATAATTTGATTGGCTCTAACAAATAATTTTATGGGTTTAAGAAAAGAGCAACCAAAGTTACCATAGACCATTCAGTGGATTGGTTTAAGCTAACCAATCGACTGTTATAATGACCATTCATTCAATTTAGCTTAGCTAGTCAATCTGTTTTCTCCCTAACAACCCATAACAAACATTTTACATGTGATTCACACTCTACAATATTACCACATCCAAACCATCATATGTCATAGAAAAATACCAAGATTTAACATGCTCATAACTAAATAATGCTTCATTTTCAAGCATATCAGCCCTATTTCCCATAAATGAAGCCTTCTTCTCATAATTCTTAATTAATTCAACATTCATCATTTAGAAATCCAAACTTTACATGCACATAAAATTAACATTTTACATAGTACACCAACTCATGTGCTTTTTCATGCTACATTATAAAGGTAAAAATGACTTATTTGATGTTTAGAAAAATTTTCCACTAAAGAGGAAAATCATAAGCTAGAAGATTTCAAATTCCAAAACGGTAATACTCTATTTCAAGAATACCCTAATAATTATAACAAGTAATTATGTGTATCAGTTGTAATAATTATTGTAGGGTGTTTGTAATAAAAATATTATTAATATGTGTAATATTATTACAAATTATTAGTTACAAATTTTAATTAGCCTAAAATATGCTAGAGGCTGCATGTTAAAATATAAACCTAGGTTAAGTCGTAACCGGTATCTATTTCTTCCAATAAACCTATTCTGGTAACTGAATAATTTTTACCCAAATACTTTACCAGATTTTGTACCTAAATAAATTACCCCTATCCTATTCTATTATCTTAACTCACCCTACTCTCTCTCTCTCTACCCTGACACACCACCCTCATGCAACCCTTATACCACACACCTCCCTACCATGCTTGATTTGCCCTCCTTGTTTTGCTCCACAAATTCCCTCACTCCACTACCCTTATAACCCCTCCATTTTCTCTATTTTGTGTCATGTGATAACCCTCCCAAGCAGCCCACACACTCCCTCCTTCTTCCGAGCTCCCTCATATAAGAAAGAAACCCTTATTATAGCCCCTTAGCTTCACGATTTTTCCTTGCAACACACTCCTCCACAAGCCACATTTTATTGGACACTTTTACCTAGAGAAATCCCTCCCCCTATCTACAGCATGAGCTACTAAAACTCCCCCAAGCTTCAGTAAGAGCTGGTAAAACTCCTCCCTGAGCTACAGCAAAATTCCCCATAACCACCCTCAAGCTATACACAAAATCATCAACCGATAACTTCCACCAAACCTTTCCTCTTTGCTACACCATCCCTCACTAAAGCTCTACCTTTTCTACAGCAAGATATATGATTCCTACCCCTCCACCTTCTGTATTCCCTGCTATAACCCCTCCCCAACATGCAGTAACATCCACCGAAGCCTAACACACCGACCTTCGGCCATTTTGGCTGAAGTCCCCCTTGTGCTACACCATTTTCCACCAAATCTCCTTCCCCTCCTTTGACCCTTTGTTCTGAACTTTTTATTCTCCCTTTTTTGAACCATTTTCTACTGTTCTCCCCTCCCAAGCACCAAAGTCCACCATTACCACCCTCCACTTCATTGACTGAAAACCTTCCTCCTTTGGTGTTAAGTTTTTTTTGGTTTTCCTCTTACTTATTTGAGCGGTTAATAGCCCTAAATTATTGTAGTAATTGTGGATTATTATTTTATAATTTTATATTCTAATATATGTATGTGATTGTGTGTTAATTTATTAGGAAATCTTTGAGGATCATGGAGAAGGCAATTTTTACGCTTTTTGTGTAAGTTTAGATTTAGGTAAATCTAATCACTTATACGGCGGTAGAATTTATGTGTGAGCATGTTAGGATTGTTTAGAATTATAATCATGATAATGTTTTATATTCTTCAATTATTATGATACGCATGATAAAATGATAACATGTTATATAAATGATAACTATGATTACCAAAAGTGGAGTATATGCATGAGTAATATGTTGTATGGTTTACATATGCATACCTAGGGTTTTATTAGGGTTATATGCTTGTCAAGTGATGATTGAAATGCCATGTTAGGTAATTCATGATTATCATAGTATGATATTTAGGGTTGATATGAATAGCATAAAAACATGCACACAATTAGGTTTAGAATACGATAATTGCTATTTGCATGTTCTAGAGTTAGAGATTTTTTCCTACATGTACCATGATGAAAATTACCCTATTACATGCCATATTATGCTTAAAATATATGTGTACATTCTGCATAGAATATGTTACACGTAAATAATGCATGATTAGGGTTTTGAGGGCGTAACTCACCAAAATCCATGATAAGTGGAAAATATAGTCAATTGCTAAATCATGAAAATTATCTAGAAGCTAAAATACTGTGAATAATTAAATTTTAGCCTTTTGATGAAAAATTTCTCATAATAATTATTTTGGTATGAAAATGGAAAAAATGGTGAAATTAGAATTTTTGAGGTACGAACTAGGTTAAGCAAGGTTGTTATATGTAACTGTTATACTATACTAATGATAAATAATGCGTGATAGTATATTAGGGTTTATGTGTGAAATATTTTAAGCATTATTTTTCACGTTATAATTATTTGATTACTATTGATATATTGAAAATCATAAAAATGAGTATGTTATTAGATGTAAAATATTTAGGGTACGAAAGTATGATTAGAATAATTATTATGTTGGAAAAATACTTTGTATAATATGTATGTATAAAATAATAGGTTGAGTATGCGTAGATATAATTGTGGAATAATTATTACGGATGAATGCCCTAAGGGCAATTTAGTTATTTTTAGTGTATTATAATATATATCCTCAAAAGCATGTCTAATATGTATTATCCATTGTTGACTATATAAGCATGTGTTTTAGATGGACTAAAAGTGTATGATAGGATTTTATGTGTAGAAACACGTATAAAGGAAAAATGGTCATTTGGCGTAGTTGATAATTTAATTACATGACAAATGATTTATTTATGGTATTTCAACCTTTACATAGCTTATTAATAAATAAAAAATGGTTTTATTATTTAAATAGATGATGATCTGGTAATTATTGGTCTCAAGGACATTTTGGTCATTTTTGACTAAATGTGCCCAATGTAAATAATTGAACCTAGAATGGCCATAGAATATTTTTGATGGTTTATCTTGGTAATGATCGTGTTTATTGGATATCTTGAATAAATGGAAAATGAGTACAAATGGCTATGTATGGAAACTGGATATATGTGATTTGTTGTAATGTTTGTGATCACCTCATAAAATAATAATACCTAAAGTAAAAGACCTTGAGTTGGGAATGGTTTGCACTCTGGGATTAGCTATGCTGGAGGTGAGGTATTAGTCCTATTTTATGTTGGTTCGCTGGTGTGTCATTGTGCCCCAATTAAGGCCCTTTTCTAGTCTACATGTGACCTATATATCCTATAAGAGGTATCGATATTTAAAGATTAAGTGACTGAGGTTGTAGGATAGTATATTGCCTATGTGCACCGGTATCACCAGGCATACCCCTGTGTCCCTAAGTTCTAGAGTGCATGTATTGTTGATGGCCTTGGTATGTATTGCTGGTTTTGGTAGTTACCTCAGTACCCTACCTTGGTTTTTGGTATATATTGGATTGATGATTTGGTAGTTGCCTAAATACCCTACTATGTTAATTGGAATTGATTTGATTAGTCGGTTTTGGCCATAGATTTTGATATGGTTATTCTGTACCTTAAAATGACATGATTGGTTGAGTATGGTTTATTGTTGAGCATGAGACGCTAATGACATATATTTATATGTATGTAGTGATCCATGATTTATTATATATTGTTATGGCATGAGCTTGTCTTTGAGCATGTTTTGGATCATTGCATGATTATGTGCAACGCGGGCATGCTACCTCTTATAAGGTATTGTGATTTAATCGATAGAAGGAAGTCGTAGAGCTTGTCTTTAGCACTTAGTATAAGAAAGGTGAGGGAACAAGACTTATGCTAACTGTAGCAGTAACACCCATTATCTTTGGTAATTAATGCTTCTACAAAACACAATTTTTAAGTATTAAAATTGAGGTATTACAAAAACCTTTAAAAAAGCAAGTTTAAACTCAGAAATCATTAAATAAGTTTTACAAAATATTAACTCAAAATAGGGAAGAAAATAGACTTACCACTTCTAAAATAAAAATAGAGAAAGATTCAGCTGAAAGCAACTTAATTTCCTCTTAAATCTAACTCTTTCTTACATAAGGATAAATTGAGAGGAAACAAGAGAAAGAATCAAAATATTGAATGGATTTTGTGCGTAAGCTCAAAGTAGAGAGGACTTAATACAAGTGCTTGAGGACTCGGGTATTTTGGAAGCTAAATGAAAGGTGAGAAGAAGGGGTGATTTGGCTTATTTATAACCAATGAACTTGTTAAGGAATGAGTGAGGTCATGTAATAAATCAAAAACCCTAATTTTACCATTCAAATCTGAGTTGAACAGATGGATTTATCAAGAATAAGTTGACATCCATTTCAAACCTTAAATAGTAATTTTCTAGAGAATGTAGGTCTAGTTCATCCATAAAATATCGAACAAAATAAGCAAAATAGGAGATCAACGTGGTAAGGAAATCTCCCAGCCATGTAGGAAAAATCTGGAAACCAAAGCATACTTCTAGAGTTATGCAAAGGATATACAAAGAAGAAGACAAAACTAAGGTCATCCTTTCCCTCAATTGTCAAAATTGGGCCCTCAAATTTGTTTGAGTCAAAAACTAAAGCCGAATAAATGATCAAAAGGGTTAAGGATCATTCAAGAATACCTTGGAGTTAGATTATCAAATTTTCATTTTGATGCAAGAAAATTTTCAAAGAATAGAACTTCGAAAAGAACTAAGCTCGAGAAAATTAGTTGATCAATTTAGCCAAACCAATCAATTATTCTACAAAATAGTCAACTGGTTTAGTTGAACAAAACCCTTTATTAAAACAACAAACTAGTTGATCTGTCTGCTAGAAAACTTATTTTATTTAATTTTCCACACTATTCTCAAATTCATTATTACCTCAAACCCAGTATATAGTTCCAAACTGATATTAAACATTATCAAATTTTATTAAATATATTAATTTTTCATTCTATCAATCTTGCAAAAATATGGGTATTATAGGTACTATTTTATTTTTATTGAAATTCAAATTTTAAAATTTATAAAAATTGATAAAATTCTTATAGTTTTATTTCCTTTTTCATTAGATGGGTCGAGCAGATGTTTCATGTATTAATTGAGTGACGAGTGTTACAGGAATTAGTTTGTCTATCACTACTTAATTGTGTATGTGAGGTGTCTAATGGTCTTTTGTGTGAATTCATTTTTTTGTTTATGAAGTATCCAATGGCCATTTATCCACAACTTTATTTGTCATTTTTGTGTATAAGTGTACAATAGAAACATTGATGTACAAGCTTGTTCTTCGGTTCTTAAAGATGTAATTTTTGTACATTAATTCATAGTTAGATATTCTTGGTTAAAATGTTTAACGTATAGTTTTGATCATCAACCGTGAAATATAAGCTTAGCTTGCACACCCCAAGGAAGTGGCCAAGGCAGTCGATAAAATTTTGAATAAAGTGATGATATGGGTTTTTTTCCTCAACTAGGACTATCAAGCCCTTGAATGACAACCAAAGGGATAATAATTAGCCTAAAAAACACCAAGCGCACTAGCTTTAGTCTCAAACCGATCTTTGACTTGTGGCCTTAATTGATCACTTACTAATTCGGCCATCTACATATGACAGGGAAACCTCCTATCTTTGACCACACTATTTTCCTCCCTTCCCTTCCTCCTTCATTTTACTCCTCTATATATAGCGAACCTTATATATATTTTTGGATATCCAAAATCATAATACAAATTTTTTACTTTTTTTCTCTCCTTTCTCCTCTTAATTTTCCTCTGTATTATCTTATTGTTGACTACTATCCTAATTTTCTATAAACCCTACGATTCACTAAACACATACAAAAACTGAGATACTATGAAGATAACGAAGCCAATTGTTGAAATAAAATATTAACAAAGAATGCAATTTCTATCTAAATGGTTAAATGAATATATTAAGTTTTATAATATTATAGATAATTAAATTATAGTGAATTCAAAATTAATATTTTTTTTCTTATTTTCTTATGGTATTGTTAGCTTCTAATTAAAATAATATTTATTTTATGACATGGTTCATATTATAACTTAATATGTGTGCATAGCCAAAACATTTTGTTTTCTCTTTTTATCTTGATTTGTCCAAAGTTAAAAAGTCAAACATAAATTATTTTGGAATTTTATTCTCTTAAATGATAGAAAATATTGTTCTCACATTGTTACATTCATTATTATCATTTTTCTTCAATCATTTTGTGTGTGTTTTTTAAAGCTAACAATATTATATATTTTTAATACAATAAGTTGTATGTTACCTCTACTTATTATTTTATTGTAATTTGTATGTTATAATTAACAATTTATCTCTAATATTGTTGATTTAATATAATTTCTCATATATAAAATAACTTCAACAATTTATACTACTTATGAATTGCTATAACTCAATTGAAGATCATATGAAAGCTTAAAAGTATAATATATTTGTCTTTGTAACTTAAAATACGTTATTTTATAACATAAAAGTATACTAGTTTCAAAACTTTATATTTTGCTTAGAATCTTACGATTAGATTCAATAATCCAATTCTAAACCTCAAAATCGATTTTAACAACTTTGGTGGTAATGCATACAAGGCTTGTTATAGCACTTAATAAGCTACGTAGTTTGGCAGCAAGCTTGGGGAACATTACATGGAAGTATGTAAACACAAAGGGAACTATGTTGTTCACTATAGTGTCAAGGGTAAAGAGCCAGGAGAACATATATCTATGGGTGATTCCAACCCTGAAGAGATAATGAATTTAAAATCATAACTTTGATTTAACTTCACCAGCGAAATTCAAATGCCCCAACTGTCTTAACTTAAGAGGAAAAACTACGGCCTCTTACAGTCATGATTTTGATGAATACATCACCAGTGCACTATTACCAACCCTATCATCAGCATCAGAAGAGAAGACCCTTGCTGGTCTGCTCATTGAGACGTTAAATAGCTGGAACTGGCCTTCCTAGTCTACAAACTATATGACATCATATAAAGAGGTGAAAAAAATTATTTTAACTAGTTAATGTTTTATTTCTGAAACGGGGGCCTGCATCTTCTAACTGCTTCACTACATCTCTCATCGTAGGCCTTCTGCTCGCTTCCAGTTCTGTACATTTTAAGGCCAGCTCGAAGACAAGTTTGACTTGGTCCAAGATCCTTGCATCAATGAACTCTTCAAGTAAGCTTGGATCAACTACCATTTCAACATCCTGGCCATGGCTCCGTGCATACCTGACCCACCTCACAATATCCATCTCCTCTGGAAAAGATGGATCTACAGCCTGTTTCCTTGTAAGTAACTCGAGCAAAACAACCCCATAACTGTAAACATCCGACTCCTTGCTTTTGACAACTGTGAAAGCATATTCTGTTGAGAGACCGAACAAAAGTCAGCATATAGAAGTTTGATTATATATGAAACTCATCAAGTGAAAGAGAACTACTTCAATTACCTGGTGCAATGTATCCAATTGTTCCTGGAACTAAACTTGATGGCTCAGAGGACTGTTCTAGCAACTTGGCTATGCCAAAGTCGGAGATATGAGGCTCCATCTTGGAGTCCAATAATATATTCTTTGGTTTGATATCACGGTGAACAATAGCAGGCTCACAATCAAAATGAAGGTACTCCAATCCTCTGGCCGTTCCAAGAGATATTATGTAGCGCGCTTTCCATGGTAAGGTAAAAGGCACCGAGTTTGTTTCATGTATAACATCATGAAGGCTCCCATTCTCCATATACTCGTACAAAATCAAGCCATAATCTTTCATCAGCCAAAAATCCCCCAATTTGACAAGGTTGCGGTGTCTAACATTTCCAAGTGTCTGAATTTCTCTGATCATGCTTGTCTTTGTGCCTCTTTGCACACCAAACATAAGCTTCTTCACAGCATACACTTTGCCTGGACTCAGTGAGGCCTTGTACACAGTTCCATGAGCGCCTTTCCCAATGATATATTTTTCACTCAAATGCTCAGTACAGTCCATTATCTTCTTAAGAAGGAAAGATGAACCTTCCTGAGCTGAAACTTCAACTTCAACGTCGTTCTTTTGTCCTCTACACCAAAGGAACACATAACTGGTAGCAAGTACAACAAATAATACAAATATCGATGATCCAAGAGCAATCATTGCAATCTGAACTTCACTGAGGTCATTGTGATGACTTGATTGAACATTACATTGCTTTAAATCACTATTCAGAATGTGCGCAGAACTATCTGATGGGGGGAAAATGATGCAAAGTCCAGGATTTCCCAAGAATGATGATGGGGATGAATTCAGAAGCTTCAAAAACATAGGAGGAATTGGACCAGAAAAGAGATTATAAGAAATATTGATAACATCCAATGCAGGCATACCATCAATAGAAGCCAAAGATCCCGACAGATTGTTGTGAGACAAATCCAACTGCTGCAAATTAGTCAATCTGCCAAGTTCCAGAGGCAACTCACCTGTCAAACCATTGTCACTAAGATTTAAGACATATATTAGATTCTTCAACTGCCCAACAGATGAAGGAATTGATCCTCCCAACAGATTTCCACCAAGTTGAAGTTCTAAAAGCATCTGAAAATCAAACAAAAATGAAGGAATGCCCCCAGTAAGACGGTTATCCCTTACGTTCAGCAGACTTAAAGAAGTTAAGCTTCTTAGACTCCGTGGAAATGAACCATTTAGATAATTGAACCCCACATCCATATGAAGTAGCCTATGACAGTTTGATAATTGAGAAGGCAATGGTCCTGTCAGATGATTGTGAGATAAATTCAGTACTTGAAGCTCTGCAAGGTTCCCAAGTTCAGGTGGTACTGGACCGGATATCTTATTTACAGACAAATTGATTGACGTGATATTTTTGCACTGGCACAAACTAGAAGGAATATCTCCATGTATATTGTTTGCACTCAAGTCCAAGAGTAAAAGGTTTGGTGCTTTCCCCACAAATTCTGGAAGCACCCCAGAGAGATTGTTCTGTTTAAGAATCAATCTTGTTAATGTAGGACAACTACCAACATCAGTAGGTATGTGACCAGAAAACATATTTTCACCCATGTTCAAAACCTTCAACTGTTTCCCAGCACAGATACGATTAGGTATCTCACCACTAAAGTTATTGTTAGTGAGGTCAACAATAACTAAACTAGAGTTAATTCCTAAACTCTGGGGTACGGTGCCAGAAAATCGGTTGTTGTACAAAGAGATAGTCATAAGATTCTTCAGCCAGGTAACTTCCACAGGTAGAGCACCAGACAAAAAGTTATCATAGATAATGATCTGCTCCAGGCTTCGAATCTTCCAGATAGATAACGGAATCCCACCTGTCAACTGATTGCTAAACAGCTGAAGGACCTTCAGATGACTCAAGGATCCCAATTCAAAAGGAATTCCACCCTGGAGTCTGTTATTGCTCATTTGCAGTTCGTTCAATAGCACACAATTTCCTAGCTCAGGCGGTATGTTACCCGAAAAAGAGTTGTCAGAGAGGTAAAGATTGGTAAGGCTTGTAAGACGGCCAAAGAAAGAAGGGATAAGGCCTGTTAAGTTATTGTCTGCAACAGAGAATGTGGTCATGCTACTACAGTTGCTTAACCCTATAGGAAGACCTCCATTAAAACCATTGTAAGACAAGTCCAGCGTATCCAAATTCCCATTCAGGCAGCTACCAAAATCAAGACCTAATGGAATGATGCCTATCAGCCTATTTGAACTCAAATACAGAGATTGTAATTTATCAAGTAGTTTCAAGCTCGCAGGCAATGGTCCAACAAGCTGGTTGTGATATAAAACAACATTATTCAGCATGGAGCAGTTGCCAATAGAAGAAGGAATAGTACCAGACAAGTGATTATTATCAAGCCACAAGGATAAGATTTCACTCAGGTTACCTATATTTGATGGGATGGTACCACTAAGCTGATTAAAACTAAGGATAACATTCTGCAGGTCAGATATTTGAAACAATGAATAAGGAATATTACCAGCTATGGAATTGTTATATAACAGGAGATTCTGTAACTTGTTCAATTTCCCTAAACTGTCAGGGATACTACCAGTTAAGCTATTCACAGAAATGTCTATGTGCTCAAGAAGAGTGCAATTCGATAACTCAGATGGTATAGGGCCCGATATGGAATTAAAACCAAGATCAATCATCTTCAAGTGCTTCAACTGACCAATTTCCTGACCCAATTTACCAGAAATGCCGTAACCAGATAAATTGAGAGAACTTACTACATAATGCTTTTGTGTACGCTCACATCCAACACCAACCCAGGAACAAGGAGCAGAGCTGGAAGACACATTATTCCAACTCAATAAGACAGAATCCGGCACTGCCCATTTTGTTAGTAGTGAGATTAAGGAGCTTCCATCAGAATTCAACGCAGAAGTACACGGAATATGAAGAGATAAAGAGATAAAGATTAAGGAAAAAGAAAAGGAGAATATGTAATTCAAATTGAAAGCGTTTGCCATTAATTCTGTCCTCATCAAACCCAAAAGAGAAGCTAATGGGAGTCCTAGAATTTGAGTCCGCCCGGAAAGGGAGTCTAAGTGGTAGATAGTGAGCTTAAGAATGATAACGGTGATGAAAGGCGTGAAGAGGATGCCTAGTAAATGCTACTTTCACGTTGGGCTACTACTGACAGGCATGCATGATATAGAAAAGCATGAGACCGGAGTCTCACCAACGTGTACGCGGTTTCTGCCTCTTCGGTTTTCGTTCCTGAAAGAGTACGGAAATGGGAACAAGAAGAAATTAATTAAATATACAAAATATAATCCTTATGGATGCTTTAAAAAAAAAAACATTTGAAGGCGAAAATAGTAGATCATGCAGAGTTTAGGTTGAAAGTGGTTTTCATCTCACACTTGCGGACGACCATCGGTCCAAGAGCATTGAAAACGACCTGAACAAATATCTGACTGTCACACCGACAAGACTCATTTTACTTAAACACTTTATTTTCTAACTTTACACCCTATAAACATAAAAATAAAAATTAATATTTTACTCCTTCATTCTTCTATCATTCATGCATACTTTTTTATTTTCTCTTTTCACATTTATATTTAATTCTCTCAAATTGCACCAAAATTTTTTTTTCAAAAAAAAAAAAGATTATTATTTTATAGAAATTAAAATAAAAAAAATTGTAGTAATTAATTTTTTTTAGTAAATTTAAAGGCTAAAGGTAAACTATTTGTAGAATATAGTAAAGGTCCGGATGAACCACTCGTCACAAGCATAATCACTTGAAAATGAGGCCCGC
Organism: Tamarix chinensis; assembly: GCA_030549775.1. NCBI lineage: Eukaryota > Viridiplantae > Streptophyta > Magnoliopsida > Caryophyllales > Tamaricaceae > Tamarix > Tamarix chinensis. Next base: position 45,257,257 of record CM060175.1, read on the forward strand.
GCACGAATGAACCACCCCTTTAGAGAGGACCAAGAATGAGTCACTTACTCTAGCTCAAATAAGCCAATGGACGGTCTGCCTATAGCCTGCATTTTGCAATGGGTGGTCCACCTGTAGCTTGGTGCTAGTAATGGGCAGCCTACCAGTAGTCCGACCATTTTTTTCCCTCATTTTCCTTATATATTTAATAACAAAATATTTATTTTTTATTTATTGTTGATAAAAGACCTAATTGATACTAATTGGAACAATTTATTTTCAACGGATTGTAGTTTCAATTATCGTGAATCCCTAATTAAGCATGTTAATGACATCGGAAGGCCTTACAATATAATTTTTATTATAGAACAATTAAAATGGGAAATATTTTGGCTTCATTGTGAGAGAGGTAGTGCATACAGAAGACATTTGTTAGTAAATTCAGAAAGTGCATGATCTTCTAAGTTAAAAAAATGTGACTGTAAATTTAAAATATGTTGGAGAAAATTTCCTTACAATTGTTGGGAATTAAAGGTTGAATGTGGCATACACAACCACGGTTTTGGCAAGTTCAGACCAGGGCATTCTTTTGGACAATGGTTATTGCCAGAAGAATAAAAGCTAGTAGAGGAATTGACCACGATAAATGTGAAACCTATGGAGATCATTGACAAATTACGACGAGGTAATGGTGATATTGTTGCAACACTTCGGACAATCTATAATGCAAGACACAAGTTTAGGATGCAGAAGTTGGTCACACGTATAGTTTTGTAGTAGCTATTATATTTGATGGAAACCAATGACTATTGATATTGGTATCATAGGTATTTAGACTCTGATATGATTAGTGATATTATATTTGCACATCCTGATTCTGTTACTCTTTTGCATGCATTCCCATATGTCATTTGCTTGGATTTCACATACAAAACCAATAGGTACAACCTTCCTTTTATTATAAGTTGTTGGTTTTGTGTCTAGCGGTAGGAATTTTACCATTACTTTGGCATTCATAAGAAGGAAAAGGAAGATAATTATCAATGGGTGCTTGATAAGGTGAAGAGAATGATGGAGCTCCATAAACCAAATGTTGTCATCACTAACAAAGAACTAGGAGTGAGAGAAGTAGTGCCTAAGGTCTTTCCTAATGTATCCCCCTCTTATGCAAATGGCATGTCGGTAAGAATGTTCTCTTACGTGTAAAAAAAAATTAGGATCTGTAGCATCTGAAGAACATTTCATGATCCAATGGAGGAAGATTGTAGAGGCAACAACATTGCCACCATATGAGAATGAGCTTTTACTAATGCACGACAGAGGTCGATTTTCTCATTTGACATAATATGCTTATGATACTTGGTTGAACCCTTATAAGGAGAGGTTTGTTTTCGTTTTGGTTGACCAAGAACTTTACTTTGGTACTTATACGACCAGCAAGTATAATTTTATTAGTGTGGATATTTTTTTTATTTGAATTGCAATTATATAACCAACACTCACAGTTTTAAATATTAAATTTAGGGTGGAAAGTGAGCATTCAAAGCTGAAAAAATATATAACATCATCTCAAATGAGTTTTGATACATTATGGCTCAAGATCAATACGTTGATTCAACTCCAAGTGAATGAGTTGAAGAAAGATTTGGAGTATTCTTGAGTCATTATTCCATATTACTCTACTAATAACTTATTGTTCAAGGAGATCACATTTGTTATATGTCATAGAGCATTAGACTTGATTGAAGAAGAGAATAAGACATGTGATTTGGTTTGCTCTGATCCTTTAGGGTGTGGGTGTTACTTTATGCAGGCACACGATCTACCATGTGCACATGAGATATTTTAGTACAAACGAGATAATCAATCTATCCTAGAATTGATAGTTCATCAATTTTGGAAGACTTTTACCTTTTTCGGACAAGCTGAAGAAAGGTTTTAATTCAATGATTCAGTGGTTCCTCCAACCGCACATCCTTTTGCCTCTAATATTATATTAAAGGTGCAAATCTAATACAACTATTCTAATGCGAAAAGTTATTATATATTCAGTTCTAACATTACAACTTCAGGTACAAAGGATGTTGGACCATTCCAATTCTCTTGGCCATCTAGAGCAATATGAATATCATGGATAAGATCTTCAAACCTAATATTACAAATATGGTTCAATCAGATGTTCAACAAATTAGGGGTTTCCCTAGTAATAGTACAAGGAGGGAACCACTAGAACAGGAACATACATTGCATACTTATTCCAATTCACCTAGCGGACATAGTAGATTGTGTTGAGGACATGGTAGAGGATAGGATTCTCCTAGTTGATTGGAAATGGGCCGAAGACAAAGGAGTAGTAGTGTAGAATGCATAGTACCGGGAGGACACGCCGATCCTTACATGATTTTCCATGGCCATTGGATATTGGACCAGTGATGCTCCCTTGGGTTGAATCATGGTGTAATGTTATGGATGATGGAAATTGTGAATTTAAAGTTGTTATACTATAAATTTTTTGGGAACAAACAGCTCTGGGCAGATATTAGAGGGTGATGTTTACGGAATTACTGATAAATTTAGAGTTGTATGAGTATGCCTTTATAGATTTGATTACCAAAATAGGGAGCATCTTAAGCATTTTCATGGAGTGGCTCCATTAGATAAATGTTGGCAGCAGCCTGAATTCAGATTTCTATTGGCGATAGTGTACAATGTGGTATTCGTTTGCTTGAGTTAGGTGGGAACAATTATATGTTTGCGACATAGAGCTCCTCCTAATGGCTTATAGCCTGATCTCATTATTAGAATCTTGAAACGCAACAATTTTACCCACTATGTATCAGTATGTCATGTTTATCATGTGAATAAAGTCTTCATTATATTATATATAAAACTCATTGATTTTTTGTTATAAATTTATGTAGATAATATTAATGGAAGATGCATTGTTACCACTTATATCTAATAGGTGGTACCTTCATGATGATCCTAGCGTTACTGGAAGGGATGTTTCATATCTCAATCATATTTAGCTTTACCAAAATGAGACAGGTATTACACACACCTAAGGTGGCAACTTTGGTTGATGATTCTGTATTATGTTAATAGTGTTATATTTGTTGTATGTTATAGTAGTAATCTTCATGTATGAGACATGAGTATTCTATCAAATTTTTAATTAACATGCAAACATTTTTGTTGCTCAAAGATGATAAATAAATAAATAAAAATACTAAATACACAACTAATCATGACCATCACCATTAATGATTTGGTCGGTATCCTCGTCACTAGAGGTAATTGCTAGTCCCCTAAATTCTAAGTACACTTATTTCAATTTTTCACATACTGTTGCTTTATCAATTAGTCCCCACCTCTCTTGTTTAAACAAGTACCGGTACACACCCATCATTGCATTATAGATTTCTACTTTTGTAGTAATGTAGTCTAGATTAGCCGGTCCTTCATCTGCCATGCAGTGGACTTTTGGGTGGGATCGAGCTCGGAACCACCCAAGGTAACCATCAGAAGCATCATGTTAATAAACACATTGGCTTGCTTGGCAACTAAAGTCTAATATATGATCTAGCAAGCTATTCCCTAATGCTCTACAACTAGAGTAATTTATCTTATACTTTTGCATCTTTGCACCATGGTAGAATTCAATGGTTGGTGTAATAGGAGGCATGGAATGAGCTGGTGTAGTGAAACTGCCGCATAATGCGATTTGGCATGTATGGCTCCACAATGTCCACATAGACATGGTCATCATGGTACGATGATACCTCTTGCGCTGATACCGGATCAGTGATGAAGGGTATAAAATCAACCTACAAATATATGAAAAATGTTTTCAGTAAGAATGAAAAATAGTTGAATAACAAAAGAGAAAGGTAGTAAACCACCTACGATACCTCCACTATATCTAGAAGCTTCCTAATAAACAAGGTTCTTTAATGACTATGGAGGAAAAGTGATGCAGGAGCATCTAATGAACCTAATGATTGTCATGTTCATATTAATTCTCAAGGTAAGGAAGATTTAGCTTTTTTAATGTTGAATCCTATCATGTTAAATATTCTTGATAATTCTTATATGCTTGATATTGAAAAACATTCAAGTTGTTCTTGTAGGTATATTACATATTTGCAAGAAGAAGATGTTAATACACTTTAATGTGTACAAGTATTCAAAGCATGCAAGATTATGGTATATATGGGATGATACTTTACAACAAGAAGATATAGTGATGACATTCATTAGTTGTATTAACCTATTGTAAACCCTAACCTTAAGTGTATTTTATGTAAGTTAGGGTTTGATATAATTTCATGTATATATCTTAGTTGATTGTATAGCTTTGTAATGTTAATCCTTAGTATTATTTAACCAATGATAATATGCTTAGGATTAAGTGTTATATGGGATTAATTCAACCATGATAAGTGGGATTGGATTAAGGGAAAAAATCGGCTAGTTTCAACATGACACCACTGACTACTTCCTCTCTTATATATATATTTGTGCACATGAATTGTAAGGCAGGATTGAATAGAAAAATGAATAAATTTTTTTTATCAAACATTGAGCATAGCTAGCTGAAATCTGTCTCTCCCATTTGGGTCAATAATGGGCAAGGGAAGTATGGGACATTACCTTCCTCAATCAACATTCAAACTCGACACATTTGAAGACCACTTCAAATCTGCCGAGAACCATTATCCTTTGTTACTTGATTTCTTCACCTATAATCCTTCTTAAACCCTCATTTCTTTTGAATAATTTTGTGGGTGACATCTTCTACCATCAATCTTTGACCCAACCTTCCAGCCACTTTGATAAACCACATCAACAAGTCTAATGGGAAGTTTCTTGTAACACCTTAAATTTACTACTGAAAATTTGTATTTTAAGCGGAAGCCTATAATTAAATAGTTGGGTGTTTCCGCCGTAATTGACATAAGTCTAGCTCACCCCACCATCCTTACGTCAATAATAAGGAAAAATTATTAGGAAATTGAAACATGATAGGAAGAAATGAGACAACTTTTAGTAATATAAAATAAGTGTTTGGCGATTAACTCCGATTATAATATCAAGATACAACAAAAGGGATTCCATGAAACTAAGAGTCCAAAAAGGTATTCGGGTAAAACTATGATCTAGATAACATGGCTCTACGCCTAAAATCTTGATACAAAAGAAATCACTCCTCCACATATATAGCATCAAAGGCAGAAAATTCATCCACTAAGTCCTCATCAACTTACATATATACATCTAAGTCGTCTACTCGTTGGATTGAGAAGCACCCATGAAATGGATAATCAATACACTACATACTAAGTAAGGTAATGGTATAGTCAAGCAGGTTACACATGATTCAAGAATTATCATTAAAAAAATCATACATGCATAAATCAAAAAATGCTAGATAATTACTAATTCCAGATCTTTCATTAGATATACCATATTCTAACATATTATTTACATTAAGTTCAGAGACTCCACTATTCTTAAATCGGTGGAATGGTTTGAGAAACATTTTGAGGACAACACACCCAAGTCACTATTATTGTTTGGTGGAATGGATTCAACACCTCAGTCCTGACTCACGTAGTCTTCTAATTTAAATGATTAGTATCTTTCCATTTATACTTTATCTCTTAATCATATTTCATTCACATTGAGTATGGGGCCCCACTATTCTTAATCTAGTGAAACAAATTAATGCACCTCTCGAGGACAACACACTTGAGCCACTATTATTATTTGATGGAACAAACCCATATAAACACCTTAGCCTGATTCATATGATCTTTCACTTTAAATGATTAGTACCTTATTCAGAGTTGATTGTATATTATCATGCTAAACTTATATAAATACACAAGACATACAACTGAAAAACATAAGTACAACCATGTAATTACCCTTAAATGATCATAATATCCTCAAGGTAGTTAAGATAATTGTATTCTCCTAAAGGCCTTATGAAACCCAATAGTAATACATATAAATTTTCAATCATTATCCAAAGTACATATCCTTAGTTTTCCGGTATCCAACATTATACTTAAATATGTACTTACATAATTTCATTACTCACAAGAACATCATCTCATAGCATTTCTATAAATACATTACTCAATAAAGCATACACAACACAAAAGCACATATAAAAATACATGTATCATATAACACCTTAGCTATGACATATATCCTTACTAATAAAGACACCGAGCTTTATGCACATAAATCCTAGACCACTTCCAAGATCACCAGAAGATCACCTATGAAAAATAAGATAAAATATGATTAGGATCAAAGATTAAAAATCTAAGGGAAAGTTAAGGTAGAGGAAGGTAAAACTAAAAATAACTAGAGTCAAAGGGAAGCTTGAGTTGTATGAAAGTGTAGTCGAATGTATGGTGGTGCTATGGTGAAATTTTTGTGGTATTTGGACAAGGTTTTGAGGTAAAAATAAGGGTGCACAACCAAAAATGGAAAGTTATACAATTGTGCAGCAGGCGGTGCAGCCTTAGTTGAGTGAAAAGGTAACACATGACCAGGCAGTGTAAAGGTTGCACGGCTGTGCAATAGGAAATTTTAAGTATTGTATGGTTGTGATAAGGAATTTTTAGTGTTGCATGGTTGTGCTGAGGCCTTGCATAGGCTGTGCACTCTGCAAAAATAAGATAGATGAGAGAAAGAAGAAGGGAAAAAGGCAGTGGTCAGCAACGATGGTCAATGATAGTGAGGGAAAGTGATGGGGTGGTCTTGGTGGCTAATCCACCAGGCTGTGGCGGTGCTTAGTGGATGTGGTGGTGCACAGTGGTGAGGGTAGTAATGACGGGTGAAACAAAGCAAAACGATAAGGAGCAATAGGAAGAAGGAAGAAGAGAAGAAGGTTGTGGCTGGGTTATGGACCACTAAAAATGAAAGGGTGGAAGGGTATATTTATACTAGTAAGGTGGTGTGCTATGGAGGAGAATGACAAAGGAGGTAACAATGACAACAATGATAATCAATAGAGAAGAAGAAAAGAAAAAGAATAGGTGTGATGGTTATGGTTGAAATGATGGAGATCAGGTAGAGGCATGAGGAATGATGATGGTGGTGTTCAGTGATGGTGGCGCACAAAGGAGACGTGAATAGGAGAGGAAAACAAGGAAGGTGATGGTGGCATTGGGTGAAAACTGGTAAAGGATGAAGACTGTTGGTGATCAGTATGGCAACGGAAGAGAAGAAGAAAGAAAGATAGGCACAAAGGATGGCAGGGATGATGGTGTCATGGTACTTGTGGGAGGAAAGGTGATGGTTGTGTATTGTAGAGAAAGAAAAACCCCATACGCCACAAAATCAGTGTAGGTGAAAAAGGAAAAAGGAAAAGAAAAGAAAATGGAAAAAGAGAAGGCTAGATGTTAGGATTAGATTAGTTTAAAGTTTGATTTAGTTAAAGAGGTGAAATTAATTATATAAATGAACTGGAATTAAGGTTAGGTCAAAATTTATAAATTTTCTAGGTTAAGAATTAGGATAGGTTAGGATTTTGGGATCAAAGAATCTTGGGTAAGGCTAGAATAAAATTTTCTTGAGATTATAATTTGGATTAAGGTGATAATTATTTGGGATTAGGCTAACAAAATTTTGGGGTATTACATGTCCTATCTCATCACACCAATGTCTTATGAATTAACAAATGTATGAGAATAAGATAGACAGAAGAAGGGAAATACTCGTATATCCATGCCAGTACTTATTCACAATAATATATGTAAATCTTATACAATGTAAGAATTAGCTAATTAAATTAAAAAATCCACATAAATTATTACCTCCAAGAAATTCATAAAACTACCTATTTTTCGGCACCAAACTCTAGAAGCGATTCTAAGCTGCCTATAGAGATAAGCACAATTGCTAGACTTATCAACAAAAAGCGTGCATGAAAGTAAGCACCAAAAATATAGTTTAGCATAATACTAATCTTCATCTAACCACTAAGCCATAATCTTATCTAGTATTGCATCCAAAGTAACCGAGTTCTTCTTCAGATATGTCCCCTTGACCATCGTCTCATCTTCACCCCACATTTGTGCAAGTAAAGTCATAGCATTGTTGTCGCACAATTATGGCTCCCTCGTACATGGATACCCTTGACAATTTAGATGTAAAATGAAACATACATCATGGAGGGTAATAGTTATCTCACCAAATAGAAGATGGAAACTATTATTCTCTAGATGCCACCTTTTTACAAAAGTAGATATCAAAGGGAAGTTATGACTGCGAAAGTAATTATCATGAAGAGATCTCAACCATATGAGATTGACGAGATAATAGAAATTTCCATCTTTAGGAGTGAGATGAGGTATCTTTGCAAGTGCCTTTGCCCTCGATTGCATCTTTAATGGCCCACATGGTTCCTACAAAAAGATAAAAAAACATTAGATGACATAAATTATAAAAAAAATTAATTGATAAATAAATTTGTAAAAATTACCTCATTAGAATTCCATATGGCATATGCCACATGTCCTTTAAAGCTAGTAAGGGGATCATAAATCTCTAGACCACCACCTATAGGTCTAGTCAACTGTCAATCGTCATCAACCACTGATGATGAAGAAGATCCTACTACCTGGATAGAGGTGCTAGTGCTAACATTGTAGTCATACCCAAATGGCATATAATCTTCATGAGAACTATTAAGCATTATCTAAACACCGCATTCTACTACAACATATGCTCTAGCACTCATGGTCACGACTCTTTTAGATATCCTACTAAAGAAAGCATATTTTCTAATCTCTTTCCCTTTTCCTTTATTGCCTGCCATCTCTAATTTATAATTAAGATATCATTAATACATATTATAGTAAATAATAATTGAATACTATACTAAATTAAATCAAATTGTTGTTTAAGATTTACGGTTTAGGGTTAGGGGTTAGGGTTTTAGGCTAGGGTTTATGGTTAATGGTTACTGTTAAGGGTTATGGGTTTAGGATTTAGGGGTTACGGGTTACGGGTTAGGGATTATGGCTTAGGGATTATGGTTAGGGTTAAGGGTCTAGGGCATTAAGGTTTAGGGTTAGGGTTTTAGGTTATGGTTAAGGTTAAGTGTTTAGGGTTTAGGTTTAGGGTTTGGGATAAAGGTCAGGGTTAAGGGTTTAGGGTTTAGGGTTAGGGATTAAGTTTTAGGGGTTAGGTTTAAGGAGTTCTGGTTAATGGTTTAGGGTTAAGGCTAGGGTTTATAATTTAGGGTTAGGGTTAAGGGTTTAGGGTTTAGAGTCTAGGTTTGGGGTTCGGGCTAGGGTTTAGGGTTTAGGGTTAGGTTTTATGTTTAATGTTTTAGGATTGAGAGTTATGGTTAATGGTTTAGGGTTAAAGGTTAAGGTTTTAGGCTTTAGTGTTAGCTTTTGGGGTTAGGTTTAAGGGTTTGGTATTTGGGTTAACGGTTTAAGGACGCATTGTTACTGTGTAACAAGGAGGGAGTCGACAAGTGAGTGATACATAGGTGGGGGGAGCTATGCATTGTTCATGCACATGAGGGGGAGGGATGGGTGGAAAAAAATATGGGTAGTCAATGTGTAGGTTTAGGGAGTGTTATAGGGGCATCTTTTTCGGACACCTAGGACCTCTACTAGCATCTCGCTTGTAGCTCCACTCGCCTACAGCTCCACTCGTATGTTGTGTGACTACACACAATTTTCCCATTCGTTCCTCCAATTTTCTTTTGCAAATTTTGGCATATAATCAAGCATATACAGAGAGCAATCATACAAATCATAGAATTTAGATGTAAAAAACATAAATAAATCTATTACTTACATTTAAAATCAACAATCTAAAGTAAGGGAGGTGCATAAGTTGGTAGATATCATGAATGCAAGAGAATGAAAGTGTAGGGATAGGGAGAGGAGGAGAGAGGAGGAGAGCTGAGGGGTAATTTGGGAATTATAAAAAAAGTTAAGGTATAGGAGTGTGGGAATATAGCAATAGGTATGCAATGAGAAGGCATGTTTCACTGTATATACTCATTGCTCCTAGGGCTAATGTTTTTTAAATTTATAGTACAACATTTTTCATATAGTAATACACTTAACATTTATTATACTCTACATGTTTTTTTTTAAGTTCTCTTAATAATTTATATGTTATTTTAAGAGATAATTAATGTCCCTATGATATTAGAATTATATAATTTATTAAAAAAATAATATAATAATTAATGCTAAAACAAAGAGAAAAATTATTGATAATAAAAAAATATATTCGGCTTTTCTACAAAAAATTTGAAAAAAAATATTTAATATGATTTTATTTCATAAACGGATGAAGTAGTTATTAAAACTATTGTAGGAATTCTAAAGAAAACTTCCACTACATTAGATTATGATGACATTATCCACTGTATTATATAGGAAAATGCATTAAGTGTAATACCCCAATTTTTCATAACTATAAATTAGAACATTTAGTTTTTTATCAGAAAATTTTAAGCTTTACATATTGACTTAATTATTTTTATCCACCTTTGACCATCAAATCTAGATAAATTATTTAATAAATTAGTGTAACTAATTTATCTTATTCTTTTTAATTAAATGAACCCTAAACTCATAATTTCACCGAAATTATTTTTTGTTAATTAGATACCCTAGTTATTAGATAAATTAATATAATATTATCCTAAAAGTCTAAATTTAATCTAGTTTTTAATTCTAAATCTAAACCTATTTGTTTTCCCTTTTTCTTATTTTTCCTCTTTCCTCTTTCCTTTCTCCTTTTTTTTTTTTTTTCTTCCTTTCCCTTTTCCTTTCTTTTCTACTCCCTTCTTTTCTCCTCTGGCCAACTCGTTCCTCTCCCTCATTTTTTCCTATGTTGCCTCAACGCCCTCTTTTATTTCTTCTTCTTCTTCTTCTTCCCATGTGGGCTAGCCTCTACTTCTCCCTTTCTTTCTTTCTCCCTTAGCATGTTGAGCCTATCCCACCATCTTATTCTTTTCTTCTCCCACCTATCTCCCTCTTCCTTTCCCTTTCCACTATCCTCTCCTAATCTAACTAGGCACTACATCCAAACAACCCCTTACCTTTTATTTTCTTTAGCAAATAACCCCCTAACATCCTACACACCCCTTTTCCCTTACCCTCTTCGACCATGCATAGCCCCCTACCACCTGCACCACCTACCTCCTGTGCCCCAACCTCTACATGCCATGTCCTTTCTTTTTTACTAGCCTGTCGTACACCAACCTCTTCCCTTGCCTTGGTCTCATCTTCCTTGTCCCCATTTTCCCTTCTCCATATACCCTACAGGTGCATGTGTACATACACACCCCCTATTGTAGGCTAGTCATCCCTCTCTTCCTCCCTTTCCTTTCTCTTCTCCCTTAACCCTTAATAAAAACTCAACCCTACCTTATTTTCCTACACCTCGTCATCTTGACTAGTGCCACTAGAAAAAAAAACAACCACCACACCTACCATCGTCTAATTCTAACCAGGCCACAATTCCCCCCACAACCTGCCTAACCAACTCCTACACCACCCACCATACAACCGAGCCTCACGATCACCCTTGGCCCTATTTCCTTCACTATCACCACTCCACAACCTCCACCATCATCCAAGCCTACACCATCACCCACCTATTCTTCCCTTCCTCCCTCTTTCTTCCTCCTCCCCTACTGCTCGGTTTTCTTCTTTCTCCCTTATGGTGAATGCTGTCAATCCCTGCCCTTAGCACCGACCTACCCCCTCCACAACTATACCCTAGGCAATGACATTTTTCTTCCATTGCCATTCCCTACACTCGATGTCACTGTTCCCTCCATCTTGCATCTTCCCTTACCTAACCCAAATAACCACCTTCCCTCCACTTTGTCCCTGCCCTTCCCTCAACCCTTATGACATGCCTCCCCATCTTGATACACCCTCACTATCGTACCTTCTCCACCTCACCTCATCCTTTCCATTCCCTCTCCCTACCTTGATTCCTTCTCCTATAGTACCTCTATCCACCATTGCTGCCTCCCTCGCCATGTTGTTACCACCCACCACAAGCTAACACCCCCACCTAGCAAACCAAACACCTCTAGCCTATGATCTCTCCACTACCTAGAACTCATGCATATGAGTAGCGTGAGGATTCGATGATGATGATGATGATGATGATGATGATGATGATGATGATAGTAGTAGTAGTAGTAGTAGTAGTAGTAGTAGTAGTAGTAGTAGTAGTAGTAGTAGTAGTTTGTAATAGTAATAATAAATTATTTACCCATCTTTCACTCAAAGGAAACTTGATAATTTCCCTACTTAATAAGTATTTTGAATAATAAAAATTACTATTTTATTCGTTTAAATATTAATGCAGTAATTTTGATAATATTTTAGGTATAAATTTTAATTAGCATGGCTTAATCATTTTAGGTGGTTATCAATAAAATTATTTTTTTGCCAAGAAGCAGGTAATTCTTATACTCTACTAAAGTTTCATATATCGCATGATAATACATTAGGGCTTTTGATGTGTAAAATTTGTTAAGTATTTCATGGTATTATAATTATCAGCCTACAAGTGATAGCATAAAATCTAGTGAAATGAATTAAATTAACTGATGTATCTACTATGTGTACGAAAGCATGTTTAAATTGGGTTTATGTTGGGAGTAAATTATATATGTTAGGCATGTCCATTATGATAGGCTAAGCATGTCTAAGTGTATACTAGTGTAGATATGATTCTTATGTGTCACTGGGGAAATTTTTTCATTATATACATATCATGATATTTACACTAATAAATAGGCCTTAATGATTGATAAGTATGAGAGTACATGTTTGAAGTTTTATAAAATTATGTCAAGGTTTTACATGTTAAACCATATGTAAAGATACATATTATGGTTAAGTATCTATATATATATATAATGGTGACTAGGCATCATTACTATGATAGAAGGCATTGAAGGTTGAAAATCATCCATATTAGGAATCATGAGATTTGGGTGGAAATAGGTATTTTAATTTATGAAGGGGCAATTTGGTTAATATGGCTTAAAAATGGAACCTTGGGTATTTTAATATGATAAGTGGTTTGAAATAGGCTAAGGATATTATGTGAATATTTTGGAGTAAATATAATTGGTCTAAGTCTAATATATAAGGAAATGAGATTTTGTGGGATTAGTAACCCTAGGGGCAAAATTATTATCACATATAGGAATTATTTAAGTTTGACCTTGCTTTCTGGACATGATGGTTATATTAGTTTTTTAGAGAATCCATATTAAAATTGGGGGTCACATGAATATCATGAGAAAAATGTGATTAAGTTGCAGAATTGGGATTTTGTGATGAAATGTGAATAGTAGCCCTAAGGGTAGGCTATTATTGTATGTGTAAAATGTGGGTGTTAGATCTTGATTTTCATATAAGATGTTGATAATAATATTTTGGATGTACACATTAAATGTGGTAGTTATGTGGATCTCTTGGAAAGAGGTATGATTAACTTGTGGAATTAGAGTCTGTAAATTTTATGAGTAGTAACCCTAACGATAGGCATTTATGTGACCTAGGGGCATTATAATCAATAATATGAAAAAGGTGGCTTGTGGGGTACCTTAGGATATTATTTGGCATAAAATAGGTTAGAAAGACTACATGAAAGAACTAAGGCAAACGTTAGGAGGTTTATGGTAAATATAGTATAGGGTTAGTAAAACCTAAGGGGGTTATGATCACATATGAGTAGAGTGGGGGTTTGGTAATAGGGAATGGATATGAGGATCATGATGGAATTTTGGATAGTCATAAAAATTTAAGAAGTAATTTGATCATGAGGGGAGGAGATGTGACTAAAAGGTGAAATTAGGTTTTTGGGAGGCTAAAGTGCAAAACTCTAAGGGTAAGCTGTTATTGCATGTATGATATTGGGGATTTTGAATGAAACCTTAGAGTAAGATGTTAACCATAACATTTTGGAATTGTGTACCAAAATTAGTAGCCATGTGTGGTAGAGGGAAGTAGTTACTATAAAATTAAGGAAATAGGGTTTTGGAGGGCTCAAATAGGAAGAGTATTATCACATGTGAAAAATGGAGAATTTAGGACAAAATATATGAGTTAATGGTTAAACATAGAGTCCTATGCATGGATATGGAATTTGAGGTCTAGATAAGCAATAGAGAAGGGATTATGCCAACCAGAAGAGTTAGGGTGTTGAAGGAGTAACCCTAGAAGCTAGTCATTATTATATGTGTAAAATGTGGATAAAATCCTATGTCTCTTATTTATATTTACATGTTAATATTTTTTAGGTAGATTGGGGATTAAAAACAGGAAACTAGTGGTGAGGATATGTTAGGGTTGTGAAATTAGTGTTTCTAAAGAGAATAAGGATTTTTTGGGATAGTATTTTGGGTAGTGCGTTGTACAAATAGGTGTACATGACTGTGTGATGAACTTGAAATGAATAAAGCATAAAGATTATACTAATCACTTAAAGTGGAAGATCAATTGAGTTGGGCTCAGTTTTGCATACCAATCTATGGTGAGAATAGTGGCCAAGAGCATATTGCTCTCAAAGTTATACTCTATACTAGTCCACCAGAGAGAATAATAGGGTTCCAAAATCAAGTAAATTAAACCAGTGAATGATAATAAATTTTGGTAAGAAAACAATTACTTACGGTGAAAGTTCACTTGAGTTAACCTAGTTGTACTTGCCAATCCACCACCAAGAATAGTGGCCAAGAGTGGCTTACCCTAAAATTTGTACCCTATATAGTTCCACCAGTGAGAATAGTGGGGTCTCAAACTCAATTAAATTAAACTATTGGATGATAATGACTTTTGATAGGACACTAACCACTTATAATGGAACACCACATGGGTCAAGAATGATTATATTTTGATTACAGACCCACCGGTGATAATAGTGGCCAAGAGCGTCCACTTTGGGGTTATACTCTTATTACTGTTCCATCGGTGAAAATAGTGGCTAGGAGCATCCTACTCTAGAAGTTATAATTGATTAGCATTACACCAGTTGAGAATAGTGGGGTCTTTGAACCCGATGTGAATAAAATCCTAAAATAATTATCATTACACTAATACCATTTATCAAAAATATTAATGAGTTGATAAGATTAACCTATGTGCATGTCATCTCCTATTGTGGTCTTGTGAGCTTTGTGACCATGGTTATATGAATTCTTATCGTTTTTTAGATGATGTAGGCTTAGTTAGATGTTTTATATCATGTATTGTTATGATTCCATTTATGTATACCATATGGATTTTTCATATTAGTTTTGTATAATAGATTACTCAGTACCATTGTACTTGAATTTTGCTTTTCATGGGTGCATACTTATTCAATGGGTAATAGCCTTTTAGGTTAGTTTGTAAGGTTAGTTGAAGGACATTGTTGGGTGAAGAGTTTAGGGTTATCCAGTATTTTATCCAATATCTTTTAGATCCCGGAGGCTCTGTACACTTGATATCCTTATGTATTTCCTTTCACTAACATTTTTTAACCACTAATAGTTGATGTTATTTGGATTGAATGGTTTAACTCTCTATCTACTCTAATTTATAATAGTGTTAATAATTTAAATGGAGTCATGCTTTTAACTGTAACACTTGGTACAGAAATGGTGAAGGAAACCAAATTGGTAGCAAGTGTGGTTGTAACACCCTCCCCCCTTGATTTGTTGTTTTAGCTTCTGCAGCCAATTATTTAAACAAAATTTTTCAGTAGTAAATTTCAGAATTGTTACATTAAGTATAAGTCACATGTTTAGAAAACATATTGTTCATTATTATTGATATGGTATCATATACTTTTATTTTTTCAATGATATTCAATATCTACAAAGGCAATCATTTTCACAATGCCTGGTGCTTTGCTTATATGCTAGAAATGAGATTTTGATCTTTCTTTTTTCTTTTAATTCCCTTATCATGCACATATTTAATGATTAACACATATATTTTATAACTAAATGAACATCTTCTATAATACAAATACATATCTTTTATGAATAAACACACATCATATGGGTACAATAACAAATACACATATGTTAAAAATAAATGTGCATCTCTTATGCACATCTTATATTAACGCACATCTTCTAAATATTTATAGCATTTAGTCTACAAATATAATATATGTATTTACTAGTATAAGATGTATATTTATTTATATAAAATATGAACTTGTTAATCTAAGATGTGTATTTACAACTATAAAATATTCATATGTTATGTAAATATGTGTATTCTTTCCAAAAAGGTGTGTATATATAACATACATATTAGTCCCTTGTTGTTTTTATAAATAAATTTTATGTATTTATATCTGGAAGATATATAATTTTTGAATGAAATATGTGTTCATTTCAATAATATATGTATTTATAACATATGTATTTGTATCTTAATGTTTAATAAATACAGGATACATTAAGATGTGTATCTATTAATATTGCATATGTAATCATCACTATAATTTGTATAAATTCACTCTACAAGATGTACACTGTCGAAATGAGATGTGTCTTTATAATTATGAAATGTTAATTTGTCTGGTAAAAATGTGTATTTTTTTAAACAAGTTGTATAGTGACATCTAAAAGATATATATTTATTTAATAAGATTTTTATTTTTTTTGGAGAAGATGTGCATTCTTACTAGAGATATATTTCAAAGATATGTATTTTTTTTCCGGATAAGATGTGTATTGTTTTAAAATAAATTCAATAAATTTATAAAACCATCACCATATCCATGATATTTTCAATGAGAATGTGAATTCTACCATAAAATATATGTATTCATGTGTAAAATATTTGTATTTATAAATAAAAGATGTGCATTATTTTAATAGATAGTTCAATAAATTTATAATACTCACCATATCTACCATATTCTTAAGGGGAATGCATATTTTACCATAAAATATATGTATTTATACATAAAAGATGTGAATTTATAAACAAAATATGCACTAATTTATATCATCATTAATACCATTAGTCATAGGAAATTACAAAATTACAACATAACAACATACATGATGTTACTAGGAGCACAATGTAAATTGCACTTGAAAGGAATACATTTTGATAAAATTTACCTATATTTTATACACTTACCATTTATTTTATTTTATTTAAAAAAAATCTAGATGCTTCTTCATTTTAGTCATTACGTGTCCCCAATCTATCAATCAAATTTCTTATCATATTTTCCCACATGATAGTAAAATTTTGACCTAGACCAACAAGTTATAACCTTGCATCACTTTCATTTTCAACCTTGTGCCACTTCATCTTTAACCTACTATTCATTTATAATCTTTCATTAAATAATATTTTGACATTTCTTTCAGTTACATCATAACTTAATATTGATGTGAGGGTCTTGGGTACCAAATATCACAAGTTCAGATTCTCCCCTCAATGCACATATTTGGTCATTTGGCAATTTGGAATGTGTTGTTAGCAACAACATGCATAGTGCTATAATATTTTATATGTTTTAAGACTTTAAATAAAATTATCTTTCTTTGGGTCATAAAAAAATTATCATTTTTTTAATATTTTTTAAAATAATACGATACCCATATTGATACATCTTAGATTCAAGGATAATAATGCGCATACTCCATAATATAAATGCACATCTTATAAGCATGTATATCTCAGACAAAAAAAAATTGAATCTATATATACACATCCTCTACTTATACAAAAAAATGGAATTAATGTTTGTTTTATAAACACATATATTATCAGAAATAATACACATATTTACAAGATAAAGGCATATTGTATAGTTATAAATACATAATTATATCCATAAACACACATCTGCTAGTTTTGAATACACATGTTATATCGATAAATACGTATCTTATAGCAACATTTATTTATAAAATAACAAGAGATAGATACGCATTGTAATACCTCGTAATTTGAGAATTATAAATTGGGAGGTTTTTTGTGTATAGTGGATTTGGAATGAAGTTTTATATTAATTTAAAATATACTTTAGGTTTGATTTAAAAAAAAGGAATTTGGAAAAAGCCATGGAAAATAAAGAAAAATGAGTTTTTTTTGGGCATACTAGATGATAGGTTCTATAAATTGATCAACCGGTCTATCATTCTTTGTTTAAGTTTGGTTTGACAAAAAGATTGACTAATCTGGAAAAACTGATTGACAAGTCTAACCAAACCAATCAATTGGGTTATTAAGCTGAGTATTTTTTACAATTTAATTTTTTGGGAAAAATGATTTCATCAAAATGGAACATTGTTAATCCAACTCTGAGCTGTTCATGAATAATATTTAACACAATTGATCATTTATCCATCGTTACATTTTCTTCGAGTAGATTTGAAGGTGTGATTTTAGCATAAAGGGGAGAGATGACCTCACCTTTTGTCTTCTTCACCCTCTCTCCTCTATATAACTTTGGAATAGATGATTTGCTCTATACTATCACTACAAAACTATGAGATTTTCTTCCTATGCCTATCTACTTAATTCCTTTTCTTGTGTTTTTGATCATTCTTATGAGAATATCAATTTTTCTTCTCCACAAAATAACCATTTGAATTCTAAGAGGGAACCAAACCTATCCTTGATAAATCCACTATTTTATCCCAAATTTGAATGGTAAAATTAGAGTTTTTAAATCTATTTCACTATCTCACTTACTTCTTGGTTGATTTATTAGTTATTAATAACCCTAATCATCTCATCCCTTCACTTGTTTTTAGTCACCAAAATGTTATAAGATTTTCCAACACTTATGCTCCACTCTTCTCTACTTCAAGCTTTTACTATAATTTCTATGCCTCTCTGAATCCTATCTCTAGCTCCCACTTATTTTATTCTTAAGCAAGAAAGAATTAGATTTGGAAATAATTTGAGTATTTCTTTCAGCATATTATTTTCTTAAGTTATCTTGATGCTGGTAGTCTCATTTTCTCTCCCTAATTTGTATTTCTCTATTTATAAGAATTATTTGGAGTTTTTTAGGTTTTAATGTTTTTCTTTAAGGTCTTCGAAGTTAAAATCTTACAACTAAAGGTTTTTATTTCTTTATGCCAAATTGTGTTAAGCTTTCAAGCGAGTCATTATTGCCTTCTAAATGTGGCATGACTAAGCATGTGAACTAGTGGACTTTATAAATTTCTAATCTTTTTAGACTTGTATGAGATTGTTGGTATTTTAATTATGCATGTCAGATTATTTAAGAAATTTGAAAAAGAAGGGTGCTAGATTCATGAAAAATAAAGTTGATTTCTTGTAAATGACATATGATTTAGTAAATCAGCATGTTAAATATATATTTTATGAAATGATAGTATTATGGTTTTGATATGGTTGGATTTTAGAGTTTTAATCATATTTAATATGTTTGTTAAGAATTGTCTAGGAGCAAAGCGATTGATTATTGAGCCAAATTGATTGATTTTTTTTTAGAATAGTTTATTGGAAAGCCTAACTAGCTAATTGGATTGTTTTGTGGTGACCTTGGGAGCTCTCTAGTTAAACCCATCAACTGGTCTTAAATTAATTGGCTAGTTTTGATAGAGAACTCTAGGGTTTCTTGAGCTAAACCGATCAACTAGTTTTTCTTGAGAGTGTTATTTTATTTCTTTAGATCTTAGTGTGACTTGAGGTTTGATATTATGCTATAATATGATTCTTTAATGATGATAACACACATCTTGGAATGAATTAAAATATATATTGGATGGATTAATGAGATTATAGTTCGTGATATTCTTATTCATACCTATTAGTAATAATCTTCCCCAATAACTCAGATGCCCGCTCATAGCATTTCAAGTGAGTGTTAAGGGAAAGGAACTTGCTTCTCATCCCTACCCATAGACTAGTGTAGATCAAACTTTAGGTATTTGAGGTACCCAAGGAGGTCTGATGGTGAACAAATTGATTGTGATTAGGGATGCAGTGACTTGTGGATTCCTAGACACCATTGCTAGTATACCCTTATGAGCTTGATTGGTTATAGTTTCTTGTTAATTGTGCACATATGTGATTGATTTATGTTGGCTTCATGTATATCTATATGTTATTTCTATGCTCAATTGTGTTTTATTTCTTTTAAGGAGGTAGTGACCCCTATCTTGAAGAACCTTTGCTTGAGGACCACACAAGGATGTACTGAGTTTGTTTTGTTTTGTTGACTTTGAGGATGAAGTCTCCTTTAAAGTTGTAGAAATGTAATACCCTTTTTCTAGAAGCCCTTATTAAAAACTGATAATTATGTGCATTAGTTGTAATAATTATTTTAAGATATTTTGTATTAAATATAATGTTAATATGTGTATTAGTATTATTATGACATATTAGATATAAAATTTAATAAGGTTAAAATTTGCCAGAGAATGTGTGTTAAATTTTAAAACTAAGTTTGAGCTTAACCGATATCAGTTGCATCGAGTAAACCCTAATTTCAGTAATCTGATAATTTCATTTGGATATTTTACGTCGGTTCTTCACCTAAATAATTACCTCTACCCTATGCTAGAATTTTCTTACCTCCCTCCACTTCCTCTACCCTAAAACAATTTACTCCCCACTCCATGTCTTGTACCTTACCTCCCTCTCCCCTATGTTTTCCTCTCTATATTTTCCCTCACACCATCCTCTTTTTAACCCCTTCTCCTCTCACTTTTTAATCATGCCTTAACCCGAAGTAATCTTGTGTCATCCCCTCCTCCTAAGCCCCATCACGCAAAAACCTCTTCATTATCCCATCACTGCACCTTCATCCTCACTATTTTATCTACAACATACTCCACTGCTGGCCTCCTTCCCTTCCCACTGACAATAACCATCGATCTCTCACCCCTACACCTAAAACATTTGCCAAAACCACCACAACATCAATGCACAACCTCATTAAAATCAACCTACCTCCCTCCTCTAGCCACACCAAAACTTGTCCTTCCCTTTGGCTTTAGTTGTTTCTATTGAAACCAACAATACACCACCAATGATATCTATCATTCCATTTTTTTCCATGAAGCCAAATTACAACACCTCACCCTTCACCACTGACCAAAATCACTAAAGTTTCCCCTTGCCTCCTTCGGCCAATTTTTCCCAAGCTCAACACTTTGCTACACCATTATCCACTAAAGCTTCTCGCTCCATCTTAGGTATTTTATGCAACCTTTCCTCCTCCCTTGATTCTCATTCCCCCCCTCTTTTCATCACCTATTCCTACCAAAAAACACCCCAAGTAATCACATAAGTTATCATTTCCCGTCCTCTCTTTCTCGATAACTTCCACTGTGTCCTTCTCTCTTCTTGCTTGAGTCTTGTTTATCTTCCTTTTCCTTGATTGAACTAGTTAGTAATCCTTGAGTTATTTTAGTAATTTTATTTTAAATTTTAGTGATATTAAATTCTAATACATATGTGCTTAGGTGTTAAATTCCTAGGTAATTCTTGAGGACCTTGTATAAGACTTTTTTAAGCGATCTTAGATTAGGCAAATATAATCACTCATAAGATGGTAGAATTAATACATGAGCATGCAAGGATTTTTTATACCAAGACTCATGCTAGGTTTTATTCTTTTTAACTATTATGACATGCATGATAAAATGATAACATGTTAAATGGATGACACGTACAATTATTAAAAGTTAAGCTATATACATGGTAATATATTGTATGATTTATGTTAGCATGTCTAGGGTTTTGCTAGGATTTTCATTCTTATCAATTCATGATTTAAATTCCATGGTAAATGCCTCATTATTACTAATGAATGGTAGTTAGGGCTATTATGATTTGTGTGGAAGTATATACTTATGATTATGGATAGCTTATGATGATTTCTATTTGCATGACCTAGGGATATAGATATTTTCCTACATCTACCGTGATAAAAAGTTCCTTGTTTAAATGTTGTGTTATGCTTTAAATGTGTATGTGCATGATGCATAGAAGATATAATACATGAGGGTCGCATGACTAGGATTTTGTGGATGTCACCAACTAAATACATAGAAAAATACAGTTAATTGCCAAAATGTAAGGATTACATATGTGCTAAAATAATATGATTAATTATCTTTTATCCTTTTCATAAAAATTTTCTCATAATAATAATTTTTGTAACTAAAAAGAATAAAATGATGAAACTAGGGTTGTAAAGGATATTTCGGTAATTTTGACATAATGTATCTTATATAAATAATCAAATGTTAGGATGACCTTAAACTTTTAATAGGTTAGCCTTAATTTTTAGTGGGATTTTCATATATCGATTACCTTAGGGTTTACCTTAATAATTATAAAGAAAAGGGAAAATAGTTAAGAAATAAAAATTATCATGTAGTATGTGACATTTGTGATCTTCTCATAAAATATTAATACTTAAAGTGAAAGTCCTCAAGTTGGGAATGGTTTCTCTCTAACATTAGATATCCTATATTTGAAGTGTTAGCCCTATTTTTTATTTTTTTTGGTTCATTGGTGTGCCACTATGCCCTAATAAGGCATTATTCTACTAGATAAAAGACATACGAGACATATAGGGGGTATCAATTCTCAAGGACAAGGTAACCAAGGTTAGAGGATAATTTATTGCCTTTTTCTATTGGTATGACTAGAAATACCGCTGTGTCCTTGGGTTCAAGAGTAAGGGTATTGGGCTACCTTCAAGTGCCAATATGATTGGGTCCTTAATATCCCCAAGTTAATTGTATCCCCCATCGAGAAATATATACTAAAAGTAGTTTTTGTGTAAGAAAATAAAATGGAGTGTTTTGGATGTGTTGATTTAGTATTTGTCTTAATGCCCTACCTTGGTAATCATTTTGATATGTTGGTTCGCCAGTTGCCTTAGTGCCCTTCCTTAATATTGTTTTGGATGTATTGGTTCAGTTGTTGTCTAAGTGCTCTACCTTGATATTGTTTGAAATGTGTTGTTTTGGTAGTTGTCTTAGTGCCTTATGTTGGTAATGTTTTGGATTTATTGTTTCAGTAGACGCCTTAATGCCCTAATTTGGTATTTGGAATTATTTTAGATTTCTTTGTTTAGTAGTTACCTCATTACCTTACTTTTATAATTGGAATTATTTTTTATTTCCTAGTTCGGTAGTTGCCTCAATTCCCTATATTAGTATTTGGAATCTATTTAACTAATCATATATCTATTGTATCTTGAAATGATGAGAAGTGAAGTAGAATGTTTTACTATTGAGCTTATGATTGGATGTTTATATATTATTGTATGCAGTTATGGCATATGCATTCTGCTTAGGTAGGTTTTTTGGATTCTGTGGCTATATGAAATTTGGGTATGATAACTCTTGTGAGGTGTTGTGATTTACTAATTATGAGGAATTCTTACTCATGCTACTTTTGTAAATGACTATATGAGGGTAATGAGTTTTGATCTGGTATTTGACCACAACATAACTTTGTGTGGATTCGTGCAGATGTTAGAGAAGTTTAGTACAATATAGTATTTTATATGAGAAACACAGTGATACCCGGTCAATATACATGGACCATGTTTTCAAGATACACTTTTGATGTGGTTTGGGAAAAATTTGAAAGTAAGGAATTAAACATGAGGGTCATGTGTTTCCAAAATACAAACCATGATTTTCTTTATTTCTAAAATACATTATTTCGCTCAGTTTTTTCTTCTATAAAAGGATATATGTTGAAACACTAGTCGTAGAGAGTCGTGCATCCCAACTTCTTCTTTTTATCCATAGAATTCTCCATTCAAAGAGAATTGTAGATTTATGTAATTGATTGATTGATTGGTTTAATAGTTTAATAATTACACAAGAGCACGAATAAAGATCTCTACATTTTTCTCAATTATTTTATCTTATGTTTGATATCTCAATCGTGCATAATCTTATTAGTCTTAATTAAGTATGGATCTATCTAAATCCACACTAATTTCACAACAATTTGATATCAAAGCTATATTGTTGAAGAGATCCAATTATTGAGATCGGTACAAGATTTGATATTGTGAATTTTATTTGATCTATCAATTTTAGATTATGAAAATTGAAGATGTGGCTAATTCTAATTCAGAATGGATTGGATAGAGTTTTATGTGGTTTTTCAAAGAAGCTAGAATTGATGATGGATGAGATTTGAAGAACTAGATTTGAAGGCCCTCTCTACCACACAATTTTTTTATAAAATGAGCTATTACGGGAAGTGGAAAAAGAATCAACTGTAGTTACCTGTGATTAAATCTGGAGTCATTGTACATGACAACATTTGTAGTAAACTGGATACTATTAAAGAGTTAGATTAAAGACCTAAAACTAGGTGAGGGTCAATCTTTAAAAAGACATTTAGATGAATTTGACTCTATTGTTATGGATTTGTATAATAAAGATGTTAAATTAAATGACGAAGATTTGGCTATTATGTTGTTAAGTTATATACTTGCAAGTTTAAACATTATTGAGCGATGTTTTTGTATGGAAAGGAAGAGTTAGTCCTTGAGGATGTAAAATCTGCCCTAATACAATGGAAGTTAACTAATAGTTAGCTTATTAGCAATGATAATTCTGGGAACTCACATAGTAAGGGATTGGTAGGTAGGGGAAACTACAAGAGTGGGGGTGTGGTAACCATAAAAGTTCCATATCTAAGTTGAAAAGTTGGCAGAAGAGTGTGATATGCTACAGGTGTTACAAGAAGGGGCATGTTAGGAAGTTCTATCCTAATAGGGAGCCCGGTGTTTTTCCTAGTGAGTCATCTAGTACAAAATATGATGTTACAGTTACACATAGTGATAGTGATGGAGATGTGCTATCGGCTACTAATAGACATAACAAGATTAGTGATAGATGGATCTTGGAATCTGGGTGCTCTTATCATATATGTCCCAACCAGAGTTGGTTTCACATGTTCTAGGTGGCTCAAGGTGGAGTTTTATTGATAAGTAATGATGTTGCCTATAAAAGTTGGGATTGGGACAATCAAGGTGAGGATGCATGATAATATGGTTAGGACACTATCCAACATGAGACATTTCCCAAAGATGATCAAGAGCCTCATCTCTTTGAGTTCGTTGGATTATAATGGGTACCAATATGTTATTAAGGATGGTACCTTGAGAGTTAAAAAGCAACTTTGGTGGCGATGAAGGGGAAGAAGGTCGGGAAACTGTATGAGTTGGTGGGCTCCACTATTGTAGGGACAACTGTTCAGACATCACCAAGGTTGTTAGATTCAGATGTTACGAGACTTTGGTACATGAGAATGGGACAGATGAGTGTCAAGGGTCTAATTTAGCTCTCTAAGAGGGGCCTCCTGGATTGATAGAGTACCTGTACTATAGATTTTTGTGAGCATTGTGTATTTGGTAGTCAAAAGAAGATTATCTTTTCTATAACTAAGCATAGTATGAGAGGGCCTCTTGAGTATATCCATTCAGATTTGTGGTGTCTAGCAAGAGTGGTTTATAATGGTGGTTCACAATACTTGCTCACATTTATTGATAACTTTTCTAGAAAGGTATGGATATTTTCTTAAAACATAAGAATGATGTGTTTGGTGTTTTCAAAATTTAGATTACATTGCTAGAGAAGCATACCAAAGTAGGTTAAGTATCTTAGGATAGATAATAGTCTTGATTTTATTGACTGAAGTTTCACATATTTCTACTAATATCATGGGATATAAAGAAACCACACCTATGTTGGAAGATAACAGTAGAATGGAGTTCCTAAGTAGATAAATAAAACCCTATTAGAGAAGGATCAATGTGTGCTATCATAGAGAGGGTTAGGTAGAGATTTTTGGATTAAGGTGGTTCATATGATAGCATACTTGGTGAATCGGTCACCAAATTGGTCCATTGATTTGAAGACGCCATAGGATTTGTGGTCTAGTAATCTAGCTGATTATTTGATTTGCATGTCTTTAGTTATCCTACTTATGCTTGTGTAAATGATGGTAAACTTGATCTTAGAGCCAAGAAGTGTGTATTTCTTTATGTTACGTATGAAGTGAGGGGGTATAGGTTATATGACCTAGCTACATTCAATTTCTTGACAAGAATAGATGTTACCTTCTATAAGTCTGTGTTCCTTTAGAAAATTAAGTCTTATGATAGTATCACTAAGGAGGTGGAGTAGGAGAGTGCTTTGGGCCAAGTGGAGGTTGAGTTGAGTTATAGAGACCCTTCTTATAGACCCACTATTCCTAAAGTGGGTGGATCTAGGTAGCAGGTAAAGCAAATAGAAGTTGCTTCAAGTAAAGGATCGAGGAGTGCCAAGCCTCTGCTCAAATACACTTATACAGAATTGGTTCACTATGCTTTATCTTATATAGAGCCAGTTGTTGATGTGCATGATCCAACATCATTCTCAGAGGCTATTTAGAGTACTAATTCTACCGAGTAGCGTGTTGCTATGGAGGAAGAGATGGAGTCCTTATTGAAGAATCAAACATAGGAACTTATAAAAGCACTAAGGAAGAAAAATATTACTGATTGCAAGTGGGTATACAAGTTCAAACAGGGAGCTCCAAAGGTTGAGATACCAAAGTTCAAGACTTATTTAGTTGTACGTGGATTTAGTTAGATTCTAGGTGTATACTATAATGAAGTATTTTCTCCTATAGTTAGACATACTTCTATTCATACCTTACTTGAATTTATGGCTATACATGATTTTTAGTTATAATAGTTAGATGTTAAAAATGCATTTTTCATGGTGAGCTTGAAGAGGAGATTTATATGTGATAGCTTGATGGGATTGTGGTTGAGGGAATGCGTGATTATGTGTGCTTGTAAAAGAGATAACTGTATGGTTTGAAGTAGTCTCCTAGATAGTGGTATAAATGATTTGATTAGTTTATGTTTGATTATGGTTTCTCTAGGAATGAGTATGATGGATGTGTGTACTTGAAGGAGATGGAGGGTATCTCTTTTGTGTATCTTTTAAAATATGTTAATAACAAACTAGTTGCATTAAAATATATTTCTAATCTTGATAAGGTAAAGGTAATGCTGGCGAGTGAGTTTGAGGTGAAGGATCTTGGAGATGCAAGATGATCCTTATGGTACTTAGCAATCATAAACCTTAGACTATGATAAGTATCCTTACTAAAATGGATCCAGTTTCTAAGCTTGCAAAACCTATTCCTTCTCTTTTCAAACCAAGGGGAAATAACTTAAGAAAAGAATAATAAAATATCATTAGGATTAAACCACCTAAGTTGGGAAACACTTAAGGAAATATAAGGATAAAGGGTGGAAGAAAACCTAAAAGAATATGAGTATTGTTTGGAAAGAAGTTGTGTAAACAAAGAGAGGAAAATAGAGGGGAAGGCATTGCCTCAAATTTCCAAAGTCAAGGGGGAAATTTAGCCAAAGCTTTCAACGGGATGTTGGGGGAACTTTAGCCAAAGTTGCCGAAAGGAAAAGGTTTAAGCTATGGTGAAAATGCTACAACAAGGAAAGGAAAAATAAAAGGGGAGCAATGGAGTTAGCTAAAGCTGAGTGGTGTGTTGTGCTGGAAATGGCTGAATGAAGGGGGTAGGATCGGTGGTTTTGGCTGGTGCTTGGGGGTAGGTTGTGGTGGAGGTGGTCGGTGCTTATGTAACACCCCCATTCTCAGTAGTTAAAAATTTCATTTTGCGAAAGCGTTAATTACCAAAGGTAATGGGTGTTACCATCACACTTAGCATAAGTTTGATTCCCTCACCTTTATCATGCCAAGTGCTAAGGCTAAAATAAACAAAACCAAAAATAAATCAACAAAAATAAGAGAGTTTACATAAATAAAGGTTGCAAATAAATATTTTTCGTATAACAATGATAATTAAAATACGGTTAGGGATATAAGAGTCCGAAGGAAAATTGATATAATAAAAACTATTATTCGTAGGTACAATACCGGTTTGCCCTAACTCTTAGACCCATATGCCCATTTTGAGAATGAAACATCTTCCCAATTACTCCACTTATCATGGCCACTCTTATAGGCTTCATGCCACTTCATGACCTTTACACAGTCATCTACAAATGTAGAATTAGTAAGACTTCCTCATATGGAGTAAATCACAATACCTCAAAAGAGGTAGCATACCCACATTGCATATAATCACACAATAATCCAAAACATGCTCAAACACAATTACATGCCATAACAATGTATAATCAATCATGGATCAATACATACATACATATATATATATATATATATGCCATTATAGTATTATGCTCAACAATAGACCATACTCAACTAAGTCATGTCATTTCAAGGTAAACAATAACCATATCAAAATCCATAGCTAAAATTGACTAATCAAATTAATTCCAATTAACATAGTAAGGCATTGAGGCAACTATCGAAACATCAATCCACTAGATACTAAACACTTAGGTAGGGTACTAAGGTAACTACCGAACCGTCACTCCAATATATACTAAAAACCAAGGTAAGATACTAAGGCAACTATTGAACCATCAATTCAATATATACTAAAAATCAAGGTTAGGTACTGAGGCAACTACCGAACCCAATAATACATACCAAGGCCATCAACAAGTATTCCTTTATTATTTATATTACTTGAGGGGATACAATCAACCAAGGAACACTGATGTACACTCGATCATATTGGTGCACAAAGGTAACACAATACCCATACTTTAGAACCCAGGGACACAGCGGTATGCCTAGTCATACCAGTGCACATAGGCAACATAGTATCCTCCAACCTCGATCACCTATAGAGTATATAAGGGCCTTGTTAGGGCATAGAGGCACACTAGGGAACCAAATCAAATGAGGGCTAACAACTATTTTCTAGGGTATTTAACCTTAGAGAGCAAACATTCCAAAACTTGAAATCTTCTACTTTAAGTATTAGTATTTTATGAGGTGATCACAAACATTTCATACCATATAATCATTTCCATTTCCATATTTAACCATTTTTCATTATTTTCAATTATTCAAATAAACCTTAAGGTCATCAGTCTATATCAAAGTCAAAGTTAATACTAAGGTCAACCTATAAAAAGTCTAAGGTCATCCTATGTCTAGTTATTTACATTAGGTGCATTAGGTCAAAAATAACCAAAATGCCCTCAGAATCCTAATTTCATCATTTTTATCTAATTCCATAACAATCATTTTTATTGCAATCAATTTGTCATGAAAATGTAGAATTTAATTATTCACAATAGTTTAGCACGTCGATAGTTTTTACGATTTAGCAATTGACTATCTTTTCCACTTATCATGCATTTAGTGAGTTGCACCCTCAAAACCCTAATCATGCATTCTTCATGTGTCATATTTTCCATGCAGAGTGTATATATATAATTTAAGCATTATATGAAATTTAATAGAGTAATTTTCATCATAGTACATGTAGGAAAAATCTCTAACCCTAGAACATATGAATAGTAATTATTTTATTCTAACCCTACTGGTATGTATATGTTTTTATGCTATTTATATCAACCCTAACTACCATGTAATGATAATCATGGAATACTTATCATGGAATTTAAATCCTCACTTGACAAGCATACAACCTTAGAAATACCATATACATGCATATATAAGCCATACAGTATATTACTCATGCATATACTTCACTTTCGATAATTGTGTGTACCATTTATAACATGTTATCATTTTATTATGCATGTTATAATAATTGAAGAATATAAAAACCTAGCATGATTATAGGTCTAAAAAATCCTATCATACTCACACATAAATTCTACTGCCTTAGGAGTGATTAAATTTACCTAAATCCAAGCTCACAAAAAAGCACTAAAAACCGTCTTCTCCAAGATCCTCAAATATTACCTAATAAATTAATATCTAATAATACATACTAGTATTTAATATAACATAAAATTAACTCAAAATTAATTATTAGTATTTAATATAACATAAAATTAACTTAAAATTAATTAAAATAACTCAAGAACAACTAATAGGTTAAAATAAGGTAACAAGGAAACTAACCAAAAATCACGAAACAAGGAAGGAGGAACAGGAAAAAATTGTGGAGAAGGAGAGGAGGGGCAATTGTGGTATTGTGTGCTGCTAGGGGTAGGATGGTAGGAAATACTTTAGTAAGGGTAGGGTCTACAGCAAGGGAAGGTGCAACAAGTGGTGGAGTTTTGGCATAAATTACCAAAGGAGAAGGAAGGGGCTTAACAAGATTAGCCAAAGGTGGGGGTATGGGATTAGCAGAAATTGCCGCAACTTGGGGATGGTTTTGGTTGATTTTTATACAACTTGGAGGTGGAATGGAATCTCTTGCTACAAAAAAGGGAAGGTAGGAACGGTAGAAGTTGGTGGTGGTGTGAAGGGGGTTTCGGTGGGGAGTTGCCGATGGGGTAAAAATGGTTGAAAATAATGGCGATGATGGGGTTTTTTCTTGCTTGAGGGAGCTCGGGTAAAGAGAGAAAGTGTGGAATATTAGGGGAGTTAATTTATGACACAAAATAAAGTAATGCAGGGATTAAGAAGAGGATGGTGTGTGGGGAAAGGAGGAGCAAAACAAGGAGAGCAAATCAAGCATGTCTGGGAGGCATGTGGTATGAGGGTGGTGTACTGGGGTAGAGGGAGAGTAGGGTGAGGTAAGAAACTAGAATATGGTAGGGGTAATTTATTTAGGTACAAAACTAGGTAAAGTATTTAGGTAAAAATTATCCAGTTACCGAAATAAGTTTATTTGATGAAATGGATAACAGTTACAACACAAACCTAGGTTTAAATTTTATACGCACCCTCTAGCATATTTTAGCCTAATTAAAATTTATAAATAATAAGTCATATTAGTATTATACATATTAACAATATATTTAATACCAAATATCCTTAAATAATTGTTATAATTGATACACATAATTACTGGTTATAATTAGGGTTTCTAAAAATGGGGTATTACAGCTTAAAGGAAGAAAATGGCAAAGGTGGCAGATGCTTGTGTTCATGCCTTGGTTGAGCTCGTTTGTGGGGGTGGTCTTAGGAAATTTGGTGGGTGGTGAAGGAGTAAAAAGGTGTTGTTTTGGTTGCAGAAAATGAGAGAGAGAGAGAGAGTGATGGTAGCATTTAATGTGGAGTATATGTAGGTATATATACCCTACAGAGATGGTGAGGGAGGTGAGAAAATTTTCAACCCCAACCTTTATGTGTAGGAGGTGGGAGTTGATGGGGCTAGGGGATGGTCTTGTAGGTGGTAAGGAATCTTAGACATGTGAGTATTATCTATGGATAATGTTCCATGAAGATGAAAGGGGAAAATAAGGAGGGGAAATCGACTAAGACAAGGAAGAGAGAAAAATGAAAAGAGGGAAAAGAATAGAGTTTTGTATTTTTTTTTGTAGTTATTTGTTAAAACAAGATCAATGTAATTTAGGTTAGGATAATAGGGTAGATTAATTATTGATAATTTGGAATTAGGTTAAATTCTAGAATTATAGAATTAGGGTAAGGTGGAAATATTTATTTCTCAAGATTAAAATTAGGTTGCAATATTAATTACTAGGAATTAGGCTTAGATAAAATTTTGGAGTTTTACATTATTTCTTTACATCTTTCTTATAAATATTTTATGAGACTATATTATATGGGAAAGATGAATTCATTATTGCAAAGGTTAATAGTACTTTCCTTTAACGTGAATTGATTGAAAGTCAATTAACTAGTGATAAATCAATCAACCCACATGGTAACGGGCTTGTATTAAGGAGGTCCAATGACAATAATAGGTCTAAATTAAGGAAGGACAAGTTTAAGACTTTTATCTACAATGGTTTTCGTAGAAAGACCATATTACAAAATGTTACCTAATAGGAAACTACTAGATACTACTAATGGTATATCTAATGAGGGTGAGGTTATTATAGATAAGGGCATTAGTGATGGTGATGTATTGACTAACATAGATAGATAGACAAGATTAGGTGATAGGTGGATTTTGGGTGCTCTTACTATGTTTATCCCAATGGAAGCTAGTTCTAGACATACAACACATTTGAGGTGAAGTTGTTGTATTAGGAAATGGGGTTTCATGAATATTTTTTGGGTTTGGGACTTTGAGGGGTGAGGATGTATGATGGTATGATAAAGACACTAAATGGTGTTCATCATGTTCTTGGGATGACCAAGAGCTTGATTTTTCTCTACTCCTTTGAAAGTAAAAGCTATAGGTGTGTCATTAAGAATAGAACATTAAAGGTTGTTGAAGGGGCTATACTTGTGATTGTTGGCGAGTATTTTTGGAACATTGTATAATCTTATTGGCGTGACTATTGGACGTATAGTTGAGGCAACATTGAGAGTGTCTGACTCAGATGTTGCTAAAATATGGGAGTGTCATTGGAATAATTTGAGTTTGATGTTTGGTGACTCAGTTATATCTAAATATGTTACCTTTTATGAGTCTAAATTCTTTATTGGTGAGAAGTTTGGGTTGGAGAGTTTCTTGGGTGTTTCAAAAAAAGTGAAGGTTGTTATTGGGTTGGATGGTACTGATTCTTCTAGTCAGAAGGAATCTAGATAATAGGTGGAACAAGTGGACGTTGATTCATGTAGAGATAGTTATGCCTTATATACTATAGATAGTAGTATTGGTGTGTTAGATATTGTGTTAGAATCAGAGGTTATTGTTGATATTGATTTTACCTTTTCATATGTTTTTGCTATTGTTGATGAGATATGGTCTCTATGGCAGACTCAAACATTAGTAAGATATTTTTCACTAGTTGATTTTTTGTTATGAGTTTTTGATGGGATCATTTAAGAAAAATACATGTTTGAGGTGAACAAGCTAAAGGCTTTAGATGTGCCAAAGATATTGTGGTGGCTTGCATATAAACTATTACATGATCTATAAATATGAGATTATTGATATACGATGTGGTTAGTATAAGCCCTAGTATTACTCAAGTTGTGAGTGTTGTGAGCATATATGCAATGACTCTTGTTGATACACCTTGTCTAGGTGTGGTGCAGTACTTGGTGTGTATAGTATTGGCTTGTATGGAGTAAGGATTTTCAACTATTCCATTGACAAGTTACTTTAATTTTGGTTACATTCCTAATGATTAGAGGTGCACTAGTGTGATAGTGTTATGCCTTAAAGGTTATGAGGTTATGTTTTTAGCTATGGATGGAGCTAGTAATGTTTTTTTTTTCTTGAAATGTGAGCTCTTGAGGTTAGGATGATATGAGGAGTTGCTTCCTATGTTCATCCAACATATGTGCTTATGGAACCATTGCTTGCTTGTGTTTATTTTCCAAGAGGGGCTCTTTGGGCCTAGGGGTTGGTGATCATATTTTGTGTTCCTATTGCTAATTGTCACAAATATTACAACAAGGTGGAGATTCTAAGTACATTAACTGTATATATATGTGTAGACAAGCTTGAAGATTTAAGTGCAGGTGTGTGGAGAATTTTAAATTAAAACAAGGTTTGAAGAAATAGAGAGCTTAAGTGAGGGAAAAAGGTGACAAAAGAATCTATGCCAAAGCTTTGAAAATCCCATGAGTTAATAGATGCTACATAGAGGATAATAATAGTGCCAAAAAACCACCACTCACCTACATCTATAAGACCAGAACTAATAGAGGAAGAACATTTGAAAATTTTTGAAATGGTGCAGAAAAAACTAAATATAAAGAATCAATAAAACCATACTGAAAAAAGGATTAGGTCTCGGGATCAAATACCACACCACACCACACCCATGCCTAGCACATATAGGACCATACGGGAAGGCGGTGTGCTCATGTGGTTCAAGCCTAACCCAAAAAACCACCCAAAATATCCCAATTTTTTTTAAACCATGGAAGAGAGGAAGGAGAATATAAGCACCTTTATTTCACACCCATCCTACTAATGTGGGATATTGAAAAAGGCTTGACTGCACCAAGATAGTATTAGTATTATCATTATTCCAACAAACCCCCACCAATGGAAAAACACTTACAAAAATAAAAATCAATAAAGTTGGAAAAAAGAAGGAATAACACTTAAGTATCAATGTCACAAATATTAAATTGATAGGTAGTTAGATGAGGCAAAATTTGTGTAAAGGGAGAGAACAACTCTTGAACTTCAAATGAGGCCCCCACAACACATATTATACTTTTAATTTGTCAGATTTTATGATAATAAAAAAAGAACTCTTTATGGCCATGTGCTCACCTTGGGTGCCCATGAGTGTTTTAGAAAAACAACCTCAGTCTTTGATAGAAGGTGGCCCACCTTCACATAATCTAGGTGAATCCATTAAGTGTGTCTCACAAGAACCACCACAATTAGCTATGGATTCATTAAGGGCATTAGTATGCTTAGCCTTATATGTATTAGTTAATGAGTTTATCAAGTCCATCTTACTAGGACCACTAAGGACTAAGGCTATGAACTCATTAAGAATATAAGGTCAACCAGTAACAATGTACTACTACACACCAGATGGATGGGTAATAGAGTGCAAGTGAGTAATCATATGGCTTCCTCAAGACACAAGTGGTATCCACCATATTTTCCTCAACTCAGAGGCTTAAGCCCCATCCCCCTTGGCTATTCAAGGATGACTATCTTTGTTAGGCCTATTGTGAGAGGATCT
Organism: Tamarix chinensis; assembly: GCA_030549775.1. Lineage (NCBI taxonomy): Eukaryota > Viridiplantae > Streptophyta > Magnoliopsida > Caryophyllales > Tamaricaceae > Tamarix > Tamarix chinensis. The sequence continues at coordinate 45,291,913 of CM060175.1, forward strand.
CCCAAATTTCTCTTTGATTTGAAAAAATCAAAGGAGATTAGAGAATTCCTCAATAAATCTCACACATAATTCTACCTTGCAAAAATGTGTCTCCTATTACCACTATACACACTATTATTAAAAACGGATATAGCTGCTACAAGTCACAATGTAATGAAATCGACACTTTTGGTTTCCTCTATATTGGCATATAGTTCAACAAGTTCCTCATTCATTCTACCTCTTAACTAGCCAAATCAAGGGCAATAAACTCAAACTCCATCATAGATCAAGAAATACAAGTCTTTGTAGCAGAATTTCATGACAAAGATCCTCCTCCCTATATAAAAATAGATCTACTGGTGGAATTAACCTCACCATTATCTAAAATTCAATTAACATCAATAAATCCTTCTAACACATGAGAAAATTTATAATAATGCAAAAACCAATCCTTAGTACTCTTAAGGTATCTAAGCAAATGATAAAGTGAAATATAATTACCTCTAACTGGGTTATGAGTATACCTACTTAGTTAACCCAATTAATAGGTTATGTCAGGTATACTATAGTTAATGAGGAATATCATACTACCTATAATTTTAGCATATTCTTCTTATAAAACACTAAAACCCTAGTTATTTTTCAAATGAATGCTAGAATCATAGGGAGATTTTACAAGATATTCATCACAACAATAAAAAAAAATTAATATCTTATCAACATATTATGATTGATTTAAGGAAAATCCATTTTTTCTCAACTTAATACCAAGAATTATGTCAACTTCTCCTAAATATTTCATGTCAAAATGAAAAGAGAAAAAAATATTAGGTCTCATTAGTGACACTCACATTAGTGCCAAAAAAATAGACAAATAATCACATAATTATGTCCAAATATCTTGACGTAAACACAAGATTCATATGCATTTGTATTATAACCATCACTTATTCAAGTTTGGTTAAACTTTTCGTGATATTGTTTAGGTTCTTATTTAATGGCATATAATTATTTTTTTTAATATGCACACTTTGTTCTCCTAACCATCACAGGAGCATAGTATCAAAAAAAAAAATTCAACATCTATCTTTTGTTTATAGCCTATAGCTACCAATCGAGCCTTAAACTTGTTATCAATTTATTTTTGAAAATCTATTTGCATCTAATTACTTTACATCCTTTAGGTCGGTTAATTAAATCCTATGTGTGATTAGCTATGATTGAATCAACTTCATTTTTGTTAGCCTCTTTTCAAAAACTAACGTCTATTGATGTTACAACATTACTATAGGTTTTAGGGTCATCCTCAATCAAATAAGTAGACACAAATTCCCAATCAATCTTATCAAGATCATTATTTTCAATTAGGAAAATAGTAACAAAATTAGGACCAAAGATAGTTTCAATCCTCTGTCTTTTACTTCTCCAAGGTTTATGCATATTATCATTCATGCCATTAGATGGAGAGTATATAGACAAAGGCATAGAAGATGAAACATTAGAAGAAATAGCAATACCACCTACATTATTTCTAATAGGGAACAAAATCTAAATGAATTATACATTTCTAGATTCACAAATTGAGTTATCACTCTCACAAAAAAATCTATATGAAAAATTATTTTGAGCATAACAAATAAATACATGATTAAAATTTTTTATTCCCACATTAGTTATTTTAAAATCAGATAAACCAACCCCAACTAGACACCCCCACATTTTTAAAATTTTCAAGTTTGGTGCAAAATCTTTCCATAGTTCATAAGGCTTTTAATCTAACTTTTATGAGGAACACAGTTCAAAATATAACAAGCACATAGAATAGCTTTCCACTACATTTGAAACTCATGAGCATAGAATTCATCATTTCTTTTAATGTTTTGTTCTTTCTTTTAGCTATCCCATTTGGTTGAGGTATATAAGGGGCATTAGTTTCATGTATAGTGCCATTCTTATCATATAAATCCTTAAGGTAATTAGTCCCATATTCACCACCTCATCCATATCTAAGCCTCTTAATCATTATGTCCAATTAATTTCTACTTTTGCCTTATATTTTAAGAACATACCTTTAGTCTTATCTTTAGATCTAAAGAGGAAAACCTTTTTATATCTTAATTAATCATCAATAAAAAGTCACATAATACCATTTACCTCCTCTTCTCTTGGTGTTCTTATAATCTACTAAGTTTGTGTGAATTAATTCAATCAATTCTATTGATCTCGCTATAACTAGTTTAAAAGGCTTTTTAGAGCATTTGGTTTCCGCACACACTAGACATTTTTCATAATTATTAGTGTTCATCACATTTATTAGGTCCATAATTTTTAACTTATTAAGGGAAGCTATATTTATATTCCCTAGCGTACCATGTCACAAAATATTAGGCTTGGTGATATAAGTAAAAGTAGAACCAGTTTTATTAATAGGAATGTTATTCAATATAAAAGGCCATAAGCTAAATAACCCTTTTTGAAAAGTTTCCATTCTTGTTTAACACGACATTATCTGCCTCAAAAACCATTTATAGTCTAGCCACTAAGTTTCTACAAAAGAAGGAGCATGAAACACATTATTCAGACATAGAGATTTGCAAGAAGTAAGTTTTACAAAGACTTTTTCTTTTCTTGACACTCGTATCGTTGCGAAGTTGCCAATGTATACACATTTTCCATCCGTTGCATCCTCAAATTAGTGGAAAAGATATTTTTTGGTGCATAGATGCTTTAAGGCCCCAATATTCAAAATCTGATCAGTCTTATTGAAATATCCCAAAACCCTAATTTAAGGAATTATGGCCAAGTAAGGAATTATTAAGGAAATTAATTAAATAAATTATTTCATTAAAATAAGAGGAAGTAATTAAGGTAAAATCAAGAGGAAAATGATAAATAATTTAATTAAAAAAATTAGGGTGTTTTGCTAATTGAAATGGAATTAAGGAAAATTTATTTAAAATATCCTAAATTAATCTGAAAAAGGAAAATTATTTATTATTTTATAATTATTATTATTTTAAATATTCAAAAATGCCAAAATATTCTAAATACCCCAACCCATCTATTTTTTCATTTTTCTTTTTTCCTCTCCTTCTTTCCCTTTCTTCTTTCCGTCCTCTCCTTTCTCCTTTTCTTTTTTTCCTTCATCCCCCGATCTGGGCTAGCCTCCCTTGCGGCCCAAACTTTCCTCCCTCTCTTCTCTCCCCTACGTGGCCCAACGTGAATCAAAATTTTCCCCCACTTAGTTGCCCGGTCCTCTCCCTCTTTTCTTTCTTTTCTTTTTTTCCCTTAGGCTAGCCGGTCCACTTTTTTCTTCTTCTTTCTTGGTCCCCATCTCTTCTTCTTCCCTGATCCTTGCCCACGTAGACGTACGATCCCTGCAACACCATGCATGCCATCCTACCACCTCCCCTCTCTTCCCTGTCGATTCCTCTCCCTTCTTGACCTTATTAGCCCATCTCTCTCCTCATACATGCCCCTCCCCTGTTCCTTTTCTTCTCCCCCAATCAAATATGACCTGCAACTTTATAGCCTTATACCACCCTACTACCCCTAGCTGGTGACCTACCACGCATGCCCCTCTCTTGTCCTCTTCCCTCTTTGTCGTTTCCCCCTTTAGTGGCCTATAAATACCCCATAACTACCCCCAATCGGTCTTTTTCCCCCACCTAGAAATTCCTCCCTTTTGTTTTGCCTTAGCCTCTTTAGACTACCACCCCATCATGGTCATCCAGCACTGCCGCCCGAACCACCTACCAAACCACTCCCTACACCAACCTCAATTTTTTCCTACACAAGCCACCATGGTAGTGCAAAGTTAGCTCCTCAATTAACCCCTTCTCACCCACCGCCACCCTTCTCGCCGCCATCCACCACTGTTTCCACATCAACCACCACTCCCCTACACCCCAAAAAAACTAGTATAACCCCATCTAACTCCCCCTACCTTCCTTTCCCCTTACCTCCCTCTCCTTCTCCCTTCCTCCCTCTCCACCACCTTCGACCACCACACTCACCGCTGCTACGCCACCCCTTTGGCTACCCTCTCATTTTCCCTCTTCTATCCTAATCAACCACATTTCCATCCTCTCTTCTCCCTCCACCACTGCCGCATTGCGCCACTACCGGTGCCGCCAAGTTACCACCATCCCTAGCTGGTACCCTAACCTCTACCACCCTTAAACCTTATTTATGCAAGTGATATTATTTTGATTAGTATTAATATTATTATTCTTAACATTATTATTATGTTATCATTATTATTTTATTTATCATTATTATTATTAAATTTAACTTCGGAATATTACTACTACTATTATTATTATTATTAATGGTTGAAACCTTATTATTATTATTATTATTATTATTATTATTATTATTATTATTATCATCATCATCATCATCATCATCATCATCATCATCATCATCATCATTGATTATTATTATTATTATTAATGTTAACTTTAGCATATTATCGCTTTTATTATTATTATAAATATTCGAACCCTTATATTATTATTACCATTTAGATTATTATTATTAGTATTAGTATTCTTAACATTATTATTATTATTACTATCATCATCATCATCATCGTCATTATTATTATTATTATTAATATCACTATCACTATTATTATACTTGATCATACTATCACTAAGATTACTATTATTACGATTAATAAGACCCTTATTAGTATTATTCTTAATATTAGAATTATTATTAATATCACAATTATTATTATTATTATTATTATTATTATTATTATTAAAATTAAGCTATAATCGTTAATAATATAGATATTGTTATAAATACTTTAACATGAACCTATGTACCTCCTAAGACCTAATTTGACTAGTAGTCACATGATTAGCTACCTTAAGAATAATAAACCTACTTTTACTTATAAAACTACTATTAATATTAGTAACCTTAATACTAGGTTATGATAAGGGTAGAGTAGGAAATAATGGTAAGTTTGGTAAGAGGGAAGCTAACCCTTAGCATATCCCTCTTTTAGGTGAATCAATTCAAAACTATAAGGAGGTGTAGGAGTGTGCTCTAAGACCGGTGTCATATTAGGTAAGGATGCAGCTAGACCAACTATGTGTGTGTTATGTGCCTTTTATGCCATGTGCTATGTTATGTTGTGTACTTTATAATTATTATGACTGTTTACTTGTGGCGTAGCTTGGAGTTGAGGTATACTTATGTGACTTCCTTATAGCATGTGTATAATGATATATATATATATATATAGTTGTTTTTGTGGTGTTGTATGATGTGACCCTCTAGGACATACATGCTAGGATGTTTTAATAATGAGACATGGGGTGAAAGGATGAAATGGGAAAAAGAGGAAGTGAGCTCACTAAAGGGATATGAGATTAACCTGACTATATCATGATCGATGAGGGGGAAAATAAAAGGCAAATATGGACAAAATGAAAGAGTGGAGTGAATCTTGCATGGAAAACTCTAGGGTTTGTATGGGATGGATGGAGGCTGCATGGGGACGATCCTTACGTGAAAAAAGTTGTCATGGGGCATAAGTAAGGTAAAGGAAGAGTTGTTGGAATCATTGGAGACTTTGGGTGAAAAATATTACGTAGGTTGGTATAAGGGTGCATAGGAAACCTAACTAGGGTTTGGGAAGAAAACCCTAATTTGAGTCTGACATTAAAGTAAAAATAATTGAGGGTGAGTGAAATATGGGATAAGAGTAGAAGAATACCATATATAGGGTGAGTATGGGTATCATGGGAAATAAAGGATGGAAGGTGAGTAATGGATAGAGGGTATATGGAAAAGAGGGGTACTAGGGTTTGGAGTGGCTAACAAGGGTTTCACGGTCACATTTATAATTTGGGAGTAAAGTGGAATGATTGGGGTTGAATCTAAGTGATTTGATGTGTTGGGTGGTAAAGGAGCTTTGGTGGTGTGAGATAGACACTAAGTAATTACAGTGAAACACTATAAGTGTTGGGGCCAGACTGGTCCACCGAAAAATAATGGTGGCCAGGAGCACTTCCCTAGGAACCGATCCACCGGCAATAATAGTGGTTAGGAGCGTTCTACCCTATAAGTTTTCAGTCCACTTACTATAATAGTGGGGTTCCAGCACTCGCATAGATTGATCATAAGCATGGTGTGAAATGAGTATTGATCAGAGATTTAAAGAATTGGTTTATCTAGACTATAACTCAGCTTTTATTATCTGTATTGTTTGTATGTTGTCTATATGATCATGCTTGTGTTATATGCCTTTGTGTTTTTGGCCTTAGATGCATGGTTACCTCACTCAATACGTAGCATACTGACCACCCATTTCATCGATGTTGCTCATTCCTACGAGCACAGGGCCCTTCTGAATTTTTTGCAAGTATGAGATGTCATCTTGGATGCTTATAAGGCATCGAGTAGGGTTAAGAGTTGAGCTTGGACTTGGCCTTGGGACCGAGAGCGACTTGGCTAAATTCTCTTTTACCATTTATTTACCTTGTATCAGTTTACTTATGTTCTGTTTTATGGTACTATACCTTTTATTCCTTTGGGAACTTTAATTATGCACTCTTTTGGATTGTAAACTTTTTTTATGCGCCCTTTGATTTTCGTATTATGAACTTTCCAGTTCTTCTATGAATTATTGTTTTAAGTTTGATTAATAGTTGATGATAACCCTTCTTTAGCCTTGTGGTTAGTACGATACTAACTATGGGCTAGGCTTGTGCTAATCACGGCGTTAATATCTCTAAAATTCATAGTTTTACTTTTTTTTCTTTTGCTATATCTTTTAATAAAATAAAATTTTTCAGTAGTGAATTTTGGGGGTGTTATAAGTTGGTATCAGAGCTGGTTTCGAATGCTCTTCTGATTTAAGATTTTTTAAGCTGATACCACAAGTAGGTATCAGATCGTTGGTTCTGGTAATCGCGCTTATTTTCAAAGCAAATTTTAAGTTGAAAAGTTTTCCTAGATTTTGAAATGTTTTTGAACCTAAAAAGGCCTTTCCATTTTAATAATTCTAAGTCCAGGCCATAGTAAGGAATGAAAGGGTAGATTAAGGATTTTCTAGAAAAGGAAAATAGTGTGAAATGATTGCTTCGAACTAATAGCACTACTACAAACACGGGAAATAATAACGGGACATTAATAACGGTAGTTCGAAAACCGTTGTCAAACGCGTGAAAATTAATAGGCGGGAAGTTTTGATAACGGTTTTAGTTAAAAACCGTTATTAAAAGGGCAACGTTAAAATTTGGACGAATGTTTTAATAACAGTTTTTATATAAACCGTTATTAAAAGAGAATTTAATAACGGTTCATATTAGAACCGTTGTCAAAAGTCAGAAGCTTTTAATGACGGTTCCTAGAAGAACCGTTATTAAAAGATGTTTTAATAACGGTTCTCTCAGGAACCGTTATTAAAACCCCAAAATCAAACTTTTATTTCGCTCGTTCTGTTTCGTGCCAAAGTTTTCAGTGTCTCTGCACTTTCGTTCTCTTGCTCTCCTTCTCCTTGCAAACCCTCGCACCACCACACCGTGCACCACCAACTCGCACCACCACACCGGCTCCTCTCAAGTAAAGGAAACCCTCGCACCACCAACTCTCCACCACGCCTCTGCCATTGTTCCGAAGCTAGCTGGCACTTTCACCTTCATCCTCCGTCGTGTTTGAAGCCCTTGCCTCTCTCAACATTATCACCGTCGTGTTTGTAGCTAGCTCACTTTATGTATGTGTTTGTTCTTCCTCTCGTAAATTTTTATCTACTTATATAAATGCATGTCGCCAGGGTTTCGTTCGAAAATGTGTTGTTGAATGTGTTGGCTGAAAATTTTGCTGTTTGTTGTTGAATTTGTTGCATTATTGTTATATATTAACAAATGCATGTGTTGGCCGAGACCTTTACATATTATTTTTGTATTTTTTTATGGAGAATATAGATTCAACATTATTTAGAGCTACAACCATAATAAACAAAAGAGAAGACATTATTGAGGTTATTTAGAGCTAGATTCAACTGTAAACTTTGGAGGGTCATAATGTTTTCATGGGACCTCGGATTTAGGTGATCTAGGAGGCTATTTTGGGTATTTTTTCGAGATCTACAACGTGGTAAAGCGGCGGAGCTGGTTTGGGTAATATCGGAGCCCAAAAAAGGCCATTTTGGCCTCTAAATTGAGGTTTTGTTGTTACATATAAGTGAGGGTATATTTTTAGGGCCTTTTTTACAAATTGAACCTTTAATTTAGACTATCCTGAAAACCTTTTTCACATTCTAGGGTATGAGGGTGTTATATAACCTCTTGATTAAAGTGGTATTACATGTTGCCTACCTTTGTATTTTTTATATAGAATTTATTCTACAAACAACCATTATATATCTACCCCCTTGTATTATTTTGTATGTAGGGTAATACATGTTTTCAGTTATTTTAGTTTTTACTTTTATTAGAATTGTTTTTCCTCTATTGTTTATCTCTTTATCCAGCCATCCATCTATTTAGCCTCATTGGATATCTTACTTCTTAGTTCTCACTGTAATTATGCCAATTCTGTGTAATTATGGAGCTTTAGGTGAATAAGATCTTTGAGACAAAGGAACTTAGATGATGATGATGATGATGATGAAATTGAAGTTTTTAAGGGTTCAAGTGAATAAGACGAGCAATGGATCTTATAGTCCATAATAGATTGGTCAACATAGATCCTTTTCCATATCTTATAGTCCGATAACTATGCATGAGGCCAGCAATATAATGTTGATGAAATTGATGAGGTTAGAGACCAATGGGCCAAGCACGTTTACATACAACTGTCTATGTGGGCAGGAACAAAACTGTAAAAACTAAAAAAAAAACTGGAGTTTTAATAACGGTTCTTATAAAAACCGTTATTAAAACCTTGTTTTAATAACGGTTCTGATGAAAACCGTTATTAAAATGTAGGTTTTAATAACGGTTCTTCTAAAACCATTATTAAAACTCCAGTTTTTAATAACGGTTTTCATAAGAACCGTTATTAAAACCTAAGTTTTAATAACGGTTTTCATCAGAACCGTTATTAAAAACTGGAGTTTTAATAACGGTTTTTAAGTAAAAACCGTTATTAAATATGAAGTTTACGCACATATTCACGAGTTTTTGTGTATTTTTCATGACGGTTATGAACCATTATTAAAGATTTAATAACGGCCGATTCAATAACGGTTTATAACCGTTATTAAAACTATAAAATAACTGTTATTAAAACCCCTTTCCGTGGTAGTGTAGGTTCGCTCCTAACGTTCTTTCTTTCTTATAGCTACTCTTCATCATGAATAACCAAGTAGGGCATCTGGAGGAGGCCTTTGAGGCTTCCATGGAGTTTGTCTAGTGCCAGCCATTGGTACCTGCCCCGCACCCCCACCATGCTGAGGGACCAGGTGAGGACTGGCTCTCGAGGGTCACTAGGCATCACCCTCCAACCTACTCTAGTGAGGAGGACCCGATGGTGCTCAAGGGGTGGATCTAGGACATGGATCACACCTTCAAGGTAGTAGACTGCCCTCTAGTTTGGTAGCCCAGCATAGCTACATTCTTCTTAAGAGGCTATCCTCCGGCGACTTGGGAGGCGTTCAAGACTGCCCTCCACTCCAGATTCTACCCTGAGAGCCTGAAGAGGGATAAGCTTCAGGAGTTCATGTAGCTCACCCAAGGATCGATGACATTTTGTTAGTATCAAGCTCGCTTCACCAAATTGCTCAGATTTTCCCCAAGGATCGCCACCAACGAGTTTACGATGGTGTTCTAGTTCAAGGGTTGAACTTTAGCATCCGCCACATGATGGGTGCAACACCCTTCACCGATCTAGCTACCTTGTACAAGCTTGCCTGCATCGCCTATACCTTAGTCCAGGAGCAGGCCACCATCCTCAAGAAGAGGAAACCTGAGGGTTAGAGTTCTACGGATAGGACCTAGCCATGGTCAGGAGGACTAGTGAGACCCCCGCCGAGAGATCGTAGTAGTGGTTAGGGCCCTCTAGGGGGATTTTCATGCAGATGATGTGGTCGTAGTCACCCCATCCGGGATTGTGAAGGTGGACTCATGACCTGCCTAAACTATGGAAAGTGGGGTCATAGAGCTTTTGAGTATCAGGGATCATTTCACTCTCAACAGTTTCAAAGCCAGTAGTACCAGCAGCATGCCGACCACCAACACAACCAGACTTCACCCCTTTAGTTCCAGTAGCGGGCGCTTGTTCCAAGTGAGATGTCAGGAGAAGGCCTCAAGGATCCAGACCCTTCCCTCAGAAAGGAGGTCTGTCGGGTGGACACCTAAACGTGATCGGTCGAGTGGAGGCTGACTGACAGCTAGACGTCTTTCCGGGTACGCTCACCATATCTTCTCTACCAATACTTATTCCCCTCCGATTCAAATGCATCCTTATCCTCTATGGGCGTTTCTTTGTTACTAAGGCTAAGTCGTCGCCCCCTACTAGCGTAGGATTATTTGTAGTACTTTCTTTGAGTGACAAAAGGGAATATACCCAGTTATCTTGCGATTGTGGCCTTAGTCATAAATAAGGTAGACTTCTTAGTAAATCCTTTTTTTAAGGGGGTATATGTATAATTATTCATGTCTGTGATGTCCTTAACCACTTAGAACATCATGAGACTTAACCCTAGGAATTTGCAAGTGACTTTAGGGACGAAGTCTTTCTTTAAGGGGGTAGTGATAAAATACTCCAAACCCTAATTTAAGAAATTATGGCCAAATAAGGAATTATTAAGGAAATTAATTAAATAAATTATTTTATTAAAATAAAAGGAATTAATTAAGGCAAAATCAATAGGAAAATGATAAATAATTTAATTAGGAAAAATTAGGGTGTTTTGATAATTGAAATGGAATTAAGAAAAAATTATTTAAAATATCCTATATTAATCTAAAAAGGGAATTTATTTATTATTTTATTAAAATATTATTATTTTAAATATTCAAAAATACCAAAATGTTCTAAATATCCCAACCCATCTATTTTTCCCTTTTCTCTTTTTTCCTTTTTCATTTTCCCCTTTCTTTTCCTTTTTTCTTTCCTTCCTCTCCTTTCTCCTTTTCCTTTTTTTTCCTTCCTCCCCCGACCTAAGCCAACCTTCCCCATGCCCTAAACCTTCCTCCCTATCTTCTCTTCCCTGTATGGCCTAGCCCGAGTCGAATTTTTTCTCCTTGCTTAGTAGCCCAGTCTTCTCCCTCTTTTCTTTCTTTTCTTTTCTTTCCCTTGGGCGGGCTGGTCCACTTTTTTCTTCTTCCTTCTTCTTCCCCCTCTCTTCTTCTTCTTCCCTGCTCCTTCCCCGGGCAGGTATATGACCCCTACAACACCACACATACTGACCTGCCACCTCCCTTCTCTTCCCCATCGATTCGTCTCCCTTCTCGACCCAATCAGCCCCTCTCTCTCCTCACACTACACCTCCTCTCTTCCTTTTCTTCTCCCCTGACCAAACAGGACTTACAACTTTGTAGGCTTGTACTGGCCTACCACCGCCGATTGGTGATCTGCCATGCATTCCCCTCTCATGCACTCTTCCCCCTCTGTTTCCCCCCCTTCAATAGCCTAAAAATACCCTATAACCGCCCCTATTCGGTCTTTTATCCCTACCTAGAAATTGCCCATTTTTGTTATGCCACCGCCTATTTAGACGACCACCCCATTGCCATCGCAGAGCACCGCCGCTTGAACCACCTACCAAACTACTCCTTGCACCATCCTCCACTAAATCACACCACACATCACCCTCAACTCTTCTTGCACGAGCGTCATTAGCCGTGCAAAGTTAGCTCCTCGATCAACCCCTTCTCACCCCACCGCCGCTCTTCGCGCTACCGTCCACCATTATTTCTGCTACAACCACCACTCCCCTTACCCCCAAAATAACCATTAGAACCTCCTCTACCTCCCCCTACCTCCCTCTCCTTCTCCCTTACTCCCTCTCCACCATCTTCGACCACTACATTCACCGTCACCTGCATCGCCCCTTTCACTACACCACCACCACCATTCCATCCCTCTCAACCTAGGGCATCCACCACCACCTTAACTACCCTCTCATTCCCCCTCTTTGATCCTAAATAACCACCTTTCTACCCTCACATCTCCTCCACCGTCACTGCCATCGCAGCAGTGCATTGCCGTCGTGCACCGCTTGGTCACTACCATCCCCAAGTGGTACCCTAACCTCTACCACCCTTAAACCTTATTTTTGCAAGTGTTATCATTTTTATTAGCATTATTATTATTATTATTATTATTATTATTATTATTATTATTATTATTATTATTATCATTATCACTATTATTATACTTGATCGTATTATCTGAAATGCCCCGAAATTTTCTAATTTTAAAGATTATATTTAAATAAGGTTTTATTTGAAAATTTAATTTAATAAATTATTCTTACTAAAATAAAAGGAAATTTATTAGGACAATTTAATAAGAAATTTGATAAATATGTTAAGTAAAGGAAATTTGGGTATATTATCTAATTAAGGATTTTAATTTGGAAAATTATTTAAATAAATTATTTTATTCAAATCAAGAAAGAGAAAATAGTTTTAAATTAATTTTAATTTTATAAATAATTAAATAAAATAAAATTTGAGCGATTTATTAATTTAGACTAGAAATTTTGGAAAAATCCTTTAAAAAGCCTATTTTAGCCTAAAAAGGGATTTAAAAATTATTTTATTTAAATATTATTAATTTTAAATATCCTAAATATTCAGATTAATTTAATTGGCCCTAACCTAATTAATTCTCTTTTCCTTTTTCCCTTTTCCTTTTTCTTTCTTCCTTTTTCTTTCCTTTTCTTTCTTTTCCTTCTTCTTCTTTTCTTTTCTTTTTCTTCCCCGAATTGGGCCTGGTGTGCCGGCCCAATCCCCTCCCTCCTTCCTTCCTTCGGCGCGGCCCAGCCCGCGCGACCGACGTCCGTTACTGTCCTTCACTGCGCCGCGTTTTCCTTCATTTCTCACTAAAATGCCGCGTTTTATTTAATTAACCTTCACCCAACCGAACCGCCCGGTCTCCCCTCTTTTCTTTCCTCTCTTTTCCTTCGCGAACCGCCCGGCCCACACCCCCGTCTTCTTCTTCCCCAGCCTTCCCCGACGTCGAGCACCTGCAACGTCTCCGCCGCCCAGCCGAGATTTTCGCCGCCAACTTCGCCATTGATCCAGCCAATCTTTCTCCTCTCTCCCTCACCGATTCAACAACCTCATCAGCCCAACCTACTTCTCCCTTATTCTCGCACGTTTTACCCTTTCTCCTAGCCAGCTACCCCCCTACCATTTTGATTTCTGCCGGCCAACCTCGCCACCGGCGACCGGAACCCTACCTTCCCTATCTACTAGCCGGCCCATAGAACCCTAGAATCCCTTCTAAAGCCTATAAATATCCCCCATAATAACCTGTATCGAGACTTTTGTTTTCATAACCCAGAATCCCAACCTTGCCACCGCCTACCCTTTAGACGTCTCTTCCGCTGCCTCCGGCCAACTTCGCCGCCTGTTCTGGCCACCCGTGTCATCCTTGCACCGCCCTCTATCTAACCAAATCTATCTCGCCCTTCGATTCTTCCTGCACAAGCCGCCCCAGCTGTGCGAAGTTCTCTTCCCGATCAACCCTGTTTTTTGCCTCCGCCACCTTGGCGCCACCATTAGCCACCTCCTCTGCCGCTAAGGCCGCTTCTTTCACCTCCCAAACTGTGCTGTAGACCCTGCCCTACCTTCCCCTACCTTTATTTTCCTCTTTCTCCCTCTCCTCCTCTCTCTTTATTCTTTCCCTCCATTCGGCCGCCGCCGCTGCCGCCGTGCGCCATCGCCGTGTTTGGCTGTGCCGCCACCTTCATTCCATTCCTCTCCTTATGGGCAACTCAAAACAGCCCAACTTCCACCACAATTCTCCCTATCTTATTCCCAGCATGCAACTTTTCCCTTTTTCTTCTTTTTTTCCGGCCACCGCCGCCGCCGCCGTGCGCCATCGCCGGAGCTGCCTATCCCCACCAACCTATGGTTGAACACTAGACCCTCTCAGCTATTTTTCCTATTTTTATAACCATTAAATTATTTTATTTCTATTATTTGCATATAAATACTATTATTATTATTCTTAATATTTATATTTTTAATATGCATTATTATTATTATTATTAGCATTAATATTTTATTATTATTTATGTTGAGGGCTGAAGCCTAATGTATTTTAATTCGATTTTATTTTTGCCTTCTTATTATTTCTATATTTACCATTATTAATATTAAAATGTTATAAGTATAATTAATATTATTATTTTCTATTTCGAATTTCCATTATTCTTATTCCATTATTATTAATATAAATATTTTAACATTAGCTTTTCTAATAATGTTGTTGTTGTTGTTGTTGTTGTTGTTGTTGTTGTTGTTGTTGTTGTTGTTGTTGTTGTTGTTGTTGTTGTTGTTGTTGTTGTTGTTATTATTATTATTATTATTATCATTATTATCATTATCATCATCATCATCATCATCATCATCATCATCATCATCATCATCATCATCATCATTATTATTATTATTATTATTATTATTATTATTATTATTATTATTATTATTATTATTATTATTATTATTATTATTTCTGAATTGGGTTATTTAATTTACAAATAATCTTTGTAGTATTATTTTGGTAAAGGGTCCGAATTCCTTATTTCACTTTATTTTTGAGTAATGCCTTATTATTAATATTTCTACTATTTTTATTATTCTTATTAATATTAGTATTGATATTATTTTGGTATTTTTGTTATTATTATTTTATCAAAAACCTAGGCTTATATTAAGTTAATGTTTAATATTATTTTGATAGGAGGGATTCTAATTTTAGCTTTTCCCTCATAATAGGTAAAACCAGTCAAAACCCTAAGGAGGCGTAGGAGTGTGCTCCAAGACCGGTGTCATTTTAGGTAAGGGGTGCTAAGGCCGTTTATGTGCTTATGTGCATTATGTGCTTCGCATGTTATGTACCCTGTGTTTATTATTATTAAATATTTTATATGTGGTATGACTTGGAGTTGAAGTATGTTTTGTATGGCATGTGTGCTATATGCATGTGACAATATGTGTTGTGACCTTGTAAGACATGCATGAGAGGATGTCGGTGTGGTTTGTGTTGGAGAAAAGATGAAAAGTAGGATGGGGAAAGAAGTTGACTAAGGGAAGTGAGTTGACCTAATTTTATGGTTTTATAAGGAATAATCTAATGTATGGTTTTATGTGGAAGAATATAATTTATAGTTTTATGCGGAGAATATAATATATGGTTTTATTTGGGAGAATGTAATTTATGATATTATATGGGAGAATCTAATTTATAATTTGATTGGGAGAATCTAATTTATGATTTGTTTGGGGGAATCCAATTTATGGTTTTGCTTGGGAGATTCTAATTTATGATTTTATGTGGGAGAATCTAATCAATTGTAAGGTAAGGATGAATCTTCGGTTTTATGTGATTTGAATCTAGGGTTTGGTAAGGATGAATATTTGGTTGATATGGATTGGATTTAGGGTATTATATAACAGAATCTTGGGTTTTTCATGGTGGTATTAGGGTTTTCATGGTGGTATTAATGGTTGTGTGGTGGTATTAGGGTTGCGTGGTGGAGTTAGGGTTTTGCATGGGAGTTAATGATTGCATGGAATTTAAGGTTTGCATGAAAAGTTTGAATGGTCGCATGGGATGTGTAAAGTCTGCATGGGAGTAAAATTTACGTATCAAAAGTTAATTTGGGATGTAAGGAAGGTAATGTAAGCGTTGTTTGGGTAGTTAAACACTTTGGATGGAAAATAATACGTGGAACATTATCTGGGTACGTAAGAGATGAAGCTAGGGTTTGGAGTGGCTAATTGTGAATTGTCGTGGTTAATAAGGTTTGGAATGGCTAATTATGGTTGTTATGGTTAAATAAGGTTTGGAGTGGTTAATTATGGTTTGTGGTGGTTGATTAGGGTTTGGCGTGGCTGCTTAAGGTTTTTGTTGTATCATGTGTTTTTGGTGATTAAGGTGTAATTATGAGAATGGAATCAATGATTTGTGATGTGTGGAGTGTTAAAATGATTTGGGTGATGTGAGGTGGAGTAAGAGGAGATGTTAAGGCCTAAATTAGGGTTTCGGGATAAAACCCTAGAGTGAGATGTGAAGTAGAATTGGAGGATAAGTGTAAAGGGAGCGATTCATGCATGTCTAGGGTTTGGTGGTAGCACATGTGTAATTGGTGAATAAAGTATGATGATGAATATGGAATTTATGATTTATGATTCGTGTGTGTCCATGGTGAAAGCCTTTGAATAAAATATTTAAGACACTAATTACTTAAAGTGGAAGATATTGAGACGGGACCAGCCGATCCACCGGTCAGTAATAGTGGTTTGGGTTTTACCCTATGTGCTACCGATCTACCGGTAATAATAGTGGTCAGGGGTTTTACCCTATTGTGACCGATCCACCGGTAATAATAGTGGTTAGGACATGATGTTCTATTGTGACCGGCCCACCGGTTATAATAGTGGGGGATCCCGATCTTAATGAAAATAAACCAGAGTTTCGTTAAGGCAAATAAAAGACACTAATTACTTACAGTGGAACACCATGCGAGGAGGAACCGAACCGATCCACCGATTAGGAATAGTGGTTAGGGTTTTTACCCTATTGTGACCGATCCACCGGTTAAAATAGTGGTTAGGGGTTTGACCCTATTGTGACCGATCCACCGGTAATAATAGTGGTTAGGGCATGATGCTCTATTGTGACCGGCCCACTGGTTAAAATAGTGGGGTGTTCCTATGCTTGCATGGGTGTGAATCTGATTTTGATAAGAGATTAATTAAGTAATTAATCTGGACTATAATTGGGCCTTTGTACTTTTACCTGGTTGATCATATGCATTTATGATTGTGTTCTTCTATTTTTCCTGCATTATTTTATGTGATTATGTGTTGGCCTTAGTGCTCGGTTACCTTACTCAGTACGTAGCGTACTGATCACCCTTTTCATGGGTGTTGCTCATTCCCACGAGTAGTATGCCCTTCTGATTTTGTGCAGGTGGGCAAGACATCAGTCGGGGCTGTGTGTTGAGCTTGTCTAGCTCAAAGTTCAAGAGAGTTGTGGCTATGTTTCAATATTTATGTGATTCTATTTCCTTTTATTAATCTTTTTATTGGTTGTAAGTTAATTCTCTTTTGGAAATAAATTATAACTCTTGATGCGTACTCTGATTTTTAATGAATGATCTTTCGAGTTCTTTTATGAACTGTTGGTTTGAGTTTAATGTAAATCTTTTCTTAGCCTTAGCACTTGGTACTGGAACGGTCGGAGAGAATCGGTCTGGTGCTAAGTGTGGCGGTAACATCCCCAGAATTCACAGGTTTTAAGTGTTTCTATTTTAATTGCTTCCGCTTTAAAAAAAAAGTAGTGAATTTTGGGGTGTTACATTATCACTAAGGTTACTATTATTATAATTATTAGGACCCTTATTAGGATTATTCTTAAGATCAAAACTATTATTAATATCACAATTATTATTATTATTACTACTACTACATTGTCATTATTGTTAATATTACCTATACCACTAATATTACTGTCACTACTAGCATTATTACTATTATTAGTATCATTATTATTACTACCTTAGTATTACTAATATCACTATTATTATTACTAAGATTTGAGTTGTTATTAGTATTATCACTACAACTATTATTATTATTATTATTATTATTATTAGTAATATTAAGCTATTATCGTTAATAATAAAGATATTGCTATAAATACTTTAACATGAACCTATGTACCTCCTAACACCTATTTTGACTAGTAGTAACATAATTAGCTACCTTAAGAATAATAAACCTACTTTTACATATACAACTACTATTAATATTATTAACCCTAATACTAGGTTATGATAAGGGTAGAGTAGGAAATAATAGTATTTTAGTAAGAGGAAAGTTAACCCTTAGCTTTTCCCTCTTATAGGTGAATCAAGTCAAAACTATAAGGAGGCAAAGGAGCGCGCTCCAAGACCAGTGTCATATTAGGTAAGGATGTAGGTAAGACCAGCTATGTGTGTGTTATGTGCCTTGTATGCCATGTGCTATGTTATGTTGTGTACTTTATAATTATTATAACTGTTTACTTGTAGTGTACGTAGCTAGGATTGAGGTATGCTTGTGTATAATGATATATATGTATGTATGTATATGTTGTGCTTGTAGTGTTGTATGATGTAACCATTTAGGACATATATGCTAGGTTGTTTTAATAATGTGACATAAGGTGAAATGATAAAAAAGAAAAAAAGGGGAAGTGAGTTGACTAAAGGGATATGATATTGACCTAATTATCTCATAATTAATGAGGGGGCAAATAAAAGGAGAATATGGACAAAATGAAAGAGTGGAATGAATCTTGCGTGAAAAATTCTAGGGTTTGTATAGGATGGATGAAATTTGCATAGGAATGATCCTTACGTGAAAAAAATAATTTTAGGACGTAAAGTAAAGGAAGAGTTGTTGGAGTAATTGGAGACTTTAGGTTGACATTTTGTACATCTGCCAGTGTAATTTTCACTCTGCATTTGCCAAAACAATTTTCACGCCATAATTGTCTATCAGTGGGGAGATTATTCATTATTGTCATTAATAACTAGTACTTTTCTGTTATGTCAATACTCAATAGTAACATAATGTATCATATTTCCACGCCATAGTCCTCGGGACTGTTATAATTGAACGAAAATCCAGATGGTGGGAACTGGTGGTACATTAGCTTCTTCAAAATTGAACCAAAACTCGTGGAAGGCTAGGCTGGTTATGGTGCTGGAATCAACTTAAGCAAAACAGTTCCATCAAGCATATATAAATAATGTCAGAACAATTTGACACAGTAGACATCCAGCATAAAACTTGATATCTACAGACCCTTGCATCCTGGAAGATCAATCCAATGCAGTTGAACTTCGACTTCCCCACACTCAACATTTTTCAGGCGAAGGCACAAGTTTTGCACAATTCTGCCTCCTTCTTTCACGATATTGCTCTCTTCAGCCAAACAATTCTGCCTGCTGGGCTGTATCTTTGTAATTATGGTCCCACTTGGAACGGCGTCCAAATTCATCCTCAGAGCATCTATAAACGTCTTGATCTCAAACTCTGCTTCTCCCATTTTGTCATCCTTGCTGAATGTGTCATGATCATATACAGTCTGAATTGAAATGGAAACAATAAGTACTCTTCAATCATTGTACAGTAATGTGTTCTGGAAAGAAAACTCGAGAGCATGATCTACATACTAGATGTATTTTAGCCACAAATGTTCAATAAGCAGAAAAAGAAAACACCATTTTCACCAGCAATCATAAGTATGGTTTTTTAAAGTAATATGCAGATTTCTGCACCAGTTTGTATTAGTAGAAACTACCTAGTGATCTCTTAAAGTAAGATTAGATTGAACAATTGAAACTCCGGGCTTCTGTTGGGTGCTTATCTAATAAGGCAATTTTCTTCAATGGAGATGCTAAAATTACACCTCCACAACATAAAACAAGAGTGCTTTAACATAAATTGAAGTCTTATTCAATATGACCATGGGCTGCCTAGAGGAGTCTTAAATTTGCATGCTCTGGCCTTCTAAAAGCACAAATAGTATACCGAGAACATGAAAGTTAATACTGTCTTTCATAAACTTGTCCCATTTACAACAGAAAGAAATGATACATCCAAAAATCCATCACCTATGTCGTCAGAATTTTACGTCAGTTAAGCTACATTCCACTAATACAGGTGACGTTTTAAGTCACAGCCAGTAGACTTCTCTTCCATCAAGTCTATATCTTGCCTCACTTCTTGTTTATTCTAAGCAGACCAGTCATTATAAGCATAAACCAGCTTGAAAATGTACAATTTTTAAGCCATTTAATCATTTTTTTGAAAATGCTTTGGGAATCAAACGTCACTTCAACAAAAGTTACGGACAAGCAAAAGAGCTCTACACAAGGTTTCCTCTCTTAATCTGAATGCAACCTATGCCTTTTGACCTAATTACTACAATCAACCTTCATTCGAATTTTACAGGATAGTTATAACTGCCTGTCTGACATTACTGCTGCATGATAAAACTATAAATAACTTCCAATAGTGTAAAACCACGAATCCTATAAATTCTGAAGCTGCAGGATAGAGGTTGAGGGAACCCTGGACATCATTTAACTGTTGTCCTCTTGCCGCAATCACGCAAAAAAGAAGGAAAAGAAAAGAAAACAATGAGCATAGATATTTGGGCCTAGTGTCCAACATCTGGGACAAATTAACATGAAAATTATAGATTCACATGAACTACAATGCCACGAAGTTATAAACAAAGTGATTTGTCATTCTTTGGCATAAATTTATACAAAGGAACTGTTATGATAACCTGTATAGCATGAAATTCAAATTGATAAAATTGACCAACTCAACAAAGTTTAAAGTATCGCTCTCAAACAATTGACCCTGAAGTGGCATTGCATTTCTTTGACAATAAAACAAGGAAAAAAATGTGGTGATCAGTTGGAACCCTAATAATAATATATAATTTAATAAGTAAAAAAGAAAAATGTATCTACATTTGCAATCCTAAATAGCTTTATGACATGGATGATAAAGAACTCAAAGTATATTACCTATATCTCCTAAACCCAACAGCTATAACCCTATATGGTGATGATGAGATCAACTATCAATTGGCTAAAGTTTGAGGAAGGGACTCTGAAAGTTGGGTTTACATTATCAAAGAAAAAATTTAAAGGACTGAGACCCAATCTTGTGTGTTATTAGTACTAAAACCATCAACTAAATATTCATTTACCATATATGTTAAAATTTCAGTACTACAGTTTGGGTATGTTAGTGCTACGGTTTCTAAATGCCAGTACTAAATTTTGCAACATAAAATATTTTGGTGTTGATATGTAAAGATTGATACTAATTTTTATAAGATTTGATACTTACATACAATATAGTATTAGCACCAACACAGTTAGATGAAACTCAAACATTTTGTCACTGTTCAGTGCTCAATTGAGCAATGTGCAAATAGCATTGGGAGTCAGTCAATAGAGGGTTGAAGAGAGGAGTTGGAAAATGTCGACCAATCAGTGTAAAGCATTCAGCATACCCACACTTACATTACTGCAGTGTAATGATGTATAAATTTACCTCGTCAAATAAGAAACTGAATTTTGGCAGACAAACATACCAGTTTTATGGGTAAGTTGGGATCTGAGATAGAAAGAGTAAGATCTTCATTCCATTCTGGATTGATATCCTTCTTTATAACACGGGTTTTCAATCTCTGTATCAATATATGTAATCTTGATGAAAATCACAGGACAATGTGCATCAAATAAGTGAAAACATTTCAGATACATATGACAGATGAAGACATACATTAGCACCATTCTAACTTCATAATAAACTATGAAAATAGTTGATAAGATTAATTCATGGGCACATGTTTGAACATGAACACTATATGCAGAGAAGTCACACAGTGTAATTCCTCAGTTTTATACCATCTAAATTAAAGACTGTTGACCAGCAGTCACAGGTTACAGAAAACCTTTAAAGTACAAACTAATCATAAGGATGTTCACATCACAGTAATCAGTAGCCATCCCACCAGCAGAAACAAAGTGAAAGCACTAAATAGAAACCATTACATTCTTTAGTCATATACACCTTCAGCACAAGGGACTGCTCATCTCAGTTGACATGTTCTGGAACTTACAAGTTGATAACTCACCTAAGCCTATAAGTGTCAACATTTACACATTTGCAAGGCATAGAAGATTTAGCAGGCTGAGAACTTAGTGCTGCATAGACTAACCTATGGCCAAATTAAGTAGCTTACGGTTGACATAGGCTTAATATGGTAAAAAGGCTTCTTCCACTGTCATTGTTTCTTATGTTAGACATCAAAGCCAATCTGCATACTCACTCTCCCTACCCAATTAACAATCTAGAATTGGGCAAGCCGACAGCTCAATTAATTCAAGAAGAAGCTTGTGTTTCATACCCAGCAATCATAATTCATCACTGTTAAGAAGAGCAACTACCTCCTCTCTTAAAGTGTTAAGATGATGAACATGTATCTCCCTCTCATCGCAAAGCATCAAGCTCAGAAGCAAGCAGCTGCCTCCCATCATAACCAAAAGTGCTATAAGGAGGAGCAACAACTACTTACCACAAGGCATTTAGCAGATGAACAAATATCTCTCTTAACCCAAAGTGTTAAGAAGATGAACAAAAACCATTCCCTTGGAGTCTGTGAACAGAGTAGATGATATAGATATTATCACACTGATACACGTATGCCTCTATAGGCAAGGGGCCTATGAAGCTCATCTACCCTCATATAAATAGGAGTCCCTTCAAACACATTGAGGGCATTCAAGAGGAGATTGATTACTCACAAACTCTCCATTCTTTCTCTAATTCCAAAACCCTGCCCCCTCATTCTTGGTGGTTTGGCTTCCTACCCCCACAATTCAGATCTAATATAAACACAGATCGCAAACTCAAACAATACCCATTCTGTAACCATTAGTGCCTTTCACACTCTCCATCCATTGGGAAAAGTTTTTATTGTTACAATGATTACCACCTAATTTATGAAAAATATTTTAGTATTGGACCCTATCCTTAAATTTGAAAGACTCCTGTAAATATTATACCCCAAAATATGATGTTTTACCCATGATCAGGAAACATGTAATTCAACATTGACTTATCCAATTTACTAATATATTTATCTGACTTTAAAAGATATTGGGTTGAAATTTCATGAATCCACAACTCATTTCCTGCCTAAATCCTCATCAGTAGCAGAGTAGCAAATCATCCCTTTCCACAAAGGTATATAATGTCCATGTACACCGTAAATTAGATCGCGTAAATCATTAAACCAGATTCAAAATAATACAGAATATTGTGTCAACTTCCTATTTTCCTTTATAAGATGAGGCTTGTGTAAGAGGGAGTTACTTTCATGATAATTATAATGATAATTTAATGAAACAGAAACATTTTGATATATGTTTAATGTCTTAATGTAAAAGAATAACGTGTCAATACTAACAAGAATCTATTTAGCATCATTGAAGTGTATCCAATGCTAAACATGTTAAGTGACTTACAATGGAGTCCTAGAACAATAAGCTATCAATCTGTGAATTACTGATTTGCAAATTAGGCCAAACTATTGCAAGTAATTCATTAGTTATTTTTCCATAATATGAAAAACCTTCTATGGGATATTAAGTTTAATGGTATGGTTGTTTCATTAAATATAAAGCTATTTTAAAACACGTAGAAGAAAATAAATTGTACATTAAGAGGGCGAACCCTTCACTAAGGCTAATGCAATTTCCATAAGAATAAAGAGCCATATTTTCAAAATAATTGTCACAATAAAATACATCCCTTTTCATAGCTCATATTATTTCTTTTGAAGAATGAAGTTTAAATTAAAAACCAACTTTTCCTAAGGATAACACAAGAATAAAAAAAAAATTGAAAAAAAAAAGTGGGTAGCAAAAATGGGGGCAATCTACAATATTATTTCACTGTATTTTATGATTTTGTGACAACAAATTGTATGGTCACTTCCATACATAACAGAACTAAAGAGAATTTTAAAATCATTTTAACTCTTACGAGTGGTTTCATCCTAGTTTAAACATTGACAAAAATCCAGGGAACCATCAGTAGTTATTCAAGAGGCTATGAAACCACCTATAACATTGAAACTTCTTTCATTACCTACCTTATGTTCAGGCTTTCCATACAACCTCACCATTACATTTGACAGACATAAGAAAATGACATTTATGCTTGCCTATACTACTCCACTCTGCCTATTCTAAAACATCACACGGAACCTTTGAAAAGTCAATGTACAATTTGAGTTCATTACCCCTTACTCAGGCTCAACTCATCAGCTCATGAACTCATAAGTCAATTAAACAAGCTGAGACGACTCACCAGTCAGCTTCAGTAATAGAAATAAGTTGAGCTCTATTATTGACTCGATTTACATATACAAAAGATTTTTATTGAACCAAAGTCTAATCTTCTTATCTCCCCATTGGATTATATATAACAAAATAAGTGATATAAAATTAGTTATCATAAATTAATGAATACATATTACTCTTATATGATATGGTACACTAGTACTTATAATGAGCTTCAAATAAGCTATTAAATGAGACTCAGTCAAAGTTTTTCAAAAAGTTGACTCCGTAACAAACAAGAAACAAAAAGACTCAAACTTTATGAGTTCATCTTATTTAACTAAATGAAACAGTAACTCCTGTGATCCAGTTTGACTCGTTCACGACCCTATAGAAAAGAAATGAACCACTCTAAACTATAGAAGAATATAGTTATCAGCCTTGACACATATCTGTCCGCCATCGACCACTACCAAACTGACAGAAGTCTAACAGTAGTGGTACGGTATGTAACAATATAAATTAAGGGTGGTAAAAAGAATTGTTTACGTTATGATTTTGTACCTTTTTGATAAACTTACTGGATTGCCCTTATATTAATATAAATTAATTTCCATTTGAATTTGAAGAAGTGTTTTTTCACAAAATACTCTAATGATAAAATTAATATCCATTTTTTTTTTAAAAAATATGACGTTCAAAATTTATATTATAAATGTTTGATTCATATACTAAAGGGTTGTTTTCGACCAAAATTACTGTCTCCCTCTCTAGCTATAAACCACATAGCGTAACGAGCAAACATGCATCTCCATCCTCCTTGAAATGTAGAAAATAAGGAACAATCGCAAGACCTTTGAGCAAAGTCCAAGAAAAACTGAAGAGGAAGTAAAGTCACTCCACAGGCACCGTCAAAATCCAAGAAAACAACATAGGAAAATAGAAAATATAATCCCAAAACGAAAAATCAAATAAAAGAGAAACCTGTTTGCCCATTTTAATGACAACATAAGGATCGCTAGTACGAACATCACGAACAGCAAGATTGATTCCTCTAATAATCTTTACTCGGAGAAGCCCCAACAAATGATCCATTAGCGATGACGACGACGCCGACGCCGATTGTGGTGTTTCTGGTGTTTTTGGCGATTCCATGGCCATCTCAATTTCCTATCCTCCACCTCAAGCTTCTTTTGTAATTAATACGATAAGCTGTTCAAATATTAACCTTTCTTCTCAATCGAATTTTTTATTTATCTCATTTGATTAATTTAAGAATAACAGTCATAATACTGAAAGAATTACGCTGATCAGTAAATGATATCAACAGACAGAAATAAACGGCATATCTGAGCGGGGGAAAACGAATAGCTCATCTTACCTCACCAAGTTTTCAATCGAGAGAAATTATTTCAAGGATTGGAGATTACGCTGAAATTGAAGACAGTAACTTATAATAATCGTGTTCTTCTAGAATAAGAAAATGATGGAAGGAAATGCTAACATTCAGGGTGGCGCCCTGGTGGAACATGAAACAAATCACGAAAAATGTTTTTCCATTCTGTCATTGTTGCATTTGTCTCCATCTATTTTAGGATTTGTAAAGTGGGGAGAAGGATGGTCAGGTCATCGCGGCAGTTACGTTGGCGATTTGTCGATGTGCGAAACAAGAGTAAGATGTGACGCAGGCTACGGAAATCTTCCATTGTGAATCCAGACCCGAACAACATCCATGAGATTCGACCCATCTATAGTAAATTTGGGTTTGACTATTGTAGACACAGATTTGGATTTGGGTCGGGTCCCAACTCATACATATTTTAATGATCTACACCATTAGATCTAAATCTGAATTAGGTCTGACCTCCGGAATGACTAAATATATAAAACTTTTTTTTTGGACTTTTATTTTTTTATTTTAATTTTAATTTTATCTACTTATCTTTCATGTATAAGTGATTTGTAAATTCTTTTTAGCCATAAGTAATCTAATTTTTATTTCTAAAGTCTTAAGACATCAAAATATCATATGAAAATACAAAGTAAGTTTTGCAATATTTTTATCTTTCTCTTTAGAGCAATTGGTATAACAAAA
Organism: Tamarix chinensis; assembly: GCA_030549775.1. Taxonomy (NCBI): domain Eukaryota; kingdom Viridiplantae; phylum Streptophyta; class Magnoliopsida; order Caryophyllales; family Tamaricaceae; genus Tamarix; species Tamarix chinensis. Next base: position 45,318,060 of record CM060175.1, read on the forward strand.
AGTTACGTAAGTGGAGGAATTATTTTAACAAAAATAAGTTGTAGGTTATGTTTAAGCTTATGAGATTTATAACATTTTTTAAGCTTATGTTTTGCCGGAGAAATTCCCTTTCTCCTAGAATAACTATGGGAACCATCTAAAGCATGAGAAGAGGGATATAATACTATTGAAGTTGATTAATCATTTGAGGATAGAGGAGGCAAGACATTTAAAGGACAATTGTATTTTGTATGCTTCTAGATCAGTTATAGCAAATATGCTCGATTATGCTACTATTAAGAACAAACCTAAATGAAAGGGGAAGATGTCCTAAAAGAAAATTCAGTAGAAGGTTCAAGAAGGATGATGCACTCTAGAAAAAAAAAGGTTTCATGGTATATTTGTGGAAATACATATCATAAGGCATATTAGTACTACAAGAAGCAAGGATAAGTGAACTAGAATCAAATTCAAAAGGTTGGTGTGCCTCCAACTCCACATGTTAATATTGTTGAGATTGATGATGTTATAGTTGATGTGGTGGTAAGAAAATCTAGTTGACAACAAGACATGTTGGATTTTGAACACCGACACTTCTATGCACTTGTGTGCCAATAGATGTCTCTTCCACTAGTTTGAGATCACAAATGATGGAGAACATGTCTTCATGGGCAATTCTACCATTGTAGGAGTTTTGGAAAAAGGAAAGGTTCTTCTAAAACTTACTTCTTACAAATCTTTATCTTTAAATAATGTTCTGTAAGTGCCTTTCTTGCATAGGAACCTAATTTTAGGTAGTTTGCTTAATTGGGTTGCACTTAAATTGATATCTAAGGCTGATAAGGTCATATTGACCAATATTGAGGTCTTTTTGGAAAATGGGTCTTAGATGATGGTGTCTTTATTTAGAACAATATTTTGGTTAATGAAAATGCTACTATTTCTACTTATATTGTTGAATCTATTTTTATATGGCATGCTAGAATAGGGCATGTGAATGTGACTTTTATTGATAAACTAAAACATATGAACCTGAATAATGTATTAGACAATAATGTTTAAGATAAATATCTTATTTTTGTGGAAGCCAAATATGCTGAAAAGTTGTTCAAACTTGTCATTGAAAGTCAAATACCCTTATTTTTTTACCTTAATTACTATATAACAAGGTTCACAGTCTACTTAAAAATATTCTATCATGATTTTTCAAGTCATTTATATTAAACTTGAGCTTTCTGACACTTACTTCATCAGTTTGCAAAAAATCACAATTTTATGTGAATTCTCCAACTGTATCATTTTCACATTTTTTAATTTAATCTAAAATTTTAAATCATTCCTAAAAATATTTTCAAGAATTTTTTATAATATCTATACTTTTCAGATCATTTTTTATCCTTTTGATAATTATTCGTTTGCAAAAACATTTTAGTATTTTATGAAAATTCACAATTTATGAAATTTTATGTTTTTAAAGTCGTTTCTCACTTGTTTTGGCTCATCCAAAAATTCTTCTTACTTATCAAAATATTATAAGCTTAGGCAACAGTCTTGAAAACTTTTAAGTTCGTATGTTCCTTTTGAATCATAAAGTCACACAAATTTCCATTTTTTGTGATAGAAGGTTTTTGCCGATTTCTCCATTTTAATCCATTTGCTCTCCAAACAAATTTTAACATTAAATATTTTAACATATTTGACTTTCTATAACTATTATGCATGATTTTACATGATTTTGGACTTTGCATTAATTATTTCATCCATTTGTGGAAAAATGTATTTTTATAGATTATCATATTTTGTTATTTTCACTTATTTTCCATCCATCAAACTTAAAACCAACTATAATATAATATCATAGTCCCTAGCTGCCATCTTCACCACCAAACACTACAACCAACACCTCATCCCCCACCTCCACTACAACTACCCATCACCATTCGCTAAGCTCCCACACAACTAGCTACCACTAACAATCGATCCTTAACACTACTAAGTGACCCCTAATGTGCACCTCTAGAACAAATCTCTGCTCCTCCACCATCCAACACCCTTCATTTTCCTTCAACTCCAATACCATGAATAATCCACCAATAGCTCAAGCAACTAGTTGTAGTGCAATAACGCAACTGACTGCCACCACCATCTAACTAAGCTAGCAACATATTGTGACAACATGGAATTATGGACTTGACCCAACACCCATTGAAACCCTTTTTACTTGGTATTTTAGCCCTTCCAACCACCAAATATAAATCCTCTTTTTCCATTCTATTCAAACTTATGTGGTGGTGTTGTGAGTGGTTGTGGTGGTAGTGAAAGGTAGTGGTACTATTGTTGTTGTGACTAAAAACCACTACCATTTTCTCCCTTCTTATACTTCCATTTTGTATCATTAATTCTTACCCTTCTTTGCTAAGTTTCATTAATCTTCTAACTTATTACTATGTATTATAGTTGATTAAAGGGTGGCATAAGAAGTGGTTAATAGTATTAATTTACTTGCTAAAAGATTAGCATATAAGTAAATTAATTTATGATATGTTTTATTACCATGTTGGGCAAGCTATTTTATGTTATAGCGTGATTTTATGTTTTATGCTTATATTCATGGTTAATGTGTTTTTGTAATCATTTTATATGAAAATGGTAAGTTGAGAGCATGTGAAAATGTTAAGTGTATATTCATGCAGGGTATTACGTTATTAAAATCTTGCATGACAAGTTATGGAATAATTTGTGATAAGTATGATTGATGAATTATTAAGATATTAATATTTAAAGTTGAAGATCAAATGAGTTATAATTAAACTTATTCTATATTCCACATGACATAACTGTAACACCCCAAAATTCACTATTTTTTTTATTTTTTTACAGTGGAAGTAATTAAAATACTTAATTTAAAACCCGTGAATTTTGGGAATGTTACCACCACACTTAGTACCGAACCGGTTCTCTCCGACCGTTTCAGTACCAAGTGTTAAGGCTAAAAGAAAAGAAATATCAATTATAAATCAATACAATCCAAATTCCAAATAAGCATTAAACGGTTGTAAAACAAAATCAGAGTACGCATCAATAATTGTAATTCATTTCCAAAAGAGAATTAAACTTACAACCGATAAAAGGTTAATTAAAATACTCAATCAAGTAATGAATCAGAAAATGGTAAATACTATACCAAAGAATAAAAAAAGGAATTAAATCGCATAAAGAATGAATACGGCCACGACACTCTCGAACTTGAGCCAAAACATGTTCAACACACAGCCCTGACTGATGTCTCGCCCACCTGCATAAAGTCAGAAGGGCATTGTAATATCCCAAAATCCTAATTTCCGAAATTATGGCCAAATAAGGAATTATTAGGAAAATGGATTATATAAATTTAATTATTAAAGTTTAGAGAGTTAATTAAGGTATATTAAGAGGAAAATAATAAAGAATTTAATTGGAATAACATTTGGGTGTTTCTCTAATTAGCATGAAGGTTAAGAGAATTTATCTAAAATAGTCTAAAATAAGCTAAAAGGAATTTATTTAATATTTCATAAAATATTAATATTATAAACAACCCAAAAATACCCCAATTTACCCATAAGTTATTTTATTTAATTTTCCCATCCTATTTATTACCTATTTTCCCCTCTTTTCCTTTTTTTTTCTCCCTCCTCTTCTTTTTTTTTCTTTCTTCTCCCCCGGCTGGGCCAGCCCATCGGCCCAAACCTCCTCCCCTCCCCCGTCTCGCGCACAGGCCCCACGCCGCCCCTTCCTTCTTTCCCTTCCCGCGGCCCAGCGCCGTGCGCTGGCCTTCGTAGTCCTACGCCCGAAACGACGCGTTTTAACCCCAAGGACGTCGAAACGCCGCGCCATCATTAATGACCTTATAGCCGTTGCCAAACGGGCAACGCGACGCGGCACTTTGTCCCCCGTAATGTCGAAACGCCGCGTTTGATGTGCGGATTAAATAAACCTCGCCGAACCGGCCGGTTCCCCTCCTCTTTTCTTTTCCTCTGGACCACCGGTCCACCCTGCCATCTTCGTCGTCTTCTACCTACCCCCCCCCCCCCCCCCGACCTGCAAATCGACCTGCAAGTCGATTTCGCCGGCAGCCACCAACCGATCGTCCTTCCCTGCCTCTCTCCCGTCGCTTTCTTTCTTTTTTTCGACCCGACCAAGTCCCTATCTCCCTTTCCCGCGTGCCCTTCTCTTTCCTTTCTTCTTCCCTGTCCCCGACCCAGCCTGCCATGGCAGAACCTGCACCGCCTGCCATCGGCCGGCCACCTGCACCCCTGCCCCGCGTGCCACCTCCCTCCCTTCGTCGTTTTCCTTCCCCCTGGCCTATAAATACCCCCCAGTTGCAGCCCCGATCGGCCCCTTTCGTTTTTTTTGCCCCGAAACCCTGCCTCTCCGCCGCCCCAAACAGACGGGCTTTTCGCCGTCACCGGAGACATCCGCCGCCACCTCTGGCCACCGTTACCATCCCTGCATCTCCCTCGACAAAACTGAGCCACCACCACCCTCCGCCTTGCCCTGCACGTGCCTCCTTCGTCGTGCAAAGTTCCTATCCCGAAAACCACCCTTCCAGCCCGCCGCCGCCTTGCGCCGCCTTCTGCCGCCTCCTCCGCCGCTACCAGCCACCCTTCCACCCTCCAAAGTGACCAGCAGGTCCTCCCCTACCTGCCCATACCCTCCTTACCCCCTGCTCCCTCCTCCACCGGCCTCCACCATTTCCACCATCTCCCTCCTCCCTCGGCCACCGCGTCCGCCGCCGCGCGCCGCCGCCCAGCTCACGCCACCACCCTCATTCCACTCCCCTCTCCCTGCTGTATCCTCCCCCACACTTGGCTTCCTTTTTCCTCCTCCCATCTCACCGCCACCCCCATCTTTCCCCCTCTTCTCCTCCTCCACCGCCGCCGCCGCCGCCGCCACGCGCCGCCGCCGGACCACCACCGACCCTAGGTGGTTCTCCACCCATCCAAACCCCAATACCCCTTTTATATACTTGCTAATATTTTCTACTAATATTAATACTAATATACTTATAATTATTACTATTATCCTTATTATTATTCTTTTATTATTATTATTACTTTTATTATTATTATCATTTCTAATATTGTGACTTATGATATTAAAGTTATCATTTTTACCATACAAACATCTCTTGGAACCCTAACTCCTATTATGCTCAACTTTGGTTTATTTTATAAGTGTTAATATTAACAACCCTACTATTATTATTATTATCTCTATTACCTTACTAAGGTTATTATTATTAATACTTAACCATACTAGGTTATTGTTATTATTATTTCTAGGGTTATTATGGTTATTATTACTATTATTATCATTATTATTAGCATTATTACTATTATCACCCTTAGGGATAATGTACTTGAAATATCGTGACCTTATAATATTATTATTTCAAACCCAACACCATTGTTAGACTTAATCTTAAAAATGCTAGAGTTCTATTACTATAAACATAAGTGTCACTATTAGTGGTCTTATTATAATTATTATTATTATCACTATTTTACTATGACTAGTGAATACTAGTATTATAAGAATGGAGCTAATGGGCTTAATAAAATAAGTGTAACAATAAGTATCATAAATAAACATATTTTTAACTACCAATATTTAGTATACTAATTCTAAAGTAAAAACCCTAGTTTTTGTATAAAACCCTTTTTAGTAATAAAAACCCTCACCTTAAACTAAAATGAGGTTTGATAGTGATTATAAGGGAAACTAATACTTAGCATTTTCCCCTTTTATAGGTAACCCCGACCAAAGCCCTAAGGAGTTAGAGGAGCGTGCTCCAAGCCCGTGCCTACCTAGGTAAGGACGAAGCTAATGGCCTTGTGCTATGTGTGACATGGATGTGTTGAATATTGTGTATGCCATGCTATGCCATGTGTTATATGATTGTGTATAACTTGTCTTATGTGTAGCGCAGCTTGGAGATTGAGGTATGTGTTGATGTGTTTCCTATGATGCGAGCATGATATGTATATGTATGATGTTTATGATGTAATATGCTAAGGCCCGCTAGGACGTGCATGTTAGGGTAAATGGTAATATGAGTTTGGGACCATTATGGGGGTCTTAATGTTGTATGGTGGGATTAGGGTTTGAATGGGGCATCAATGTTCGCATGTCGGTACTAATGATTTCATAGTGTTATTAATGGCTTATGGCGGTATTCGGGTTCGTATGGTGGTATGGTGATTTTATGGAGGTATTAATGTTGGATGGGGGTATTTGTGAATTATGGGGGTATTAATGTGGTACGTTGTTAATCGTGATTTTATGAAGGTATTAATGTTGTATGGTGGTATAATTGTTCGTATGGTGGTATTAAGGTTTGCATGGCGGTATTAGGGTTTGTATGGTGGTAAAATTGTTCGTAGGGTGGTATTGTGATTTTATGGAGGTATTAATGTTGTATGGTGGTAATTGTGATTTTATGGAGGCATTAATGTTGTATGGTGTTATTTGTAATTTTATGGAGGTATTAGTGTTGTATGGTGGTATTAGGGTTTGTATGGTGGTATTAGGGTTTATATGGTGGTATTAGGGTTCGCATGGTGGTATTAGGGTTGTACGGTGGTATTAATATCCATATGGCGGTTTTGACGATTGTATAGTGGTATTAATGACTTATTAGGGTGTACATGTTGGTGTTATGGAATGTATGGGGGTACTAATATTCGTATGGCGGTATTAACAATTGTATAGTGGTATTAATGGCTTATGGTGGTATTAGGGTTGCATGGGGTATTATGGATTGTATGGTGGTATTAATGTTAGTATGGCGGTATTAGGGTTTTGCATTAGGAGTTAACGATCATATGGAATGAGGATTGGAGTAATTAACACTGGGGCATTGTGATTGAGAAGGGATGGAGTAACTAATTGTGACTGTTGAGGATGATTAAGGTTTGGGATGGCTAAGTACGGTGGTTATGGTATAATAGGGATGAGAGAGGTTAACCGCGGGTTGGTGTGGACCATTAGGGTTGGTTATGACTACTTAGAGTCGTTTGGCATTATCCTGTGTATCATCGATTAAAGGGTAGATATGAACACGGGCCTATATTGGTTGTGATGTGTAAAGCACAAAGAGAATGATTTATGTGTATCCTTGGTGGAAACCTTTTGAATAAGACACGTTAAAACATTAACTACTTACAGAGAAAGATGTTGAGCCGGACCCAGACCGGTCCACCGGCAAATAATAGTGGCAGGGTATTTTACCCTCGTGACCGGTCCACCGGCTATAATAGTGGCAGGGCATGGCCCTCGTGACCGTTCCACCGGCTATAATAGTGGGGGATTCCGTGCTCAACAAACTAATCAGAACAATGATAAGACATGGGAAAAATACTAATACTTATAGTGGAATACCTTGTGAGTCGGGGCCAGACCGGTCCACCGGCAAATAATAGTGGCAGGGTATTTTACCCTCGTGACCGGTCCACCGGCTATAATAGTGGCAGGGCATGGCCCTCGTGACCGTTCCACCGGCTATAATAGTGGGGTTCCCGCACTCACACGGACTGATAAAGATGATGATGTGAATCGATTGTAAATATCAGAGGCCTGATGAAAAAGGGTAACCGGTTTGTAACCTGTATTGTTTATCTGCGTTATCGCATGCTATCTAAGTAATTATGCTATGTCTGCTTTGTCGTGTATCTTGATGTATGGGCCTTAGCTCGTCTGTTACCTTACTCAGTACGTAGCGTACTGATCACCCGTTTCATGGGTGCTGCTCATTCCCACGAGCAGAGGACCCCTTTGACCTTGTGCAGGTAGGAGACCATGTCTTTGATGCCTATGATACCTACGAGGTATCGGGTGGGGCAGAGCGTTGAGCTTAACCTGACTTGGGGACCGAGAGCGAGTTGGCCGGACTCCATTTCTACCTTCGGGCTTCGTATTCTCTTTATTTAACCGTATTATGAACTACGCTTTATGTTTTGAGAAAGCGCACTTCTAAGTTGTAATCCTAAACCGTATTCTAAGTGACGTTTGACTTATGTTTCGTTAATGATTTATGTTAAGTGCTGAACCATGTTTTAATGTTTCATATCTGAGGTTGTTTAGTTTAGCCTTAGCACTTAGTACCGGAACGGTAGGAATGAACCGGTCTGGTACTAAGTGTGGCGGTAATATCCCCAAGTTTACAGTTTTAAACTCTTTCGCTTCCGCTAAGCCTTTGATTTAAACGAAATTTTTCAGTAGTAAATTTGGGGGTGTTACAGGCATACTACTCGTGGGAATGAGTAGCACCCATGAAAAGGTGAACAGTCCAAAGGTAACCGAGCACTAAGGCCAACACATAAACACATAAATCATGCGGAGCATAAAAGAGCATAATCATAAATGCATATGATCAACCAGGTAAAAGTACGTACAAAGGCCCATGAATAATCTGAATTAGTCACTTAATTAATCTCTTATCAGAATCCGATTCACACCATACCTTTTATCAATCCATGCGAGTATAGGAACACCCCACTATTATAACCGGTGGGCCGGTCACAATAGAGCATCATGCCCTAACCACTATTATTACTGGTGGATCGGTCACAATAGGGTCAAACCCTAACCACTATTTTAACTGGTGGATCGGTCACATATAGGGTAAAAACCCTAACCACTATTCTAACAGGTGGATCGGTTCGGTTCCTCCTCGCATGGTGTTCCACTGTAAGTAATTAATGTCTTTTATTTGCCTTGGCAAAACTCTAGTTTATTTTCATTGCGATCGGGATCCCCCACTATTATAACTGGTGGGCCGGTCACACATAGGACATCATGTCCTAACCACTATTATTACCGGTGGATCGGTCACGATAGGGTAAAACCCTAAATTCAACCATGCAAACCCTAATACCACCATTCAACCATCAATACCACCATGTAAACCCTAATACCACCATACAACTATAAATACCACCATACAACCCTAATACCACCATACAAACCATAAATACGACCATGAAAACCCTAATACTACCATACAAACAATAAATACCAATATGCAAACCCTAATACCACTATACAACCATAAATACCACCATACAAACCATGATTCCGTCATACAAAACCCTAAATTCAATCCACACAAAACCAAAGATTCACCCGTACCAAACCCTAAATTCAAACCATATAAAACCCAAAGATTCGTCCTTACCTTACAATTTATTAGATTCTCCCATTCATAACCACAAATTAGATTTTCCCATACAAGACCATAAGTTAGATTCTCCCACATAAAATCATAAATTAGAATCTCCCAAGCAAAACCATAAATTGGATTCCCCCAAACAAATCATAAATTAGATTCTCCCAATCAAATCATAAATTCGGTTCTCTCATATAACATCATAAATTACATTCTCCCAAATAAAACCATATATTATATTCTCCGCATAAAACCATAAATTATATTCTCACACGAAACCCTACATTTCCCATTTTATTCTTCCACACATAAATCATTAAAATACTTAGGTCAACTCACATTTCTTGGTCAACTTCTTTCTCCATCCTCCTTTTTCATCCTTTTCCCCTGCACAAACCATATCTACATCCTCACATGCATGTCTTACAGGGTCACAACACATATCATCATACATAAATAATACACATGCCATACAAAAACATTCTTCAACTTCACGTCATATCATATACGACATAATTAATAATTATAAACACATAATGCATAGCATATGAAGCACATAATACATATAAGCACACAATGGCCTTAGTAAACCCTTACCTAAAACGACATCGGTCTTGGAGCACGCTCCTATGCCTCCTTAGGGCTTTGACTGGTGTCACCTATTATGAGGGAAAAGCTAAAATTAGACTCCCTCCTATCAAAAATACTATTGAAAACTAACTTAATATAAGACTAAACTTTGATAAAATATTAAGATAATAATAGCAAAATACCAAAAATAATATCAATATTAATAATAATAAGGTTAATAAAAACAGTAACAATAATAATAAGAAGGACATCGCTCAAAAACATAGTAAAATAAGGGCTTCATCCCTTTTACTAAAATAATACTACTACTAATAATATTAGTAAAATAAATAACCAAATTTAGTAATAATAATAGTGATGAAACATAAATAATAATAATAATAATGCATATTAAAAATATAAATATTAAGAATAATAATAATAGTATTTATATGAACATAATTGAAATAAAATAATTTAAGGGTTATAAAAATAGGGAAAATGGCTGAGAGGGTCTAGGGTTCAACCTTAGACTGGTGGGGATAGGCGGCACCGGCGGTGGTTCACACGGCGGCGACGGTGGCCGGAAAAAGAAAAGAAAGAGGGGGAAGTTGCATGTTGGGAATAAGATAGGGAGAATTAAGATGGGAGCTGGGGTGTTTTGAGTTGTCTAGAAGGAGAGGGACAGAATGATGGTGGCGGCGCACGGCGGCGATGGTGGTGGCCGGATGGAGGAGAAGGAGAAAGAGAGAGGAGGAGAGGGATAAAGAGGAAAATAAAGGTATGGGGAGATAGAAGAGGGTCTGCAGAAGATTTTGGAAGGGAAAGAAGAGGCAGAAACGACGAAAGAGGTGGCTAAGGGCGGCGCAAAGGGTGGCGGAGGTGGAAGAAAGGGCTGTTTGGGAAGGCAAATTTGCACAGCTGTTTCGGCTTGTGAAGGAAGAATTGGAGGGTGAGGGAGGTTTGGTTAGCTAGAGGAAGGTTGAAGGAAGAGTTTGGTGGCCAGGTATGGCGGCGAAGTTGGCCGGAGGCGGAGGAAGAGGCGTCTAAAGGAGTGGCGGCAGCAAGGAAGGACTTCTGGGTTAGGAAATCAAAACTCGAAACAGGGTAGATTGTGAGGATATTTATAGAGTTAGAGGATAGGTTAGGGTTATTTGGGTCGGTGATGGGATAATGCAGTAGGGTTCGGGCTTACCGGAGGCGAGGGTTGGCCGGTGGCAGCAAAACGGGGCAATGGTTGCGCACAAGAGAGAGAGAGAGTATCACGCGATAAAAGGGAGAGTTGATAGGGTTTATGTGGTCGCTGAATCAAGGGGGAGAGATTGGAAGGAAAACCGCCGGTCAAAACGACCGTAACCGGCGGCAAAAAACCAGGGGGTGAGGCGGCGGAGTTGTAGGCTGGCGGCGTTGGGGAAGAAGAAGGAAGGAGATGGGGGGGGGGGGGGCTGGACCGGTCGGTCCAGGGGAAAAGAAAAGAAAGAAAGAAGGGGAGATGGGCGAACCGGGATCGACGAGGGGGAAAAGGTTTAAATGAAACGACGGGTTTCGGTGGCAAAGGAATCAAAACGTGGCGTCGAGGGTGACGGGCGAAGAGCGACGGGTGATATATGAGATTTATATATTATTTTGCTAAGTAAAAATTTCATTTATTCCTCATTATTTTTATAACATTTAATCTTTTCTCAAGTTTTTCTCTTTTGGATAGATTTTGCAGGAAAAGATAAAAATAAAGAAATTCAAAGGAGAAATCGATGGAAAGAGAAAAGGCAGCAAAGAACACATTAAGAGATATGGAATCAATGGAAGAAAAGACTAGAAATGAAGAATATATATCAAAGGGAATATTGTGTTGAAATTTCATGAAGAAATAATGAAGGAACAAGAAACACGACCCCCCTTGTTTCCTAAACACGGCCCGTGTTTTTCTATCAGCACACAAAATTTCAGCATTTAAAATTCAGCATTTGGCCGAGAGTTCAAGGAAAAACACGGGGGTCCCATGTTTTCTAACACGGACCGTGTTTTTCTCAAATTCTGTAACCGTTCGCGCAACGTTTCCCCAATATATTTCAAAAGTTTGAACATTTGAAAGGGGTGGTTTGGGGGAGTTCGAGAATGGGATTCTCTTTTTCTCTATATACTCTCTAGATACCACATGTAATTTGTAATTCCAATTCTCTTTCTCTCCATTGTATTCAATTGAACAATCAACACTCTACAATTCAATTCGATAAGTTCTTCTCCATTCCTCTTTTAATTGCAAGTTTTGATTTTTGATTGAATGCAAATAAATTATCTTTGTTGCATTATTATTGTTCTCATGTTTGATGTTTCATTGTTAATTTATTTGTATGCATTGATGTTGATTATAGATTATTGCATTTAATTGTGTGTTATTGCAATTATGTAGATAGTATAAGGTAGGAGGATTTGATGATGGAATTAGGGTTTTCGATTTTGAATTCATGATTCTAAATGAAATTTAATTGAATTGATGGACGGAAATGAATGATCTCGCATCATAGATTAAGAATTTAAACTAATTAGACTGATCACCTATCTAGTTTAGATCTTAATCTACGCTAGGATAATGGAATTAATACGTAATTGTTAATTAACTTTTCCAGAGTAGCAAAAGATTAATTGTTAATCTTGTCCATTAATTCGTACGATTGCATGATCCGAGCTTATGTGATTATGGTCGTAGTTGACTGCTTTCCATTCTTAATGCTGCCATTAATTGAATCTAGTGTTCTTAACCTAGGTTATTAATTGGTTAGATGATAAATTGAGAGCTTATTCAATTTATTAGAATTGAGAGAAAGCAAAGAGATGAATTTTTATGAGTTTCTACAGGTCAACATTAAATCATTTAGAATCATTCTTTTCTCCATGATTATTTGATATCCTAATTCCATAATCAATACCTTCATGTCCTTATTCATTAATTAGTGAGTACAATGTTTTATTATTTATCCATAGTTTAGATATTGATGATAGAATTATATGTTATTGCATAACCGGGGTTTTAATATCGATTACAGAATTATTGATTATATACCATTCCTTGTGGGTTCGACTCCTTCTTGCCATATACTACGTATTTGGAAATTAGGATTTATTTATTAAATTTTTTGTGCATACCACATCGCATCAACGGGTGCGGGCTGGACTAAAGGAAAGGAAGAAGGGGAAAAGGATTGGGCCGGGGGAGAGGGCAGCCCAAATGGGGAAGAAGGGAGGAAAAGAAAAAGAAGAAAAGAAAGAAAAAGAAAGAAAAGGAAAAAGGAAAAGAGAAAAATAATTATTTTGGGTATTTAAATTTATTAAAATATTTGGGATATTTAAAAATAATAATATGAAATAATATTTAAACCCCTTTTTAGGCTAAATTAGGATTTTTAAATGATTTTTCATAAATTCCATTTTACTTAGCAAAACACCCTAATTTTCTCCAATTAAATTATTTATAAAATTATTATTAATTTGAAAATATTTTCTCCTTCTTATTTTAAATAAAATAATTTATTTAATTAATTTTCAAAATAAAATCCTTAATTAGCTAAAATACCAAAATTTCACCCTAATTAAAATACCTATAAATTTCTTCTTGATTTTCCCTAATTAATTATACTTTTATTTTAATAAAAATAATTTATTTAAATAATTTTCTAATAAAACCTCATTTAAATATAATTTATAAAGTTAGAAATTTTTGAGGCATTTCAATAACCGTGGTCAGAAGCTATATGGCCTAGGAGGTGCATAGCAATGCTATTATTTCTACTCTGGTTTTATAAAACTATGGTGATCCTAATATATTCTATACCTGTCTATTGCACCAACTTATAAAAAAAGTATGCATACTTAAGAATTAGAGACAAGTTAATCAGTCAAGTGTGTTTCTCCTTGAGATAGTGCTTTTATGCCAATTTTTATTCCACCAAATCAATAGTACCCCAAGTGCTTTTTGTCTTCATAAGGTGTTTTATGTTGTTATCATCTCCTAATTACTCTGTGTGATTAATATAGGAATGTTTTATCACATGTCTATATTTATGATCCATATGTGTTATCACATGCTTTAATTTATGTATACTAGGATCAACATGCAACATAATATGTCATTTGAGTAACTATAATTATGAGTACTATAATATCCTACTTTTTAGGATTTTTAATGTGTATTAATCTATATATTTGATTGTGATCTAAGTGTATTTAATGTTCGGTAGTGTTTTAGTTGGGCTTGGTTTGTGAAAAACCCTTAGAGGGGGGATATGGTTTTCATAATGGAAATGATAAATAAAAATTTTCATGCAACTTATAGTGATTCAATAGCACATTACTCTCTTCATCTGTTACCAAAATGTTCTCCTTTTTAGATTTTAAAAAATTAAAATGTTTTTATTGGTGATCACCCATCTCCTAGTTTATGATTACTACAATATCAATAACCCTCTAAGTGATTATTTGCAACTTGACCTATTTATCTTCTCTAGACTCTCAATAATATTATCTCAAGAATGATAGGTAAACACTCACTAACTCTTTTGTCATGAATTTTGTAAGGTAGTTGTGATTACTATTGATTCTCAACAAAATCAAGATACGAAAGTATAGAACCTTGGATGAGATGTGATCTAGCTAGATGTAATAGGGGATATTACAATTACAAAGAAACTCTAACTAAGGGAAGTGAGCAATGAATACATTTCAATAAAAACTCAAGATTTGAAATTTAAGAGAGTTTGAATGAGGAATTGAATGATTCAGAGAATAGATGATTAATTACATAGTAAATACAATTAAAAAGTTATTGTAGTAAATTTTGAACACTCTCATTCTTCAGGTAGACATTGGACATAAATAGTAAAAAAAAAAGTTACACTACCCAAAGAGTAGAAAATTAACAAGTAATGCTCATTAGTCGATCGATTGTATGATTAGTTGATCGGTTGTTCAAACCAGCCAACTAAATATGTTCATATCCTAGATGAGAAAGTTATCGTTGCATAAACTAGATGATCAATTTCATGTTGTACTTAGTTGGTTTTATTAACATATTTGAATAGTACCATGTTTTAGTACACCAGTCAATGCACCCTTTAGACCAGTTAATCGATTAAATCAAATCATTTGATCGGTTTGCTTATAAATAAAAACATTTTACACTTAGTCTCAACCCTTAAACATGTTGGTTAAGTCTATCAATTGGTTTGCTTACACTAGTCAATCATTTTTGTAAAACCAATTGATGAGTTTAAATAGAGAAGAATGGATTTCTATAATAATAAAACCCATGGACTGGTTAGTTAAAACTAGTCAATTGTTTTGGTAAAACAAATTGATGTGTTTAAATAGAGATGGATGAGTTTCAAAAAGAGAAAAACCCATGGTTTGGTTGATGAAACTAGTTAATCGGTTTTGAAAAACTAGTCGATTAATTTGCTTTGGTAGTTAGTACATCTGTGTTTTATTGTTTAATGCTCTTTATTTAAGTGAAACTAATCGATCAGTCTTGATACCTATTAACTAGTTCTAGCTAGAACCGAACAACAAGATAAACACTTGGAAAGATTTAGAAATCAAGATCAACCATGAATTTTCATGAAGTGAATTCAAGTCAAGTGTTTATAAAATTTTTAAAGAGTTTTGATCAAAATGTAAAATTGGTCAACTTAAATTTTTATAAGAAAATCTAAGACTTGAAATATAGTCCTTAAACCTTAAATCTTGGTAATCTTTATATGATCTTCTCTTGTACTTTGAAACTTGATTGCTCTTTTAAATTTTTTACATTGAGAATTAGGTGTGTTTTGGCTTCTTTATTTTTCAATCATAGTTCATGCATACTTAAGAAAACATATTAGTTCTCAAAATCCATTTGTTATCATCAAAATAATGACAAGGACATTATTTGATCAACATGATCAATAGTTTGGGTTTCGGAGGGTAAATAAGTTTTAGGGCAACCAGTTAACTATATTCGGTTATTGATCATTTGGTTTCTCCTTGAAATGGAGTTTTAAAACTAGGTAATCTAATTGGCTGGCTCGACTGAGTTATTTGTGCTCTAGGAATAATTGTTATTAAAAATCATTTTCATTTAATTTTATAGCCTCATGATTTTATTATGGACGGTTTGTTTATGTTTTTTACAAAAATTGAGCGTTCCTAATCTGTTTTAATAATTCACAATGGTTTTGTGGGGGTATATTTCTAAAAGTTACTTTCATGACTTCTTCACCATTCTCTTCGTCTCCCTTATTTCTTTATCTACTATACATCATCATAATGGAAGATTATGTCCCAGCAACCTCAGTAGATATTCTAACCTTTCCCCCTTTCCCCCTCTCCTTATTTTCTATTTCCTTTCTCATGATTCTAAAAATTGATAGTGTAGAACCCTATAAATTTTAGCTAACACCTGTTTAGCTTAAGGGTAAAAATTCAACCCTGAGCCTCTAAAATCCATATATAGAAGCTTAGAAACAAAATAGGGTTTGAGGTTTTAAATTATAAACCCCCTACCCATCATTTACCACCAGAAATATTCAAAATTTACAAGCACAAGCCTATCTTCTCCTTTTTTCCTTAACCTTCAAGTCTCCCAAGTTTTCTCTATATTTGCTTTCACTTTTCTTTATACTTTCCATTTTTGATCTTTCTTTCCTCTTCTAATCCTTCCTCTAACTTCTTCTTATTTTATTCTTCAATAAGATAGGATTAAATTTGGAAAAAAAGAGTGAGAGATTGCCTCTTTTCTTTCTTGGTCTCTCTATTTATTTGGAGGTTAATCTTTTATGATTTTCGCTCTAATATTTGGTTATATTTCAATCATTGTGAGATTTTGAGGGCTTTACTATGTTTTAATCTTTTTTTAAAGATTTTCAAGAGTTTAGAGGTTTGGATTTTCAAGTTGTGGAAGAATTTTGATCTATTTTAGTTAGTTTTGCTTAGTTTTCTTGAGTTAAACTAATATCTTCCCTATTTAATGGTAAATGGTATTAGTAAGTGAAGTTTAAGTTCAATTATTTTGTGAAAGTATGAGTCTTGAAGATGAAAATATGTTGAGAAAGTTATATATTAAATAAACGAAAGATTAGGTAGAAAATCCTAACATGAAATATTTTTTGCATTAACCTCATAGGCATGAATTATATTCATGGATATCTTTAATATTTGAGAATTTCAACATCATGAACATTTTGTAGTATGATGTATAGATTATTTCCCATAAAGTTATATCATGAAAGCATATTATATAATACTCCTTAGTTCACATAGTTATTTCTATAAAATTGAAGGTATGATTTTAGTATACTACTGAGTTTATAAGTATGATTTAGTTATTACACTAGTTAATCCATGAATACTACTTATTAAGAAGCTTACATCATCGCTAGTTGATGTTCAAATTGAAGGAGAAAAACTTACAACAATTTTCTATGTGAATGTGCTTGATGGGGTTTCTTTTTGGCTTTGACCAATTAGTTAGTCTATGTAACTCATTGACTTGTCCAGAAGAGTAATTTACCTATCATCATGATCCTCTGATTAGTCCTTAGGACACATCAACTCAAACAAAATATTTATCAATCATTTAATTTGTGACCTAGAGGTCTAGCCTCATCTTGAACCCATTGACTGCTTCCTAGAATAACCAATTAGTAGGGTCAATTGATTGACTTATTCAGGACCATTGTGAAGTTCTAGTAGCACCAAGACCAATCAACTGGTTCATACAACTAACTAAATATTCTTTGGACCCCATTGACTAATCTCGGAAAGAATTTCCTTGTTTATGTATTTCTCCTTGAATGTGATGTATTGAGTTACTATTGACTTGGGTGTTGTTAATGGACTTCTAATGACCTACATCTTTGCCTTAAAAGACAAAACCTCATAAGTTTAATGGTATAACATGCTCAGAAGAAAATAACATGGATATGTGTGTGTGTGTTACTTTAAACGAAGTTATAAATAGTAACGTTCATTTAGATATTTTAGTAAGTGGTTAAATAATATAAATTAAAGTTGGACTCTGGTTGTCCTCCATATGGGCCTTTATCATTGGCATTAAGGATTGAATTGAATGTTTTTTTAATGGATGGAATGAATATGGTTAAGTATTGGAAGCATAACTTGAACCTAGTCTTTTAACATAACATAGAATTGAATTATGAATTAAAGGGAGATTAAATGGAAATCAAATGGTGGCTTAGTTATCGATAACCAATATTATAATATGTCCCTTGTGGCATATATGATTTAGTAATAGAGTTATCACTTTAGGATATAGTTAATTATAAAATGGATAATATGAGAATATTATATGGTCATATTTGGATTGAAAGGGAATCTATTTGGAATGATATGGTATGTGGGTCTTGATGTGTGATAGGTGAATATGCAAGGGCACACATATTTGGTGTAGTATCAAGGTCGATCACACACAAGGAATAAGGGTTAATTACCAAAATTTATATTTTCAACTAGCTAAACCAATGAGTAAGGTAAAAGAAAATAAAATTATAATATTAAATAATAAAAATAAACTAAATAGCTAATCGTGTAGAATTTAATATAATGAAAGGCTAGGATTGGGTTTTCACCACAACTTCGGTACTCAATGATGAATTATTTTAACTCTCGATGTTGGTTCAAACTAAAAAAAAGGTGAATTAGCTTAAATTAATCTAAAGCCTATTTTGAGGCATAAATATCTTACCTAATAAAGCTCAATTACCTAATTTTAAGGAATTAAGATTAAATTAAACCAATTAAGCATCTTGCTAATCTAATAGAATCCCTAAGGAATCTAGCCTACTTTCGTTGTTTGACTTCCCTGCTTAATTTCTAGAGTTTAGGTATTAATTTTTACCTTTCGTTCCTTAAATTAATTAACTATGATTTCTAATTTAGTGATCAAGTGAGACAACAAAGTCAATCACAAAAAAATTCAATTTAAAGTTTCAAACTTTCACCAAGAAAATATACTAATTTATCATCAATTATAAAAAAGTTGGGTTCTTTCCCAATCATTAAAAAACAATCTACTCAAATATGACTAGGAATAAAGATCAAATAAAATAAATATACTATTAAATCATATGAAGAAATTAATTAAAAAGAAGAAAGAAAGAAAAAAACTCTTTTGATTAAAAATTTTAAGGTAGAGAATTGTAATCCAATATTGCATAAGAAATCCTTCATTTTCCTTTAATACTTGAGTTTTAGATCTAGTTACTAATTAGTGGTTAAGACAAAGGTCCAATAAAGATCCTAAAAGCTAATATATATATATATTTAGGTCTTAAAAATTTGGAAAGAAATAAAGAAGTTTTGTAAATTTCATAATAGAACCACATGTATGGCACATATTATCTTGCTTAATTTGTCCTCGTGTTGACCGATATTTTATATTATAATTTTAAATTATTTTTATGACCTAAAATTTATGTGATTCAAGTTGCATTAGAAATATATTAAAGATACCTACAACTTTGGTCTTTTAAGTTTGCTTAGATTCACCTTGTAACATGGTTGAAATTTAAATTCTTTATAGCATGCACCCATTTTCTTCTTGAGCCATGCATTCTAAATCTTGTTGTGGCTTCAAACTCTTGTTTGAATTTGATATATAATCAAATCTTTCAATATTGAGCCAATAGCTACATATAAGAATATAAACTAAAGGAGTATCCTCGATTTAAATATGAAATATACATCAAACATCCATAAATTATGCTTAAAACACACCAAGATAATACATATATTACATGTTTATCAACTCCCCCAAGCTTTAAATTTTTTTCCTCAAGCAAATAATAAATAAGAACCATAGGAGGAGGTAAAGCTAAAGTAGTAGAGATCACCCCCACTACCAATCCTATAACCAATATCTAACATATTACAAGATAAACACATTTCATCGTGACTTAATAAAGTAATTTCCAAAGCTTTAAGTAAAATCACATTTAAAATTTTATTTTTGATCATAAGTTTCACAAGTCAAGAATAACCTTTACATCCAATCATCAAGCCAAAGTAAGAGAAATCAATCCATGTATCTAGATTCAATTTGGAATTAGTAAAAGTAAGATATTCGGGTAGTTAAATTGGCAGACTTTGTTTTAGGGCATTTGTATTATCAATCTCTCATGTGTTTAAGGGTAGAATGATGTCGCTCAAAATTCTTCCAAATGGATGTATTCAATCCATAGGCTTGCATCTCATCGCAATTATCTACCACTTTGAAAATTAATGCATGCAAAAAATCACGAGGTCTTTTATTTGGTTGTGATAGGGCTAGGGTCAAAAAGGTAGGATAGATATGTAGGAATGTAGCTAAAAACCTATAAGTACTTGAGAGATAGATACAAAACACAAGATTTCAAAACAAGATCAATAACATCCACACAAGCTCCATCTTCTATCAAAGAACTTCTTCCAACTACTCCCTTTGATATGCTATAATAAATTATTTTTACCACCCACAATTGCATGCACCATAAAGATAATACTTAATTTGCAATATTTTTTCTTCTTCTATCTCTTTTTTCTCCAATATTTAGAGAGTATAAAGAAATAGTGAGGAAACCAAACACCACATTTCATACCCCAAACTTACACCACATTACTCATATAACCCATTTTATTAGATATTATGCTCCCCTAGCTTATGCTTTGGTAAGGATTACATTCCAAATTATAGGTTACATATGTGTAGGATACTTGGCTAATGTGGACTACTAATAAAAACAAATTTCAATCAATCAATGTTTATATAGGAAAAAGTTATATGTGGTCTCCAAAAGATTCCATGTAAGTTCTAGTCTCTTATAAGGAAATAAAAATCATGATTGGATATGTAATGCATCAATTTTTAGGCTCAGACTCCCATCAATTTTAAATGTATACCAAATTTAATTCTTTTTTTTGTCTCAATATGATAAATGTTATGATGCTAGCCATATAAATACTAAAACCTATAAGATAATAAATAAAAAAACATTCAAGTTTGATTCTCCTATATTGCTAACTTTCAATCAAGAGCCTTTGAGAATTAGTTAAAATGTGGGTTAAAATTTTTTTCTAGTCCTAACTATGGATTATCTATCTAGCTAAATGATTTATAAAGGCTAAGGATTCATATGATCATTAGGAGAAAAATTCTTTATATTTTTGTTTATTTTTTTAAAAGAAGAAGCAAAAATAGAAACAAAAACAAAACAAAACACAAGTAATCATAGACAATCATTAATGTATAATTAACCCACACCCCCAAGCTTAAGATCTACATTGTCCCTAATATAGTATGATATAAATGAGTGCAAGGGTACATGGAACATATTGACTCACTAATCAGATGTAAAGTAGGGGCGTCCCAGTGAAGATGCCACTAATGACAAGACTACATACATGAGGGTATTAGAACTTAAATTCGTGTCCATCTAATTGTGCATAAAATTAATAAATGAAATCAAAATAAAATAAAATAAGGAAGAAGAAAAGAACAAAAAAGGAGGAAAACTGGATTTGTCTCCTAAGAATCACTCTTTTATGGTCATGAGCTTGATGCCTATTACGCTCAATTCTTTGACAAAGGGGGATTGGAAATGGTAAAAATTACCCGTTTCTCATTTTGTTCCCCTAAAATATAGAGCTTTAATCATTTCCATTCACCTTAAAAGATTCTATTGTTTCACTCCACTTCAACAAATCCACTAGGAAAGACCTTATGACTTGTAAAAGTTCTGTACAATCTAGACATGAGCTTGGTCAGAGAAAACTTCAAACGAGAGATGAAATGTAGGACCATATCTCCTTGATTAAACTCTCTTCGAAGGAAATTCTTATCATGCCATCATTTAGTCCTTTCTTTATAAATTTGGGCATTTTTATAGGATTCTAATCATATTTCATCTAACTCATGAAGTTGAAACTTTCTTCGCTAACCCGTAGTCTTTATATCAAAGTTAAGTAACTTGATAGCCTAATATGCCTTGTGCTCTAGCTCAACTGTGATATGACATAATTTACCATATATCGACTTGAATGGTATCATACCTATTGGTGTATTTTAGGTAGTTTGATGGGCTTATAAGGTATCTAGAACTTTCATAGACCAATCCTTTCTCAAACGATTAACTATTTTCTCCAAGATACTCTTAATTTTATGATTTAAAACCTCTACTTGAACACTAATTTGAGGATGATATGGTGTGGAAACCTTATGATTGACCCTATACTTTCTCAAGAGAGCTTCAAATTTTATTTCTATGAAGTGTGAACCACCATCACTAATTACCATCCCTAGCACCCAAAACCTTGGAAAGATGTTATTTTTGAATAGTTTCACAACCATGTTAGCATCATTGGTGGGGGATGTTGTATCTTCCACCCACTTGGAGACATAATCTATAGCCACTAATATGAGCTTGTTGTTATATAATGGTGAAAACAGTCCCATGAAATATATGCCTCACACATCAAAAAACTCAATTTCTAAGGTGGAGTGTAAAGGCATCTCATATCACTTTGAAATGTTTCTAGTCCTCCAACAACTATCACAAGATATCACAAAATGTCGTCTATCTTGAAAAAGAACCAACCAATAGAAATATAATTATAGAACTTTTGCAGTTATCTTTAAAGTGTATACATGTCCCCTATAGGAAGATGAATGACAATGATGGAGAATACTTGTAATCTCATTTATAGGAGCACGCCTTCTTAACATCCCCTCAACACATAGTTTGTATAGAACAGTTCATCCCAAAAATAATACTTCAGGTTCACAAAGAACTTCTTCTTCTTTTGATACCTCAAATTTGAGGTAAGACTCCACACACTATATAGTTAACAAAATCTGCAAACTATGGTGCATCTAATATTTCTATGGATAACACATGATCATATAGGAAGAAGTGGTCTATTAGTAGTTCATCCTCCTCCCTATGACGTGACTGTTGTTTCATCCTTAACAAATGGTCCATAAATAGATTTTCTATCCCTTTCTTATCCTTTTTTCTAGGTTAAAATCTTGTAGTAGTATTATCCATCGAATCAGCCTAGGCTTGGCAATTTGCTTTCTCGAAATATATTTGATGGCGGAGTGGTTTGTATAGATGATGCTTTTAGACTCCACTAAGTAAGACCAGAACTTGTCAAAGGCAAAACAAACTATTAATAGTTCCTCTTCTGTTGTAGCATAGTTAACTTAGACCTCGTCAAGAGTACGACCTAGCATAATAAATTACATGAACTATATATTTTTTCCTCTGACCCAACACAACCCCAATCGCATAATCACATAAATTGGTGATAACTTCAAATAAAAGATTTTAGTCTGGTGATTGCATAATAAGAGCTATTATCAGTGCTTTCTTCAACCTATGAAAAGAATCAAAATATTCACCATTGAAATCAAAGGGAATATAGTTAAGAAGGATGTTGGTTAAAGGTTTTGCAATTTTTGAAAAGTTTTGAATAAAACGTTGATAGAAACTGGCATGTCACAAGAAACTTCTTCATCCCCTAACTAATGTTGGTGGAGGACATTTTTTAATGACTTCCACTTTTGCTTGATCAACCTCATTACCACGTTTAGACACCTTTTATTATATAATCATTCCATCCCTTAACATAAAGTGGCATTTCTCCTATTTAGGACTAATTTAACCTCTTCAAAATGTTGCAAAACTCAAGAAAGGTTAGTTAAAGAACCATCAAAATTAGTGCCACACACTAAGAAGTCATACATAAACACATCCATAATGTCATCTATAAAATTAGAGAAGATAGCCATTATACATCATTGAAATGTGGTAAGGGAATTACAAAGACCAGAAGGAATGTGCCTATAAGTAAAGGTCCCATAGGGACATGTAAAAGTGGTCTTTTCTTGGTCACTAGAATGAATAAGGATTTGGAAGAATCTAGAATAGCCATCCAAATAATAAAAATAAGAGTGCTTAGCCTATCTTTCCAACATTTGGTCTATAAAAGGGAAGTAAAAATTGATCTTTTTGGGTTCTTCAATGCACATCCTCTAACCCGTGGTCTTCCTAGTAGGAAAGGCTACACCACCTTTCATAGGAACCACATGGACTGGGCTAACCCATTCACTATTTGAACTAGGATAAATTACCCCAACTTTAAGTAGCTTAAGCACCACTTTTTAACCACTTCCTTCATTTTAAGATTTAATCTACATTGGTGCTCTATAGTGGATTTATGATTATCTTCCATGAGAATTCTATGCATAAAAATTAATAGGTTGATTCCTTTAATGTCATCCATGGTATATCGTATGACCTTGCGATGCTTCCCATGTATTCTAAGCAACTTATCAATTTTATTTTCATTCAAACATGCATTCACAATCATAGTATATATAGAGTTAGGGATAAGATATTCATACCTTAAAGAGGATGGGAGGGTTTTTAGTTTTACATTTCTTTATCCTCTTCACAAGTAGATATTTTTTTCTCTAACTTTAGACTTTCAAGCTTTGAATTTTAAAGTAGATTAGTTGAGGTTGATTCCAAGGATTGATCACATATGACTACCTTGGGTTCTTCATCATTTGTTGAGAGATCACTTGCCAAAAACTTCTCAAGCAGATCAATTGAGTAATGGTTTGAAAATTGTTCATGTGCAAACTTTTCAATCACATCAACCCTACAACAAAATTTATTAGTTAGATGAAGTTTCATAATTTTTCTTGAATAAAATTATACCTTCTCCCCTCCAATATTTAGGGAGAGCCTTCCATTTTTAACATCGATTATAGTACCTACAGTAGAAAGGAAAGGTCTTCCTAATATAATTGAAATTTTAGAGTCCTCTATTTCAAAAATAATGAAATGAACCAAGATAAAAAAAACTTAGTGACGTAGATAGGCACATCTTCAAGTATACCTATCAGATATTTTACCGATCGATCTGCCAATTGGAGTAATATCGTGGTTGGCTTCAAATCACCTATACCAAGCTTCTTGAAAAGAGACATTGGCATTAATCTTATGCTTGCATCCAAATCATACAAAGCACGACTAATAGACACATTACCAATAACAAAAGTAATAGCAAATAAACTAGGATCCTTAAGTTTAGGTGACGAATTATTTTTAATTATAGCACTAAAACCCTTAGTAAGGGCCATAGTCTCATATTATTCCAACTTCCTTTTATTAGAGAGGATATCTTTTAAGAACTTAGAGTAATAAGGAATTTAATAAATAGCCTTAGTGAATGGGTTATTAATGTGTAATTTTTTAAAAAAAATTTCCAAAAATTTCCTAAATTTCTTTTATAAATTAGCCTTACCTAACCATTGGAGAAAGGGTAGAGGAGGCTTGTAAGAAGTGGGATGCACATATTTCTCAACTTTTTCTTCTCCTTTAATTTGGGTCTCATTATCCTCATCTACCATCTTTTCACCTTTTCTTCATGATAACAATGTTCCTAATCATTTTCCTTCATCTTAGGTCCCTTGTATTTTTTTACACTCCTAAGGGATATAAAATTCACATGACATTTGGGATTTATCTCAGGTTATCCAGGTAGCATACCTAAAGGCCTAGAGGAAGAACTAACATTTTGTGCCAATTGAGTCTTTGGTGTCTCTAAAATCTTGTTATGCATAACTAGGGAATCCATCTTAGAGGCCAATTTTTTGTGCTAACTCATTCATAGTTTGTTGTTACTTAAACTATTATTTCAATTTTTATTGAGTCATTACAATTTTTCCATTATATTTTCCAAATTAGACCTTTGAGGAAGGGGATTTTGTTGAGTAGCATAAAAACTATGAGGAAAAAAATTAGATGCTGGAATGGGATTTAGAGGTAGGTTTCTATAAGATAATTTTTGGATGATTCCTCTACCTCAAATTATAGGTGTTGGAGAATGGATCTCCCTTTTGATTAAAATTATTAACTTAATTAACCCATTAATTACTAGAAATATCAAAGGATGGGGGTTTTCTAATTGACATTCTAGATGCATGTTACCCACATAACCACAAATTTCATATGCAATTGTTGAAGTAGATGCCACAGAATTGATACTCAAGCCTTAAACTATTTTAAACAACACCAACTCTTATGGATATATGATCTAAGGCATCTATGTTATACCTTGTACCTAAGGCATCAATATTTTTTTGTTCATCAAAGATCCTCCCACAACAACATCAACATTCATCCAAGTGTTGTAATCCACTTCTCTAATCTATGTTGAGGGAACACCCTCAGTAATTCCTTATATTGGTATCAAGCTTCATATAGTGATTATATTTTCTTTTTTTTTAAAGCTAGTGATCTGGTTCCTCATTTGTATTGTTTTACTTAGGGGAAAATACTTTACTAGGGACACACTAGACAACTGATCTTAAGTGGTGATGAACCAGGTTGTCAATGAATGCAACCAAGCCCTAGCCTTATCTTTTAGAGAGAATGGAAATAGTTTGAGCCTAATAGAAAAATTAGTCACTCCATTAAGTTTTAAGGTGTCGCTATACTCCAAGAATATTGGTAGGTGAAGGTTTGTGTCTTTGGTAGGACCTCCACTAAGCTAATATTGTTGAACCATTGAGAGTAGTGATGGTTTTAGCTCAAAGTTGATAGCTTTAATAATGTGCCTTGTAATGCACGAGTGCATGCCTTAACCATTTAGGGAAGAAAAATCCTTAAGAAGTTGATTTTGATGACCCATCGTAACTTATTCTATGATTCATTGCTCCCTTATATACCTTCTTATGAATGCAATAGTTAATGATAGTTTAGGATCGTTCTCATCCTATTCTTCTAGTTGATGGCCTTGTGTAAAAGAAATTTGGTAGAAAAGAAAAGAAAAAATAAAATAAAAATAAAATTGAAAGTCAAGCCTAACCTAATCATGTAAACAATCAATATTAACACCGTAGTCTTCGATAATGGTGCCAAAAACTTGCTAGAAAAATCCACAAGCTCATAGATCTTGTATAGCTATCATGATTGATCCCTTAGGGACTAAGGGTTAATTACCAAAATTTACATTTTTTTCTAGATAAACCAATGAGTAAGGTAAAAGAGAATAAAATTGTAAGATTAAATAATAGCTGAAATTAATCTAAAGCCTATTTTGAGGTCTAAAGATCGTACCTAATCAAGCTTAATTACCTACTTTCATGGAATTAATATTAACTTAAATCTAATAGAATCCCTAAGGAATATAACCTACTTTCATAGTTTGAATTCCCTACTTAATTTCTAGAGGTATAGTATTAATTTTCATCTTTTGGTCCTTCAATTAATTACCCATGCTTTCTAATTCAATGATCAAGCAAGTGAACAAAGATCAATAATAAGAAATTAAGTTTAAATATTCAATGAAATACCCCAAAAACCCTAACTTAGGAATTATGGCAAAATAGTGATTTATTAGGAAAAAATTGAGAAAATAAATTACTTCATTAAATAAAGAGGAAATTAATTGAGGAAAATAAGGAAAAAATAATAAATAAATTATTTAGAAAATTTTGGACATTTTACTAATTAAAATGAAAGTGGAGGAAAATTACCCAAAATAGCCAAAATTAATCTAAAAAGAGAATTAAATTATTATTTAAATAATTTTTAAATATTCAAGAAAATAAATAAATAAATATATATATATATATATATATATATATATATATATATATATATAAATGTATAATAACCCAAAAACATTCTAAATAAATTGTGTAAAAATCCAAAACCCTAAAGAAACCTTTTTCTCCCTTTTTCCTTTTTTTTTCCTTCCTTTTTTCTTCTTTTTCTTCTTTCCGCCGGAATTGGGCCTCGCTCGGCCCAACCCCTTCCCTCCTTCCTTCCCCTTCCTGCGGCCCAGCGTCGTGCGACACCTCCCCATGCAGCCAAACGCAGCGTTTCGGCCCTCCTTCCGCTGAGACGCTGCGTTCCGATTACTGAAGATAACCGTTACCTACCGACGACCAAATGTCGCGCTTTGTCCGGAAATTTACCAAAGCGCCGCGTTTTACTAAACTTGTGACCGTTGCCGAACCGGCCGGTCCCCCCTTCCTTTTCTTTTCCTCCCTGGACCGTCGGTCCTCCTCCTTTCCCCTTCCTTCTTCTTCCTCGCGCAGCCGCCGACCTGCACCTCTGCGCATGCCGGCCACCTCTGCACCGCCGTTGTTGTCCTTCCTCTACCCCTCTCCCTTGTCCTTTTCTTTCCTCCTTTCGACCCCAACAGACCACAAAGCTCCCTCCTCGCGTGCCCATCTCCTTTCCTCTTTCTCCCGGACCCGACCTAACCTGTAAATGGCAGGATTGCACCGCCTGCCACCGCCAGCCGGTGGTCCTGCCACACCTGCCCCTCTCGTCTCTTTCTTCCCTTGTTTTTTTCCCCTCCCAATTGCCTATAAATACCCCCATTGGCAGCCATAATTAGCTCCCTCCTTCGATTTTTCCCCCAAACCCTGCCTTTCCGCCGCCTAAAAAAGACGGGCTTTCCGTCGCCATCGGTGACCGCCGCTGCCACCTCTGCCCACCGTTATCATCCTTGCACCTCCCTCGAAAAAACCAAGACACCACCACCCTCCGCCTTGCCCTGCACGTGCCGCCCTAGCCGTGCAAAGTTCCTATCCCGAAACCACCACCTCCAGCCTTCGTCGCCCTTGCGCCGCCTTCCACCGCCAACCTAGCCGCCACCAGCGCCTCTTCCACCCTCCAAAATGTTCAGAAGACCTCCCTCTACCTTCCCATACCTCCATCTCCCCCTACCTCCCTCTCCTTCTACCTCCCCCATCTTCCACCCCTCTCCACCACCCTCGGCCGCCGCGCCAACCACCGCACGCCGCCACCCCTTGCCACACCACCACCCTCATTCCACTCCCCTTCATCTGTTGTTTCTTCCCCCACCTCAAACTTCTTCTTTTCTCCTCCCATCTAACCACCACCTCCATCTTTCCCCCTCTTCTCCTCCTCCACTACCGCCGCCGTCGCCGCCACGCGCCGCCGCTGGACCATCACCGACCCTAAGTGGTTCTCCACTCATCCAACCCTAATACCCCTTTTATATAACTGCTACTATTTTCTACCAATATTAATACTATTATAATTATTATTATTATTATTATTACTACTTTTATTATTATTACTATTATTATTATTATCATTATTATCATTATTATTGTCTCCATCATTAATGTTCTTATTTTCTTACTAATACTAACATCCCTTTTAAACCCTAACTTTTGTTATACTTAACTTTGGTCGTATTTTTATAATTATTAGTATTAACATTATTATTATTATTATTATTATTATTATTATTATTATTATTATTATTTCTATTATCCTTACTACGGTTATTATTGTGGTTGCTTAACCATACTTGGTTGTTATTATTGTTATTGTTATTACTACGAGGATTATTATTATTATTATTATTATTATTATTATTATTATTATACTTAACACCCTTATCATTTTGTTAATAATAATACTACTTTTGTTCTTATCCATGTTACTTAACTCAAGCTAGTAAATATCATGTGGTTGTTAACTAAGAAGAGTACTTGAACCTTATTACCATACCACTTAACATTAACCCTAACCTCATTACTAGGACACTATTATTAGCTATTACTTTTATTACTACTATCACTACCTTATTATTATAACCAAAAGCATTTGAACCCTTATATTATTCAAGAATATACAGCTATTTTCATTATCACCCTTAGGAATAGTTTACTTGTAATATTGTGACCTTATAATATTATCATTTCAAATATAACACCATTAATAGACTTGGCCTTAAAACGCTAGGGTTTCTATCACTAGACATTAGTGTCACTATTTTATTAATACTAACACTATTTTCCTATAGTTAGCATAAACCCTATTACTACAAGATTAGAACTAATGGGTTTGATAAAATAAGTGTAACAATAAGTATCAAAAATAAATATATTTTGACTACTAATATTTAGTATACTAATTCTAAGGTAAAAACCCTAATTTTTGTATAATACCCTCTTTAGTAATAAAAACTTTAATCCTAAACTAGAATAAGGGTTGATGGTACTTGCAAGGGAAACTAATACTTAGCATTTTGCCCTTTTATAGGTAACCCCGACCAAAGCCCTAAGGAGTTATAGGAGCGTGCTCCAAGCCCGGTGTCACCTTAGGTAAGGACGAAGCTATGACCTTGTGCTACGTGTGATGTGATGTGTTGATTGTTGTGTATACCATGCTAATGTGTATTATATGATTTATGGATAACTTGTCTCATGTGTAGCGCAGCTTGGAATTTGAGGTACGTCGTGTGTACTTTCTATGACATGAGCATGGCATGTTTTATGTGTGATACTTATGATGTGTTGATACGGCCCTCTAGGACATGCATGCTAGGGTTTTGGTATTATGAAATGGGACTAAAAGAATAACAAGAGAGGAATGGGAAGTGAGACCATTAAGGGGGATATGGGGTTGACCAAAGTGCCTCATAATCCACGAGAGAAGTTTTAAGTGAGAAAAATGTCCAAAGTAAATGAAAGTTGGGAACCATGCATGGGGGCCTTAAAATCTGCATGGTGACTTTGGGCGTTTGCATGAGGTGACTAACTCTTCCATGGGGGTGTGTCTTACGTGAGAAAAGTTGAATTTGGGTGTAAATAAGAGAATGGGAAAGTTGTGGAGTGATTGGAGACTTGGGGTGAAAATAGTACGTAGGCTAGTACGAGGGTGCATAAGGGGCCTAACTAGGGTTTCGGTAAGAAAGTGAATACTTGGGGAGTATGAAAGTGCGGATGATTAAGGAGGGGTGGAGTATGGGTTAAGAGAGTGAATTCACTATACAAAAGGTGGGTAAGGGTTTCCATATGAAAGGAGAGACCTTGGGATAAAGAGTAGAGATTACTTGTGGAACAAGTAAGGTACCTGGGGTTTGAGGCAGCCAACTAGGGTTTTACCGAGCACATGCGAGGTCGAGGAATAAAAGGATATGCCTTGGGGTTTGACTTAATAAGGGTGAGATGTGGGGTGAAGAATGAGTAATGGTAAGGTAAGTGAGAAGAGGTTGGGCCACATAGGTCCAACTAGAGTTTCCAAGGGGAAAACCCTAGAGGTTGAGAATAGGCGAGATCGATGTCATAGGGTGTTGGGTGTAACCTATGCTTCTAGGAGTTGGTCTCTCATTATGTGTGAGCTTAAGGGGAAAGTAATGTCTGGGTGTGACTAAGGGTGCACGAGTCTCAACATATGGGACGAGCCCTCTTGAAAAGAAAACAGTAGAATGTTGTTGGCATGCATGTTAAGGGTGATGTGTGATTTAATAAGACATTGATAAGACATTAATCACGTAAAGCGAAAGATGTTGAGCCGAGCCCATGTTCCAGTCCACCGGCTATAATAGTGGATCAGAGGCGTTTTGGCCTGTGCGTTTATTTTCCGGTCCACCAGCTATAATAGTGGATCAGAGGCGTTTTGGCCTGTGCATTTATTTTTCGGTCCACCGGCTATAATAGTGGATCAGCGGCGTTCTGCCCTGTGCGTTTACTTTCCAGTCCACCGGCTATAATAGTGGGGGATCTCGTGCTCGACAAACCAAACGAATAAGTTAATCCATGGGAAAGATACTAAGTACTTAAAGTGAAACACCATGTGAGTCGGGGCCAGTCCGGTCCACCGGAAAATAATAGTGGATCAGAGGCGTTCTGCCCTATGCGTTTACTTTCCGGTCCATCGGCAATAATAGTGGATCAGAGGCGTTCTGCCCTATGCGTTTATCTTCCGATCCACCGGCTATAATAGTGGGGCTCCCGCACTCACATGGATTATTGAAGAATATGTGTGGAATGAACATATTATTAATGAGAATAAAGAATAAGTCACCAGAAAAGTATTCAGGCCTTATCTTGCGGGATATCTCATGTTGTCCATATGATTGTGCTATGTGTGCTATGTGGTATGATTGTATGCTTGGCCTTAGCGCACCTGCGCCCTTACTCAGTATTGGACCCGTACTGATACTACCTTGATTGACTGGGTATTGTGATGATCCACTAATGGTGGGGAGCAGACCTCCTATGTAGGTTTGATCGGTTACTAATTTGGGGTGGAAGGCTGGACTTGAGTGAGTAGGCGGTCTGGATATTGGTCCCTTGGGATTTGTTTTATTTAGCTATATTTTGGACTACACTTCTTGTTTCGAAACCGTATTATTAAGTTGTATTCCTAAATGATATCCTAACTATTGTTGACTCGTGTTTTCGTGAATGATCTATGTTAACTATGAACCTGTGTTTTGATGATTCTTACTTAACGATTGTTTAGTTTAGCCTTAGCACTTAGTATCGGAACGGTAGGAGTGAACCGGTCAGGTACTAAGTGTGGCGGTAATACCCCCAAGTTTACGGTTTTAATTCTTTCGCTTCCGCTAAACCTTTTGATTTAAACGAAATTTTTCAGTAGTAAATTTGGGGGTGTTACATTCAAACTTTCACCAAGAATGTATTTAAATTCATCATCAATTACCAAAAGGTTGGTTTCTTTTCCATTCTAGAATAATGAATCTACCCACACATGATTGTTAATAAAGAACACATCAAGTAAATGTGCAATTCAATAGTAGGAAGAAATTAATTAATGAGAAGAAATAAATAACCAATATTTTGATTAAAATCTTCAATGTAGAGAGTTATAATCTAATATTGCATAAGAAATCCTTCTTTTTCTTTTAATGCTTGAATTTTAGATCTAGATATTAATTAGCATCTAAGAGAAAGCTCCAATTGAGATGTAATACCCCCAAAATTCACTACTGAAAAATTTCATTTAATTAAAAAGAAATTAGCGGAAGCAAAATAATAAATTGTGAATTCTGGGGATATTATCGCCATACTTAGTACCAGACCGGTTCACTCCTACCACTCCAGTACCAAGTGCTAAGGCTAAAAGAGTAAAATATAATTTTATGAGAAACTTAAGCTTTTAAAAATCAATGTAGCACAGTAAATAATTTACGAGAGTAAAATCCAACAACGGTGGTTACAAAATAACAAATACATTGAATTTAAAATAGACAAATTAAAACCCTAGAATTTACCGGATAATACCTTACGCTTTTTCCTAAGAGCCCACTTGAATAGCACCTGAATACGACATGCAAGGGGTATTGCCCATTAAATAGGCAGGGGCCCCATGAATGGAACCCTTCAGTACTATGGTACCGTGTAACCCTTTAAATACACACTTAAAAACAGGTCCACAATGTCACACATGATACTATATATATACATAATGAAAGGTAAATACTTAAGATCCACAGTCATACAACCATATACTTAATGAATCAATAATTATTAATAAGCCATAGAGAACAATCGATACGTTTGGGCCTTAAGCCCTTAATCCATCATTATCAATCATATCGGATTATAATTATTCGTGTGAGTGCGGGAAACCCACTATTATAGTATGTGGAACGGTCACGAGGGTACATGTCCCGCTACTATTTTAGCCGGTGGATCGGTCACGAGGGTAATATACCCTGCCACTATTATTCGCTGGTGGACCGGTCTGGCCCTAAATCACATCATACTCCACTATAAGTGATTAGTATTTTCCATAATTTATTCACAACTAAATCAAATTTATTGAACTCGGAACCCCCACTATTCTGGCCAGTGGATCGAAATACAAATATACATCATCTAGGGTAAAACATCCTAGGCCACTATTATATCCGATGGATCGGTACACATAAACATCATTCAGGGAAAAACCTCCTGGGCCACTATTATATCCGGTGGATATAAACATCATCCAGGGAAAAACCTCTTGGGCCACTATTATATTCGGTGGATCGGTACTCATAATATATAATTCAACTGGGTCTGGCTCATTAATCTTTCACTTTAACGATTAGTGTTTTTCCTTTTTAATCAGCACAATAATTCCATTTATTTGCCTCGATAGGGAGATCAAGATCCTGGGACACAAAGGTACACCGGTCGCACTAGTGCATAAAAGCTACTCAGTACCCTTCAACTATCAACCCAGGGACTCAAAGGTACCCTGGTTGTACTGGTGCATAAAGCTAACTCAGTACCCTACCGACAATGACACCTAATCCTTAAGTATGCATACCCCCTAACTAGGTCTGTAAAGCTAGCTAGAGTAGATATAGGGCCTGGTTGAGGCACAAAGGCACTCCAGCAAATACCAAATAATCGTGGGCTAAACCACGTCTTTAGGGTAGCGACCCCTAAAGAGCCACCATTCCCGATCTCGAGGTCTTTCACTTTAAGTATTAGTGTCTTAATTAAGGGTGATCACAGAAGCACAACAATCATATAATTATTCACTTTTAATCATTCGGATATCATTAGATATTACTTATTCAAATAGTTGTCCAAGGTAACATAGAAGAATCATTAAGGCCATCCTAATCTCATCTAATTTCAAATTATAATTCGTTCTCGTGATACTTACTAATAATCAAATACTCTTATCTCGCTAATCGGCATTATTTGAGTCATATTGCGAATTTCCACAATCACAACGACATGTTAGATACAAACTACTCATTTACCCCTTACTTAGATAATTACTAAGTCATCCCTTCCTTACTTGACAAATTACCATGTTACCCTCCTTGTTACATAATTACCAAGTTACCCCTTACTCGATTTAAGTTACCAAGTTCATACTTATTAAGTCACTAATCCCCCTTCATAATTATTACCCTTAATATACTTTCCATTTAGTTGGTTAGATTACCACTTTGCCCTTTCTCCTTTATTATTATTATTAATAAATTATCCTTGAGTTAGTCAAATTATCAAATTACCCTTCCTCACTATCCTAATTACCAAATTAACCCTTTGTTTAGTTAATTACCAAATTATTGTCCTCTATTATCAATTACCAAACTACCCTTCTTTATTGTCAAAATTACCAAATTACCCTTTGGTTGGTTAAATTACCAAATTACCCTTTTATATGATCATAATTACCATTTTACCCTTCTCCATTATTAAATTTACCAAATTACCCTTTGGTTATCTAAATTACCAAATTACCCTTCTTAATTGTCATAATTACCAAACTATCCTACTCCATTATTAAAATTACAAAAATACCCTCTATTTGGTTAAATTACCAAATTACCCCTCACATTTATCATATTTACCATTTTACCCTTCTCCATTATTACATTATCAAACTACCCTTTAGTTATTTAAATTATTATTTCACCCTTCTCAATTATTATAATTACCAAGTTACTCCTTTCCAATTTTCACTTTTACCCCTTTTATTTGTAAAGTTACCATCTTACCCCTTTACTTTCAAATTTACCATTTTACCCCTTAACTTCCAAAAATTACCATAACACCCTTTTACTTATAAAAGTTACCATTTTATCCTTAATTATTAAATTACTATTTTACCTCTTTTAATTTTTAAATTACTATTTTGCCCTTTAAATATAAAATTACAACTTTACCCTTTTATTATAAAATTACCATTTTGCCTTCTTCTTACAAAATTACCAATTTATCATTTAATCACAAATTTACTATTTTACCCTTTATTCACAAAATTACCATTGCCCCTTTAATTATGAAATTACCATTTTACCCCTTACTTCCAAAATTACCAATTTGCCCTTTTTCATTTACAATTTACCACTTTACCCTATCTACTTCCAAAATTACCATTTTATCCATTAATTCCAAAATTACCCTTTTACGCTTTAATTACAAAATTACCACTTTGCCCTTGCCTCCAAAAATTACCATAATACCCTTTTTAATTAAAAGTTACCATTTTGCCCTTAGTTCACCACTTATATTAAATTATTTTTATTACTACATAAAATATTAATATTAACTCCTCATCCACCACTCTTATAATTAATATAACATCATTAGCACCCGTATATATATATTAGGCCATGTTCTTGTACAAAATACCTTACTAAAATCCCCTAAGGCTTCTAAAATATTAATCATGCATTAAGAATTACAATAGCATAATATAACATGGTTAATACTTAAAATTTTCATTAACGACCAAACTCTTATCCTAAATAATATTTCCATACAGAGCAATATTCTATCATACTTCCTTTTCGTCAATCAACACAAGAATCACATATATCATATTAAACAACATAAACCAAGCATAATAGTATATTAGAAATCTTAATATGCTAACATATATTAATCCATACATTTAAGTAGGATTTAACGATTACCTTGATTCCCGCAAAAATAAACCTAACCGGTATTCCGGTTAAACGTTCAAGCTTTGATTATCAAAACCAATACCTAAAAATAATATCAAGACTTGTTATATTAGAAAATAATAAAAATCAAAGTATAAGGCTTTATAACACTTAACTGATCAAATACTTAAATTAAAATATTATTATACCTTAAAAATTAATATTCAAATGAATCAAAGAAGGCAGAAGCTCATACTGCTCATGTAGCATGAGATGCATGCAAAGGAAGAAAAAGGAGGGGCTCGAAGGTGGTGGAAATAGGGAAAATGGGCAATTTCGGGTTAGGGTTTTTAGGCTAGGAAAAGAGGAATGTGGGGAGGATTTAAGGCAAGGGAAGGATGTAGAGGTGGAGAGGGGGGTGTAAGTGGTGGTCAGGGATGCGTTGGAGGCGACTAAGGGTGGCGGAGACCACGGCAGCGAGGCTGCGAAGGTGGCGGCCGAGGAGGGAGGTCGAGATGGAGGCTAGTGAGGAAGGAAAATGGGGAGGGAAAATGAGGGCATTTAGGTTGTGTTTTCGGGAAAGATAGGATTGGGGATGGTAGAGGGGGTTGCAAGGATTAATGTGGTGGCTCAGGTGACGACATAGGAGGTAGAACGACGGCGTAATATGGCGGTGCAGGGTGGCTGCGGAGAAGGGAGGGAGAGAAGAGAAAAAGAGGACTGGGGGAAGAATGGTGGCTGTAGGGTGGCTCGATGGGGGCTGGGATGATTCACGGGTGAGGTAGAGGGTGGTAGGAGGTGGTGCAAATGGCGTTTAAGGCGTCAGTAGTGGCGGAGCTAAGTGGCAAAACAAAAATAGGGTGAGAGAGGGGAGGGGAAGAAAGGAAAGAAGAGAGGATCGGGGAAGGCATTTAGGGCTCAAAAAATGACAGAATGAGGCAGAGGAAGAAGAAGAAAAAGAAGAATGAGAGAGAGGAGAGGATAGTTAGGCTTGAGGGGTGGCGGTAGGGTGGTAGAGGAATGGCCATGGCAGGGAGAGGGAGAAGGGAATGGTAATGGCAGGGAGTGGAGAAGGGAGAATGATGGGGTCGGTATGGTAGGAAAACGATGAGAAGGAGAGGGAGAGAGATAGGGAAGGTCAACGGGGGAGAGGGAGTTACAGGTTGGGCGGCGAATTGGTGGAGGATGGCCGGGATTATCATCGGGGAAAGAGGAAGAAGAAGAAGGGAAGAAGAAAGGAGGGGTTGCGATGGGTGAGCAGACCGACCGAAGGAAAGAAGGAGCGGGCCGGCCTAGTCGAGGAAGAAAGGAAAAAAAGAAGAAAAAGAGGCGGCCGAGCTCGACGCAGGAGAAAGAGGGGGCAGAGGAAGATGGGCCAGGGCCCAAGGCGCAGGAGAGGTGAGGGAGAGGCAGGCTAGTCAACTGGCGGCCCAAAGAAGGAAAAGGAAGAAGAAAGAAAAGGTAAAAAGAAGAAAAAGGAGAAGGTAAAAGGGAAAAAAGGAAAATGGGGTTAAATAAAATTGTTTAGTTTATGAAATAATATAATACAATATTTTTGGGTAATAAATTTATTTAATAATTTAAATTAATATAATGAAAATATAAAGGTTTAAAATAAAAGGATAATTTTAGTATAATAATGATTTGAAAAATTTATTTAAATAATAAGAGTATGATAAAATAAAAAAATATTTATTTTAATTTATTAAATATTTATACCCAATTTTATTTACTCAAAATCCATAAAATAATTAAAATAAATAGATTTAAAAGCTAATTTATCCCAAATATAATTTATTTATTAAAATATAGGCTTTTAAAAATTTGGGGGATTACATGAGATCCCCCAAACATTAAGATAAAATACTTTTATATGTATATATATATATATATATATATATATATAGGCCTCAAAAATATGTAAATAAATAAATAATTTTCATAAATGTCATAACTAAACCACATATGTGGCACATGTTGCCTTGCTTAATTTGTGCTCGTTTTAATAATTTTTTGGTATTCTAGCTACAAAATTTTCTTTCAACCTTAGATTGATGTGATTCAAGTTTAATAAGAAATATTTTTATGTGACCTACAACTTTGGTCTTTTGAGTTTGTTTTGATTCATATTGCATCATGTTTAAATTTTTAGTTCTTTATACACATGAATACATTTTCTCCTCGAACCATGTATTCTAAATCTCATTGTGGGTCTAAAATCTTTTTTAACTTCCAAATATCATTAAATCTTTCAATATTGAGCTAATACCTACTCATAAAAATATAAACCAGAGTAGTATTCTCGATTTAAATACGAAATATGCATTAAATATCTATAAATTATACTTGAAACACATTAAGATAACACATTTTATGTGTTTATTAATGTGATATTAGATATTACTCTAATAAGATACTAATTATGTAAATTGAAATGATCATTATGATACGTCTAGATTATTCAATAATCAATTAAGTATAGACAATTGGTCTAGCTTTAGTCGTATTAATTTACCTTTAGTTACCTATAAGATGAATCCTAGTTTATCTTGGATCCTTTGTTGCTCTATACACTAATGACGTACTAAGGTGTCAATACTAAAGTGTGTAGTTACAATAGAGTGATTATTTGGCTTTGGGTAGACTTATACCCTCTAGTTTTATTAGCTTTACCCTAATTTATGTCCATTCACTTATTTAGTGTGACTTCCATGGGTGTTGAGATATTGTGGGTGCCGAGATACCTTGGGTGATAATCCTACCTATTTCTCAATAAATTAGTATAAATGAATTATGTGATCACTTTAATGGAAGATAATAACTTGTTCGTTCTAAGTTTATTATATAACTCTACTTATTATCCTTAAATTTTCCGTTACAGAAGTATTCCTTAGAATTCATAATGTGGTATTTCAAACACACACACACACACACACACACACACACATAGTACATATGCTACCATGAACTTGATCCTCAATGCTCCATTACCATATTATTCTCACACATTTCTATGAATTATCACGTGATTTATATTAAGCGTAATCACGATCCTTCTACTGTAAGAACCCATGTTTAAAGCGTCTTATGAGTACTTACATGCTAATTAATCTTTGAGATACACTCTATGTGCAATTGTAGGGATAATCTAAGGGATCTATATCTCCTCATGATTATGATACATATACCCAAGTACATTATAGAATTTATATTCCTATATGTCTATACAACTATGATTGATCATGTTTTAGTAGATCTAAGTATGCCCAACATTTATGATTGATCATGTTTTAGTAGATCTAAGTATGTCCAACACGACCTTATGTAATAGTATGTGAATGATGGGATATAAGTATTGCATGCATAAGTTGATATAGCATGAGCTATTATATGTGTTTGGCATGTATCATAATCCACATAATAGTGGTAGATCAGCTTGCTTAGTATGTATGCATGTTGATGGGGGTTTCATGTGGAGGTTTATGAGTATGACTAATTGATGATCTATCCTCTTCTTCAAGGATATTTTAGTTATCTAAGCATAGGCATTTCTAGTGGCCTTCCTTTTTTTATCATCCTTGAATGATTGAATCATCTTCCTTTATATATTTTTTCCTTTATTTATCATTTTATTCTATAGTATTATCATAATGTTTTTAGGCTCACATAGCCTTAATTTGTATACCTGGACTCTCTTATCTTTAAGTGATTTTCTTATGCACTCTAGTTTGGATTTTTTTCTTTTATTAAGTTAGTTGGATAATGATAGGTGCATATTTTATGGAATTATTTGAAGTATCTTGACCTCGTTTATGCTCTCTTTTTTTATGACAATTTCACCCTTCTTCTAGAGTTTTCTTTGTTGGCCCTATTTTAAAGGAAAATCTGAAACAAGGTAATTTGGGCTAATAACTCAGGAAAAGATGTACAATATGAAAATCAAGATAAGAGTCATGAAATTTTTGATGCACCATCATGCAATACCCTAAAAGATAAGTTATGTGAAGAAAAATTAAGAGAGAGGAAAGAAGGACCCCTCGTATTTATAGACATAAGGATTGTATTTCCTCGGTTCTCCTCCCATGTGTTACTAATTCATCCTCATGCATAGCATTACAAAAAAATATGGGTTCTTTGTATTTTGTAATATAAATATTTTTTTTCCAAATTTTAGATTTGATTTGTATGACCTTATATATATATATATATACACACACACACACACACACACATAACATATATATTTTTTCAAATAGAAAACAAAGAGCACCATTGTTAGAACTTTGATTTAGTTTTCATTATTTCTAAACCATTAGTGTTCTTTTATTAGATTTAGTTAGGTAATATCTATAATTGAAAGATTGGAGATCATATGGAGTTTCTGGTTTTGCAATATCCTAAGTTCATTTTTTCCTTTATTTTATTTATTCATTTCATACTTATTATTAAATTTAATGTAAATTTAATTTTTTGTTTATTTAATTGAGTTTGTGATCATATATTGTTTAATTAAATCATTATCATTTTGTTTATTTATTCTAATAAAGTTATGATTTTTTCTTATTTAGGTTCAATGTTTTTTTTACCAATATGCTAGGCTATATTAATATTGAAGGTTATGGGATAATTTATTATGAGATGTGAATTAGACTTAATTTTTGTGCATATTTTTGGTTAGATTAGTAAATTAAGTTTAATGATCATCGATCAAAGATTAGGATTTATTATCTAGCTTGACCACCTGACTAATTTGAGTGCTAGTTGGATTCTAGGATATTATAGTTTATAAGTAATTGTTAACATATACATCCACAAGTAGCAAATAAGTCGTTGATTTAATATATGTTCATTGATCTTTAGAACTATATAATTCCAAATGACTATAATTATGGCTCTAGTTAGTTGTTTCTTAATCATTAGTGCTTACATTAATTAAATCTAGAGACCTTATCTTAGGTTATAAATTGGTTAGATAATAAATTACCAAGGAATGCCATCCATTTGAGAAGTTGAGTTCACCATGGACGTGTTGCTAGGGACTGAGCCAATATTTAAGGCCTCGTAATGTATGGCACCTACAGAGATGAAAGAACTCAAGATTCACTTGGAAGAGCTTTGAAAGAAGGGTTATATTTGACCAAGCATGTCGCTATGGGGAGCACCAAGCTTGTTTGTGAGAAAGAAGGATGGAAACTTGAGGTTTTGCATTGATTACCAAGGTTTGAACCAAGTAATGGTAAAAAAATCATTATTTGTTGCCAAGCATCGATGACCTATGTGATCAACTCAAGGGAGCCAAGGTGTTCTCTAAGATTGATCTTCAGTTAGACTACCGTCAACTAATGATAGTAGAATATCACATCCCTAAGACTACTTTTCGGATAAGGTATGGCCATTATCAGTTCATATTAATGTAACACCCCCAAAATTCACTACTGAAAAATTTCATTTTATTTAAAAGAGTTAGCATAAGAAAATTTAAAAACTGTAAATTTTGGGGATATTATTGCCACACTTAGTACCAGGCCGGTTCACTCCTACCATTCCAATACCAAGTGTTAAGGCTAAAAGTGTAAAACACAATTTACAAACCATATTTAAATCAGAGTAGCGTGACAATCGTTTACAAGAATAAAGTTCACCAGTGTTGGTTATAAAAACAACAATAATATTAAAACTAGGAATTTAAAAGAAAAAGGGAGAAACCCTAATGGTTCTGAATGATTCTTTACTCTCCTTCCCGTTGCCTACTTAAGTAGTACCTGAAATGGATCTGCAAGGGACACTTCCCATTTAATAGGTAGGGGCCTACGAATGGAACCCTTCAGTACTATGGTACTGAGTAAGCCTTTAAAAACATAATTAAAAGTAGGCCCACAATGCAACATATGAAACAAAGCTATATTCATATATAATAAGAAATACATGCACCAAAATCACATACTTAGCAAGAACATCAATTATTAAAAAGTCATAATGGAAAATCAATATGTTTGGGCCTTAAGCCATTAGTCAATCATTATTCCATCATCTCTCAGATTTTATACCCATGTGAGTGCGGGAACCCCACTATTATAGCCGGTGGACCGGTCTGGGCCCGAATCATATGGTGTTCCATTATAAGTGATTAGTATTTTTCCATAACTTTATTCACATTCATGATTGGTTTTATTGAGCTCGGGACCCCCACTATTATTGCCAATGGATTGGAATATATATCAACATCATCCAGGGCAATACGCTCCTAGGCCACTATTATATCCGGTGGATCAGTAATCATAATCTTCTTCTAGGCCAACACGCTCTTGGGCCACTATTATATCCGGTGGATCGGTACTCATAATCATCTGCCATGACAACACGCTCCTGGACCACTATTATAACTAGTGGATTGATACTCAATATCATAGCTCAACTGGGCCCGACTCATTAATCTTCCATTTTCATTATTAATGTTTTCGGATGGGAGATCAAGAACTTGGGATACAAAGGTACATTGGTCATACCGGTGCATACAACCTACTCAGTACCCTTCAACCATCAACCCAAGGACGCAAAGGTATCCTGGTCGTACTGGTGCATAAAGCTAACTCAGTACCCTACCAACAAGGACACCTAATCCATAAGTATGCATACCCCCTAAATAGGTCCGTAGAGCTAGATAGAGTAAGATATAGGGCCTAGTTAGGGCACAAATGCACATCAGCAAATACCAGAATAATCGTGGGCTAAACCACTTCTTTAGGGTAGCGACCCCTAAAGAGCCACCATTCCTGATCTCGAGGTCTTTTACTTTAAGTATTAGTGTCTTAATTAAAGTAATCATGAAAAATACAATAATCAGATATTTATTCATTTTAATCATTCTGATATCATTAGTCATTTCTTATTTAGATGGTTATCCAAGATAACATAGAGAAATCATTAAGGCCATCATAATCTCATCTAATTTCGAATTAGGATTCGTTCTCGTGATATTTACTAATTAGAAAATACTCTTACCTTGCTAATCAGCGTTATTTGAGTCATATTATGAAATTCTAAAATCACAGCGATATTTTAGGTACAAATTACTCATTTACCCCTTACTTATATAATTGCTAAGTCATCCCTTCCTTACTTGACAAATTACCCTATTGCCCTCCTTGTTGCATAATTAACAAATTACTCCTTACTCGATTTAGGTTACCAAGTTATCTCCCATACCTATTAGGTCACTAATCCCCTTTCATAATTGTTACACTTAATATATTTTCCATTTGGTTGGTTAGATTTTCAATTTGCCCTTTTCCTTTGTTATCATTATTAAATTGCCCTTAAGTTGGATAAATTATCAAATTACCCTTCTTTATTATCATGATTACCAATTTTCCCCTTTAGTTGGTTAAATAATTTCCAATATACCCTTTAGTTAGTTAAATTACCAAATTTCCCTTCTCCATTATCATGATTACTGAATTGCCCCTTTAGTTGGATAAATTACCAAATTACCCCTTACTCGATTTAGGTTACCAAGTTATCTTCCATACCTATTAGGTCACTAAACACCCTCATAATTATTACACTTAATATATTTTCCATTTGGTTGGTTAGATTACCAATTTACCCTTTTTCTTTGTTATAATTACTAAATTGCCCTTAAGTTGGATAAATTATCAAATTACCCTTCTTTATTATCATGATTACTAATTTTCCCCTTTAGTTGGTTAAATAATTACCAATATACTCTTTGGTCGGTTAAATTACCAAATTGCCCTTCTCCATTATCATAATTACCAAATTGCCCCTTTAGTTGGATAAATTACCAAATTACCCTTCTTCATTATCATAATTACCAATTTGCTCTTTAGTTTGTTAAATTACCAAACTATCCTTCTGTAATCTCGTAATTGCCATATTGCCCTTATCCATTATTATAATTACCATATTACCCTTATCCATTATCATAATTACCATTTCACCCTTCTCAATTATTATAATTACCATTTTACCCTTCTCTATTATTATAAATACCAATTTACCCTTCTCCATAATTATAATTACCAATTTACCCTTCTCCATATTAATAATTGTTAATTTACCCTTCTCCATTATTATAATTATTAATTTACCCTTCTCCATATTTATAATTATTAATTTACCTTTATCCATAATTATAATTGCCAACTTACCCTTCTCCATATTTATAATTATTAATTTACCCTTCTCCCTAATTATAATTACCAATTTACCCTTCTCCATATTTATAATTATTAATTTACCCTTCTCCCTAATTATAATTACCAATTTACCCTTCTCCATATTTATAATTATTAATTTACCCTTCTCTATAATTACAATTACCATAATACCCCTTTTACTTATAATTTACCATTTTTCCTTTATTTCTAAAATTACTGTTT
This sequence comes from Tamarix chinensis, assembly GCA_030549775.1. Taxonomy (NCBI): domain Eukaryota; kingdom Viridiplantae; phylum Streptophyta; class Magnoliopsida; order Caryophyllales; family Tamaricaceae; genus Tamarix; species Tamarix chinensis. Next base: position 45,362,454 of record CM060175.1, read on the forward strand.
CACCCTTCTACTTATAAAATTACCATAATACCATTTTACTTGCAAATTACTATTTTACCCTTTTACATCTAAAATTACCATTTTACCCCTTTCTTACAAAATTACCACTTTGCCCTTCCATTCTAAAATTACCATTTTACCCCCTTTACTTATAAAAGTACGTAACACTTTCATTAATAATCAAACTCCTCCCTTAAGCAACATTTCCACACATGGCATATAAACTAACATACTTTATTTTTTTTATCAATCAATAAAAGTAAATATATATATTATATTAAACCACAAATATCAAGCATAATAACATATTAAAAATCCTAATGTACTAACATACATTTATCCATGTATTTAATCGGGGTTTAACGATTGCCTTAATTCCCGCAAAAACGAACCTTGCCGGTATCCCCGTTAAAGATTCAAGCATTAACTAGTAAAATCAACACATAAAAATGATATCAATAATTATTTTATTAGATGTAGGAAATTAAGAGGATACAACTTTATAACAAATTTAATTAATAACACACTTTACTTAACTATTAATATACCTCAATAATTAAACACAAAAACTCCCAAAATAATGCGGAACTCACACTGCATGAACAACGTGAGCCACATGCAGGCTATATGGGGGAAAAAGAGTCGAAGGTAGGGAGTAGAAGGGAGGGATGGTCATTTTCGGGTTGAGGTCTTTAGGTTTGGAAAGGAGGTAGATGGGGGAGGCTTTCGGGCAAGGGATGAGTGCAGGAGTGAAGAGGGGGTGTAGGTGGTGGTCGGGGGTAGGTTGTTGGTGGCCAAGAACGGCAGAGGCTGCGGCGGTGAGGTAACAAAGATAGCTGTCAAGGTGGACGGGCCTGAGAAGGAAGGAAAAGAGAGGGGAAAATGGAGTGGTGAGGGGGCTTGTTTTGGCGAAACAAGGTATGGGGGTGGTAGAGGAGGTTGCAGGGAGTTGACTGGTGGTTTGGGTGGTGGCAGAGGCAGCCGGACGGTGGCGAACGGTGTGGTTACAGGGGGATTGCCGAGAAGGGAGAAAAATGGGGAGAGAAAGAAGAGGGGAGGAAGAAGGAGTTACGGGGTGGCTTGGACAGTGTTTTGGTTGTGTAGGGCGGGAGTGGAAGGGTGCAGAAGGTGGTTTAGGTGGTTGATGAGGTGGTTGCACCGGCGAAGGGTGGCGGTGGTGCAAAACAAAGGGGAAAAGATGAAGGGGAAGAAAAATGAAGGGAAGGAGATCGAGGGAGAAAAAGGGCTAGAAAAATATGGGGCAAGAGGGCTGAAGAGGAGAAGAAAAAGAAGAGGGAGGATAGGGGGGATAGGTGGCCGGTCGGTGGCAGTGTTTAGGGTGGCAGGGAGAGGAAGGGGAAGAAGGGAAAGGGTGGCCATGCGGGATGGGGTGCATGGCTGGCTAGTTTCCAAAAGGATGAAAAAAAAGGAGCAGGGAGAGAGAGAGAGAGAGAGAGAGGCAGGTGGTGGTTGTGGTTGTAGGAGGTGGCAACGAGAGGCTGCAGGCGGTGGTAGTCATGGTGTCGAGACAAGGTGTAGAAGACAAAGAAGAAAGAAAGAAAAGGAGAGGGAGGAAGCAGGTCGGCATAAGAAGGAGGGCGAGCAGGTCTGCCTAGCCTAGGGAAAAGGAAAAGAAAGAAGGGAGGGGTCTAGGTTGGGTCAAGACACGTGGGAGAGGAGGGGAAAGAGAGGGAGAGGGGAGACGGGCCAGTGGCCTAGGTGTAGGGGGAGGAGGAAGCAGGCCTGGTGCGGGCATCCTGAAGGAGGAAAAAATAGGAAAAAGAAGGAAAGGAGGAAAAAGGAGAAAAATGAGAAGGGAAAAAAAGGAAAAGGAAATTGGGAAATTGGGAGAACTTAAAATAATTTAATTTGTAAAATAATGAGATGTAATATTTTTAATAATAAATTTATTTAATAATTTAATTTAATATAATTAAATATATGGGCTTAAAAAGGTTAATTTTAGTAAAATATTGGTTTGATAAAAATTGTTTAAATAAAAAGAGTATGATAAAATAGAAAAATATTTGTTTTAATTTATCAAATATTCCTATCCAAATTTATATACTCAAAAATCCATAAAGTAATTAAACTAAATAATTTTAAAAGCTAGTTTATTTTAAATAAAAGCTATTTATTAAATTATAGGTTTTCTTAAATTTTAGGGGATTATAATTAATGCCTTTCGGACTCATTAATGTGCCAATAGCTTTCATGTATCTTATAAACCAGATCTTCCATACATTCGTGGACCATTTCTTTGTAGTTTTAATCGATGACATCCCCATCTATTATAGTGATCGAGATTTAGGTAAGCAACATTTGAGGTAGACTTTGACATTATTGAGGTCACACTAGTTGTATGACAAACTCTCAAAGTGTGAGGTTTGGTTATACCAAGTGGCTTTCCTTGGACATTTAATATCTAATGATAGAGTGGTAATGTATCCTACCAAGATTCAAGATGTTTCTAATTGACTAGCACCCACATGTGTTGAGGAGTTGTATGGCTTTCTAGCATTAGTTGGTGACTACCGTCGATTTGTGGCATACTTTTAGAAGATAGCATGACCATTAACTCATCTACTAAAGAAGGCTACACATTTCCAGTGGGATAAGAAGTCCAGTGAAGCCTTTGAGGAGTTGAAGAGGTGTTTAACTTTAGCCCTAATTCTCATATTACTGAGTGGGTCTGATGGTTTTGAGGTGTACAATGATGCTTACAAGCACGATTTTGGTTGTGTGATGATGCAACATGGAAAGGTAGTGTCATATTCTTCTTAACAATTGAAGTAGAAAAAAGATAACTACCCACCACATGACTTAGAGCTTACTTTGGTAGTGTTCACCCTTAAGATCTTGAGGCATTATCTCTATAGATTTAAGTACAAGTTCTACACCGACCATAAGAGCCTCAAGTACATCTTCACACAACGACAGTTAAATCTGAGATAACATTGATGGTTGGAGTTGGTCAAGGATTATGACTTAGAGTTGACCTACCATGAGGATAAGACCAATGTGGTAACAAATGTACTTAGCTGAAAGATGTTGCATTCCTCGGGCATGATCATGTTGTCAGATCATTTATACGGAGAAATTAAGAATTTAGAGATTGAACTTATCACGGTTAGTATTCTAAAGGAAAGAATGAGTGCACTCACCTTTAAAGCTTTAATCATTGAGGAGATGTGAGCTAATCATGTAGGTGATGTTAAGCTCAAGAGAATCTTGGCTAGTATTGTAGAAGGATGAGTTGATGGATTCCAAGTCCACAAGATTGGTAGTATTAGATAATGTGGTAGGTGGTGTGTACTATATGGATGTGCTAAGCTTAAGAGAAGGACCCTTAAGGAAGGATATTGTACTCCTTATTCTATTCACCCTATAGGGGACAAGCTATAGAAGAATTTGAAGAGGGTATAATGATGGTTCTACATAAAGCAATAAGTGGCAGAATTCGTTATCTGATGTTTGACCTATCAGAAGGTTAAGATCAAGCACAAGAGACAGTGGGGCTAGTGTAACAACTTGAAGTTCTTAAGTGGAAGTATGAAAACATATCTATGGACTTCATATAACACCCCCAAAATTCACTACTGAAAAATTTCTTTTTATTTGAAAGAGTTAGCGGAAGCAAATTATAAAATTATGAATTCTTAGGATATACTTAGTACCAGACCGGTTCACTCCTACCGTTCTAGTACTAAGTGCTAAGGCTAACAGTGTAAAACACAATTTACAATCCATTTTCAAAGCAGAGTAGCGCATCAATTCATTTACAAGAATAAAATCCACCAATGATGGTTACTTTAACAACATTAACATTAAAACCAGGAATTTAAAAGAGAAAGAGAAAAACCCTAACGGTATCGGATAATTCCTTACTCTCTTTCCCATTGCCTACTTGAGTAGCATCTGAAAAGACCTGCAAGGGGCACTACCCATTGAATAGGCAGGGGCCCCACGAAGGGAATCCCTTCAGTACTATGGTACTGATTAACCCTTTAATGCCACACTTAAAAATAGGCCTGCAATGCAACACATAATGCAAGCTATAGACATATGTAATGAGAGGTGCATATATAACAATCACATATATAACAAGGCTGCCACATACCAATGAGTTATAAAGTATGATCCATACTTTTGGGCCTTAAGCTATTAGTCCATCATTATTCAATCATCTCTTTGGTTATATCCAAGTGAGTGCGGGAACCCCACTATTATAGCCGGTGGACCGGAATACATACAGCGTAGAATGTTCCTGACCACTATTATTACTAGTGGATCGGTCTCCAGGGCAGAACGCTCCTGGCCACTATTATTGGTCGGTGGACCGGTTTGGCCCCGACTCACAAGGTGTTTCACTATAATGATTAATATCTTCCCATAATTTATTCACATCCAATGCTTGTTTTATTGAGCTCGGGACCCCCACTATTTTAGCTGGTGGATCGGAATACATATAATCATCATCCAGGGCAAAACGCTCCTGGGCCACTATTATATCCGGTGGATTAGTACTCATAATCACTTGCTAGGGCAACACGCTCCTGGGCCACTATTATATTCGGTGGATCGGTACTCAATATCATAAGTCAACTAGGCTCGGCTCATTAATCTTCCACTTTCGTAATTAGTGTTTTTCCTTTCTTAATCAGCACAATAATTCTATTTATTTTCCTCGGATGGGAGATCAAGAACCCGAGACACAAAGATACACCGATCATACCGGTGCATACAAGCTACTCAGTACCCTTCAACCACGAACCTAGGGACACAAAGGTACCCTTGTCGTACTGGTGCATAAAGCTACTCAATACCCTACCGACAATGACACCTAATCCATAAGTATGCATACCCCCTAACTAGGTCCGTAGAGCTAGATAGAGTAAGATATAAGGCCTGGCTGGGGCACAAAGGCACACCAGCAAATACCAGAATAATTGTGGACTAAACCACGTCTTTAGGGTAGCGACCCCTAAAGAGTCACCATTCCCGATCTTGAGGTCTTTCACTTTAAGTATTAGTGTCTTAATTAAGGTGATCACGAAAAGTACAATAATCAGATACTTATTCACTTTCAATCGTTTTGATATCATTAGTCATTTCTTATTCAGGCGGCTATCCAAGATAATACAGAGAAATCGTTAAGGCCATCGTAATTCCATTCTAATTCCGACTTAGGATTTGTTCTCGTGATACTTACAAGTTATCAAATATTCTTACCTTTCTAATCAACATTATTTGGATCATATTATGAGATTCCACAATCGCAACGACATGTTATGTATGAATTACTTATTTACCCCTTACTTATATAAGTGATAAGTCATCCCTTTCCGTACTTAACAAATTACCATATTACCCTTGAGGTTGCATAATTACCAATTTACCCCTTATCCAGTTTAGGTTACCAAGTTATCCCCTACGCTTTTTAGATCACCATTCACCCCTCATAATTGCTACACTTATTATATTTCCCATTTGGTTGGTTAGATTACCGAATTGCCCTTCTCCTTGTTATATTTACTAAATTGCCCTTAAGTTGGATAAATTATCAAATTACCCTTCTTCATTATCATGATTACCACTTTTTCCTCTTAGTGGGTTAACTAATTACCAATTTACCCTTTAGTCGATTAAATTACCAAACTGCCCTTCTCCATTATCATAATTACCGAATTACCCCTTTAGTTGAATAAATTATCAAATTGCCCTCATCCATTACCAAATTACCCTTCTTAATTATTATTATTGCCATTTTACCCTTTTTAATTGCTATAATTACCATTTTACCCTTCTTTGTTATTATAATTATTAATTTACCCTTCTCCCTAATTATAATTATCAATTTACACTTCTTCATGTTTATAATTATTAATTTACCCTTCTCCATAATTATAATTACCAATTTACCATTCTCCATATTTATAATTATAATTATTAATTTACCCGTCTCTACAATTATAATTACCAATTTACCATTCTCCATATTTATAATTATTAATTTACCCTTCTCCATAATTATAATTACCAATTTACCCTTCCCATTTTTATAAATATTATATTTCCCTTCTATAATCATAATTTAATTACTAGGTTACCCTTCATCGTTTTTATAATTACCAAGTTACCCCTTACTCTTAAGTTTGCCATAAATATCCTTTTATTTACAAAATTATCCTTCTACCCCTTACTTCCAAATTTCCATAATATCCTTTTATTTATAAAAATTACCATTTTGCCCCTTACATCTAATTTTACCATATTACCCTTTTGCTAGCGAATTACTATAATACTCTCCTTCATCCAAAATTACTATTTTACCCCTTACTTCCAAAATTACCATTCTTACCACTTACTTATAAAATTACTATATTGCCCTTTGACTCCAAAATTACCACTTTGCCCTTTTCTCCAAAAATTACCATAATACCCCTTTACTTATAAAATTATCATTTTGCCATTTAATCATAAAATTACCATATTATTCTTTTGCCTCAAAAATTACCATAATACCCTTCTTTCTCACAACTTACAATTTTATCATTTTACTTATATAATTATCATTTCACCCCTTTCTTTTGAAATTACCAAAATAACCTTTTGCTTACAAAATCACTGTTTTACCCCTTTCTTTCAAAATTACCAAAATACCCCTTTTAATACAAAATTTCCAAAATTTCCTTTTCACTTATAAAATTTCCACTTAACCCCTTTATTACACTACTTTCATGAATTTACCACCACTACATAAAATACTAATATTAGCACTTCATTCTTATCATTTAACTCCACCAACTTGTCATTATTCAACATAATACTCATTAGCAACTATATATATTAGATCACATACTTACATAAGCATATTACTAAAATACCCTTAGACAATAATATTATTCATGCATTAGCAATATAATACATCATAGACAAGCATTTAACATTTCCATCAAATATCAAACTCATTCCTTAAGTATCATCTCTACACATGGCACAAAAGCTATCATAATTTTCTTTTCTTTTCTTTTTATCAATCAATAGAAGCAACCATATATATCATACTAGGCAACACAAAACATGCATAAAATTATGCTAAAATCCCTAATGTGCTAGCATATGTTTTTTCATGCATTTAAGTGAGGTTTAACGATTACCTTAATCCCACAAAAAAATTGAACCTTACCGGTATCCCGATTAAAGTTTCAAGCTTTGATTAGCAAAACCAATACCTAAAAATAATGTCAAAACTTATCATATTAGAAATAAGAAAAACCAAAGCATAAAACGTTGTAAACTTAATTAATGAAACACTTAACTTAAAATGCTATTATACCTTCAAAATTTTGTACTAAAATACTAAAGCAGGCAGCAGCTCATACTGCTCATACAGCATGAGTTGCATGCACAATAAAAGGAGGAAGGCTCAAAGAGGGGTGAGAGGAGAAAAATGGCTATTTTTCAGGTTGGGGTCTTTAGGCTAGAAAGGAGATAGATGGGGGAGGATTGGGGGTAAGGGAAGGGTGCAGAAGTGAAGAGGGGGTGTAGGTGGAGGCTAAGGATGGGTTGTTGGCAGCCAAAGGTGGTAGAGACGGTGGCGACGAGGCAAAAAAGTAGGCTGTCGGGCTAGGCATGGCTAAGAAGGAAGGAAAAGAGAGGGGAAAAATGGAGGGGTGCAGGGGCTGTTTTCGGGAAAGTAAGGTATGGGGGTGGTAGAGGAGGTTTTAGGGTGTGGATTGGTGGTTTGGGTGGCGGCAGAGGTAGACCTGGCAAAGTTGACCCAACCCGAATAATCCGACTTGAAACCCGATAGTAACCCGAAAAATGAAACCCGTTCATAACCTGAAAGCCCGAAATAACCCGATTCAATTTGGACCCGACCCAAATTTAGCTAAACCGATAAAGACCCGAACCTAAATTGACTCGAACTGAAGTGACCAAAATCAATAATAACCCGAACCGAGCACACCTTAAACCCGACCCGACCCAAAATCCAACCTGAACCCAAACCAACCCGAACTCTAGCCCGAACCCGAACCGACCCGAACTCTAACCCGAACCCGAACCCGAACCGACCCAAACTTTAACTTTAACCCGAACTAACCCGAACTCTAACCCGAACCCGAACCGACCTGAACCAGACTTGAACCTATAATTGATTATTCTTATTCATATATGATATAACTCCATATTCTTATTAATTTTTGAAACCATGTAAATAAATGCAAACATTTATAAGCATAAATTTATATTTTTGCTTCACTTTGTTTGATAACTTCCTACAACTTAAACTCTACACTTTGGACCATAATAATAATACACTCATTGTAAAAATGATTCATAAGGACCTGACAATCAAATTCAGCATTTCATCATACACTCATTGTATGATACACAATACACAATAATATCAAATATACTGATAATTACTAATAAATAAATATAATAAAAGTCCAAACAAGTGTAAATAAGAAAACTAGAGCACTGATAACATACCTATAATGAATACTTGATCTTCTCTTTAATGCATGAAGGTGAATACCTCTCTTTGATTGAAGCCCTGACCTTGAGGTAAGTAACCAAAAAATACTAACTAGAAAGGAAGAAATTTACAGTCCAAAAGGCAAAAGATGTCCTATAGGATAGTTATAAACTTATAATGCTAAGAGAAAGACATCACCTAACCATCACCATATGTTGTTACAAAAACATCACACCAACAAGTCACACACCTTAATCTGAGGCTTATATAACAATGAGAAAAAAAAAATCACCCCATTTGGATAGTCCTCCCTGAAACCTCTTCAAAAATATCAGTGTAGTCCTCCCTGTAGTGAAAGAACATGTAGTTAAATACACTCCATTTGGATAAAAGCTACATACTTAACTATCAATTATATAAAGAATTAAAATAGTACCTATGGACCTTATAAAGGATGTCTAGTAGGGGGGTTAGCTCCATCCCACCCCAAATTGCAACCAACATATTCATCTTCCTCAGTTGCTAGAGAAACAATAACACATTAGAAATTTACTATGATGTAGAAACAAAGAAGTAAATAAAAGCCTTAAAAATACTACCTTCAAAACCATACAACCAACTACGAGTAGTTATCAATGCTTCAATATTTTTCAGGCAAGTACGAGCTTCTCCACTTACTTAAAACTCTACCTCCAATGCTAAAAGTTGATTCTGATGCAACAGTTGTAAGGTTCACACTTAAAATATCCCTAGCTAGATGTGCAAGCTCTCCATATTGAGACTCGTTCTCTCTCCAAAAGTCAAGAATGTTCAGCTTGATTTTGCGGTCCATTCTTGGATCATCTAGATACTTATCCAGCTTTGTCTTTTCATTATAGGTGTATGCAGTCTCATTTTCATCAAAACCCTAAAAATTACAAAAGCAAATGGATATATAAATATAATAAATCAAGAATGATAAAAAAATTATATATAATAGTCAATTGAACATAAATATAATAACAAATCAAAATCAAAGGAAAGATATAAAAGATTAAAGGAAGGTGAGAAATGTAAACTTACGGTAGAGAAATCAAATTTGCGCTTGCGAGTAGAACCAAGGGGGTTAGTGTCTAATGTTGATGATGTTCCACAAGAGTTATAATAAGTAAATCCTCCATCATTAACTGAAGGATACTCCACTCGAAGCATCCCTAACTTAAACCGCATATCATTGACTTTCAAAGAAGCCCTTGTTCCATCCTCAAATAATTTTTTATAGCAATACTTTAGAAAATCCAACTTACTACGACGATCAAGAATCACAGCAAAAGAAAATAATGTACCATATTCATTCCCATCTAAGTTGGCCCAATACTTGTCAAATTTAGTCTTCATTTCTGTAGCCATTTTCCTTAACACTTCATCGTCCCCCTTTATCAACTCATTTAAAAGCATTTCGATCTTCCATACATTCTCAAAATACAAATTTGTCATGGGATACTGACTACCAGAAAATAACTCAGTAATATCATAAAATGGTTCTAAGACATCACGAATTTTTTCAAGCATGTCCCACTCTTGAGGTCCTAGAAAATTCTTGTACAAAGGTTCAACAACCACCATCTCCTTAAATCCATTACGATAAATAATAGCTCTATCAATCATCATATAAGTAGAGTTCCACGTTGTGGGAACATCAAGCCATAATGCTTTAGTATCTAATATCCGAGCTAATTTCACACAATTTCAAAATGTAGTCTTCCTCGATTCTGACGACTTGATGTATTTTACACTATCTCTAATCTTAACAAAAATATCCTCTATTACCTTAAGCCCATCCTTAACAATGAGATTCAAAACATGAGCACCACACTGAACATGACAGTAAATGCCATCATGTAACAAAAAATTTTGATCATTCAGTGTATTTCGCAAACGATCTTGCATTCTATCATTGCTTGAGGCATTGTCTAATGTGATAGAGAAAATCTTATCCTCAATACCCCAGTCTTGAAGCAAACTTAACACCGAATTATGTAAGATTTGTCCCGTATGTGGTGTTTCTATATGATGAAAATTCAGCACTCTACAATTCAACTTCCAATTAGCATCCACAAAATGAGTAGTCAAACACATATATCCCTCAGTTTGACAAGAAGTCCACATATCAAAAGTCAGACAAATACGACCAGGGATGCTACGAAGATAGTTCTTAAGCTCAATTTTCAAGTTTGATTGCAATTTCAATACATCCGATTTTGCAGTATTTCTATAAATGGTTCTAACTTGATTATTCAAGTATGCATGAATTTCTCTATTGCCTTTGTGTTCAACCCAAGAGAATGCATACCCATGTTTGATGATAGCCCTTGCTAATAGATCTCTGTAGATCTTTTGGTTATAAACATTAGATTCTACTTTCACAATTTTTTGATATGATGGACATTTATCAAATGTCTTTTTAGATTTGTTGTCCCATAATGTGAAATAGCAATGAAAGAAGCCACCTTACAATGGCTGCAAAGTGCTCTCTCTTTTCCATCCTTGGTCTCGGTTCCTTTAAGTCTCAGAAATTCTTTCCAAACTGAGCTCCTTTTCTTATCAGCTTCTTGCAAATTAGGATCCGGAAGATTTCTAGCATCATAATTTCCAGCTTCCATAACTATAATAAATTATTAGTATTAGTATTTTATTAAGATAATCATGAAATCACATACAATACAAATAGTATACCATAATCATGAAATCGCATACAATACAAATGGAACACCATAATCATGAAATCACATACAATACAAATGGAATACCATAATCAAATTAAGATAATCATGAAATCACATACAAACAATCTGTTTGAGCCTGAAGTAACATAGGTTAACATTAACATATGTTTAAAGTACACACAATCTGCATGCTAATATATAACAAGCTAACATGTAATCTGCAATTCTGCATGCTAAACATATATACATAATAATCTGTTTTCATGCTAATAGCCTAAACATGTATATGACCAGACCCAACAATAACATAATGAATTTTGCTGCTTCTAACTCAAATTCAATCTGTGATTCAGTAAACAACTAAATAAGAATTGGTACATCCAAAACAAACCATCCCACATGCAATAACCAAACAACCCTCAAGAAAACAAACAAATAAAAACATGCTGAGAGAGGAGTTCCAACTTCCAACTTCAAAAACCAATACCCATCAAAGACCTGTATAACAATACAAGTAGACAAACAAATTGCATGAGATAACTTAATAATAACAGGTAGAAAATTTTCATCATTAATTAGGATTCAAAAATCAAAATCACCACTAACAGAGTAACACTAAATCAATATACAGCAACAAACAATCAACATAGGCATTTTGATTGATTTCTACAACAAAGAGTTGCCAAACAATGAAGAGCTAATGAACTATACAGAACCTCACCTCTGACCACTACAAGTCTACAATAATGTTGATTGAAAACGTAATAGAGGAAAGGAGGAGATGGAATGGAATGGAAGAAAATCAAAACGGGAGTCAGGAGCAGATGGAAAATGTCGAAACAATAGGAGATGAAATGGAAGTATGGAACGAAATGTAAAATTTTGAAATAGAGGAGGAGATGGAACATAATGGAAGTATGGAATGAAATGGAAAAATTTGAAACAAAGGAGGAGGGAGCTGTTGTCGAGACTCGAGAGGAGCTAGATGGAATTATGGACAGCGGCAGTGCAGCATAGCATCAGAAAGTCAAAGCCGAATTGCCGAAGGAGGGATCCATGGAGGTAGTGAGTGCAAACCAGTGGAAGTGGTGACTGGTCTGGTTGTGCGGTTGTGGTCGACTGGTCTAGACGTCTGGTTGTGCCATTGTGGTCAAATGGTTGTGGAGGATGAAGGCTGGGACTCTGGGGCTGGAACTCTAGAAGTCTTCATTTGATCGTTTCTGCCCGTTTGGTTCGAATCACACGATTCAGACCAAAACCAAATGCGGCACTACGGTGGTCATGATGAGTGACCAGTGACGATTGCGAGTATCGACGAAACAGTGAGCCTGCCAGTGCCTGTGCTGTGTATGTGTGTCTTGTGTCGTGTGAGGGTAAGCGACAGTGTGAGGTGAGGCTGTGTGCGTTTGTGTGAGTAGTGTAGTATAGTAGTAAGTAGTTGTAGTAGCGTAACTGTAGCTAGAGCTACATGGGGATTATTTTTGATCACTGATATCTAATATGTTAGATTTGGAGGGAAAATAAAATATAGATATTGGGGGAAAAATAAGATTTAGTTGAAATATTAAAAAAATATAAAGTTATTAGAACATTAAAAAATATTTTAACTAATATCTTATTAAGTTTTATATAAAATTAAGGGGTTAAAAAAATAAGAACTAAGTGAAATATTTAATAGGGACAAAGTATTACAAAAATATTTAGTATTTAATGTATAAAAAATAAAATGAGTCAAAAATTAGACTTTTAAATAAAATTTAATCATTGTAAGATTTTGAGTTTATTTTCTCATAGTATTTAAATGTAATAATAAGATATATAATGTTATTATTAATTATAATTATCATTTAATTTAAAGATAAAAGTTATTTGTATTTCTAACCCTAATTAAAGTTTGAGACTAAATTATATATGTAATTTAATCACAACAACGTTTAACATTTACATCTTTATACTTTATAATAATAATTCCCTTTGATAATATTTTTTAGTTGGTATGTTAGTAATATTTTGTGATAGTATGTATATATATTTGTACTCATTTTAAAATTTTATGTTAATTATAGCTTTAACATTTCTAATATGCTTTTTTACTCCTTAATTCATAATATCAAATTATCAATAGACTAATAGTCCACCTCATATGTAAATTATATCATTTTTTAATTTATTTTAACTAAAGCAATATTTATTCATTTTGTTTTAAAAATATACTCTCATTTTAGTGAAATTTCAATTCATAAATATTGAACTCATTATTTTGTACTAAATTAATTAAATATATTATTTTTGCTAAAACTTGTTTATTTGTAAAATTGATAGATCAATTAGAATAATTCATTGAATGTTCACCTTATCATTTTTAATAAATTGGTGTCTTTTATATATGAATATTCAATATTTTCATATTATATATTGAATTTCCCTAATATAATAGTATCCTAGAATATCATAGAATTTATGACAACACATTACTAGAAACTGTGTGTAATGTGTTGGAGATGAGTTAGATATACAGGTATAGAAGGATGCAATGCATGAGTAAGCCATAATAGAAGGTATTTTTTACTTCATCCAAATAGTTTAGATTAGAAAATGAGTTTATAACTATTGAAATGCAACGCACATGAGAGATATCATGAAATTGTTGGATCATGGCTCATAGCAAAAGAATACAAATTTATTATGACCTATTTTACAACCTATAAAGTTATTGGATATTTTAAAGCTTTATTAACTTTACAACCAAATAGGGATAATATTAGCTAGGCATGATATTGGAATAAAAGATCTAAAGGGAGTCAAGGATGAGTAGTCATCATCAAGTTTGCAATGACAACAAATATAGCACCTGACAATCCTCACTAAGAATATCAGATTAAGATTAATAATTCAAATAATTAAAGGCTTGTAAGGAGTAGCTATTAACTAAAAATAGGTTGGTTAAGAAAGGTACAAATGGACCAATGTGTGAGATATGTGAACAAGTAACTTAGACTTTAGTGCATGAGATTAATGATTACCCAATTACCCAAGTGTTTTATTTGGATGATGAAAATCCATAGTGAAGTTGTATACTATAAAAATTAAAAAGACACTGAATTTGATTGAGTCTATTTCATAATCTAACACTTAGATGACGAGATATTAGAAATGACGTGTACACTAATATAGGTTATTTGAAGGAATTGAAATAGGAGGAGATCAAATGACTCTGCACCGATTCAATGACCAAAGAATATTATTGACGATGTCATGCACTTGCTTCTAGAATATTATGCCGAAATGAAATAATTAACAAAGGAAGTGCATGGTCCACCATGTTAGCAATTATAAGAATGAAGGAGATGGATGATATGCATGTTAATGCAAATTAAACATGAACAATGTAGGAAAAGTAATGTAGGAAATCATGAAAATTATAATTGTAATTTAAGCTGTAAAAGGCGATATATTGTCATTTATTAGCTATGTTGTGACCATTATAAATATCTATCGACATATTTATAATATAGATGATTGTCTTAAGACATCAGACATACAATATAGAGTTTAGTGTGCTATGAAGGAGTATTGTTTTACTAAGTTAGGCATTGAGACAAATTCGTTGGAAGTGGGGTAGGTTTATAATCATAAGACAACTTTCATATTTCATTCACAAAGTTATTGATGAATGTGATTTTCATTTATCACATATTTATTTATTATATATTAAAAATTATTATTGAAAATGAAAAATAGTGACAATGTCACACTGAGAAATTAAAAAACCACAACAAAAGAAGCTAAAACCAAACTAATAGTAATAGGATAAGGTCGTACTATTATGGCTAGGAAAAAAACTCTCTTATTTTAAATTGTGATGGTGGTATGTTCAAAGATTTTATTAGTATTCTAAAAATACTTAAAGTTAATTTTGTAAAAATTAAAAATAATTTTATTTTATTTCATACAAGTTCGAATTTTTTATTCAAACTCGTTCTCGATCATGATTCATATTGTTATAAATAATACCTAATTTGAGTTTTTTTATTTGACCTAAAATCTATAGACCCGAAATAGACCCCGAATTCGAAAAACTCGATAGATCTGACACTTAGTTGATCTGATTTACATCCAACCCATATAGTGACCCGAACCCGAACCCAAACCTAACTCAAATTCTATAGACCCGAGTCAAACCCGAAGTAGACCCAAACCCGATAAATCCAAAGAACCTAGCATCGACCAGACCCAATTCACACCCAACCCGTCAATTAACCTGAATCGAACCCGAACCAGATCCAAAGCAACATAACCCGAAACACACCTGACCGAATTACACCTGACTCAATTGTATAGTAAATAAAAGTTGAACCGACCCATATCAACCCGACCCTAACCCAACCCAAATGACCCATTTGCCACCTTTAGGCAGAGGTGGTCAGAAAGTGGCGAATGGGGCGGTTGTAGGTGGCTTGGCGATAAGGGAGAAGAGTGGGGAGAAAAAGAAGAGGTGGAGAAGGGAGGAGCTGTAGGGGCTCGAGGGTGGCTTGGGTGGTCTCGTGGTGGGACAGGGCTGAGGTACAGGGTGGCAGTGGGTGGCGCAGGGGCTTGGTGCGGTGGTTGGGAGAGCCGTGCAGAAAATGGGGAAAAAATGGGAAGGAGGAGAAAATGAGAGAAGAGGATCGGGGAAGGGAAGGTAAGGCTCAAAAAATGGGGGAAGCAATGCTGGTGGGGAGAAGAAAAAGAAGAGGGAGAGACAGGGGGATTCAGTGGCCGGTCGGGGCTATAGTACGGTGGCAGGGGTGTTGGTTAGCAGGGGAAAGGGAGGGAAGAAGAAGGAAAGGAAGAGGGCATGCAGGATAGGGATGCAAGGGTTAGTTTGGTTTGAATTAGGAAAGAAAATGATGGGGGAGAGAGAAGGAGTAGCAGGGAGATAGGTGGTGGATGGGTATGGTAGTTGTAGGTGGCCGATGTGCTCATCCATGGCAGAGAAGATGCTGGTCAGGCGTGGAAGAAGAAAGAAAGGAAGGGGAGGGGTGTGAGTGGTTGGACTGGCGTAGGAAAGAGGGGTAGGCCGGCCGGTCCAGTTTAAAAAAAAAGAGAGGGATGGGCTGGGTTGTGTTACGTCGTGCATGGGAGAAGAAGGAAGGAAGGGGGAGGGAGAGATGGACTGAGGCCTAGTGTGTAGGGGAGAGGGGGAAAGGGCTGGCCTGGCGGGCGGCTCAAAGAAAGAGAAAAAAAAAGGAGGAAAAGGGAGAAAAGGAGAAGGGAAGAAAAAAAGGAAAATAATTAAAGAAATTGGAGAACTTATAATAATGGAATTTAATATTTTTAATAATAAATTTATTTAATAATTTAATTTAATATAATTATATATATGGGCTTAAAAAGGATAATTTTAGTAAAATATTGGTTTGAAAAATTATTTAAATAAAATGAGTATGATAAAATAATAAAATATTTATTTTAATTTATTAAATATTCCTATCTAATTTTATATAATCAAAATCCATATAATAATTAAACTATATAATTTTAAAAGCTAATTTATTTTTAAATAAAAGCAATTTATTAAACTATAGGTTTTCTAAATTTTTGGGAGATTATACTTTATATTGGTCTTCTGAGGACCATAGTTGATTTGATTCTACCTGGGTTATTCTGGATTGTTTGACTAAGTAGACTATGTTCCTACTAATGATGGTAACATGGAGTATAGAGCAGCTAGCCAATGCCTAAAGAAAGCACATGGTGAGTCTATATGGAATCCCTAATGATATGATGTTAGATTGAGACTTCAGGTTCTTGTTGCATTTTTGGTAAAATTTTCAAGCTGATTTGGCACATAACTGAATATGAGCACTGCTTTCCACCCAGCTACAAATTGATAGATAGAGAGGACTATTTAGTCTTTAGAAGATATGATTCAGTCATGTGTGCTAAAACTTAAGGGAATTTGGAAAGATTGTTTGGACTTAGTAGAATTCTCTTATAATAGTTACCATGCTAGGATCAAGATGGCACCTTTTGATGCTTTTTATGGGAGAAAATGTCATAGTCCTTCTTATTGGAAGGGTATCTGTGAGAGGCTTATGTTGGGATCTAAAATTATTGATGAGACAATGAGGCACATCAAATTGATTCAGGACCGAATGAGAGCACCCCAAGGCTAACAAAATACCTATATAGATCTAAGAAGAAGAACTAATGGTTATGAGGTGGGTGAAAAAATCCTTTAGAGGGTATCTCCCACCAAGGGAGTCATGAGATTTAGTAGGAAGGACAATTTTAGTCCAAGGTACATTAGAATGTATGAGAATTTGGATCATGTTAATGAAGTTACCTATTGCTTTTCTCTACCAATGGAATTATCTTGTGTGTAAAAGATCTCTCACGTATCACATCTAAGGAAGTATGTACTAGTTCCTTCACACGTTATCTAATTGGAGTTGCTAGAGCTTGATGAATCTTTGGCTTATGAAGAGTGACTGGTGAGCATTTTGGATATAAAGATCAAAGAGATGCATCTAAAGACCATCTCATTGCTATGGGTTGTTTGGTCATGGTTTGGTACCTAGAAGGCTTGTTGGAAGGCCATGGAGGAAATTCAAATCAAGTACCTAGAGTTATTTTCTTAGCATGTCACTATATTGTAATTATTTTTATTTAAGGGTGTAGTACCCCTTTTGATTGAATTTGCACATTTGATATGTGTCTTACTATTTGATATGTAATATGATTGGATGTTTATAGGCTTGAGAGAAGAAACCACTTTAAGAGGGGTAGTGCTTTAATACCTCACCTTTTTGGAAAGTGTTAAATGAGAAATAGGCCAATTTGGGGTGTTTAATTTTGATTTGCTATTATGATTTGGCTATTTAAAATACGGTTGGAAAATTAAATTTATTGAGTTTTTCAGCTGAATCGATAGTTTAGTTCATCGTTTCAGTCAAATGGTTTTTACTCAATTAAACCAATCGAATGGTTAGGGAATCGATTTACTATTTTATAGAATAGTTGATTGGCAGACCAAACTAATTAACTAGTTTATCAAGTTGGGTATATTTTAGAAACTCAATTTTTTAGGAAAATATTCTTCCACTAAAATGGAACTTTTGTAACCAATACCAAATTGCTCCTATGAAATTGTTAGTCATTTTCATGATGCATTTAATCTAAAACCACCATCTTAGATCCATTTAGAAGGTCGACCGGAACAATTGACGGGTAGAGGGAGATGACCAAAACCTCATCTTCTTCCGCTTCTCTCATCTACACATTTCTAAGATCATTGCTTCCATCTCAAGCATGATTTTGATTAGCTGAGAGATTCTTTCCCCACTGACTGTTTATTACCCCTTTTGTGAATTTTAATTTTGGACTAATCGAGCTATATTTCTCCAAAAAAAACATTTGAGATCTAGAGAATAGGTCAGTATATCTTGGATGAAATCCATTCATTTAACTCAAATTTAAATAGTAAGAATTAAGGTTTTTGAATTATTCCTGACCATAATATCATTTTCCTTGATTAGTTAGCTATAAATTGCCCTAATCATCCCCTTTATTCATTTTTCTTTTAGCCATAAAAAAAATAACTAACTCCTAAGTCTTCGCCTTCTCTCTCTACATTTCAAACCTTGTAGTCAAATCTCCTTCACTCTTCTAATCCTTTCTCTAGGTCTCTCTTATTTTAATTATTAAGCAAGGAATAGTTAGATTTGGGAAAAAGATTGAGTGGTTGAGCTGAGTACCCTCGATTTTTTGTTTGGGGTGTGGTAGCTTTGTTTTATCCTTTCTATTTCAAGTTCCAATTTATTAAGGTTATGCATGAATTTCAAACTTAAAAATTATAATTTTTATGGTTGAAAAAGTTGAGATTTTCACAGGTTGAGATTTGTGGTTTAAGGAAAGTTTCTCCTACATTAAGTAAGTTATTCTTTCTTCCTAAATGGGTTATAAGTATTCTTGCATGATACGAAACTTTTAAGTTGATATTATATGTTGGAATGAATATATATAGCTTATATAACAGATTTGGATGGTTAGATTAGGCACTTTGAGTAAAAATCATTAACCTTGGGAAAAATGGGTTGTGATGATTAAATGTTGAGATATGCAAGTTAGATATAATAAAAATGTGTCGTATAATGTTAATGCCTATTCCAATGTCATATGATAAGGATTTATAAGTATGATATGCATTAAAATGATTATTTGATGATGTTATAGGGAAAACCAATTTACTGGTTAGGTTAAATCGATCGAACGGTTCCTTTAAGAATTAACTAGTTGACCTAACCCATTAACTCGTAAGCTTGTAGATTCCTTGTTCTTACTCTCTACTTAAACCCATTGACTTGTTTGGCATAACCAATTGACTGGTCTATGAATAATAGTCTGGTTTGCCCAAACCAATCAATCGTCTTAAGGAAAAGCAGGTTATGGTTGAGTCAAACTGATCAACTAGTCCACCCAAACCAATTGACTGGTTGGTCTAACTAATCGAATAGTTTTACTAGTTTATGTTATTTAATTCCTTTTGATTTGGTTATGCTTTGAGGATATGCATAGGATTATCTTATGATTATTAAAGGGATGAAATATTGATTTTATCATGGATTAATGACCTAATGAGTGGATTACATGGATCATGATTTATGACATACTTAATGAGTGTTATAAAGGTTAATGGGTGTAATATATATGAAATGTGATGGTCTTTAAGAAAACAGTAATGAAGCACATCAAGTGCTTAAATATAATAATGTGATGGGTATGAATAATATTGGGCAAGGATAAATGGAATCCCTACACATGGTTGGGAAATGAAAAGGAAAAATATGGAAGGAATATGTGAATGCCTTGTTTGCGCTTTATATGGCCTTGTGTGATCACTTATTCTCATGAATAATGTACTAATCACGTAAAATAAAAGATGATCAAATTGTGCATGGGTTTGGATTACTTGATCCTCAATTAGCTAATGGGGGTTAGTTTGCCTTTTGGAGTTTATTGGTGCCTTCGGGCTAGATCCTAGAGATCCTAGTGCCTTACCTATTCTAGACATTGATGATGTACTAGGAGGCATCAATACTAAAGGGTTTGGTTACCTAGGTGTTTGGATTTAGTTTGGACTTATGTCTATATTAGTTGGCTTTGGCCTAGATTTATTTCCATGCATCCTGATAATTCACTTCAGCCTAGACTTATGTTTTCTTTGGTGATTTGCTTCGACCTGGACTTTATGCCCCTTGGTTGAGATATGCTTCCATGATATGTGAGACCATGGGGTGGTACATAATCCATTGCTCGATGATAAAAATTTAGATGATGAATAGGTGGATGATAAATAATTGAATAATGGTTTAAATGGCTAAAAAGGATGAAAGCTAGTCTATACAGTTGGATATTTTCTTAAATGACCAACTAGATAATAATTGGAATTTTTTACTTGATGTTGACCTACATCGATATATGTATAAGGAAATGCTATAACCTAATATATTGAAAAATTAATTTACCTAGTACATGTATGATTATAATATGAATTTAAACATGATATATTCTATGTTGTTTGAGTTATGCATGATAGTATATTCTAATGCATTACTACCTTATGTATATGCCATTGTCATGGTGCATGTTAAATATGATATCCATGTTATCATAGAATTTGCATAATTGTGTTTCCCATTGAGGAGGCAACTTGGCTTACTCAATATGTAGCATACTGATGTATTTGTTTTCTCTGTCCATCTATTTATTCCTATAAGCAAAGGGTTATATGTAGGTATTTGAGGATGGACAGTAGTGGGCCTACCTCATCTTTAGTTTGGGGCTTGAGAGTGTGGACATCTGGAGGATTTTGTGTGGTTCGTGATAGACCATGGTTTGGGGTTAAGCCCTAATCTTGTTTTACTATAGCTCTGTATTCCTAACTTATCTATCTTCCTATCTTTCACTTGACCCAGCCTATTGATGTCCTTAATTGTAATTTTTTTGGTAAATATTTATGTAATTTAGGTTTCCACACTCTATTTTAAATTGGTTTGTTGGTTTTATCCTTATATATAATATGGTGTAGGAGACATACGTCTATTATGTGTTAACACTGCATTTTTCCTAAGTGTATTTTCCACTTCCACATTGTTTTAAACAAAATTGTTTTTGTAGTGAACAATAGGGGTGTTACATCTAATGGTTAACATTATAAATACTACATAACCATTTTATTTGGTGATCATTTTTATCCCTCTACTGAATATGTCCTTTGAACCCTATTATCCCAATATTGTTATTCATTTATTATGTGCAATTGCTAGTTGTTATTCTTTTCATTATTAGTTATTAGTTCTTCTGATTTGATAGCTAGAGGAATTTATATGATAATAGAAAAATATGAATTAAATTACAATCTTCGTGGGACCACCCCCTAATCACTATTTACTATTTGTGTGTGTTTAGGGTTTAATTTGGTGCATCTATGAAAACAAAAAATTTTGGCATCATTGCTGGGGATTGAAAACTATAATTCTTATGTTTATTATCATTTTTAATTTATTTATATCTTCTTCTAGTCACAACTAAATTTTTTCCTCTTTTGTATGTCCAATAGGAATTCATGTTTGAAAGCATTTCCTAGTGAAAGTAGAAATCAACACATTTTATAGGTGAATCCTAATTCTTCCTCTCTAGTGGAGAATAAAACTCGAAGGTAATTGGAATAAATTCATTCTATTCCATTGCCTCTAAGTGATAGCTCATCATCATCTGAAGATAGCGTCGAAGATAATTTTGAGGAAGTTATTAAAGAACTGATGGTGAATGGAACTTTGAAGGAGCTTGTGGTTCCAACTTTAAACCATAACTTTCATTATATTAATTGTCTTGAAGAACATAATGAGTATGAGATTAGACCTAGATTGATAGGAGCACTTCCTTTTTTTTATAGGGTTTTGAGATACTATATCTTCTAGATCAAGCTACATTAGTGAACCAAACACATTTATAAAGGAATTTCATATAGCTTGTTTTGGGATGGAACCGGTGGGAGTAAGTGTAGATCAACTTAAATCAAAGTATTTCCTTTTGATTTAACTAATACTACTAATGAGTGGTTATATCACCACATAATAAGTATAACAGAAATTAATTGAAAACTAAAAAATTTAACTTCTTTAGTTGAAAAGGTAGTGAAAGGAGGAGTTTCGGCTCAAGTATATGTAATTTGTTCATATGTGAGTCTTGCTACTAATGCATTTCCCACTTTACAAGAAGTGTAACAAGTTAATACGATAAATGGACATCAAGGACACCAAACGATGATCATTATGGTCCAACTTATAACTTAGGTTAGAGGGATCATCCCAACCTAATTTATGGTAATAATCAAATACCATCATCAAACCAAAATAAAAAAGAATATAACCAACCCCTTGCTTCCATCCTATTCCTTATAACCAACCAAATTTATCATTTATGTAGCCTCTTCAACCACTGTTACCATAATAATTTGGAGAACTGTCACTAGATGATATTGTTAATTTTTAACCACTAATACTTTTTAATTTAACAAGAAACAAGAAATGGTCTGAAGAACTCAAAAATTCTAGTAAGTTAATTATGTACATATATTGCAAGTATAGAGTTCCTCAAACTTACCTAGCAAAATAGAATGGAATCTAAGAGAAAATGTGAGTGATATCACCACTAGGAGTATAACACAGTTAAATAGTCCAAAGAAATTAAAGGATCCCCAATAAGCAAAGACAAAAGAGGAAGAATTGATGAATGTAGAAGAATATATCAAAGTAAAATCTCCTAATGGAACTAAAATAAATTCTCCTAACCCATATAAACCCATTAGTTCTTTCCCTAGTTGGTTAGCTAAAGGTAAGAATCAGGGTCATGAAAAGGAGATACTAGAAATTTTTAAGAAGGCAGAGGTAAACATTCCTTTGACATATGTAATAAAGTAAGTGCCTAGGTATGCAGAATTTTTAAAATATTTGTGCACCGACAAGAATATATTAAGAGGATTTAGTGTAGGGGATAATTTGTCTATAATTTTACAAAGGAAGTTCCTACCTAAGTGCAAGGATCCTAGTATTTTTACCATTCCTTGTAAATTTCAAAATATGAGCTATGAAAAATGCATGATAAAGTTAGAAGCCTCTATAAATGTCATGCCTTTATCTATTTTTAATGCCCTAAGTCTAGGACCTCTTAAAGAAGCCTATGTTGTGATTTAATTAGCTGATATATCTGGTAGATATCCTGATGGAGTGATAGAGGATTTTCTAGTTCAAGTGAATGAACTTGTTTTTCCTACTAATTTTTATGTTATAGAAATTAAACATGATGGATTCCATATCCCTTTTGCTATTCTATTAGGAATACCATTTCTAAAATTACATAATGGGGTTCATACTATATAATTTGATGGGGGAAACAATTTACTCTAGTATTGATGACTTGATGAGATATCCTTTTGATTATGAATTTATTTCTCCGATGGATGTAATTAAAGCTTTTTTGAACAATTTTTTGAATTAATAACTAATGATCTAGTCGAAGTTGCTTTTACTAAGCTAATAAACATACACCCTTGTAAGGGGTTGAAAGAAAGTTGTGAATTTGATAAGAAAATAGGGGAATGTGCTTATATTTTCATAGCTTATTCTGCTATTATAAGGGAGCATATTGAATTGCCTATTATGAAAGACAAACCCCCTACCCTTAATAGAAAAGGCTCAACAAGTAGAGTTGAAACCCTTATCCAATAATCTGAAATATGCCTTCTTCGGGAATAATAACACTCTTCCTATTATCAATGCTAGTGACCTTACATTGTTATAGGAAGAGAAGCTTATTATAGTTCTAAAATGACATAAAACTATGCTATATCATTATAATATTATCTCAAAAAGGGTTAAGGCATGTCAAATATAGAAAATCAATGGGCATCAACTTAAAGTGTTCTATATAGAACATTGACATGAGGCTTATAAAGTATGAATTTGACTTAAAACCTTGCGCTCCCCCTCATCCTCATCCCTACTGAGCCTAACCCATTCCCCTACTTTGCATTTATATGGTCCGGTCATTGAGGATAATTCCTACTTTAACCATAGGGGAGTTACTATATATATATATATATATATATACTTTTATATTTGTAAGTTTTTATCATTTTAGTCTCTTTTATTGCATTAGTTTCTTTTATTTCTTTTTAAGCATGCCTTGTATTTATTTTGTTCATTTTTAATGTGCTTCATTTTTTTTTCTTTTTTTGGTGATATTCATTTATTTGTGTTATAAAAAAATGAAAGAATTAAAATTCTACAAGATGATACCTTGAGCATAAGCAATGAAAGAAATCTCTAATTGATAACTTTAGTGTGCATGAGTTGTCGAGACTTTTTTTTTTAGCAACAAGCTTTTGATAAAGAGAAAAAGGATTTTTAATATTTTAGTTGCATCTCACTACCAAAGATGTTGAACATGAAAATTTGATAGTCATCATAGAAATGAGAAGGAGATTAGACCTAATAGAAACAAAATTTAGTGTGATTTTCATCCTTAATGATGGATATAATTTTTGCCTAGTATGGTTTTTATAATTATGCACTATTAGATAATGGTGTGTGGAAATATAAATTGTTAGTATTCTCTTCAAGACATCATGAAATTTTTATATATATTAAGATGATAAAGGCACATTTTCTTGTTATTAACTACTTAACAAAATAGCCTACATATTATAATTTTTCCTTTACATAACCCGTCAAGCTTTTAGGTCTATTTTCTTCATATTTAATCTACATATGTATCTGATTTTTTGTATCATATCTTGTTCATTAGTATATGGCAATTGGAGCAAACTTTGATAAAGTGCTATTTATGTGGTTGAAACTATAACCATGGGGGTGTATTAGTGTTGTTTGGTAAATAGTGAATTGAATTCTTGTAAACAAATAAAAAAATTAAATAAATAAAAAATTGAGATGCCAATTGGGAAAGCAAGTTATGGATTGTGAAATCACAAAATTCTTGTGTCGATCATGATAGTGCATAAAACACTCCTCCTAGGTGAAGATTGGCTCAAGTTAAAAACAAATAGCATTCTATTAGATGGTGGCAGTATAAGAGGTGATGATTAGAGGTTGAAAATTTATTGAAGAAAGGTGAATTTGAATATCATAAAGAGTTGAAGTTGTAAAAGTTCTATGCTTTACTAGTAATAGAAATTGTACCACAATCCTAAAATTTACCCTAACTTCGACCCTAGCCTCGTTATAACCAAATAAAATACCTCTTGATTTTTAAATGCTTTAGTTTATAAGTAGTGGTGAATAGAGAAGAGTGATAAACTTATTATTGATCATTATATTGGTAGAGTGTTTGAGAGCAAATAAAACCCAAGACATTTGAGAGTGGATTGTTTCCATATGCATAAAGTAAGAATTTACTAACCTAATTCTTCATATTTGTTCACAATGTTATTTTAACAATTAGATTATTTGGTGACTTAGTCGTGATGTATGTAGCTTCGAATGAGTTTGAAAATGATATTGTCATGTTTACTCTTCGTTATTTTGAGGCCTAATTAAACATGTTCATATTGTATATCAATTATTGATATCTCTTATTGACTATTGGAATGGGGGATCATATATGACTTAATATTTGGGAGTTCTCATACTTTTTATGGTTGCTTTTATTGAGGGAAAATAGCAATTCAAGCATAAGGGTATTTGATCGGTGTATATTTCATGGAATTATTTAATGTATCTTAACCTAGCTTATGTTTTTTTATGGCAGTTTCATCATTTTTCTCGAGCTTTCTCTGTTAGCCTAGTTTTGTAGAAAATGCTGAAATTAAGGTAATTTAGACTTATAAATAAGGATAAGAAGCAAAATATGAAAATCATGCTTAGAGTCATGGAAATTTAAATGTACCGTTATGCAAGAATCTGAAAGAAAAGTTATGTGAAGAAAAATAAAGAGAAGATAATGAAGGAGAAGAAATACACCCTCATACTTATGGAAATACAACTTGTATTTCTTTGGTTCTCCTCCCACATGTTCCAATTATTCATCCATGTGTTTAGCATTAGAGCAAAAATATATGTTCTCTGTATTTTCAAATAGATATCATATTTTTACCAAATATTAGATTTGATACATACAACTTTCTGCCTATATATATAACATATATTAAGCCAAACAGAAGATCAAAGAGTACTGCTGTTAGAACTTTGAATTTATTTTTATTATTTATAAAACATTAGGGTTCTTTTATTTGATTTAGTTAGTTAATAGCAGTAATTGAAAGATTGGATGTCATACAATATTTTGGGTTCTACAATATCCCTAGTTCTTTCTTTCCTTTATTTTGTTTATTCGTTTCATACTTATTATGGTGTTTAACACAATTCCCATTATGTGTTTATTTAATTGAGTTTGTGATTTTGCATTATTTAATTTAGTCTTTATTATTTTCTTCATTTAGTTTCATTAAATTTAGCTTCTACATTTTTTTATTTTATCAATATACTATGATATTTTAGTATGAAGTAGGAGGATAATGGAAGGTTACAGGACAATTAATCATAAGATGCAAATTAGACTTAATTGAAGTGCATATTTTTTAGTAGATTAATAAACTGAGTTTTATGATCACCATTCAAGATTAGGACTTTATTACCTAGGTTGGCCACTTGATTAATTTGAGTGCTAGTTTGATGCTATGATTATATAGTTAATCTATAATTATTAACATATACATCTACAAGTGGCAACTAGATTATTGATTTAATATATATTTATTAATATTTATAAGTTCATAATTTGAGTTGATTATAATTATGGCTCTAGTTAGTTTCTCCTGTATCACTAATGTTGTCATTAATTAAATCTAGAGATATTATCCTATGTTATTAATTTATTAGATAATAAATCATATAGGTCCTTGATTTATTTTCATAAGGGGATGCTAGGAAAGGGATGCATGTGAGTTTCTATAGGTTAACATTAGAAATACTACATAACCGTTTTATTCGATGATTAGTTGTTATCCTTATGTAGAATATGTCCTCTTACCCTTATTATCCCAACATTTTCATTCATTTATTATGTTTATTACTAGTTTTTATTCTTTTCATTATTAGTGATTATTTTTCTAATTTGATAATTGGTGGAGTTTATATGATTATAGAAATCTAAAAATTAGATTAGAGTCCTTATAGGATTGGCCCCTACTGACTATTTACTATTTGTGTGTGTGTTTGGGGTTTAATTTGGGATGTGTATGATGACACATTAGGTTTTTCTTCTTATATTAGGTTATTTGGATGCTCAACCTTGTGTCTAACATGAGATAAGTGGTGGTATGTTGACCTTTTGTTAGATATAGTAGTAGCACTCCATTTTTCATAGGTTTTTTCTTATATTTTTACTTTTGTAAATGTTTTAAATAAAATTTTTTCGTAGTGAAAAATATGAGTGTTAGAAGTATATTATGTACTAATACCATCTGTTGGAATATATCAATTCCATTGATATTGGGGGAGTTGATTACAACATTTTGCAAGTTGTTTATTATTATTGATCCTTACTTGATGCTTGCCTACAATGAGGGGTTATTTGGTGCAATAATAGAGTGCTATCTAAATCACTATTTCTATTCTCTATTACAGTTTGCCTCCTAAATTTCTTTTTAGTGCATTCTATTTAATCTCCTTGCATTCTCAATTTTTAATGTTGTATTATAAATTCTAGTGCTACCTAAACTTAACTTTGGTATAAGTTACATTTAGCCTAACATCTAACATGAATTGGGTATAAGGAATAATTTCTATTTATTAGATGTGATTTAACACTCTTATATTAAGTGTTTTGGCTTCTAGAAATATTTTTAAAATGAAAATTTTTAATAGTGAAATTTTGGATGCTATAGTTGGTATCAAAGCTTTTGATTTTTAAAAATAGTTTTTTCTCTAGACTCCATTTTTGTGGTCCTAAAAAAAATTAAAACTTTAATTTTTTTTTGAAACCTTATGATATTATCTCTAAGGAGGTAGAGTAGGATAGTACTTTGGACTCGATAGAGGTTGAGGTTGAGTTAGATGGTGGAGATGCTTCTGATAGACCCACTATTCCTAAAGTGGGTGGATCTATGCAGCAACTAGAGCAAAGAGGCTTTGATCCAAGCAGAGCACAGAGGATTGTGAAAGCTTTGGTTGGGTATGGTTATGAGGAATTGGCTGGGTGTGATTTATCTAGTATAGAGAGTATTGTTGATGAGTATGAGCCAACATCATTCCTATAAGCTATTGAGATTAATGATTCTACCGTGTGGTGTGTTGCTATATAGGAAGAGATGGATTACTTATTGAAGAAGTAGACATAGGAACTTGTGAAGGCACTAAGTAAGAAAAAGATTTTTGACTGTAAGTGGGTGTATAAGTTCAAATAGGGAGCTTTAAGGGTCGAAAGACTAAGGTATAAGGCTTACTTAGTTGCATGTGGATCCAACTAGATTCGACTCGTTGACTATAACAAGGTATTTTTTTTCTAGTGGTTAGATATACTTTTATTCAAACCTTTCTTGCACTTATAGCTATGCATGATTTTGAGTTGGAGTACTTTGATAGTAAAACTATACTTTTACATGATGAGTTCGGGGAGGAGATTTCATGTGACAACCTAATAGGTTTGTGGTTGAGGGGATGTGTAATCATGTTTGTATATTAAATAGGTCACTATATGGTTTAAAGTAGTCTCCTAGACAGTGGTATACATAATTTGATCAGTTTATGCTTGAGCATGGTTTCTCCAAGAGTAAGTATAATGCATGTGTTTACTTAAAGGAGATGGAGGGTGTTTCTTTTTTGTATCCTTTGTTATATGTTGATGGCATGCTTTTGGAAGAAAAAGATATGTCTAATGTTAATAAGGTGAACAAAACGTTGAAGAGTGAGTTTGAGATGAAGGATCTTGGATTTGTGAAAAGGATGCTTGGCATAGAGGTCATATGAAACCATGAGAAGAAGATTTTGTACTTATCACAAGAGTCCTATATGAACAAGTTGCTGGAGAGGTTTAATATGATGGATGCCAAGATGGTGATCAATCCACTGCCTACTCACTTCAGATTGTCTACTTTAGATTATCTAAAATCTAAAGAGGAAGAGGAGTTCATGGCTACTATTACATATTTAAATCTTACTGGTTATATCATGTACGCTATGGTGTGTTCCTAGCCTGCTATTGCTCACTTTTTTATTTTTCCAGAGTGGATATATGGTGAATCTGAGAAAGGCTTACTAGCAAGTATTGAAGTGGATCCTTAGGTGCTTGAAGGGAATGGCATCAACTTGCATTGAGTATAGGAGAGAAGCTGATTCACTTGTTGGGTTTATAGACATTGATTATAGTGGATACCTTGATAAAATGAGATGTACTAGTGGATATATTTTTTATCTTAGTGGTTCAGCCATTAGCTAGAGGTCTTCTTTATAGGAGGTGAAAAATTTGTATACAACTGAGGCAGAGTATATGACTATGATAGAGGCTTTTCAAGAAGCCTTATGGCTTTGTGGTTTAGTATGAGAGTTGGGGTTTGGTCATGGTGCTCTAGTAGTTCATGGAAAATCCTAGAATTCCATTTTTTTAATGAAGAATAAGAATTATTTCCATCATCAAACAAAGCACATTGACATCAAGTATCACATTATCCAGAGTATTGTTGATGCATGCAAATTTATGTTGGAGAAAGTGGCTACTTTGGATAATTTGGTTGATATGCTAACAAAGCCACTGATTGTAAGAAACATGGGGGGTCCAACATTTGTTAACATGAATTGTGCTTCTTACTGAATACTATGATGTGTTTTTGGACAAAAGTTAGGAGTAAAGAAATAATCATGGGGGTCCTATATTTTTTTTTTTAAAATGAAAATTTTATATCATAAAAAATAATTATAGATCAGCTTGTAGAATTGATCTACTTGACCCAACAAACCACTAAACTTGTTACCCTTACTAGAATGATTACATATCGAAGACATAACCCAAGAGATACATAAAACTACCCTTTTCAAATCCCAATCAATATTTGAGAAAATGCTAGCATTCCTACCTTTCCAAATTTCATAAAAAGCAACAGTATAAAGACTACAATTAAATTGAGCCTTAGTTATACCTCTGCCCCTTACTTTGGAAATAGATCTCAGCAAATCCTGGCATGATCTATGCCTCCTCCTTTCCCTGCAACCCTTGCTAATGGTAACCCATAGCTATTTCAGCATATGTGTCCTATGTTTCTTTATTTCTGAAGTAGATTGTTTTATCTCATAGCATTTTATCTTCTATAAAAGAAGACAAAATGAAACTCTAGCCATCAAGTCATATGTTCCAACTTCTTATTCTTCTCCATAAAATTCTCCATTCAAAGAGAATTATAGATATGTGTAATTGATTAATTAATTATTTTAATCATCCTATAATTGCACAAGTGTACAAATAAAGATATCTACTTTTCCCTTAATTGTTCTATGATTTGATTGGGTCCTCAATTGTTCATAGTCTTGTTAATTCTAATTTGGTTTGGATCCTTTTCATCCATCGTATCCTGCAATAGCTTAGTAGGAATGGTTTTTGCTAACATGGTTTTGGTGTTGTAGCTCACAATGTTCCAAATGTATGTATCCATCACAACTAGTTGTATGGTGGGTTAGTAAACCAACTAACATAGTCTCCATTTAAGATCCATATTTTCGTTTTTTTTACTTATAGAAGAAGTTGTAAGAGACTATGAGCATGAATTTTGGATGATTACTACTTTATATTCTATTATGGAGGAGCTGTGCAAAGCTAATATTGAGCGCAACAATCTATCGAACGTACACAAAGAAAATGATTTAGATTCTAGAGGTTGATGGCTAACATTTCAATGGAAGTCTTATTTGTTTCTAGGAAAGTCTCTTCTTATGATCCTTGGTTCCTTTAAACTTTTTCATGTGGATTCTACCATCCAACCCTTATTATGTTAACTTATTTCTCATTAATCTCTATCTTCACTAAATTCTTCTCCACTAGCATATGTCTTGTTAACTGATCCTTCTGCCTTAGTCTCATGTTCTTTCATGCTAGTTTTTTATCCTTTTGTTGACCTGTTCTCTAATTAACTTATTCATCATCCATTCTTACCTTCATTGAAATTTTTCTTTTGATTCTTATATTTATTAATCTTTCCCTTCATTGCATTTCATCATTTAACACTTCCCATTCTGCACTCTTATTTCTATCAACATCTCTCTATTAAGTGGAGTCTCCATTAAATCAAATTCTTTGATCTTTATTTCAACAGCTTTGCACCCTTAATTTTTTCTTGGTTTAATGCGCCTTTACCCCAAAATTCTTTTTCTTTAACTTTAGAGATGAATTGTCTTTTAAGGATTAGTGATTTAATACCCTAAACGTTTTCTATCCCTAATTACGCTCGTAATCCACTTCAAAATTTTCTATAGATTTTCCAAGTCATTTATACAAAATTTGAGCTTTCTAACACTTTTTTTATCCATTTGCGAAAAATTATAGTTTTAAATATATTCTTCGAGCGTGTCATTTTTACACATTTTGATTTATTCTAAACTTGTATCTCATGCCTACAAATATTTTCAACCATATTCTCTCATTTTAATACTTTTTGCATCATCTCAGAGCCTTTTTTCTAATTATTTAATCACTTGCAGAAATAATTTAATCATTTATGGAAAATTTTAATTTATGCATTTGTTTCAAGCTAAATTTTTTCTCGCTCGTTCTATTTTATCAAAAAATTTCTTTTTTACTTCTAAAAATATTCTAATATTAGAAGGGATTATCCGATATGTTTAAGTTCATCCACTCCTTTGGAATTATAAAGTTGTAGAAATTTTCATTTTCTTGATGGATTATTCTCATTGATTTCTTCGTTTTAATCTATTTTAGCTCCAAATGAGATCCCGCATCAAATATTTTAACATATTTGAATTTCAAAAAGTATTCCACATCTATTCATACCCTTTTGGACCTTTCATTAACTTTTTCACTTGTTTGTGGAAAAAACATGTTGATGAGGACTATCGAATTTTATCATTTTCACTTGATTTTCATTCGTTGAGCTTCAAATCAATTGTTACCATCCTCAAGGATATTTTTCTTCAGCTCCTTGCAACCCTGTTCACACACCACCTACCTTAATATCTTATATTGCCATCCTTATGGATCTGAAACCCTTCATGTCTACCCTTGTTAATACAACGAAGAATCCTTTTAGGCTTGACATGGCTAACTAGCCTAGATCTTAAAAAGTTGAAGGTATAATAGTGATAGCACTTATATGCACCTCCAAGATACTAGATGTAATCAACTTGTAATACCCCAAAAATTTCGAAAACCTATATTTTAATAAATTACTTTTAATTGAAATAGAATTGCTTTTAGATTATTTATTTTAATTATTTTATGGATTTTAGAGTATGTAAATTCGGATAAAAGTATTTAATAAATTAAGAATAAATATTTTGCTATTCATCATATTATTTTATTTAAATGATTTTCCAAAACTAGTATTTTACCAACTTTATCCTTTTTAAACCAAAATATTAGATTATAATAAATTAAATTATTAAATTAAATAATTTACCAAGAATATTATGTTTTATGATTTTATAAATTAAATTAAATTACCTTCCTATTTTTCCATTCCCCATTTTGCCCTTTCTCCCTTTTTCCTCTTTCTTCTTTTCTTTTTCTCTTTTCTTTTCCTTCTCCTCCCTTGGGCCGTGCGCTGAGCCAAGCCCGTCTCCCTCTCCCCCCCCCGCGCGTTGGGCCTTCGGCCCATCTCCCCCTCCTCTCCCTCGCTCGCACGCCCGTCTCCCCAGCCCGCCTCCTTCCTTTATTTTTTCCCCTGGACCGGCCGGCTCCCTCCTTTCCTACGCCGGTCCGACCGCCCGTCCCTTTCTTCTTCCCTTCTTCTTCTCCCACGCCCGACCTGCTCCCGTCGCCATGCCAGCCTGCAACTGCGGCCGCCTGCCACCACCACCTGCTCCCTCTCCCTCTCTCTCTCTCTCATTTAAATTCTTGGTTTTAAATGTTAAGGTTGTTAAAGTAACCACCATTGGTGGATTTTATTCCTGAAAACGATTTGATGCGCTACTCTGATTTAAGTATGTTGAATTTCTTGCGATTTACTCTGATATATGCATGTTGAATGTCTTTCGAATTGTATTTCATTTTCTTAGCCTTAGCACTTGGTACTGGAACGGTATGAGTGAACCGGTCTGGTACTAAGTGTGGCGGTAATACTCCCAAAGTTCACGTTTTATTTATCTGCTTCTGCAATTATCTTTTAATAAAACGAAATTTTTCAGTAGTGAATTTTGGGGGTGTTACACAACTAGATACCCATTTCCCTAATCTCTTAACATAAAGGATCTAACAACACAATCATACTCAAGGAGCGTGATGTCTTTTGGCTCATTGTATTAGCCACAACATTGGCTTTATCCTCATGGTACATGAACTCTAGGTCATAATTATTAACTAGCTCCATAATTCTTGACTAGCTCCAACCATGCACACTGCCTCAATCTCAAGTCCTATTGAGTGAAAATATTTCTGAGGCTCCTATGGTTAGCATAAAACTTGCACTAAACGTCGTAAAGGCAATGCCCCAAATCATTAATAGAAACACCACTATAACTGTGTTTGGTAGTTTTACTCATGCAACATCAATTATCAAGTAGCATAAGCCACCACCCTACCATTTTCATAAGCACACAACTCCAGCCATGCTTAGAATCATCATTGAATACCTCAAAATCATCTAGCCCAGTTGGAAATGTAATCATTGATGCTAAAGTCAATCAACCTTTTAACTCCTCAGAAGCCTTACTACACTTCTCATACCATTGAAAGATTATATTCTTTCTCAACAATTGTGTCATTAGAAAAGAAGTCATGGATAAATCCTAGATGAACCTACGATACTATCTAGTTAAACCCAAAAAACTATGCACCTCCTTGATAGACATCAATGATAGTCACTCTAAAACAACATTGATATTTGAGGGATCTACTAAAACCCCTTCCTTTGAGACCATATATCTTAAAAATGCTACTTTTTCCAACCAAAATCCACACTTTTATAGTTTAGCGTAAAATTAATGCACTCTCAATAATGTTAAGCTCTAAATCAAATTTTACCCAGGATCCTCATAATTACTGGAGTATATGTGGATGTTTTCCATAAAAACCATGATGAATTGACCTAATTATTACTTGAATATTTGATTTATAAGAGCTATGAATTTTTCTGGTGCATTATTGAGTCTAAAGAGCATAACCGTGAACTCATAATGGTAGTATCTGGTTAACAATACCATTTTCACAATGTCCAACTTTGTGATCCTCTACCGATGACAACCTGATTAGAGTTTAATAATTGAAAACACTATAGCCTATTTAACTTGATCAAAATGGTTATCAATGGGAGGATGCAGATATGAATTTTTGTTACTGTCACCCAATTCAACACCTGATAATCGATAAACAACCTCAAACTCCTATCATTATTCTTGACAAAAATGACCGGTCCTCCCCATGGTGATACACTCAACTTGATGTAGCCCTTACCGAAAACTCTTCCAACTAAGTCTTGTGCTCCTTCACCTTGGTGGGTGTCATACAATATGGTGTCTTAGACATAATATTGGTGGTTGGAAAAATTGATGCTGATCTTAACCTTCATAATTGTTTCCATACCTAGAGCTTTATTGAAGAACACATTTGGGTACTTCTAGATCATTGGAAACTACTCCAATGGATTTTTATTAAGCCTAGTATCTAAAATATTACACAATAAAAGTGCATTCCCTTTCCAAACTAGGGTATGAAGAGTGATATCATACACAAAATTCACTAAGGTCTTAGGCTTGCATCTTTGATAAGAGACCCTAATACCCCCTTGGTCCTCGAAGAACCACACACTCTTTTTCACAATATATAGCAAATCAATGCCTCCCTAACATATCTATATCAATAATCAGATTAAAATTAGGCATTTATATCTCTACAAGATGAAATGTAAACCAACAACTAAGGCCACACCACTATAGAGCTAAGATAAATACTATCCCCCAAAGGCACACACTATGAAAATTGAGATGCCAGTTTATGGATATAAGAAAAATCTAGCAACAAGTGTAGAAGACTTGAAAGAGAGATATTCACAAAAATATAAAAGAACAAAATCTATCAAATATGAAGTAGTAAGTATATGCCTCACTAAATCTGTTTGAAATTCTACCTCAGAATGATTAATAACATTTAACCAACCACCTAGAGTACCTCTCACAACACTTCCCAATCCCTAACCAAGCTAAAAGGTACTAAGCTTCTAATCACTTGGTTTTCTAGCATGATTGGCTAATAATGGGCGGACCCTAAGTGATTTCTTTTGATGTTGAATGGTATTAATACTCTAACTTGGGGCCTGACTCCCTTGAACACTGGCACCCAAAGTGAAACACTCATAAGACCTATGCCCCCTCTTACCATCCCTATGGAAATTCATTTTGTTACCCTAACAATGCACTCTTGGGTGATCTACCAAAAAATGCTTATAGTACTAGTGCCTCTCAAAATAAGAAACTCCCATTAAATCTCTTAAATATATTCTTGGCTCCTATAATACACTACAAATAAAATATACCTTCTTCTCCCCTTGGTGCTCACTTCCCCTAAACTTCGTCTTGCCCCCAAATTGGATATTCTAGACCTAAATCACTAGTAACTCTTTCAATGCCTACTCATACATGTTGGCCAAGTTTGGTGATGTGAATCCCACTAGCAACTATTGATATCTAGTTCCTAAGATGACCTTGAAATGAGGGAACTACATCACCTCATTAGCCTCTACTTTGGAAGCAAACTAGACCAAATATAAAAGCTTTGTGTAGTACTCCTCCATGGTCATGCCTCATAAATAGAGATCTATAAACTTATCATACTTCTCCATGCGATGATTGATGGGATAAAAATGAGCCCTCATAATCTCAAGAAACTATGCATATAGCTAAAGTATTCCACCCTTTCACCAAAATCTCCACCACTAGGCATTTGCTCTATACCCCCAACTAATAAGTCATGGCATCAACCCTCTGGTTCATTAAATAACCACAAGTAGTGAATATCTTCTCCATATCTTGAATCCAACTCTCCACAATGCCAAGGTCCTCCTAGACATAAAAAATGGATGGATAATATTATTGGGATCTTCTTAGGTAACCCTCTAGAGTTATTACTAGCACTGGCAGTGGTGGCGATGGCAGAGCCTAGATTTTTCTCTCTATATAAGCATTGATAGTCTATATTAAACCATAAAACTCATGTAAACAATGGTTAGCCATAGTCAATATCCTAAGAAACTATGGTTAATTAGAAGTGACAAAAATAATTGAGTAAAAAATCACACACAACATAAACACAAGGAATCAAGATTAGTAAAAAATTCTCACCCCATTCACTCACAAATTATTTTGAGGCTGATAATACATAACATTTTAAATTTCATGACATAAGGGTAAACTAAAAAGTTGTTTAAATATTGACTTTAAAATGAAATTATAAGGTTTAAACACCAAAATTCCTTAATACTAAATTATATCACCTCCACTTTTCACTACCAAATTTTTTATCTTATTTTATAGCATTATAGAAGGGAAAACATGAAAACACTCCTATAAAAAATAGGGTGCTACCAGTAAACCTAGCATAAGATAGATATCACATTATGTGAGATCATGACTAGTATTTGTATGTGTATTCCACCATGGATCGATGTGTACATGTGTTTATAGAAGTTTGGAGCTAAAAGGAAATCAAGTGAAAAAAAACATGGGTATAATTTTTGAGAACACAACCTGTGTTTTCTTGGTATACGTGATCCTACATTATTTTGGAAAAAGTCAAGAGTTCTAAAAAAATACAAGGACCCTATGCTTATGAAAACATATTGTGTTTTTCCTATTTTCCACCATTCGCTATTGTCAGTTACTTGCTTTTATAAATGGATTTGTATGCAACCCTAGTAACAAGCACTACACTATTGAACCTTGTCCAAAACTTTTCTCTTTTATTCTCTTGTGTTTATTGAGAGAATTATGTATTGAGTGATATTTTGAAGATTATTTAATTATCTTTGTAATAACTAGTATTATATGTAGTAAAGATCATCATTATTTCCCCAATCTTTCTTGTGTTCTAATTGTTATCTAAATTAGATCTTGGAATTTTGTTAATTTCTTGATAGATTAGGTCCCAAGTATTCATTTTTGGTGAACTTTTTCCCTACATATTATTTCTCCTATGCTAAGCATAAGGCTAGTTATCTAAAGCAACACAATATAAGAGAAACACAGTACACAAATAATAGAAGAGATAAAAAGTTTAGGTGTATAACTAAGGCCATAAAACCCCAAAATAATACGAAATGTAAGAAATAAGGAAATCTAAAACAAAATATCTTAAAATAGTTCCCAAATATAAGGGACCCTCAAAAGGTAAAAGCATGTAAGATTGTCTTAGCTCTTGTTATCTAGACCTTAAATTTTCATATGGCCTCCTATTGGGAATCCATCATTAATTGCACAAATTCCTCTACTTGTGTGATTTAATAAGTGACTAATTAATCATGTATGGTAGTGTTCATGTACTACGTAAGCCAAGTTACCCATTATGGAATCCATGAAGCATATAAAGTCATAGGGAGCATACTTGTAATACCCCGTATTTTTTAAATCTAATTTTATTAAGCCTAATGATGTTATTAGCGTAATTTGATGCAAATATTTAATTATTTTAATTTTGATTCGTTTTATGGATTTATCGACGATTTCGAATTCATATTTGAATTTAATTAATCGTTGTCGTTGCGAACCATTCTAGATAAATTCGTTCACGACTATGATTTTATTATATTCTTATGATTTCAATTTTCGGTTAAAAATATGTATTCCCATTCTTTCTCGTATTTTAATTTTTAATATTTTAGATTCGTTTTCGATTATAACTTCATCATGTTATTACGACTTTATTTTGGAGTTATATTTTGTTAACGAAATATATTATTTAAATTATAAAATTTCTATTTAAATAGTTAAATTTATTTTAATAATTTTATCCATAGAAAATATTTCTCACATTAAATTTATTCATTTTCGGTAATCGTTAATATTTTCGGGAAGTTTTAAATTAAAAAGGTTTTTCAGAAATTATTTATAAATTTCTTTCCAGAATTAATTTTATTCCATTTTACGCTTTTTGGTTTGTGGAAAACCGATTTTAGAAATTATTTAAATTAATCTCGGTTTATTAGAATTTGACTTAAATATTTTATTATATGCTTTTAAATATTATTCCAGGATCTTATAATGTATTTTCATAAATAATATAGATATTTACGTCCGTTGGTAAATTCTTTCGAAAATATTTTCGAAATTCTTTATATAGCTCTTTTATTAATTTTAAGCCTTCGGATCCATTCAAAATAAATTGTTGTTAAATAAATTTTAGATAAAATCTCCCAATAATAATTTTAAATATTTAGTATTTTATTTTGTACTTGTATTTGTAACAATAAAAAAAAATAAAAAAAAAAGAGCCAAACCTAGCCGGTGCCCCCGACTCCCCTCTCTTTCATTTCCTTTTTCCTTGCTTCTCTTTCTCTTCTCTTCTCTTTCCCGTCAGTCCCCTGCTCCCGACCCTTGCTCCCTGTTTGCATCCCCAAGCCCCAGCCTCCTCTTTCCCCCCAGCTGCCTCCTCCTTGCTTCGCCCTGTCGGCCGACCTCCAACCAGCTGCCACCTAATGCAGCAGCAGACGCAGCAGCAAGCTCGACCGCAGCAGTAGCAGCAACCACCAGTAGCAGCAGCGACGAGCCACCGTCCGGCTCCGGCGAGCCACCCTTAGCCCCCGACGAAGCTTCTCCAGCCTTCCTTTGCTCTGATTTGTTGATTTTCTTTTGGTATAAATTTTTGAAAACCCTAATATGGATTTGATTAATTGAGTATGAATTAGCTTATGAAAAGCTAAATTGATTGTTTGATTATGTATATATGTGTTGTAAGAATGATTTATTTGGGTTAATTGTATGGTTATGTTGGAATTTTGAAAATTTGGATTTTTAGTCGGGTTATACCCAAATTTTTCGGATCCGTCCGATTTGGCGATTTTGGATAAATTAATTATACAATATGTTTTTAAATGTATCTAATTTCATGTTGGAACCGTCAATTTGAGAAATTTATGCAGAATTAATCAGAATTTAATTCCTAGGTCAAAATTTGTGTGTAATAAAATTGGGCCACATAATTGAGTCGTTTCACTCAATTGATTTTACAATATCGTTTGAAATGTATTTAATTTCATATCGGAAGTGTTGATTTGGGAAAATCGTGCGTAATTAATCGAAATTGGATTTTTAGGTCAAAACTCTTCCAGGTCTAAATTGGATTATGTAATCGGGTTATTTTATTCAATTGACTATACAATTTATATTAGAATATATTTAATTACATTTCCAAACCTTCAATTTATATATTTTAGCAAGAATTGATCATATTTGCGTTCTGGGCTCAAAAACCCTAATTATGCTGAATTAGGTATTTCTTTTATTGGTTTTGGGAAATTGATTATTTGATATGTTATAAAATGTGTTTAATTGTATTTTTAAACATTAAATTTGATTAAATTAATAGAATTCAACCAAATTGTATTTTTGGGACTAAAACCCTAGATTTCAAGTGAGATTATGAAATTGATTATTTGTATAGTTGTTTTTTTTTTCTAAAATTAAATTTTTAGAAGTAGTTGAAATGATCCTAATTGTATTCTAATACCTTTAATTGGAATGAATTGATTTGAATTACCTGAGTTTGTGTCGTTGGCTTTAAAACCCTAATTTTAAAAACGGATCGTCTTGAATTGGTTAATCGGAATATTATTTTGTTGAAATTGATTATCTAGATTTATCTAAAATTAGTGTAATTGTGTTTTAAAACTATCAATTTGAGGTAATCGAAGTGATTTGGTCGATTTGTAGTTTAGGCATTAAAAACCCTAATCTTCAGGGATAGTTTTATAAAATTAGTGTAATATGGATTGAAATTATATGATACCCTATGATGTATCTTTATTCCATGGAATTTTTCATGTGGGCCTGAATTATGGTCGGCTAAAATCATTGAATAAGATACTAATTATTTAAAGTGGAGGATCACGTGAGTTGGGGCGAGGTGTAAGGTCCATTCCACCGGACGATAATAGTGGCTCAGGTGTCCTGTTCTTGATAGGTGATTCAAGCAGTTCCACCAGTTCAGAATAGTGGCTCAAGAGCATTTCGCCCTGAGAGGTGTAGGATCCGTTCCACCGAATGATAATAGTGGCTCGGGTGTGTTGTCCCCGAGAGGTGCTTCAGACCATTCCACTGGTTTAAGAATAGTGGGGCCCTATACTCAACGTGAATAAGAATATGATATGAGATAAGTAATGAATAAGACACTAATAATTTAAAGTGGAAGATTAAATGAGTCAAGACCCGGTGTAGGGTCCGTTCCACTGGATGATAATAGTGGCTTAGGTGTCCTGTCCTTGCGAGGGGCTTCAAGCCGTTTCACCGGTTAAGAATAGTGGCTCAGGAGCATTTTGCCCTAAGAGGTGTAGGATCCATTCCACCGGATAATAATAGTGGCTCGGGTGTGTTGTCCCCGATAGGTGCTTCAGACCGTTCCATTGGTTTAAGAATAGTGGGGTCCCTAAACTCATTGTAAATAAATAAAATCGGATGTAATAATAATTATCATTGGATTATTGGATTGGTGTTACTTAGCATACGATCGTGATTTCTTGTACGCTTGTATCTTATGTGTTATCATGTCTAGTAATGTACTCATAAGTATAAATCTAAGACCCTATGTTCTATTGTATGTAATACATGTATAATTGAGCATGAGAATTGTAAGCTATAGTCTTTCATATCTTATGTGTTTCATGTTTCCTTCCCTGATTTGGGTGGTCTTGATTTACTCAGTACCGGACTCGTATTGATGCTACTTTGGTTGAATGGGTCCTGTGATGATCCACTGATGGTGGGGAGCAGACCTCTTGTGCAGGTTTAAGATCGGATACTGTTTTGGGGTGGAAGGCTTGACTTGAGAGAGTAGGCAATCCGGAATTTGATCCGTCGGGTTTTATCTTGTTTAATTGTATTCATCTTTATAAGTTACAAGTGTTGTATTTTAAAATTTCAAGGGTATTGTAATTGACTTTTAATTTCTCGTACTCTGATAAGCTTTTAAAATTTAGATTTATTTCACAGGTTCCGTTGATTCATTCAGCGATGATTTTATTTAGTGAATTTATTCACTTTCCATCTGCCAGTGGATATCTCCTTGTGGGAGTTTATCCTCACGGCATAGATGTTTGAATTCTGTTTGACAGGTTTTAGCCTTATATCTAGCATAAGATAGATGGTGGACATTTATCTTATGCTAGATGTGGCGGTAACATTCCTCAAATTCTATTCTAGCTTCCGCTTTATTCTTTTAAAAAAAATTAGGAGTGAATTTTGAGGGTGTTACAATATCAACCATACTAGTTAT
Source organism: Tamarix chinensis (assembly GCA_030549775.1). NCBI lineage: Eukaryota > Viridiplantae > Streptophyta > Magnoliopsida > Caryophyllales > Tamaricaceae > Tamarix > Tamarix chinensis. The sequence continues at coordinate 45,404,340 of CM060175.1, forward strand.
GCATAAATTCATGCTAATGCTTTAACATGTTGTAGATACATAACATACTCCTAAGATCCTCATAATATGATACACTTTTATATGTAAAAATAGTTACTACTATCATATTAACGGTTATACATGACATCATGATAAGTCACACTAATCACATAGATTGCATATATCATCATGAACCTTGATAGATAAACAATGCATGTTAGATAACATTAAAAGATACAACAGATTATTCATGATTATAAAAGGTTATTCTAATTATTACTTTGACATCATGGTAACCATATCATTCACATCATGTAGAGTTATATGAACCAAGAATTTATAAAATTTTCGAAGAATTACCACTGATCACATAAGTTCTTTATATGGGAATCAACCCTGCTAGCTTACTAGTAATTGGGGTTACCAAGTAACCATCATCATCTATAACTCTTAGACATAAGCCAAGGTATTGAGAAATCTTAACCATCCTAGATTCCCTAAACTTTAAGTGTCCACACCCTTACGTACACTAAGGGTGTAAGTAGAGTAGGAGAGGTACCATAACTAACATAGGTTCCCCTTCCTATAGGTAAACCATAATCCATTATCTACTCCACGAGTTAGATACATAGGCTCAAATGAATTCTCTTCCCCTTTAAATGTTTATTATCTTATTATATTCAAAAGAAAAGGCATTCCAAAGGTGAAATACCCTATATTTTTTAACCATAATCCCAAGTATTTAATATATTAACCTAAGAAAAATCTCACAAATTGATATCTAAACCTTACCTTAATATCTTAATCCCAAATCTAAATCTTATTATAAACTTTATTCTAAGTCATTACTATTATAAATAAAACCTAATCACAAATGGTTGATAAATTAATCTTACCTAAATTCCCTAATCTAAAATTTTAAACCAAGTTCTAACCTTAACTTTAAACTCCTTTTTTTCCTTTTCTTTCTCCTTTCTCTTTATTTTAGTTTTCTTCCTTTCTTTCATTGGGTCTTATTCTTCCCTTTCTACCTTATTGAATCCCTCTTCTCCCAACCAAATCTCACTTTTTAGGCACCACCCAATAGCCTACCTAGCTAAATTCATCTTCATATCCATCCTCTCCCTTAACCTATGGGATTTTTCATTGAAAATAAAATTCAAACCCCAACCTCTACACATATGTATATGCCTCCCCTCTCCACTAATTCTCAACCTCACACAAAAATTCTCTATATATATGCCCCTTTAGTCTCTCTCCTAACCTCATTCAATGCATCACCAACCTCTCCCTAGACTCTCTGTTCTTTCCCTCAACTTCTTTGTGAGTCATCCGTTCACTATAAGTATTTGTAACTTGTGCCAACAAAAATTTAGTCATAGATTTTTTTATTAGCAAAATTTACTAATACCAATATATATTTTTTTGTGGGTAACAAAGAAAGTTTTTCTATGGAATGTTTTTTATCTATTGATAATAGTATGTCATACCAACAGATCTTTTGCTTATTTTTATATTTGTGGGTAATTGTAGCATTTTACCAACAAAATAATACCCACTCAAATATTTGTTGGTATTAATATATAAGGAAGACAAATGTTTCAACTATTGTTATATCCCTTGGTATAACATATTCATTCCACTTATACATGATATATGTCTCTTATTATCATAATTACCAATTTTTATATTAAATACTAATAATATAATATATAACCATATTTATAATTACCATTATAGAATAAATATGATAGTTAAAATAATAAATGTTATATTTATTTTTATAGTTACTATCATTATTATAAGAATTATTTTAGCAAATCTTATAATAAAAATAATAATCACTTAAGTTGCACTTCGAATGACCTATACGATGGAGGTATTATTGCTTGATCAATGTGATGGGGGTCATAGAGGTGGTGCACCCTTGTTTGTTTGATTTTTAGGCCTAATATTATTATAGTTATTTATATAATTATAGTAATTCTCCATATTTTTTAAAATTTATTTTTGTTAAGCTTAATGGTTTCATTATTGGAATTTGATGAAAGTGTCTAAATATTTTATTTGTGATCATTTTTATACTTTTAATGACAATTTAAAATTTATATTGGAATTTATTTAATAATTTATCATTGTGGATTATTAAAAAAAATTCATTCATGATTATAATTTTTGTTAAATTGATATGATCTTAACTTCCATTAATGAATATTTTTTCATTTCAATTATGTGTTTCATTTTAAAATTTTAAATTCCTTTTTATTATGAATTCATACTTTGATTATGATTTTATTTTGAAGTTATATTTTGTTAATGAAAATTAATATGCAAATAAAAATCCCTTTAAAGTAGTAAAAATATTTTAATAATTTTTATCCATGAAAAATATGTTCATGTTTAAATTTATTTATTATTAATTGATTGATGAAACCTTAAAAAAATAAAAACTAAAGCTCTCTACAACTTATTTATAATTTTTTCTCCAAAATTAATTTGTTTTCGTTTTCCATTTTTTATCTTGGGGAGGATATGGTTAAGAAATTATTTAATTTCTTTACAATTCCAAACAATTTTATTTTTATATTATGCGATGTATTTTAATTATTATTTTGATATTTTATTATTTTTATACAATCTATATGATTTATTTTAATCATTAATATTTTAATCAAGAAAGCCTTTTCGTTATTCTTTAATTAGTTGTTCAGGTAATTTTAGCTATCCTAGATATTTGAGGAGTGTTTTCCATTAAATAACTTTTATTTTAAAAATTATATTTAAATTCTACTTTAGATATTTTAATAAATTACACGAATACTTGACTTAAAAAAGAAAAACACTTGACTAATATTGTCAACCCTAAACAACTCCATTTTCCTCCCTCTTATCCTTTCCTCTATTCCTGAACCTAGATTAGCAACCTCAAGCATCAAATGGTAGAAAAAAGAAAAGCACAACAATGTAATGTCTTAACAATACCTAGCCTCTAATTCACGCCACTACACAACTACGAAGACACCACTTGATACAAAAATATTTCAAGATTTTGAAGATTAACTTTAGAATAACGATGGAAGGATGCAAGGGTGAAATTTGAAGATAATAATTTACCTTACAATATGTATATCAATGGAAAGCTTATCAAATTAGGAGTTTAATGATTCTTTCAGAACTCTAATATGACTTTTTTCACAAAGTTATCATATTTTATCATATGTATATCAAGCTAAATGTTTACACATAGATGGATAAATTATCATAATTAGCATTATGAATGCTATTATCTTTTCGTATTTATTAGCTGCGTTGTTATTGACTTATTTGGTAATTATGTAAGGATATTAGTTAGTTAATTTATTTCCTTAATCATTAAGAAATTAGATAGGATTTATCTTTTATCTTATGATGTATCTTATCTTTTTAAGATTTTGTTAAGATTTAATTAGTGTTTATGTTATTTAGATTCTTTTTACCTTATTATTGAGGAGGTTATATGAGGAGGTTGATATTATCTTATAAATATCTTATGCAAACTCATTATTTAATGAGGATAGTTGGATTGATTTATTAAATAAAATTTTCTCTCATTGAAACCCTGTGTGAATTTCTTTATTCTATGTTTACTTTATTTGTGCAAGTCATAAACTAGATCTCTCTCTAAATTATCTTATTTATGTAAGCGATAATTTGGAAACACTCTATAACTTTCATATGTGGGTTTATATAGGGTTATTTGGTGAATTTTAATGTGTGTTTTATTCATTAGAGATCCTTTGAGAGTTATTTGTGTGAGGCTTTCAAAGCTAGTTTGAAGATTTACTTTGTATGATCCTTCATTTATATCCTTAATTTAGAATTTATCCTTCATTTATCATTATAAAATTATATAAAATAGTGTATTTTTGAAACCAATCACTCTACTACACTTCACCACTAGTGTGACTTCCTTAGCCTTCAACCACTAGCCGGGTTGCTATCCTTCCTCTAATCTCATGTGCTCAAATCGAGATACTCCGTATAGTTTTTTGTGAGGTGATTTCCTTAATCTTAACTTCTAATTTTAATTGATTTTGTGTGAATTATATTTTTATAAGCTAAATTAGCTGCTTGATTATGTATATACAATTTTTATGATGGATTTGGTTGCATTAAATGTTGCGTATGTGGTTGATTTACAAGATTTGAATTTTTAATCTCAATATGCCTAACGAGTTTGGGTTCATTTGATTAAGTTATTTTTGACAAATTGACTATGTAATGTCTTAAAATATATTTGATTGTATGATGAAATGTTTAATTTTAGGAATTTGTGTGAAAATAAAAGAATTAGGATTTTGGTTCTAACCCTAATAGCTGTGCTTATGTATTTAAACGTGTATTGAATCTTTGAGCCACTTCAATCATTTGGTTTAATAAAGCAATTTAGAATAATCACTTCAAACCATTTCTAACCAATCGATTTGAATAAGTTAGCAAGAATTGAATTGATGGAATCTCAGCCTAAAACCCTAATTTATGGACATTATTATCTTAATTTAGATATATTAAACAATTTTTATTGAAATTAATTGTCCAAATTTAATTAGAATATGGTTAATTATACTTTCAAGTTATTGATTTGAATTAGAAAAGTTGTAGTTCGGGTTTAAATGCCGTAATATCCATATTTTAGTTGATAATATTAAGTGAGCCTTTTATAGAGTTTGTTTTAATTGCAAAATATTATTCCTCATGTAGAAGATAATGGATGATTACTCTTTCACAATGCAAGACTTTTTATCTTGTGTTTTGGGTATAAATTCTTGTTCCAAGATGTTGGAAATGTTGACTATAGATGATGGTTTTTGTTAACTTGATATGTTGATGTTGATCTACTCTAAGATCAACTCAATTCAATAGAGAAATTACTTAGTTTTCTTGAAAGAACAACCATCAACTTTTCCCCCATATATTTTTATGGTTTTATGAACACCAAAATGGCCAGCTATACCCCCTTATGTACTTCCTAAATAAGTAAATCACATATACTAGAATGAGGTATGCACAACTTATTATGTTTAAAAATTAAGTCATCCTGTAGCACATAATTACTACAACTATTATTCTTTTTACTTGCATTATAAATCTCAAAAAAATCTTCATCTTTTGGCATATACTTCCTTCCACATTGCAAAACATAATAATTTAGCATCCAACATGACATGTATCATAGATCTCCTAGATAAGGCATTTACTATGATATTTTCAATACCATCAAAAACATGAAGGATTATAAGAAACTAACCCATTTTTCATGTCTACGATTAATCTTCATTTGCCTATGCAAATATTTTAAACATTCATGGTTTGAATGCAAAATAAATGGCTTAGGTCTCAAATAATGGCTCAATGTTTCTAAAATTTTTATAATGGCATATAATTATTTATCATATGTGGAATAATTCAATTTGGGCCTTTTTAATTTTCCATTTAAGAATGTAATGGCCCATTTTTCTTCTAAGAGTACACCTCCTATCTCTACCCCATTAGCATCACATGTAACTGTAAACAATTTATTAAAGTTAGGTAAATATAGTAGTGGCACGTTACATAGATTATATTTCAAAGTCATTAAGGCTTTAGTTGTATCCTCACTCCATTTAAATTCACCTTTCTTTACAAGTTGTGTTATTAACGTGGCAATAGTTGAGAAGTCCTTGATGAATCTTCTATAAAACTTTCTAAACTATGAAAAATCCTCACCTCATGATTATCTTTAGGTATTGGCCAATCTTTAATAGCTTGAATATTTATGGGATCCACTTTTATACCTTCACTACTTACAATATATCCAAGGAAAACAATACTTGAAAGCTAAAACCACATTTTTCAATTTCCAATAGAGTTTAGCTTCCCTTGGCTTATCAAATAATCTTCACAAATGAATAAGATGGTCATGCTCATTGTTATTAAACACAAGTATATCATTTAAGTATACCATAGTGAAACTTCAAAGAAAAGGTCGAAGAAATTCATTCATTAGTCTCATAAAAAAAATAGGTGCATTGCACAAACAAAAAAGTATCGTAATCCACTCATAAAGATTGTATTTCATTTTAAATGCAATCTTCCAATCATCCCCTTATCTTGTTCTCATTTGATGATGTACACTCTTTAGAAAAATTTTATAGAATACTTGCGCTCCACACAATTCGTCTAACATTTCATCTAATCTTGGCATAGGAAGTTGATATTATTTACATCTCTAGAGTCATCAAGAAGGGGGGATGACAAAACCCTAAATACTTTTAGCAACCTTGCCAAAAAAAACTTTAATAATCTTGTAAACATAATTAATTATCTTTGTGTTTCTACTTTGCAAGATAATTGAGCAAAAAAACAAGTTGGCACTAAAACCAAGAAAAAATCCAGATTTGTTCCTGAGAAGAACTGCGATCTATTGCTATGAAGATATATTTTAGTTTAAGATTATTATCAGTAAAAATGGCATTTTTGGCCAATTAGCAATTATTATTATTATTATTATTATTATTATTTTATTATTATTTTACCTTGTAATTTAGGTGTTAAACAACTAGCCCGAAATTTTGATCTGAACCCAATCTCTACTCTACCTAATCCTTCACTGGCCCACCTTCCCAACCCCCAAATCGACATCTTCTTCTTCTTTTTTTCACTTCAACAAAGCTTAAGCCACACAAACCTAAAAACACCCCAACAACCCTTAAATCCCTAACCTAAAACACACAACCACTAACACTTTATTTTTTTCTCCCCTTGATAATCTTCGAAGACGCCACCCCACCGGCCATCTCTCCTTAATAACCATCGAAATCCCTCCCCAAATCATGCTCTCTTCTTCGCTTGTTGGTCAAGACCTTATTCACCCGCCATCAATGGTGATTTTCACCTTTAATCCAGCCCATAATCTCCTCCTTTTCGGCCGTTGATCTAACATTCAACACCCATTTTCGGCTAGTTGCTACCCTATAAAAAACCATCAATTAATGTACTAAAAACACACAACTTTTGACTTTCGTATTTCATGTTATGAAAACAAAGCTTTAAGCTTGCCTATTTTCACAGCTTACGTCATTATTATCAGGATTCGAGCAACCTCTGTTATTCTCCAGTTGGAGGATTTAGACCGGGCAATCCCAATCAATCTTATCCTTTTTTTCCTTTTGATTTCGTTGAATATTATTGAGTTTTGTTTGGAATTCCATTTGGGATTCGATCAAAATCCCATTAAGTAAAGGCCTCATGCAATGTATTAAGAAAGACCCATCGGAGGTTTCATAACTTGATCCATACTTTCTCCACTAAACTAGCCTTAATATCATTGTAAATTGAATATTGCTATGCATTTCAACTTTATTCCCAAAAATGAAAATTTTTCCCTTGATAAATTATCTAAGAATTGTACAAACTTTCTTAAAAAAGCACTTCAAAAATTAAACAATCCCTATTTATTCAATTCTGCATGCAAGGTACTAAGAAAGACCCACTTCAACTTAGTTTACCTTTCACTAACAAAGCTCCAACCCAAATGACCTTAAGCTAGTTAGATTAACTAGTTAGTAAAAGAATTAAACCAACACACTACACCAGTATATCATACATATAATCATCTATAATTATAAGTTACACGACATTACAAAGTATGCACAAATTTTCAAAGTTAAATATGCTCTTAATTTGTTCTTAATTTGCTCATAAGGTTTCTTAAAGAATTCAACTCTTTATTTAGCATTATAGTTCTTAACATAACCTTTTGTTACAAAAAACAAATCAATATCCAAAAAAATATTAGCTCCATAGAAAACTTCAAATAGAATCAATTGAGTTGAAATAGAAGGACTCCTATCATATGTAAAATCAGCATGTGTAAGTTTTATATCCTAATATTTTGTACTCTTGTCAACTAGTCCTTGTAGTAAAGTTTCTAAGATTTTATTAGTCACTTCGATTTGACCATCCTTTTGGGAATGATGTGATGCACTAAGTTACAAATTAGTACTAAACATATGCTAAAGTGTTTTCCATAATTAGATCAAAAGATTTATGTCTTTATATGACACTACACTTTTGGGATTGTTATGCAACCTTACTACTTCATTAAAATATTATTCCTCCAGATGAATTGCATCATCAATTTTATTATAATGAATAAAATGTATCATTTTAGGAAACCTATAAACCACTACCATAATATAATCCTTTCCCTTTTATGTCCTTGTTAACCATAGGATAAAGTACCTACTAACCCCCTCCTATTGTTGACTAGAAACTGTTAAAGGAGTATATAAATCCTCATGGAAGAAACTATTACACTTTTGAAGAGTTACACTTCTGTCAATAATACCTTGTACCAATTTTATGATTCATTGTTGATTGAAATTTTTTGGTAATATTTCTATAGTTTTATGCACACAAAAATGACCAACTATACCTCATTCATGCACTTCTTTAGTAAGTAAATCTCGCATACTTGATCAAGGTATACACAATTTATTATGCTTGAAAAGAATCTTGAAGCAAATAATTACGATGACTATGATTCTATTTACATGCACCATAAACCTCAAAGAAATATTCATTTTTTTATATAATTATTTCAATATTTCAAAACCTAATAACTTAGAATCAGCATGACAAGTATCAAAGATCTTCTTAATAATGCATTTGCCACCACATTTTCTTTACCATCAAAATGTTTAATAGAAAACATGATGTGTTGTAAGAAACTAACTCATTTTGTATACCTAGAACTAAATTCCTTTTTTCGATGCAAAAATTTTAAAATTTTATGGCCTTATTGCAAAAAAAATGGTTGAGGTATAACATAATAGCTCTATGTTTCTACACTTCTTATGATGATGTAAAATTCTTTGTTATGTGTGGAGTAATTCAATTTAGCCCCATTTAATGTTTCATTAAAAAATTCAATGCCCCATTTATATTATCGGAGTACACCTCCTATCTTTACCCTAATAGCATCACTTGTATCTTCAAACAATATATTAAAGTTAGGTAATGATAATACTAGTGCATCATATAGCTTATCTTTCAAAGTATTAAAGGATTTAGTTGCATCCTCTCTACATTTTAATTTGCATTTCTTCATAAGATGTGTAATTGTGTGGCAATAGTTGAGAAGTCTGTAATGTATATATTGTATAAAAACATGCTATCCTATGGAAATTCACCACCTCATGAATATATTTTAGTATATGCCAATGTTGAATAGCTTGAATCTTTATGGGGTCCATTTTTATACCTTTTCTACTTACATTATAACCAAGGAAAAATGCACTCAAAAGCATAAAGTCACATTTTTCCAACTTTTTATAGAATTTAGCTTCCCTTAGTTCATCAAATAATATCTTCAAATGAATAAGACGGTGATGCTCATTTTTACCATACACAATTATAACATTTAAATGTATCACAATGAAGTTTTCAAGAAAATGATGAATAATTTTAGTTAATAGTTTCATAAAAGAACTAGGTTTATTATAAAAATGAAAATGCATCACCATCCATTCATAAAGTCCAAATTTCTTTTGAAAGTTCATTTTCCATTCATTTCCTTCCCTTATCCTCATTTGATGATATCCACTCTTTAAATAAATGTTTTATAATACTTTTTCCCCATAAAATTGACATAACATGTCATCTAATCTAGGAATAGGAAATTCATGTTTTATTGGTGTATTTTTACAACTCTTGAGTTAATACACATGCACCATACTATATTTTTGTAGAATAAGTAATGTTGGTAAACAACATGGGCATATGCTCTTTCTGAGATATCCTTTTCCTATGAGCTCTTTTATTTGTTTTTTCTTTTAATTCCTTAGTTTCTTCTATATTACATCTATATGTTGATTATGTAAAGAAGCATAAAGTATTAAGTCCATACCATGATATATTCCTATTTTAGGTGGTATTCCAATTGCTAAGTCATTAGAAAATGCATCACGATACTCATTAATAAGCTCGTTTAATTGAGGATTACTATCATTTTTCTCCCGTGTTGGGGTTGTTTTTGATAATAAAAGTATAACAAATACCTCCTTCCTTTATAGATTCTATCATAGCCACTTCATCTAAAACAAACTATTTTTATTTTCAACCATACTATCATTATAACACTTAGAAGGTTTAAGTTTGTAATTTTTCTTAACTTTCTTAACAAGATATTCATTAGTAATACCATTATGAATAACAAAAATATCATATTTTCATGGTCTAACTAATAAGATTCCACCCAAATCTATAAAAAGAATATCATAAAGCATATCAACATGATAATTACCAATTCAAAATAAGATTAGGTTTGTTTGTTTACTTTGACTCCTTTGTCTTTGTTGATCCATTCAAGATAATAAGGCTTCATGTGTGGAGTTTTATCTAACTTCATATCTTTTACCATCCTCTCATTAGTCACAATTGCACATGATCCACTATCAATGATAACACAACCAACCATATCTCCCTATCTTCCTCTAGTCTCAAATATCTGATCACCTTGATTGAGTTTATCATTAGGTTAAATTTGAAAAAATCATTTGAAAACATATCAAGCATTACCCTTATCCCTTGATTCACTTGAAATTACTTCACTAGGTTAGACCTCAATGTATTCTTCACAAGTCTCTATAGCTTTAATCTCTTATACGGACAACACTCTTTGGTTGGAACATTCTCTAGAAAGGAATCTATAACCTTTAGATTTAAAGCATTTATCTTTAGAGGCCTTCTTGACCTTAATATTTCCTTTTTCCACTTAGGTAGATCCTTACTTCCTATCAATATTTGTAGTACTTGAGGTACCTAGCCCATACTTTGTAGTTTGAGCATATGAGTAGTACTTTGTAGAAGACAAATTTGCTTTCTATAAGGCTTAGTAAACTTTATTTTCTTTTCAAATATCAGAGATAGCAGAAAAATACCACCAAAAGAGTCATATAAACAAGTTTAACTTTATCTTAAATTATCATGTTAAGATCGCCTAGAAATCTAGCACATGCTTGTTCCCGTTTTATATCACATATAAGTGCCAATTTATCAAACTCTCTAACATATTCTTCATCACTTAGAAGTCCTTATCGAAGAGTATTTAATTTGGTATAACTATCTTTCCCATACTCCATAGGTAAAAATTTATTCATCAAGTATTTCTTAAGCTTATCCCAATACTTGATATTACATTTGCTTTCTCTTTCCCTAGTTATTTCCATTATATTACACCATATCCTAGCAAACTTCTTAAGCATAGGAGTTGTTGTTTTACACTTATTTTTGCCACATTAATCCTTGAATTCAACCCTCTACTCATGTAACTACTAAAAAACTAATTCAATAAAGAGTTTAAAATCAAAGTCAGGAATATCAAGTTTTATACCTTTGTCTTCTCTATTATGATATCTTGGTTGATGGTCATATAATGCTCAATTTATTCCACATCATCACGACTCTTCTTCATAGTTTATATGAGATTTTAGATACCTTCCTATTGTAGAAGTATTTCTCCTTGCTACACATCTCATTTGGTCTCTATGGAACTCCCTTTATTCTTACACATTATGGACAAATCATGCTTAGAAAATCATGAATCCATCCATTTTAATTTATTTTTCATGGCATGAAGTTGTTTTATTTGGGAATTTATTACATCTAAATTGGTTAAGAAATTTTTAATTGCTTTAAAAATAACTTGAAAATTTTGCTCCAACAACATTATTGTTTATAAGGTTTTGGTTAGAAACCCGAATCAATAATGATTTACCCTCTCCATTTAGTTGATTCTTGAACAATTTTTTGACTCAAAAAAGCTTAAACACAATATCAAAAATCAAATATATCACAAAAGCAAATTTATTAGTATACCCAACATGTTTCTTGTTAAGTTCTTACTGTACAAATAGAAAAAACCACCATAGGTTTTTTGATATAACTTCAAATGATCATGCATGTTTTATATACTATTGTTTCATATGTCAAAACCAATATCACCATATTAGTGTGCATGTAATACACTTATAAAACATATGAGATAACCTATCCAACTAACAAATTGAACATGGTTAAATGTGTAACAAGTCAAAGGCTCTAGAAATTAGAGCAAACTTTTCATGGTACAATAATGATCATTTCATCATTATTAGGGAATGTATAATCATTTTCAACTCTTCTAATTTGTTAATATAGGTAATAAATTATAATTCATTTTTTATGTGTAATCATGTGTGAGATCATGCAATAAAAAATAGTAGTACATAAAGATATAAAAAATTTATCTAACACACACGATCCTACACTTAGTGCATTCAACCTTTACTGTGCAAACTATCATGTATCCACATAGATTTAGTCAATATTTTTCATGCAAAAATTCCCAAGTTGATCCAATATTTTCACTCCTAACTAGTTATCATGCCACACATTCAAATCTGGACAAGTACACATACAAGATCTTGCCACAAGTAATCTAGAAATAGAAGAATACAATCAAGAACTATAAAGAATGATAAAGAAATTGGTTATATGGCTTATTTTTGTCTGTTTCATGTCTTCAATGCTGAGGAAAGGATATAATACATAGGTTGACAATTCAACATGAAAAGCTAAATTTGATTTTATACCAAAATTAAAGTGGTTGTTCAAAGTGACTTGATCAAACACTCAAGTAGGATCTTTAGTATTCCTTTCGTGTTTACAATCAATGATTTGATAAATGATGAAAGATTCAACATTATGGTTAGGAATGTTACTCTTCAGTGCACAAGCATGAATTTAAGAATAAATAACCTAGTTTTCTTCCTAATTTATATCTAGCTCTGAAGCATTCACTTACTTGGAGATTGGCACTACTCTAGTGATTCTAACAAGATAAATATTAGGTAATTTGGATGAGAGTTAAGAGAGATATGGAGGGGAGAAGGTGAAGCAAACTAAGGATAGTTGAACTAGGTCTGTTAACTTAATTGGGGAGGAGAAAAAAAATCATTCAAATTCCTAGGTTATTTAATAATTATACCCTCCAATCAATTGAATTCTAAAGAGTGGCCAACTGCCGCATTATTTTTTTTAATTTTTAACTATTTGACTTGTGTTTGTATTATAAAATATTTCTTTCATTCTACATGGCTGGTTCAAGTGAACCACTTGAATAATGTATTCAATGATTGTTTACTTAGAAATGATATTTTGATTTTTTATATTCATATAAAAATAAGGTTGTCTATAAATATTAAGCATAAGGAATATGAGATTAAGGTATCAAGTAAAAATGAATAGTTAAATAACATTCATAATGTAAATATTGTTGTTAAATCTAAAACATAATGTTTTTAAAAGGGAGAATACTAACATGGAATTAGTAATTTCAAGAGAATTTCCTTTTTCTTCTATAAAGAAATAGAAGAGAATTTGGTGTTGATCATTCATTCTTCTCTTATTCTTCTTCTTATTTTCCCCTACAAAAAAAATCTTTTAAATACACGCTTTTGGTACCCACATCCTTTTAAGCGCATAGGAGTTGGATCTCAATGTGTCATCAATAATAATGTATTTCTTTTCAATCCAAATTTTCTTTGAGAAGATTCTTGGACATTTTAAGATCATGTTCAAGTTATTATAAAATCCTCTTAAGAATTTTTGTGACAAGTTTCAAGGGAGTTCAAAAGCACTTTCTTTTTCAAAATTATTTTTATGAAGATTAATCTTTAGTCTTTTTAAAATCCTCATCTAGCCTAAATTTCATATTCCAACCATAGAGGTAAACATCTCCATTTCAACCTCTAAATTTTCATAGCTTGAACATAAATGAGGAGATTCTAAGTTGTGACTAGCTAAATCTTCAAAATTATCAAGACACTTATTTATAGAAACTAAGTGACTTTGAGAGTTTTGAAGATAATTTGTTGCCTTATCTTCTTTACTTGAAGTTGTATCATGTGATGTGATGAAGTAAGGTTGTGGAGATTCAACTTTTTTCTTCACAACTGCATGTTATGTTCAACTTTTCCTACATCTCCATAGCCATGGCACATTGTTGAATTAATTCATATACACCTTCTCCTAAGCCACAATGGAGTATCAACATAGCTTTGTCATATAATATGGCTTGTTGATTATCAAGCTCCGTCCATTCTTCAATTTGTTTATCAATTAATCTATTGTGGATCTATGATTATTTTATGTGATTATCAATTAATCTATTGTTATATTATGTGATTATTTCATGTCTTGAGAATTGTTGAAAATCTCTATTTTAAGGTTATGAGGCTTCGCTAGGGTTTAGAGCCCTAGTGGTATTTTAGGGAAAAATGATGGGAGATGGCATACGGGGAAACCTTAACGGAAACGTTAGCCAAATATTTACTAGAAAAATGTTGAATAATATCTATGATAATCATAAATAGTGATTAGGGTAAATGTTACATGAAGAGAGTTGATCATGCAGTAGGTGAATTAAACTCAATGTGGCCATTTCTAGGGGCGAATAAAGGAGAGATGGTTGTGAAAGAAGGTTATAGGGGAAGATGATGGTGTTGTTAGGTAGTTTGGAAAACATAGGGGAGTCTTCGGATGTGGGGATATGGGAAAGTACTAAGGGGATGAAATTAGGGTTTGGGGGTTTAAAACCCTAATGGTAGGTCATTATCACATGTGGGAAATGGGAGATTTTAGTTGTGCCTCTAAAATTTGATGTTGGATATGCTTGTGGGAAATGTGTTGTGTTAGGAGTGATATGTAGGAGTGGATACAAATACAAAAGGGAGATTAGAGTTTCGAGATGAGTCCTTTGGGGAGGTTGTTATTACATATTTGAAATAAAGGAGTTAGGCTACAAAATTTTTGGACATGGATAATCATGGCAACGTGTGCATAATCATGGGAGTTTAGGGCTAATTAAGTATCAGAGGAGGGGTTAGACCCATTTGGGACAAAACCAAGGTTTCGAGGAGTAACCCTAGGGGCTAATTGTTATTATATGTGAGAAACGGGGAAGTGGGATATAACTCATAAATAAAAGGGTTCTAACAACATGTTTGGGTCATTTGATTATTTGGGGACTTAAAGATCATTAGGAGATGAGGAAACCATAGACATAGGAAGTTAGGGTTTCCACGGGGCAAAAGTTGGCCTAGGGTGGTAATAGGCCAAGAGTCATACATGAGTTGTGCATGGTTGTGTATGATATCTGAACCAATAAGACATAAATAAGATATTAGTCACTTAAAGGGGAAGATCACTTAAATCAAGCCCATTTGTACCTTATATTTATATATTGGTCCACTAATTAAAATAATGGCCAGGAGCGTGTTGCTCTAGGTTGTGTCATATTTATCAATTCACCAGTAAGAATAGTGGCCAAAAGCATATTATCCTGGTGTAATTTCCCAAAATTTTAGAAAACCTATAATTTAATAAATAACTTTTATTTGAAATAAATTAGCTTTTCAAATTATTTAGTTTAATTATTTTATAGATTTTTGAGTATATAAAAGTGGATAGGAATATTTAATAAATTAAAATAAATAAGTTATTATTTTATCATAATCTTTTTATTTTAATAATTTTCCAAACTAATATTTTACTAAAATCATCCTTTTTAAACCAATATATTAAATTATATTAAATTATATTAAATAAAATTATTAAATTAAATAATTATCAAAAATATTACATTTTATTATTTTATAAATTAAATTATTTTATTCTCCCTATTTTCCCTTTTTTCTTTTTCCCTTTTTCATTTTCTTTCTCCATTTTCTTCCTTTTCCCCTTTCCCCTACGCCTAGGCCTCCGGCCCACTCCCTTCCCTTCACTTCTTCTCCCACATAGGCAGCCCACCACTCCTTTTCCTTTCCTTCCTTCTCCTCGTGCGACTATCCCAATGCCCAGCCCCCTTACTTTTTCTTTCCTCACCCCGACCAGGCCAGCTCACACCTTTCTTTCCCTTTGCTGGCCTGCACATTCCCCCTTCCCTTTCTTTCTTCTTCTTCTACACCCCATCCAACATCCCCTGACCTGTCTGCATCGCCATGACACCATGCCCAGCCACTGCAGTCTCCAACTACTACCACCACCTGTTTCTCACTCTCTCTCTCTCTCTCTCCCCATCCTTTTTTCACCATTTTAGACCCAACCAACCATGCACTCCCCACCCGCATGGCTTCCCTTTACCCTTCTTCCCTTCCCTCTCCCTGCCACCCTACCACCTCCCTACCACTGATTAGCTATCCACTACCCCCTATCGTCCCTCTTCTTTTTCTTCTCCTCTTCAACCCTTTTCCTACCCCATTTTTTTAGCTCCATACCTAACCCGACCTCCCTCTTCTCTCATTTTCTTCTCCTCCTATTTTCATCTCTGTTTTGCACCACCACTGTCATCCGCCACACCAACCCCCTGCCACCCTCTACCTCAGCCTTGCACCACAACAACACCACCTAAGCCACCCCATAGCTCCTCTGTTTCCCTTTCTTCTTTTCCCCCCTTTTTTCTCCCTTCTCGACAACCTCCCTATAACCCCTCCATTAGCCGTCGTCTGGCTGTCTCTGTCACCACCCAAACCACCAATCTACTCCCTACAACCTCCTCTACCACCCCCACACCTAATTTTTCCGAAACCAACCCCTGAACCCCTTCATTTTCCTCCTCTCTTTTCCTTCCTTTTTAGCCCAATCCACTCCTGCAGCCCACTTCATGGCCTCGCTATTGACGCCTTTGCTGCCCTTGGCCACAAACAACCTACCCCCGACCACCACCTACACCCCCTCTTCACTCCTGCATCCTTCCCTTACCCTAAATCCTCCCCCGCCTACCCTCTTTCCTAGCCTAAAGACCCTAACCCAAAAATAGCCATCATTCATTTTCCTTCACCCCCCTTTGACCCTTCCACCCTTAATTTCGCATGTAGCTCATCCTGCATAAGCAGCATGAGTTGCTGCATTTCTTGGCCCATTTTTTATAATAATTTTAAGTTATAATATTATTTAAGTTAATTATTTCATTAAATAAAATTTATAAAGTCTTATGCGTTATTTTTCTTATTCCTAATATAATAAGTATTAATATTATTTTTAGGTATTGGTTTTTCTAATCAAATCTTGAATCTTTAACTAGAGTACTGGTAAGGTTCAATTTTTAGGAATTAAGATAATCGTTAAATCCTGCTTAAATTCATGGATAAATGTATGTTAGCACATTAGGGTTTTTAATATGTTATTATGCTTGATATATGTTTGTTAATATAACATCCATATTTGCTTGTATTGATTAATAAAAAGGAAAGTATGCTAGTTATGTGCTATATGTGGAAATATTGTTTAAGGAATGAGTTTGGTTAGTAATGAAAATTTTAAGTACTTATCCATGTTATATTATGTTTTTGTGACCATTATGCATAAATAATATTATTGTGAGCCTAGGGGCATTTTGGTAATATGTCTTGTGCAGGAATATTGCCGAATATGTGTGGGTGATGAGGAGTGTTATGTGAAATATAATAGTTGGTGGAATTTGGGTTAGGAGAGTGGAGTATTAATATTAATATCCATGTAGTAATGATAACTTAATAAAAGTGGTATAATAAAAGGGTAAAATTATAATTTTGTAAGAAAAGAGCAAAATGGTAATTTTATAAGCAAAGGGCAATATGGTAATTTTATAAGTAAAGGGTAAAATAATAATTTTATAAGTAAAAAGGGCATTGTAGTAATATTGAAAGTAAGGGGTACAATGGTAATTTTGGAGGTAAAGGGGTAAAACGGTAAATTTTTATCAAAAGGGTAAAATGGTAACTTTATAAGTAAAAAGGTACAATGGTAATTTTATAAATAAAAGGAAATTATAGTAACTTTGGAAGAAAGGGGTAAAATGGTAACTTTATAAATAAAAGGACATTATGGTAAATTTGGAAGTAAGGGGTAGAAGGGTAATTTTGCAAATAAAAGGATATTACGGTAAATTTGGAATTAAGTGGTAATTTGGTGATTATGATAACGGTGAAGGATAATTTGGTAATTAAATTATGATTATAGAGAAGGACAATTTGGTAATATAACCAACTAAAGGGTAAATTGGTAGTTATAATAATGGAGAAATTGTTGTTTGGTAATTTAACCAACTAAAGGGTAATTTGGTAATTATAATAATAGAAGGGCAAGTTGGTAGTATAACAAATTAAAGGGTAAATTGGTAGTTATAATAATGGAGAAAGGGTAATTTGGTAATTTAATCAACAAAAGGGTAATTTGGTAATTATGATAATAGAGAAGGGCTTTAACCAACTAAAGGGAAAATTGGTAACTACAATAATGTAGAAGGGTCATTTGGTAATTTATCCACCTAAAGGGTAGTTTAGTAATTATAACAAAGGAAAAGGGCAATTCAGTAATCTAACCAACCAAACAGGAAATACGATAAGTGTAACAATTATGAAGGGTGATTGGTGACCTGATAAGTGTAGGAGAAAGCTTGGTAACCTAAACTAAGTAGGGATGTGGCTAAGAACAACAATGTGTGTATTATAGGCCTCGTGTGCCATGTGTTATGCCATATTATGTACTTTATGCTTAATGATTAATCATTTGTAGCGCAACTTCAAGTGATGTATGCTCATGTGACTTCCTTATGGCATATGGATGATGATTATATATGTTCTGCGTATGATATTATATGATATGACCCTCTAGAACATACATTCTAGGATGTTTAATAATAGGATATGGAGTGAAAAGGTAAAAAGGAATAAATGGGAAGTGAGTTGGCTAAGGGGACACAAGATTGGCCTTATTATCTCATGATCCATGATGGGGGAAAATATAAGGAGATTATGATCAAAATGAATGAGTGATGCAACTCTTACATGGGAGGTTTCTAGGGTTTGCATGGGATAATCCCTAGGTAAGAAAGGTGTTAGGGTTTGAGCGACAACTAGGGTTTCACGGTCACATGTATAATTGGTGAGTAGAGTGATAGGACTTGGGTTGAATGTAAATGAGATGAGGTGTGGGACGATAAAAGAAAGGTTAGGCCATATACGTCCTATTAAGGTTTCAAGGGAAACCCCAGAGAGTGGTGGGAAGAGAATTTGAATGTCATAAGGTGATAGGCCTTAACCCACACCCTTAGGAGTTGGGTTTTTGTTATGAGTAAATGTAAGGGGGAATAGATGTCGGGGTATGATAAGAGGCACAAAGATCTTAAGATATGGGACAGGCCCTCTCGGGAGGATAGAAGTAGAGGTCGGTGACATGCATGTTTAGGGTGAAATACTTTCGAATAAGATACGGTAAAACACTAATCATGTAAAGTGGAAGATTATTGAGCCAGGCCTAGACCGATCGACCGGCATAATAGTGGCCAGGTGCCGGGGTGCTATGGAGACCAATCCACCGACATATAAAAGTGGTTAGGTGTGTTTTGCCTTATAAGTGACCAATCCACCAACTATAATAGTGGGGGATCCCGAGCTCAATAAACCAAACCCTAAGTATACTAAGACACATAAAAAGCACTGAGTATTTACAGTGAAACACCATGAGAGTCAGGTCCAAACCGATCCACTGGCATAATAGTGGCCAAGAGCGTTTTGCCCTAGAGAACGATCCACCAGCATATAATAGTGGTTAGGTGTGTTCTACCCTATAAGTGACCGATCAATTGGCTACCATAGTGGGGTTCCCGCACTCGCATGGATATAAAATCTGAGAGATGATTGAATAATGATGGACTAATGGCTTAAAGCCCAAAAGTATTGATTATACATTAAGACCTGTGAATATCTGATTGACTTGTTAAGTATGTGGATGTATGGATGTGAATAATATATATACACCTATCATTATATATGAACATAGTGTTGTATCATGTGTTACATTGCGGGCCTACTTTTAAGTGTGTTTTTAAAAGATTACTCAGTACTATAGTACTAAAGGGTTCCATTCGTGGGGCCCCTGCATATTCAATGGTTAGTGTCCCTTGCAGGTCCTTGTTTAGGAGTTATTCAAGTGGGAAACAGGAAAGAGCGTAAGCATTATCAAGAATCCTTTAGGTCCACCTCTCTCTCTTTTAACTCCTGGTTTTAATGTAACGTGTATTCTTGTAACCACCATCGGTGGATTCTATTCTTGTAAATGGTTTACTATGCTACTCTAATTTAATTATGGTTTGAGTTCTTATAAATTATATTTTACACTTTTAGCCTTAGCACTTGGTATTGGAATAGTAGGAGTGAACCGATCTAGTACTAAGTGTGGTGGTAATATACCCAGAATTCAGTGTCTTGTATTTTGCTTCCACTAACTTTTTTGAATGAAATAAAATTTTTCAGTAGTGAATTTTGGGGGTGTTACACCTGGGTTGTATCATATTTGTCGGGCCCTTAGTGAGAATAGTGGTGGCCTAAAGTTCAAGTAATGAAACTCTTTGATGATAATATTTTACGGAAAAACACTAACTACTTATAGTAGAATATCATGTGGGTCAAGACTAGTTATACTTTGTACGTATATATAAACTGGTACACCAGTGATAATAGTAGAAGGTAACGTAATACCCTAGGTTGTATTATATTTACGGGTCTGTCGATGAGAATTTACCAATAAATTTAATATAACCTAAGGCAACATAGTATTATATAAGCTATCAATATTATAAGGAGTATGTTGCCTTATGTTGTATTAAATTTACTGGTCTACTGATGGGAATAGTGGCTAGGAGCATGTTTTCCTGTGTTATCTTATATTTGTCAGTCCATTAGTTATAATAGTAATCAGAAGCGTACTGTCCTCAATTGCATTATACTTAATAGTCTATCCATGAGAATAGTGGAGTTCTTGAGCCTACATGGATATAATTCAAGAGATGATTAATTTCTAAATTAGTTGCTTGAGTCCAAATAGTAACGAATGAACCATGTTAACCTCATTTTTTGTCCTGTGATACCATGCATTATTATATTTCTTACTTGATTATAATGTTACCTTACTCATTACATTATTTGTGCAAGTGACTAATGGTGCCCTAGATGACTCTGTTGCGCATGATGACCTAGTAAGGGTAGAGTGATGTTCTAGTATCTCAATATTGGGGCCCAGAGAGAGTGTCCTCTGGATATATTCCCTTTTTAGTTTCTAGTTTAATGTTTCCTTTTGGCTGAACAATGTTTTATACTTATGTATTTCTTGATATCAATACTCAACTCTCTTTATGTTATGTAACTCTTTTCTTGTTATGTGTATTTTGGTTACATCTATCTCTATTTATCATTGTAATTGGTATGAGGATAGCCCAAGGGCCAAACATATACTAATTACGACGGTAACACCCCCTCTTATGGTGTATGCTTTTTACTAATAAAATGAACATTTTCAATTGTGATTTTTAGGGTGTTACACCTATATAATAGAATGCAAAAACCCTTTTAATAAACTAGTTTAATGTAATACAACTTCATAAAGAAATTAAAGAAAGGTATAGTTTTGAATTTCTAAGAAAAAAGGAATTAAAAAAATTATGGAAAACGTGTAGTAGGAGTTTATTGGAATTGGTAAAGATTTAAATTTTTATATTTATACACTAAAAAAATGCTTTATTTATCTATTAATATATATATAACTATAATATCAAATTAATTGCTAATGAACATTACAAATCATTATATTTACACTAATTTTCAATCATTAAAAAAGGTTACTATATGCAATTAATACGAAAAAATAAAGAATATGTAAAAATGATTATTATACACATAAATAGTTAAAATCAAATCATTACAAGTAAGAAAATTAGACAGATAATGTTCCAAAAAAATTGCACAAATACACCAAAATTATGATACTATATTCTACTCTGGGGAAAAATTTATTATTTAAAATGAAAATTTAAGATATCTGAGCAATATACTCTTTATATTCATTAGTATTGTATTGATGTATGCGCACATGGTATTGTATTTAGTACGTATGCATATGAAAAATAATACTATATATATATAAAGACAATCATATAAACAAGACAAGTACACTCTAAATAATATCTTAATGATACTACTATATGGATTCAAATATTGAATATAAGGATATTATTACAAATAGATAAATACACTATTATGTGCAGTTAGATACCCTAACATCAAAATCTGAACTTTTTAACATAAATAATACATACAAGAGTATATATATTGAATAAAATAAGTATATCCAATAAGTTATTATAATATTTTATTTATATTAATCTTTTTACAATATTTACCATTAAGTTATAGCTTGGATACTTTATTTTTTTTTATAATTAACCATTAGACATATTATAGAATCAAAACGACCAATGGTTAGAATCTTATTTTCTTAGTTAACTAGCTAGAAATTTCAATTGAATTGTTGATAATAGATACTCAATTAAGCTTTTCTAGTTTATGGAAGTTTGCTTCCTTAATTAATTAAGAACTTTAATTTTAGTGAAGGCCTAAGAGTTAGCCGATATGGAAGTGACGTGGGCTGATAGGATTATTGAAAAAGTTAATTTGAAATATGACATAAAATAAACAAAAATAGAAGTTTAAATGGTATGAAACTAAAATTATATGTAATTTTCTATAATAAGTAATAGCCAAGTGAATTAAACTAATTCACCTGTTATTATAATACATTGTATGAGTGATATTTGATACTGTGCTATACGGTGTATCGAATATAAATACAAAAATAGTTCTTTTTGACGCCTTAAGGCGGCCACCGATGATGACTATACTTATTCTCTTTTTTTTCTTTTTCTTTTTTCAGACGCTTTGGCTTTTTACATTTTGTTGGTTCCTCTCTTTTTCTCTGTTCTATTTTTGTTTGTGACATTCATTTGTTTTGTTGCGCGTACTACTTTTGGATCCATTGGGTGGTCAGTAATAATATACATTATTTTTTGGATCCCTCGTATCCTCGTGACTTTGTCACCTGCCAAAAAGTAAATGGCCCTTCGATATACTAACGGTTCTTTGAGCAAGATCTGAAATGAAAACAAGACTCTTTGATGTGTCCCCAAATACACAGCGAAATATCAATTCCTGCTTAGTGACTCACAAGCTAGACTTTGTACAACCCGCTCAAATAATTAAAAGCTAAAAATTTCGCTGAAGCAAAAAAAATTACAAAATAAAAAACCATAAAATTTATTTAAGTACTCTTATATTTTGTCTAATTCTTTTACATTCCTTATATTTTGTATATTTTCATTAAGGTACATTTATATTTAATTGCATTTTTACTTAAATACTTAAACTTTGATAATTAAACACACTTCTAATTCCATATAGGTACTGATATGAATATATTTTTTTAAATCATTACTCGATTACTTAAGGGGAGGTGGCCCAAAAAATAAATGTCAACTAACAAAATCTTAGGTGATGTCAAAGCATCTATAGATGATCCTAAAAGTGATAATGATTTGACATACTTGATTATGGAATCGATTATATTATATACCTTTGATAATAATGATATGATTAACTTTGATCATATTATATTAAGTCATTCTTACAGTTATGTAAAATATTTACATAAAGAATATTAAATAATATTTTTATGTGTTACAAACTATTACAAAGGAAGTTATTATGCATGAAAGTTAACTCAACAATTCAAAAGGCCTAGTCAACATTTCTAGTCAACATTATTATTTGATTAAAATTCTTATCAATTGTTTTCATATACTACTTAGATTGCTATGTTTATAATTGTCTTTATTGAGTCATGTGTTACATAGGATATAAATATATTGTTAATACTTGTTTATGTGCTAGCTAGCCATAAATGTGTCATGTGGCTAAATTAGTGTGTTAGTTAGCAATGTAATACTCCTATTTTTACATGATGCCAACAACATTATCATATGATGGTTGAGTATATTGAAATCTAATACAAGTAAATTACTTGGTTAACTCTCTCTTTATGATTGAATAGTCTTACCTAAGAATACTTAGAATAATCTTAGATAATTAACATTCAAAGTTGAGTTCTTGTTAAGTTCTTTAGCAATTCTTGCTTGAATATTTTTATTCCTTCTCCTCTTTTAAACATCCACTAATCCTAACTATTCTTCAATCACACGATTATTCAACATTCTTAGAAGACTAGTGTCAATTTTTTTTATCAAAGCCTTGACTGGCTTTGCTCCAAATTTGAAGGTGTTCCATTCTTTTCTTCTCCCTCCATTCCATGTGATCTTCTAGAGTTTTGTTTCTCCCATTCACGTCCGTGCATGTTAGTTAATGTTCAACTTCAAAACTTAAAGGTGATTGAGCTGGGGTAGCATATCTTCAACCCAACGCTACGTACATCTTCATCTTATTGTTCATATTTTCAATGTCGAAGGTTGAAGATTATCTTCTCCCTATCTATACCATTGAATAATGAAGGTAAATGGTTAATTATTACTATTCTTCTTCTTTCAATCTTCTAGCCTTCTTCTTCAATTCCCTTTAGTTATATTCAAAGCTCTTTGATTCTCCAAAGTGATTGAGTGAATTTGTGATTTTTTCCCTCATGATAATCTCCTTCTTTCTCCCTCGTGATGTCCTTTTCCTCTCGCCATCTTGGGTCAAATAATCCTTACGAATTCCACATCAATCTTGATAGATTTGAATCAAGTAAGAACATCACCTATTTGCTCAGTTTAGTGAAGCATCATCTTAATATTCAACTTTAGTTATCTTCTTTAGCATTTGATCACAAATAGGGAAGAATATATTTGACCATTATCCATTATTTCACCTAGTTCTTTGTGTTCTTTTTTGAGAAAGAACTAACTTATTAGCCATCAAGATTACATAGATGTGTATCAAGAATATATGATAACACATCCCAGCCTTTACCTTCCATCTCCATCATCTTCTCAAGTTCAATGAGTCTTCAAGATCCTTGCCACACAATCAAGAAGACATCAATAAGTGATCTCCAACATTAGTTGAGTTGTATCGAGGCATTAGTTAGAAAAACAATTCAGTCATAGATGAAGAGGTATCAATGAAGACTATGTATGACACTGTTCAACAACTTGAAGGAGGTAAAAATGTGACAAATGAACAATTGCAGTAACTACTTCCATTCAAAAATAACTACAAAGGCTAGAATCAAGGGTAGCCAACTAAGAGACTCTTGAACATATGCACAACACCATGGAGGCTATTAATAACCAAGAAGTGGGAAGTCCAAGATCGACGTGGCCACATCAATACTTGAATGGAGTATGAAGAGAGAGCACATGAGAATGGATCAAATGACTTAGCAACAATCGAAAAGGCTATGTAAATCATCCACAAAATTACAACCATTTTGAAGATAAAGGTATAAAGCTTAACCTTTTTGATTTCTATGGTAAATTAGTTGTTGAATTATTCTTTGAATGATTACATGAAACTAAAGCAATATATGAGTTTAAATATGTTTGGGATCGATAGCAATTTGGAAAAATAAGATCTAATTGGAATCAATTAGAACACACACAAATTAAGAAGAGAAGAACACTCAAGAACATAGATTAGGGAAACAAATGATCTTATTGATGTGAAGTAATTGTGATTACAAAGAGAATAAAAGAAATCCTCACCTAAATCACTCAATTCACCAAGAAATTACAAGAAAACTTAAGAGCAGAGAAGATGATGGTGGTATACTGATTAGGATTCTAATCGCATGGTATTTATACTAAATCGGACCCCTATATTTTCTTCAACTTTGGTAGTCTTTAGTATTTCGGTCACAACTTCTTCATTTGAGATCCAATTAAGATGATTCTTGATGTGTTGGAAAGATAACAGAAAGATATACAACTTTTATGTTCAACACTTCTCCATTTTTCAGTTGCATCAAAGTTGAATATTCATATACTTCTAGAACAACTCATAGTTCTACTCCAAATTCCTTCCAAATACTTCAGACACCAATCCAAACTATTATACACACAAATACGAGTCATAAGCTTATAATTCTCGACCTTGACGACATATTTGAAGTAGATAACACCAAGAACATAGAATACCATCTAAAAAAACCCCTGGGATTCAAAATCCCTCATGGTACACAAACACCAACCAAGTATGAACACTGCTCAAAATTGCACACTGTCAATGGCTTTGTTAGCATATTTGCTAGATTTGCAGTAGTAACCACCTTTTCCAACACAACCATGCCAATAGCAGTAGTACCTTGGACGAAGTGGTACTTGATATCAATATGCTTCGTCTAATGATGGAAAGAATTCTAATTCTTTTCCAAACAGATATCACTCTTTCTATCACTTAGAACAATGGGAGCACCATGACCAAACTTAAGCTCACGAACAAAACCAACAATCTACAAAGCTTCTTGAAAAACCTTAATCATAGCTATATATTCAGCCTCAGTAGTGGACAAGACACTCACATATTATAAAGATGACCTCTAGCTAATTGCCGAATCACCAAGACAAAACACATTACCTCTAGTGGATCTCTAATTATCAAGATCTCCACCATAATTAGAGTCAACGAACCCAGTCATCGCATTAGTCAACCTCCTATACTCCAAACAGGCTAATGCAATACCCTTCGAGTATCTTTGAAACCACTTCACTGCTTACCAGTGAGCCTTCCCGAGATTCACCATATATCTACTCACAACACCCACAGCTTAAGCAATATCCGGCCTGGTACAAACCATAGCGTACATCATGCATCCCAAAGCATTAGAGTAGGGAACTATGGTCATAAACTCCTCCTCATTTGTAGATTTTTGGAAATCCAAAGTAGATAATCTGAAGTGAGTCACCAAGGGAGTACTAAACGGCTTGGCATCAATCATATGAAACCTCTCCAATACCTTGTTCACATACTTGTGACAAGTAAAGACGCTTCTATTGGTAGTATTGAATGATCTACTTGCTAAGAATCTTCTTCACAACTCCTAGATCCTTTATCTCGAACTCAGTCTTCATCATTGCTTTTTCCTTGTTATCTTTAGATAAATCATTTGCTGCAACGAGCATGTCATAGACATACAAAAAAAATATATACCAAAGAATCATCACTAACCTGCTTCAAGTATATACATCCATCGTAATCACTCCTAGAGAACTCATGCTCAATCATAAACTAATCAAACCTCTTGTACCATTGTCTAGGCGACTGCTTTAGACCACACAATGACTTCTTCAATAAGCACACTTGACCATGCTTGCCTTCAATAACAAAACCATCTAGTTGGTGCATATAAATCTCCTCCTCGAGCTCACCATGTAGAAAAGCTATTTTAACATACAATTCCTCTAACTCCATATCCTGCATAGCTATAAGCGCAGCCACAATACGAATAGAAGTATGCCTAATTATAGGGGAAATACCTCATTATAGTCTACATCAGGTATCTGACTGAACCCGTGTGTAACTAAACAAGCCTTGTACCTTGGTCCCTTAACACCTGGAGTTCTCTATTTGAACTTGTACACCCATTTGCAATCAAATAGTTTCTTCTTCCTAGGTGTCTTCACAAGTTTCCATATCTTATTCTTCTATAGAGATTGTATCTCCTCTTCTATAGCATCACACCATTGAATAGAATCAACATTAGCAATGACATCTTTGTATGACACTAGATCTTGTACATCAACCATAGTCTCACCATTGGCCAAAGCACAACCCACTAACTCCTTAAAGCCATATCTCACAGGAGGCTTTAAAAGCCCTTGTGATCTACTTGGAGCAATGCCCCTTCACTCCACTTATTGCCTGGATCCACCCACTTTAGGAATAGTGGATCTTATACTAGAAGAGTTTGACAAATCAAAATAAACCTCTACCTCCACCTTATCCATAATACCACGCAGGTTCTCCTACTCCACCTCTTCAAATAATCTATTAGAAGAAGATTCGGTCTTTGAGAGGAATACAAACTCATTGAAGGTAACATCCCTGCTAGTCAAAAACTTGGATGTAATTGGATCCCATAACCTGTACCCCTTTACACTAGATATATAACTAGGAAAAATACACTTCTTAGCTCTAGGCTTGAGCTTCCCATCATTCACATAACCATAGGCGGGACATCTAAAAATATGCAAATTAGAATAACTAGCTGGTTTGCCAGACCATACCTCCTCATGTGTCTTCAAATCAATAGAACAATTTGGTGAGCTATTCATTAGGAAGGCCACCATGTGAACTGCCTTAGCCTAAAATTTAGTAGCTAATCTAGCCTATGAGAACATACATCAAGCCTTCTCTAATAAGGTCTTATACATCCTCTCAACAGTTATTTCTATTATGGTCTTTTAACACAAGTGTGATGCCTAGCAATACCATGATTATCACAGTAATTAGTGAAACTATGCTCCACAATCTCGAGGCCATTATCTGTCCTGAGATACCTCACCTATCTCCCAGTCTACTTCTCTAGTAAGGCCTTCAATGCTTGAAAATACCAAAGACATCATTATTGTTTTTAATAAAAATAAGACCACACCTTTCTAGAGATGTCATCGATAAATGTCATTAGGTGTCGTGAACAACCCTTGGAAATCACCCTTGTAGGACCCTCAAATTAGAGGGAACATAATCCTAAGGCCACTTTGTACAATGTGTAGCCTTTGAAAAGAAAACCCGCTCCTACTTTCCAACCACACAGTGCTAATAGAAATCCATAGTACCTGTATTCTACCCATCCAGCAACCCTATATTAGAGAGTTCACTCATTCCTTTGCCACTCATGTGTCTAACTCGCATATGCCAAGGTTTATTAACATCCGAGTTAGAAATACTCGATGATGTTACAACAACTTCTCCCTTAATAGTGGAACCAACAAGCTCATATAGTATCCCTACCCTCTTGCCTTTCATTGCAACAAGAGCCTCTCTAGTAATCCTCATTGTGCCATTCTTTATCACGCAACGATATCCATTACAATCTAAGGAACTTAATTAAATCAAGTTCTTGGTTATCTCAGGGACATGTCAAATATTAGACAATCTTCTGACCACACCATCATGCATCTTCACCTTCACTGCTCCAATCCCAGTAACTTTGCATGTAGCATCATTACCAATCAGAACTACTCCACCTTGCGCAAGACCTCATTAGATAAATACAATTGAATGGTGGAAAGGGCCTTTTGATCTATCTCCTTAAATTTATCATCTGTCATCAAATTAGGCTTCTTTAAATTCTCGAGTAACACCTTCTCCGATCAATTCTGAATCTTGATTGCTTTCATCTTCTACTTCCATAAGCCAAAGTTCATGAACCGATCAAACTTCTCTATATCAAATCTCATAGTCATCCCAAATACAAACCCTTCCCTCTGATACCAATTTGTTTCTAATCAATACCAATTTAGAAAAATAAGATCTAATTGGAATCAATTAGAAGACTCAAGAATTGAGAAGAGAAGAACACTCAAGAACATAGATTGGGGAAACAGATGATCTTATTGATGTGAATTAATTATGATTATAAAGAGGATCAAAGAAATAGTCACCTAAATAACTAAATTCACCAAGAAATTACAAGAGAACTCAAGAGGAGAGAAAAGGATGGCGATATCCTAACTAGGGTTCTAATTGCATGGTATTTATACAAAATATGCCCCCCGGTTTTTTTTCCACCTTTGAAAATATTCAATATTTTGGCCACAACTTCTTTATTTGACCTCCAATGAAGTTGATTCTTGATGCGTTGGAAAGATAACCAAAAGTTCTACAATTGTTATGTTCAACACTTTTCCAAATTGTGGCTTAATTAAGGTCAAATATTCACATACTTCCTTAATAGCTCACAATTCTACTCCAAATTCCTCCGAAATACTTCACACACCATTCCAAACTATTATACGTACCAAATACAAGTCACAAGCTCACAAAAGAGTATGATGATGAATGTAAGTGTAAAATAGAAACTATGAAATACAAAATGTTTGCTAGGGTTTGGTATGATAATCTTAAAAGAACCTATAGGAGGTAAGAAAAAAGTAAAATCAAGTCTTAGGAAATGTTAAAAAAAGACCTAAGAAACAAATATTTACCTAAGGATTAAGAGCAAGATATGTATATCAAATTGACTACTTTTTATCAAGGAATTCTTTGTTTAGAGGAATACACTAGGAAATTGAAAGATTTGCACTTTTGTGTGATATGTAAGAAAGAAAAGAACAAAAGTGTGCTAGATATTTAGGTGTCCTTAATAACTTTATTAGGAAAAAATTCAAATATTTTCCTATGATTCTCTTGATGATTTGATTAAGCTGGACTTAAAATGTAAACCACAAACTAAGTCTACCAAAGCCTATCACAAAACTAGTGCTTCAACTTCTATATCTACCAAGACTTATTCAAATGCATCTATATCAAAACTTGGAAGACATATATATTCAAGTAATGATAAAAAGACTACCTTAAATGAGATGATAAGAGTAAGAATAAAGTAAATGAAATTTCCAATAACCTATGATTCATGTGTAAAGGATATTTTTGTTTTTCTAGGGAATGTCCTAATCTAAGAATTTTGACCTTTAGTTAAATTAAGAATATGAAACCATGTATTGATGATGATGACCTAGACACTGAATCTAATGATGATTTATTAAGCATATATAAAGAGGATGGAAATCCCTGTTTTGTACTTCAAAGGGCATCACAAATACAACCTAACGATCAATCTACACAAAGGGATAAAAATTTTCAAACTAAGAGTAGAATTGGAGATAAGGTTTGTTGGGTCATTATATATAGTAGTTCATGTACTAATGTTCCTACTAAAAAAATGGTCAACCAACTAGGACTATTGACTGCTACACATCCTAAACCATATTCATTACAATGGATTAATAAGGAAAACGGGGTTAAGGTGAATAAAAAAACCCTAATTACTTTTTCTATTAGTGATTACCATAATGAAGTATTATGTGATGTTTTTCCTATGGATGCTTGTAGTATTTTACTGGGAATACCACGACGTTATGATAGAAATACAACTCATAATAGTGTAACTAATGAATATATTATGCTTAAAGATAAAAGGAAATAAAACCATCTCAATGTGATTATATACAACCATATAAGGTTAAAAAGAGTTTATTCTTACATAAATGGAAAATAATTGCATTGAGGAGAAGGGTGTTTGTTATCCCTTGGCAGTAATATTGTCTCAGTTTGAGGACAAAATTCTAGCAATTCAAGCCTTAATAGTTTGCTTACCACAAAAGCCTTTGATACTCTCAAGAATAAATTGTGTAATTATTTTTTATTATATATTCTTAATTTTGACTTATTCGATGAAGTAAATTGTGAGATAGTGGGTTATGTATTAGAGGATTTCTTTTACAAGAAAAAAGACCTATAACATACTACAATAAAAAAATAAATGGTGCAAGATTAAGGAATTCTACATTAGACAAGGAATTCATTGTCGTTATACGATGTTTAGAGATATTGATTCATTATTTGAGACTATTACATTTTGATCATTAAAGTTTGAAATATTTACATGGTTAAAAAAATAATTCCTAGACATAGAAAGTGGGTAAACTTCTTGCAATCCTTTGTGTTATTTGTTAAGCACTTCGATGGGAAAAAATATAGTAACCTATGCTCTTTCTAGAAGATTTACATTACTTGTCATGTTGGATTCTTAATTGTTAGGTTTTGAAATTTTAAAAGAAATGTATCCTAATGATGAAGATTTTGATGAAGAATACTGGGCATGTAAATAAAATTAAAACCATAGGAATTATATAATATAATATGGATTCTTATTTAAACTTAATAAACATTGTCTGCTAAGGTGAAGAATAAGGGATTTATATATAAAAGAGGTACATAAAGGAGCTATTATAGGCCATTTTGGTACTCAGATAACATTAGAGATATTGTAAGAAAACTCTATTGGCTAAGGGTGTACAAATTATTCGAAATTAATGTGGTACTTGTCAAAAGAGTAAATGTTTCTTTCACAAAGGTTTGTATAAACTATTACCTATGCATAGTCAATTATGGGAAGGAGTTAGTATGGGATTTATCTTAAACTTCCCTGGAACATAAAGAGATAAATATTCTATTATGGTCATGGTACAAAGTTTTTTTTTTAAAATGACTCATTTTATTCCCAGCAATAAAATTAATGATGCTACACATGTCGCTGATTTGTATTTAAATAAAATTGTGAGACAAATGCCATACCTATAAGTATTATTTAGGATAGGGATGTCAAGTTTCTTAGTTACTTTTGAATAACATTGTGGAACATGTTAGGTACCAAGTTATTATTTAGTACTTCACATCATAGACAAATTGGTGGACAAACAGAAGTTACAAATTGTACTCTTGGAACTTGATTAAGAGGATTGGTAAGTAAAAGTACAAGAGATTGGGATATTAAGTTAGCTCACGCTCTTACAATCGAATTCCTTCAAGTACTACATGTTCAAGACCATTCGAGATCGTGTATGGATTGAATCCTTAGATACTAACTGATAGGGAACCCTTGAAGAGAGTTGAACTCAAAAACTATGATGTTGAGGAAAGATTAGAGTTCTACCAAAATCTTCATCAACAAATCAAGCGGAACATATAACAAGCTAACGTAAGATATCAAAAACAAGCTAATAAAAATCACACACAATAAGAATTTTATCCGAGTGATTTAATAAGGATACATTTGCGTAAAGAAAGATTTTTAAATCTAAGGAAAGATAAACTAATGTCAAGAGCAGATGAAACATTTAAAATCCTGAGAAAACTTAGAGAAAATGCTTATGAACTTGAACTTTCTAAATCATATGGCGGTGTTCCAAGGACATTTAATGTTGTCAATTTATCTCATTAATTTATCATGTATTCTCAATTAGGGGATACTAATGTAGAAGCATCTGAAGATGATACTAAAAATGAGAGTGATTTAGCATACTTGATTATGCAACCAATTGCATTATATATATTTCATAATAATGATATGACTAACCTTGATGATATTACTTTAATTCATTCTTGCAGTTATGTAACATATTTGCAAGAATAATATCAAACAATTTAAGAAGTCAAGATACATAAGGTTTTCATGTGTTACAAGATATTACAAAGGAAGCTATTGTGCATGAAAGTCAACTCTACAAGTCAAGAGGCCTAATCATCATTTTAGGTCAACATCATTGTTTGATTAAGATTCTTGTTGATTATTTTAATGTAGTACTTATATTAATTTGTTTATAATAGTATTTTTTTTATTCATATAGGATATAAATACATAGTTAATAGTACTATATGCTAGTTCGACATTTATGTCTCATGTGGTTAAATTAGTGTGCTAGTTAGCTTTGTAATATTCCTATACAAACATGATGTTGACAACATTGTAACATGATGATAAGTATAGTGCAATCTAATACATGTATATCACTTGGTTAATTCTCTAATTTTGGTTAAAGAATCCTACCTAAGCATACTTGGAGTAATCTTAGATAGGCAACACTTAAAGTTGCATTCTTTAGTTTCTTATTGAATTCATTAGAAAGTCTTGCTTGAATACTTTCATTCCTTCTTCTCTTTTGACCAGCCACTAATCCTAATTCTTCTATAATCACACAATTCTTCAACATTATTAGAAGACATGTGTCATCAGGATACACTCATATTTTTTGTTTGATCTCTTAGTTCCACACTGGGCAAGTTTACTATACAAAGTAGGGAATGTTTCTTATTGTCAACCATATAAAATTCCCATTCATCCTTCTTCTCTTCCTTAGTTCTATCTCTATAATTTTTTAGTCTTATACACATTTTAGGGGAATGGGATCTTTAATTCAACTTCTTAATTTGGTTCTCTCTTCTCTCCTCTAATATTTTCCCTTGACACTCTTTGATTGCTTAAGATTTCTTCTTTGTTCATATAACACAAACAACACTATGTGGCATTTTTTTGGGATTTGATTAAAAAAACTATTTCTCTCATCTATAAATTAGACAAACTTGATCTTAGTACTAGTAACCCTTTAAGTGTGCATAATCTAAAA
Organism: Tamarix chinensis; assembly: GCA_030549775.1. Lineage (NCBI taxonomy): Eukaryota > Viridiplantae > Streptophyta > Magnoliopsida > Caryophyllales > Tamaricaceae > Tamarix > Tamarix chinensis. The sequence goes on from CM060175.1 coordinate 45,438,367, forward strand.
ACTATCTCTCATCTTTAGGTTATACATAGTGAACACCGAACATCCAATCTGGATATGGTCTTAGATATGTTAACTGCATTAGCACATTCCTTCAGTAGGAACCTGAATCTTTTATATCAACACCATCATCATCCTCATGAAACACTCTAGCAACCTATCTTACAAGAGACTTTGGCAGAAACTTTAGACACGCCTTAAATCTTCTAAAATAAGATAAAATGTGTAGTGTAGTCATCTAAGATGAGGAAACAAAATCAATGAACGATGCATTACCAAAGAGAATTAGAAATATTAGACAATGACTATCTTTAATCCCACTATGGTAAGACACTAGAGGAAGATTTTCAAGACGAAGAAGGGAGTATGATAGCTGATGGTGCAATAGGAGTGACCAAGAATATCTTGTGTGTGATGCTTGTTGGATGAGTAGAGATTCTAACAACCACAGAGATGATGGTCGTCAAATCCATATAGATGAAGATGATTCTATTAACATGTAAATAGAACAGAGAGTGCAAGAAGCATTAAAGGCTAAGGAAAGCAAGAAGAATAGTGCAGTTGGTCACAATTAGCAAACATCCTTCACTAAGGACATACCTAAAACGTCAACATTGAGAATAAGAGTTCTAATTATCAAATCATTTGATGGTTTTTCAGAACCAAAATATCACTTGAATATGTTTAGGTATATAATATTACTACCTGAAGCATGAGAAGAAACTATATATTAAGCATTTCTAATAGCTTTAAAGGGATAAACATTAATATGGTGTGGCAAACTCATGGCTAAACTAATAAGCACCTTTTCTCAACTTATGATGAGTTTTGTAGAAGAATTCTATACATGTTAGTGGCATAAGAAAGACTTGTCCTCCTTGATGGAATTCTCCAAGAGGCAAATAAATTTTTTCAATCTTTTATGATTAAAATTTATAAAGAATGCTAATAGTTTAAAGAGTTGGACAACAACTTTGCTATAACATCTCTACTCAGTGAACTAGTAGCTAAAGATTTGGTTGTGAATCTATATCTAGCTAAGAACAAGTCATATACCTTCTTAAGAAAATATGTAGAAGAAAGGAATAATTGCAATGAAATAACTAAGGTAATGTGGTCAGTGACAAATAAAGTATATACTTCCTCAATACTAAGGCACGGGTCAAAGATATGGATACATGGGTAAGATGAAAACCTTATGACATTAAGGCTGGCAATGTAACTAACAGCATGACAACCACTAATGGTGAGATTTTATAAATATAAATCTAGTAGAATTTTAGAGCACATATATAATGTTTGAAATGGTTGGCAAACATTTCCAAAACTATTTCCCATATCCGCAAACATGAAGCACATAAATCTTCAAATATTGTGTGCATATCATGAAACGAATGGGTACAACATCGAAAAGTGTAAGATAATAAAAGATCTAATTGAAGATTAGTTAGCAAATTTCATTTGAAACATGTGAAAATTTTTATGGAAAGACAAGATACGGGGATAGCATGCCCAACTATCTCAAGCTAAGAGACCCCAAAAAATCATATGTTAAAGAGGCTAACTTCTATAAGACTAAAAAGAGCTTGAGAATAGATAATTGGAAAGTTAGCTTCATTTAAGGGATGAGGGGCCAAACAAGGCAGAAATCATGATGATCCCTGAGTAATTTGAGTACAAATTACTAATTGTGTAATGAAATAGGTTCTCATGGACATGGGTAACTCAATAGATGTTTTTTTTTTTGAAAAAGCTTATACATTACTAGAGTTGGCAATGAAATGCTTGATAGATAAAATGTAACCCTTGGTGGGATCCATAGGTAATATCATAAAATCAAGATGGATGGTGGATCTCACTATGAAGATTGGCCAACTAAGAGCACTATAAAGTATATAAGAAAATTTCATTCTAGTCACTTACCTGTCATCACATAACATGATATTACGTTATCCAACCCTTACTAAGATCTAGGAAATAATTTTTATGGCTAGATTGATAATGATATTCCCATATAATAAAGGATGGGGGAGGTATAGGGTGAATAGGGAGTAGCTATATAATGTTATACTAACAAAGTAAAGGGTGCCCATAAGAATTAATATGATAAGAAGTCAGAAGAAAATTTCGTTTTGGAAGACTTAAATATATCTAGAGAAGGAATATAGTCAGCTATAGACACAAAAGAAATGAAAGCAAGAGACGTATATCATAAAGTAATGGTAGGAAAATAAATTAATGAAGATGATAAGGAGGAGCCATGGTGTTTTCTCACATATAGCAAGGATGTCTTTTTGTGAAAAATATCGGATTTAGAGGGAATCCCCAAGAAATAATCAAGAATCACCTAGACATAAAGGAGGGATTTAAGCTATTGAAGCAATCAAAAAGCTATAAAATTAGAAAATGCAAGAAAATTAGAGAGGAAGTAGAGAAGTTACTTTATTTAGGATTCATTTGGGAAGTGAAATATGCTAAATGGATAGCTAATCAAGTTATGGTGAAGAAGTCAAATGGGAAGTGGAGAATATACATTAAATTTACTAACTTGAAAAAGCATATCTATGTGATGGGTACTCATTCCCTCATATTGATCAAATTACTGATTAGGCAACCAAATAGGAAATGTAAGTTTTATGGATGCTTTTTATAGGCACAATCAAATTAAAATTACTGATGTAGACGAAGAGAAAACTACTTTATAATAGATGGTAATTTATACTGTTATAAAGTAATGCCATTTGGACTAAATCATGTAGGGGTGACCTTTAAGAGGTCTGTAAATGTAGTTTTTTAGGGATTAGAAGGGAAAGAAAATAGAGGATAAAGTGGATGACATGATCATGTAAAGTTATAAATGAGAAACCTACAACTTTTCCCAACCTTCATCGTTATTTCTGCCACTAACCACACTCGATTGACTGGCTATTTCTCCCCCCTCTTCCCCACTGATTTGCTGACCACTTTGACCCAACCACTCATCCCCTCTTCTCACATGATTTCTCTTTCTCTCTGGCCAATCACAGCCAACCATGGTAGCTTGTGCTGGCCTGTCATCGCTGCCGGTGTGCCTCACCTACCTACCTTATTCTCCCATCTCCCCTCTGACTTTATCCATCCATTGACCCTATAAATACCCCCATAACCAGCATGGATCGAGCTTTCAATTTCCAACCCAAAAAAACCCCTCATGCACTACCGCCCTTTTAGACATCCTTGCTATTGTCGTCGCCCAGCGTCGTCGCTTGAGCCACCCATAGCACCACTCCCTGCATTACCTTCTACCTAACTACACCACCCTCCACCTTCAATTTGCCTTATACGAGCCACCCCAGCCCTGTATATTCTCCTTCCCCATCAACCACATTTCCACCTCCGCCACCCTTCGCACCACCATTTGCCATAACTTCCGCCTCAACCACCGTCTCCTACACCTCCCAAATTACCCTACAAACCTTCCTCTACCTCCCTCTACCCTCCTTTTTTCTTTCCTCCCTCTCCTCCTCCCTTTCTTCCTTTCCCCCACTCTCAACCACCACAACCGCCGCCGTGCACCACCACCTTTTGCCACACCACCACCCTTATTCCAATCCTCCTCACCTAGGCAACCTCTACCACTCCCAACTTCTACTCTCATTCCCCCAATCCATTTCCTAGCATTCAAATATCTCTCTTTTCTTCCCTTTTTCCTACCACCGCCACCACCACCGTGCACCATCAGTAGTGCTGCCAGTCACCACCAACCCAAAGTGGTACCCTAAACCCTCTCAACCCTTAAACCCTAATTTATTAAGCTTTATTTATTTTAATTATATTATTATTATTATTATTATCACTATATAGGGCCGATACCCTATTTTATAATTATTTTGATTATTATTATTATCATTACTATTATTATTATTATTATTATTATTATTATTATTATTATTATTATTATTATTATTATTATTATTTTTTTGTAGGGTTGAAACCCTATTTAACATTATTTTTGATTAATACTATTATTATTATTATCATTATTATTACGTAGTATTATTATTACTACTATTATTATTATTGTTGTTGTTGTTGTTGTTGTTGTTGTTGTTGTTGTTTTTAGTATTATTATTATTATTATTACTATTATAGTTATTATTATTATTATTATTATTATTATTATTATTATTATAAGTATCATTATTATTATTAGGGTAAAATCTTCAAATTTTATATTATCATATTTTTGAATATTACTATTATTACTTTTATCCTTAGCAAAATTAGTAATTAGTTAGCGTTACTATTATTATGATATTATTTTATCTATAACCATAATCTTAGAATAAAATAGGAAATATTAGTATTTTTGGTAGGAGGAAAAGTATTCCTTAGTTTTTTCCTCTAATAGGTGAGAGCAGTCAAAATGCTAAGGAGGTTTAGAAGCATGCTCCAAGACTGGTGTCGTGGTAGGTAAGGGTATAGCTAAGGCCTTATGTGTGTTATGTGTTTTATATGCCTTGTATGCTCATATGTTATCTTATGGCATGTGTATAATCTGTTTATGGTGTGATTATGATGTGATATGATGTGGCCCTTTAGGACATGCATGCTAGGTTATGTAATATGATGATATAGGGTGAAAGGATGAAAAAGAAAAATGGGGAAGTAAGTTGACCAAAGGAGAATAAGTTAACCAAGGGATATGGGTTTGACCGAAATATTGCATGGTCCATGGATGGAAGAATCTAGGATTTTTGATAAGCATGAATTATGTCAATCATATGGACTTTAACATGAAGATTTAATGTGATTGTATCATGATTTTTTTCATAATTTAGTCCACGTGTTCTTTTTTACTTCTCTTGATCATATTTTGTAGGTATTTCAAGAATATGGGATCAAAAGGAGCTAAAACGCAATAGCAAGAACAAAATAGAAGAACATTCCTGGTTAACGGTCAACGGTTAAAACCATATAATGGTGGTGGTATTGAACAACTTAAGACCGTTATTATTTTGACAAACAAAAATTAGACAGGAAGGAGTCGAGCTAACGACTTTAAACAAGCGCTTCTTGGGAGGCAACCCAATTTTATAATTTAATTTACTTAGTTTTTTTTTCCTTTGATTTTGTTTTTTTTTTGTAGCTCATACTAACTCACAGGTAGGAAGGAGAAAAATGTAGAAGTGATAACAATCTAAGTGTCGAATTGTAGGGAGATTTTAGCGCTTTTTATTTCCTAACCACACTTATAGACTACTCATGGCTCCAGAACTACGAGGGACATTCTGCCAATATTACACCACCATCCACTGAGTAAACATGGTATGTGAGTTCCTCTCTTCCCTTTTACCTTGACAACACATTGGGGACAATGTGAATTATAAGCATGGGGGAGATATTGTAGGGCTACATTTTCCTTTGCTTTTGTTTCTTGCATTATATTCATAATTATGCATTTCTTATGTTTCAAAAAAAAGAAATTTTTTTTTAAAAAAATATAAAAGTGGGAAATGATCTTTTCATGATGATAATATAAGGATGTTTAACATGAAGTTGCAGTAATTTAAGTTGACTTGTTGAGACCCCTTAACATTTTCTTGAAAATAATTTTGATTTTTTTAAGCTTAAAAGTTTTGGTTGCATTTTTAAGGGACGAGTGTAATTATGTTGGTGAAATTGAAGGTTATATATGCATTGCGACTTTTTTTTGGTTCATTGCAGTGTAACTAATGTGGTGACTTGTTCTATGATTTAACGGATAAGAACTGGCACTTTTGTTTGGACCTTGTGAGATTATGAGCCTAAAAGACTGATTCATCGAAAAGCAATCTTAATATTTTTCTTTTGTGTGATGTCCCACCATGGCTTGTGAAACTAGAACTTGCAATGATTTTCTTTGAAGTTACATATGACTTATGATGCGCATTAAGATGATAGAGGCACACTTTCTTTTCTTATAAAAGCTACATTAGCCAAATAGCCTAACCTTGACATTTTATCCTTTGCTGACCCTTTTGAGCTTTTGGCTTATTTTGTTGACGTAACCATACCTGTAACCTTTATCCATGTATCCCTACCTTAGTCTAGAGCTAGTGGGGTGATGAGTATATAAAAAAAAGAAAAAAAAAGAAAAACGGTATGAGTATGCTATATCTTAAGCATAGGGGGAGGTGTGAAAAGGTGAATGATAATGGTGTAGAACAAAAATTAGAAATTTGTTTTTTTTTCTTCCTATATTGAAGATGTTGAGACTATAAAAAAAAGTGGAAGAAAAAAAATAGGAAAAAAATATATATTGAAAAAGGTGAAAGAGACTTGTGTAACTATTATTGATCACACCTCATTGGTTCTAGACTTGTAGCCCAAAAAAAAATATCTTAACTTTCTTACCTTTGACCCCATTACAACCTTAATAAGACCTCTTGATTATTGTGTGTTCTAAGTCTTTATAGGGGTGGAGAATTGAGAAAAATTGCAAGCATATGGGTGATCATTTTCATGAGTGCAAGGACTTGAGCGAAACTTTTTAAAAAAAAATTCATATAAATAAACACGAGAGATGAGTGTCCCAATACCTAAAGTGAGGTTGCTAGTTTGAAACTTGAGTCTTGTACAAGTTTAGCTCATGGCTACCTGCAACCCATTCAACATGTTATCCTTACATGGTCTTCTTTGCATGATTTTGACTTGAGAACTCAACAATACATTTCCACTTCTTCCCTAAGTATGCAACATGAATAATATTTTTGGAAATTATGTTTTTATATTTTGCTGAATTTTGGGGTCTTGATGAGTTGATTTGATTTGGTGTGATGTGAGTGTTTGAAAAATCTTTACTGAGAAAGGGATATCAATTTTACCGATCACTTCTACTATGTGCTTTTATATGTGTTGGTTGCTTGAGGACAAGCAATAATTTAAGCATGGGTGAGTTGATAAGCATGAATTATGTCAATCATATGGACTTTAACATGAAGATTTAATGTGATTGTATCATGATTTTTTTCATAATTTAGTCCATTTGTTCTTTTTTACTTCTCTTGATCATATTTTGTAGGTATTTCAAGAATATGGGATCAAAAGGAGCTAAAACGCAATAGCGGGAACAAAATAGAAGAAAACGCAAGTGTGAAAAGTGTGAAAAGGAATAAATACTTAAAAATAAAGACATTATGCGTTATGAATTTGGATAAATATTGAATACGAAGGTTGTATATTATTTTGTTATCTTTCCAACGCATCAAAAATCAGCTCAATCCAAAGTGAAACGTAGAAGTTATGGCTAGAATACGAAACATGCGCAAAGCTGAAGAATTGAAACGACCGTGTTGATGGATAGTTACGTCTATATAAACATATTTTTCATGCATTTTGGAGGGGAGAAACGGATGGAATCAAAAGAAGAAGGCTTTGAGAACACTAAAGAGAGATCTAGGGTTTCTTATTTGGAATCATCCAATCCAATCCCACCTCTAATTCATCCACAATCTTCCATCTTTTGATCTCAATTTCTTATTCCCAGTCAGACAGATTGAACAATGAATTGCTCATCTTGAATAAAGAGGCTATTGTATTGTTTTTCTTTGGATTTTATTCATTGTTTTCAATTGATGCAATTATCTATGTTTAATATGTTGAGCTTAATGAAAGCCTGCTTGGCTAATTGATCTATGCTGAGGTGAAGGGAAATCCCCTGATCCGGATGTGTTGAGAATCTAAACCCTGCCCAATCTAATTAATTATCATATGTGTTTTGCTAATAATTTAATTGGAATAATAGAGAAAATTGATCACTTTTCTATTATTATTTAGAGAAACCCGACAAGATTCGAGAGATGAGTCGGAGTGGGCTCCATTAGCATGACTAGAAATCATACCACAAAGTCGAGAGACGTTGGTTGTCTTCTACAACTAAAAAGAAGGGAATATGATACATAATAATGCGTTGCCTATTTTTGCATTCATACTAGAGATAGATGAGTCTTAATAGACAATAGGGTGTAGTGGCTTGAGAGAGCATTACAATACATACTTTGGTTGGCATTCATGACAAAGTATTTTAATTTGGGATTTGGGGTAAATATTCTATCACATTGGGGTTGAGGGGATTGACCGAAACCTTAGCATTTTCTCTAACTATATTTCACTTGTTCTTAGAGTATAATTCGATTTAGTTTGCACATTTTATTTTTATTTAGAGTTAGACATCATCTTCCCCTATCGTTAGTCTAGACATAGGAGATCTTTTCACTATCCTATTGCTCACTTCCTAGTCTCTGTGGGATCGACCTTGCATGTTATTTCAACACCGTGCACTTGTGGTTAGAAGACATCAAGTTTTTGGCGTCGTTGTCAGGGACTAGGCAACAAGTGACCTCGGGATCTGAGAAATTTTCTTTGTTTTAGACATTTGTGTTTCTATTTACTTTATTTTATTTTATTTCTAATCCTTTTAAAGTTTGTTCGAGTGGTTTTTTTTTTACTTTACACAATATCTCTAGTGCATGACCCGCTCTTGTGGGGTGAGTTAGCACCTTTTGATCCAGAGATTGAGAGGACCTTCCATAGGTTGCATAGATTGGATAGATGTGCTAAAAGCATGGAAAACACCTGGAACCAACAACCTCTTAATCCACAAGACATGCATCCTCCACAAGTGTTGAATCCAAATTTACAACACAATCCGGCTCTTTCACAGGCGCCACTTCAGGTACAAGTACAAGCTCCAATGGGTAGATCTCTTAAAGACTATGCCCCCCAAATCTAGATGGTACAAGTTCCAGCATCAGACGGCCAGCTGTGTAGGCACACAACTTTGAAATTAAACCGGCCATTATTAAGATGATTCAAACAGTAGTTCAATTCGGAGGATTACCAAACGATGACCCAAATGCTCATATTGCTAATTTCCTTGAGATTTGTGATACTTTTAGGCAGAATGGGGTTTCTAATGATGCCATAAGGCTTAGGATTTTCCCCTTCTCTCTTAGGGATAAAGCTAAGAGTTGGTTACATTATTTGCCAATGGGATCAATTACTACGTGGGATCATATGGCTCGACAATTTCTTGCTAAATTTTTTCCACCATCAAAAACTGCTAAGATGAGAAATGATATTACTACTTTTGTGCAGTATGATCAAGAATCGTTATATGAAGCGTGGGAACGATTCAAAGAATTACTAAGAAAATGTCCTCAACATAGTCTACCTATTTGGCTATAGGTTCAGAATTTTTATAATGGTTTATTTTCTACTAATCGTTCCATGCTTGATGCAGCTGCAGGTGGGACAATCATGAATAAGACCCCAGAAGATGCCTATAATTTTATTGAGGAGTTGGTAGCTAATAGTCATCAGTGGCATGCTGAGAGATTACCTAGTAGGAGTGCCGGCATCCATTCTGTCGATGTCGTCACTACTCTTTCGGCTCAGTTAGATGCATTGACTAAACAAGTGGCTAACTTGATTGCTCCTACTGTACAGGTCCCAATTATGAGATGTGACTTATGTGGTGGACCTCACACTAGCACTGAGTGCCAAGTGGGTAACCCTTTTATACAATTTTCTGAGCAGGCTAATTTTGTGTCAAATTTTGGCAGGACCAATAACAATCCGTACTCAAACACCTACAATCCTGGTTGGAAGAATCACCAAATTTTTCTTGGAGAAATCAAAACCCAAATCAGGCTATAAGTCAAGTAAGACCACCTCCAGGATACCAAACCATGACCCCTAAACCAAAACCAAGTTTAGAAGAATTACTTACTAATTTCATAAACCAAAACGAGTCTAGATTCCAAAATCAAGAAACTCGAATGAAAAATCAGGAGGCTTATTTGAAGAATTTGGAGGTGCAAGTAGGACGGTTGGCAAATATAATCTCCAAAAGAGACCAGGGAACCTTACCTAGCAATACAGAAAGGAATCCACGTGAGGATGCAAAGGCAATTACTTTGAGGAGTGGTAAAGAGTTGTATGATATACATTCTCCGAGCTTGGAAGAAAAGGGTAAGAAAAAGGTAGTTGATGAGCAGCCCATAGAAATTTCTAATTCTCAAAAGGAGGTAAGAGATGACCCCACACCTGGTGAGGGTTCGCATCATGAGGTAAAACCTTATCAACCTCGCATCCCATTTCCCCAAAGGTTGAAACAACAAAAGTTAGATACACAATTTTCTAAGTTTCTTGAAATTTTTAAGAAATTGCATATAAATATTCCATTTGCTGATGCTTTAACCCAGATGCCTAGTTATGCTAAATTTTTGAAGGAAATTTTAGCTAACAAAAGGAAACTAGAGGATTGCGAGATGGTTAAACTTAATGAGGAGTGCTCTGCTGTGCTCCAAAATAAACTACCACCTAAGCTAAAAGATCCAGGAAGTTTTACTATTCCTTGCAATATTGGTAGTTTACATTTTGATAAGGTTCTTTGTGATCTTGGTGCAAGCATTAACCTCATGCCCTTTTCTATTTTTAGGAATCTTAGGTTAGGTGAACCAAAGGGTACGACCATATCTCTCCAACTGGCAGATCGATCAATCAAGTATCCACGAGGTATTATTGAAGATGTGCTGGTAAAAGTTGAAAAGTTCATCTTTCCTGTGGACTTTGTTGTTCTGGAGATGGAAGAGGACCATGAGGTACCTCTAATTCTAGGGAGACCATTTTTGGTGACAGGTAGAACTCTTATTGATGTTCATGAGGGTAAACTGATTTTGAGGATTAATAATGAACAAATTGTTTTTAATGTATTTGATGGCATGAAACACCCTCACGAAGAAGATACTTGCTTACGCATTGATTCTATTGATGAGTGTATTAGTGAGTATTTCCAAGTGAACAGATTTGATGACCCATTAGAAGCATGTCTCACAAATGGACTTGATGAGCGTGAGGAAGGTGAGAGCCTTACAAAATCAATCCACTATTTGGAGGCATCTCCTTCATATCCTAGATTTTTAAGACCGCCACTTAGAGGCTTGGAGCGTGATAAGATAAAAAAATTAAAACCTTCCATTGAAGAGCCTCCTCGACTTGAGCTCAAACCTCTCCCCTATCATTTGAAATATGTGTTTTTAGATGGTTCTACTTCTCTTCCAGTGATTATTTCATCTTCTTTGAGTAGGTAGATGGAAGAGAAGCTAGTGAGGGTATTGAAGGAGCACAAAAGAGTTTTTGGGTGGACCATTGCAGACTTAAAAGGAATCAATCCATCTATATGCATGCATAAAATTCTGATGGAGGAGGGTTGTAAGCCAGGGGTGCAACCTCAACGACCACTTAATCCCACGATGCAAGTGATGCACTATCGTATGCACAACAAATTTAATAAATAAATCCTAATTCCCAAATACGTAGTATATGGCAAGAAGGAGTCGAACCCACAAGGAATGGTATATAATCAATAATTCCATAATCGATGTTAAAACCCGGTTATGTAATAACATACAATTCTATCATCAATATCTAAATTATGGATAAATAATAAAACATTGTACTCACTAATTAATGAATAAGGATAAGAAGTATTGATTATGGAATTAGGATATCAAATAATCATGGAGAAACGAAATATTCTAAATGATTTAACGTTGACTTGTAGAAACTCATAATAATTCATCTCTTTGCTTTCTCTCAATTTTAATAAATTGAATAAGCTCTCAATTTATCACCTAACAATTAATAACCTAGGTAAGAACACTAGATTCAATTAATGGCAGCATTACGAATGGAAAGCAGTCAACTATGTCCATAATCACATAAGCTCGGATCATGCAATCATACGAATTAATGGACAAGATTAATAATTAATCTTTTGCTACTATGGAAACGTTAATTAACAATTACGTATTAATTTCGTTATCCTAGCGTAGATTAAGATCTAAACTAGATAGGTGATCAGTCTAATTAGTTTAAATTCTTAATCTATGATGCGAGATCATTCAATTCCGTCCATCAATTCAATTAAATTCCATCTAGAATCATGAATTCAAAATCCAAAACCCTAATTCCGTCATCAAATCCTCCTACCTTATATTATCTACATAATTGCAGTAACACACAATTAAATGCAATAATCTATAATTAACATCAATGCTTATAAATAAATTAACAATGAAACACTAAACACAAGAAAAATAATAATGCAGCAAAGAGAATTGAATTGCATTCAATCAAAAATCAAAACTTGCAATTAAAAGAGGAATGGAGTAGAACTTATCGAATTAAATTGCAGATTGTTGATTGTTCAATTGAATACAATGGAGAGAAAAGAATTGGAATTACAAATTACATGTGGTATCTGGAGAGTATAGAGAGAAAGAGAAAATCCCATTCTTGAACTCCCCCGAACCACCTTTTCGAATGTTCAAACTTTAGAAATATATCGGGGAAACGTTGCGCGAACGGTTACAGAATTTGAGAAAAACACGGTCCATGTTTAGGAAACACGGGACCCCCGTGTTTTTCCTTGAACTCTCGGCCAAATGCTGAATTTTAAGTGCTGAAATTTGTGTGCTGATAGAAAAACACGGGCCGTGTTTAGGAAACACGAGGGGGCCGTGTTTCTTGTTCCTTCATTATTTCTTCATGAAATTTCAACACAATCTTCCCTTTGATATATATTCTTCATTTCCAGTCTTTTCTTCCATTGATTCCATATCTATTGATGTGTTCTTTGTTGCCTTTTCTCTTTCCATCGATTTCTCCTTTGAATTTCTTCATTTTTATCTTTTCCTGCAAAATCTATCCAAAAGAGAAAAACTCGAGAAAAGATTACATGTTATAAAAGTAATGAGGAATAAATGACATTTTTACTTAGCAAAATAACATATAAATCTCATCTATCAGCAAGAAGTGGTGCAAAAAGAAGTGATAAAATTACTCGATGCAGGCGTAATTTATCCTATATCTGACAGTGCGTGGGTTAGTCCAGTGCAGGTGGTACCTAAAAAAGGGGGTATTACTGTTGTGGCTAATGACAAGAATGAATTGATCCCTACACATACTATAATAGGCTGGCGTGTTTGTATGGATTATAGACGAGTAAATGATGGCACAAGAAAAAACCATTACCCTCTTCCCTTCATTGATCAGATGATAGAGAGACTGGCAGGCCACGAATTCTACTGTTTTCTAGACGAGTATTCAGGTTACATACAAATCCCCATTACACCTGAGGATCAAGAAAAAACAACATTCACATGTCCTTACGGTACGTTTGCATATAGAAGAATGCCATTCGGATTGTGCAATGCACCGGCTACTTTTTAGAGATGTATGATGGCAATTTTTCATGATATGGTGGAGGATTTCATGGAAATTTTTATGGATGCTTTTTCTGTGTTTGGATGTTCTTTTGATGCATGCCTAAATAATTTGGATAAAGTGTTGAAAAGATGTGAAGACACAAATTTAATCCTTAATTGGGAAAAATGTCACTTTATGGTCCAAAAGGGGATTGTTCTGGGTCACAAAATCTCTAACACGGGGATTGAAGTTGATAAGGCAAAAATTGAAGTAATTGAAAAACTTCCCCCTCCCTCTACTGTTAAAGGTGTCAGGAGTTTTTTGGGGCATGCTGGCTTTTATCGAAGGTTCATTAAAGACTTCTCAAAAATAGCTAAGCCTCTATGTGAGTTGCTTGTTAAGGATGCTACTTTCATTTTTTCTGATGAGTGTTTGCATGCGTTTAATACGTTGAAAGAAAAGTTGATTAGTGCACCCATTATGGCATTTCCTGATTGGAATTTACCCTTTGAACTAATCTGTGATGCAAGTGATTTCTCTGTTGGTGTTGTGTTGGGTCAAAGGAAAGATAAACTTTTTCGAACGATTTACTATGCCAGTAGAATTCTGAATTCTGCACAACAAAATTATGCTACTACTGAAAAAGAATTGTTGGCTATAGTATTTGCATTTGATAAGTTTCGTTCTTATTTATTGTTGAATAAAGTCATTGTTTACACTGACCACTCTACATTAAAGTATTTGTTTGCTAAGAAGGATGCTAAGGCTAGGATAATAAAATGGATATTACTGCTCCAAGAGTTTGACTTGGTGATTAAAGATAAAAAGGGGAGTGAGAATAGTGTTGCAGATCATCTATCACGACTTCCTCAATCCGTCATAGAAGAGCCAACCAATTCCATCAATGAAGAATTTCCCGATGAGCGCCTTTACAAAGTTCAAATCACACCTACTCTATGGTATGCTGATATAGCCAATTTCTTGGTAGGTAATATCTTACCCACTCATCTTTCATATCACCAAAGGAGGAAGTTTCTTTCTGAGGTGAAGTATTATTTTTGGGATGATCCGTACCTATTTAGAATTTGTGCTGATCAAGTAATTCGGAGGTGTGTGAATGATGAAGAGATTTATTCCATCCTAGAACATTGTCATAGTAGGGAGGTTGGAGGTCACTTTGGACCAACTAGGACTGCGGCTAAGATTTTACAATGTGGCTTTTATTGGCCTAATATTTTTAAGGATGCTCACACCTTTGTTTCTGCTTGTGATAGGTGTCAAAGGACTGGGAATATATCCCGAAAACATGAATTGCCCTTAACTAATATCATGGTTTGTGAGTTGTTTGACGTTTGGGGTATAGACTTCATGGGACCGTTCCCTTGTTCTTTTGGTAATGAATATATCCTTGTGGTTGTGGACTATGTGTCGAAGTGGTTAGAATCTGTGGCACTTCCCAAGAATGATGCAAAGGTGGTTGTTAAATTCTTGAAACGAAATATTTTCACGCGATTTGGCACACCTAGAGCTATCATTAGTGATGGAGGGAAGCATTTTTGCAATCAACAATTTCAATCCCTCCTAGCTAAGTATGGAGTTAAGCATAAGGTGGCAACTCCCTACCATCCTCAAACAAGTGGTCAAGTCGAAGTAACAAATAGGGAGATTAAACAGATTTTAGAGAAAACTGTAAGTGTCACACGAAAAGATTGGTCTATCAAATTAGATGACGCACTTTGGGCTTATAGAACAGCATACAAAACTCCAATAGGCCTGTCCCCCTACCGTTTGGTATATGGGAAGGCATGTCATCTCCCGGTTGAACTTGAACATAAAGCATATTGGGCATTAAAATTTCTAAATTTTAATTTGAGTGATGCAGGTGAGCACAGGAAACTTCAATTGAATGAAATGAACGAGTTTCGCTTTGATGCGTATGAGAATGCAAAGCTTTACAAAGAACATACCAAGAAGTTACATGATAAGCATATTTCAAAGCGTGATTTTTTCAAGGGACAACAGGTGCTTCTCTTTAATTCTAGGTTGAGGCTTTTCCCTGGAAAGTTGAAATCTAGATGGTCCAGCCCATTCTCGGTTGTAAATTTATATCCCTCCGGTGCGGTGGAAATTTCACATCCTGAAAAGGAACATTCATGGTTAATGGTCAACGGTTAAAACCATATAATGGTGGTGGTATTGAACAACTTAAGACCATTATTATTTTGACAAACAAAAATTAGACAGGAAGGAGTCGAGCTAACGACTTTAAACAAGCGCTTCTTGGGAGGCAACCCAATTTTCTGATTTCATTTACTTAGTTTTTTTTCCCTTTGATTTTGTATTTTTTTTTTTGTATCTCATACTAACTCACAGGTAGGAAGGAGAAAAATGAAGAAGTGATAACAATCTAAGTGTTGAATTGTAGGGAGATTTTAGGGCTTTTGATTTCCCAACCACACTTATAGACTACTCATGGCTCCAGAACTACGAGGGCCATTCTGCCAATATTACACCACCATCCACTGAGTAAACATGGTATGTGAGTTCTTCTCTTCCCTTTTACTTTGACAACACATTGGGGACAATGTGAATTATAAGCATGGGGGAGATATTGTACGGCTACATTTTCCTTTGCTTTTGTTTCTTGCATTATATTCATAATTATGCATTTCTTATGTTTCAAAAAAATGAAATTTTTTAAAAAATATATATAAAAGTGGGAAATGATCTTTTAATGATGATAATAGAAGGATGTTTAACATGACGTTGTAGTAAGTTAAGTTGACTTGTTGAGACCCCTTAACATTTTCTTGAAAATAATTTTGATTTTTTTAAACTTAAAAGTTTTGGTTGCATTTTTAAGGGCGAGTGTAATTATGTTGGTGAAATTGAAGGTCATATATGCATTGCGAATTTTTTGTGGTTCATTGCAGTGTAACTAATGTGGTGACTTGTTCTATGATTTAACGGATTAGAACTGACATTTTTGTTTGGACCTTGTGAGATTTTGAGCCTAAAAGACTGATTCATCGAAAAGCAGTCTTAATATTTTTCTTGTGTGTGATGTCCCACCATGGCTTGTGAAACTAGAACTTGCAATGATTTTCTTCGAAGTTACATATGACTTATGATGCACATTAAGATGATAGAGGCATGCTTTCTTTTCTTATAAAAGCTACATTAGCCAAATAGCCTAACCTTGACATTTTATCCTTTGCTGACCCTTTTGAGCTTTTGGCTTATTTTGTTGATCTAACCATACCTGTAACCTTTATCCATGTATCCCTACCTTAGTCTAGAGCTAGTGGGGTGATGATTATATTTTAAAAAAAAGAAAAAAAAAAGAAAAAGGGTATGAGTATGGTATAAAAAAAAGAAATTTGTTTTTTTTCTTCCTATATTGAAGATGTTGAGACTATAAAAAAAAAGTGGAAGAAAAAAAATAGGAAAAAAATATATATTGAAAAAGGTGAAAGAGACTTGTGTAAATATTATTGATCACACCTCATTGGTTCTAGAATTGTAGCCCAAAAAAAATATCTTAATTTTCTTACCTTTAACCCCATTACAACCTTAAGAAGACCTCTTGATTATTGTGTGTTCTAAGTCTTTATAGGGGTGGAGAATTGAGAAACATTGCAAGCATATGGGTGATCATTTTCATGAGTGCAAGGACTTAAGTGAAACTTTTAAAAAAAAAATCATATAAATAAACACGAGAGATGAGTGTCCCAATACCTAAAGTGAGGTTGCCAGTTTGAAACTTGAGTCTTGTACGAGTTTAGCTCACGGCTACCTGCAAGCCATGCAACATGTTATCCTTACATGGTCTTCTTTGCATGATTTTGACTTGAGAACTCAACAATACATTTCCACTTCTTCCCTAAGTATGCAACATGGATAATATTTTTGGAAATTATGTTTTTATATTTTGCTGAATTTTGGGGTCTTGATGAGTTGATTTTATTTGGTGTGATGTGAATTTTTGAACAATCTTTACTGAGAAAGGGATCTCAATTTTACCTATCACTTCTACTATGTGCTTTTATATGTGTTGGTTGCTTGAGGACAAGCAATAAGTTAAGCATGGGGGAGTTGATAAGCATGAATTATGTCAATCATATGGACTTTAACATGAAGATTTAATGTGATTGTATCATGATTTTTTTCATAATTTATTCCACTTGTTCTTTTTTACTTCTCTTGATCATATTTTGTAGGTATTTCAAGAATATGGGATCAAAAGGAGCTAAAACGCAATAGCGGGAACAAAATAGAAGAAAACGCAAGTGCTCAAAGTGTGAAAAGGAATAAAGACTTAAAAATAATGACATGATGTGTTATGAATTTGGATAAATATTGAATACGAAGGTTGTAGATTATTTTCTTATCTTTCCAACGCATAAAAAATCAGCTCAATCCAAAGTGAAACGTAGAAGTAATGGCTAGAATATGAAACATGCGCAAAGCTGAAGAATTGAAACGACCGTGTTGATGGATAGTACGTCTATATAAACATATTTTTCATGCATTTTGGAGGGGAGAAACGGATGGAATCAAAAGAAGACGACTTTGAGAACACTAAAGAGAGATATAGGGTTTCTTATTTGGAATCATCCAATCTAATCACACCTCTAATTCATCCACAATCTTCCATCTTTTGATCTCAATTTCTTATTCCTAGTCAGACAAATTGAACAATGAATTGCTCATCTTGAATAAAGAGGCTATTGTATTGTTTTTCTTTGGATTTTATTCATTTTTTTTAATTGATGCAATTCTCTATGTTTAATATGTTGATCTTAATGAAAGCCTCGCTTGGCTAATTGATCTATGCTGAGGTGAAGGGAAATCCCCTGATCCGGATGTGTTGAGAATCTAAACCCTGCCCAATCTAATTAATTGTCATATGTGTTGTGCTAATAATTTAATTGGAATAATAGAGAAAATTGATCACTTTTAGAGAAACCCGGCAAGATTCGAGAGATGAGTCGGAGTGGGCTCCATTAGCAT
The DNA here is from genome assembly GCA_030549775.1 of Tamarix chinensis. Taxonomy (NCBI): domain Eukaryota; kingdom Viridiplantae; phylum Streptophyta; class Magnoliopsida; order Caryophyllales; family Tamaricaceae; genus Tamarix; species Tamarix chinensis. The sequence goes on from CM060175.1 coordinate 45,456,610, forward strand.
GACTAGAAATCATACCACAAAGTCGAGAGACGTTAGTTGTCTTCTACAACTAAAAAGAAGGGAATATGATACATAATAATGCGTTGCCTATTTTTGCATTCATACTAGAGATAGATGAGTCTTAATAGACAATAGGGTGTAGTGGCTTGAGAGAGCATTACAATACATACTTTGGTTGGCATTCATGACAAAGTATTTTAATTTGGGATTTGGGGTAAATATTCTATCACATTGGGGTTGAGGGATTGACCGAAACCTTAGCATTTTCTCGAACTGAATTTCACTTTTTCTTAGAGTATAATTCGATTTAGTTTGCACATTTTATTTTTATTTAGAGTTAGACATCATCTGCCCCTATCGTTAGTCTAGACATAGGAGATCTTTTCACTATCCTATTGCTCACTTCCTAGTCTCTGTGGGATCGACCTTGCATACTATTTCAACACCATGCACTTGCGGTTAGAAGACATCAGTTTTGCATGAAGGAATCTAGGATTTTGCATGGAAGAATCTAGGATTTGTATGAGAGTTTAGGGTTTTGCATGAAAGAGTTCGAAGGGTTGCATGGGATGTATAAAGTTTGCATGGGGTAAATTTTACGTGTGGAATGTTGATTTGGGGTGTGAGGAAGGTAATGGAAGAGTTGTTTGGGTGATTGGAGGCCTTGGGTTTGGAAGGAAACCCTAATCTAAGAAGAAGGTAAAATGGGAAAACAAATGAGGGTGAGTGGAGTATAAGATGAAGTTGGAAATTATCATGTGAGGGGTGAGCATGAGCACCATGGAAAGATAAGAGTGGAAGGTGAGAATGGAGAGGTGACATGTAAAAAGGAGGATGCTAGGGTTTGGTGTGGCTACCTAGGGTTTCATAATCACACGTGTACTTGGTGAGTAAAGCGTGATAATGAGGGTTGAATCCAAGGGTTGTGATGTGTGGGGTGTTAAAATAGTTTAGGTTGTATGAGGTGGAGTATGATGGGCAACATAGGCCTAAATAGGGTTTCTAGAGAAAACCCTAAGAGTGAGGTAGTGAGTGGACTAGAGGTGTAAAGTAGTGGGCCTTGACCCACATACTTAAGAATTGGGCCTTTAGTGTGAGTTAGTGTAAGGAGGAAAGGATATTGGGACAAGTTAGGAAGTGTAGGAGTCTCAAGATATGGAATGGGTCCTTTTAGAGGATAAGCATAGAGAGAGTTAGTCATGTATGTCTAGGGTGACCTATTGAATAAGACACGGTAAAACATTAATCATGTAAAGTGGAAGATTAGTGAGCCAAGCATAGTCCGATCCACCAGCATATAATAGTGGTTAGGGCATTCTGCCCTAGAAGTGACCGATCCACAGGCTATAATAGTGGTTAGGTGCATTTTTCCCTATAAGTGAATGCTCCACCGGCTAGAATAGTAGGGGGATCCCGAGGTTAATAAACCAAACCCTAAGTTTGCTAAGATACATAAAAGACACTAAGTACTTACAGTGGAACACCATGAGAGAAGGGGCCAGACCGATCCACCGGCATATAATAGTGGTTAAGGCGTTTTGCCCTATAAGTGACCGATCCATCGACTATAATAGTGATTAGGTGTATTTTTTCCTATAAGTGACTGATCCAAAGGCTATAATAGTGGGGTTCCCATACTCGCATGGATTGATAAAAAAAGTATGGTGTGAAATGAGTACTTATGAGAGATTAAATAATTAATTTATCCGAATTATAATCTGGCCTTTATTTATTTATCTAAAGTGATTGTAAGTTGTTATGTTATCATGTTTGAATCATGTGCTTTATGTATTAGCCTTAGTGCATGGTTACATTGCTCAGTACATAGCGTACTGACCACCCGTTTTATGGGTGCTACTCATTCCCATGAGCAAAAGGCCCCTCTGACTTTGTGTAGGTTGGAGATACTTATTTCAATTCCTTTGATATTCATGAGGCATCAGGCGGGGATGAGTGCTTATTATGGACTTGGCACGAGGATCAAGAGTGGCATGGACGAATTTCCCTTTTATGACTTTCTACTTTGTTTTGAGTTTCCTAGACTTAACTTTTATCGTTTGTAAACTTATTTCCTCTTAAGGAACTTTGACTATGTACACTGAATTATGACTTTTGACTTTGCACTCTAAATTCTTTCTTATAATTGTTTAATGCTTATTTGAAGTCTTATTTAGATTTGATTATGATGTTTATTAAATATCTTTTAGCCTTGTGTTTAGTGCGAGAATGGCCGTGGACCAAGCTCATACTAATCACAGTGGTAACATTTCTAAAATTCATAGGTTCTAATTTATTTAATTCCGTTTTAAAAATTAAATAAATAAATAAATAATAGTGAATTTTGGGGTGCTACATATAGTAGCATCATCAATAGAAGGTACTTGCCCTAACCAATGTACAGCCTAGGGAGGTTAAGGGGATACCATAGAGGCCTAGCTTATTTCCTTGTGGAGGATGACATACCTAGGGTTTTGGATGGTATTGTGGAGGATACTAGGGAGGATAGTTAAGTAGATGCTTGAATGTCATTAGCAAGGCAAATGCTAATCAATAGGTAGACATGGTCACTAGTATGTTTTCCATCATCTTATTACTAATGCATGTGTTAATTCATACATGAGAATCTTTGTCATTTATATTTATTATTGTTATTTCTAGAGCTAACTTTTCATTCGGATTACATTAGATTATCCTTAAATGTGACCTTAGAGATAGGCAGGGTATGATAATTTGATGTAATCCTCAAGATTGATATGTTGGGGAGGTATTGGGTTATGATAGATTATTCTTAGATGTGAGTTGTATTATGGAGAACCTGGGGTGCTAGGGTCTCCTATAGGAAATACGAGTATAAGCCTACGACAAAGGTCATATTTGCACATATGTTGTATTCGTTGGTGTATAAAGGTTACTCTCTATATCTATGTGGTGTTCTAGAGTTGAACAAAGATGTGTCATCGTTGGAGGATATTTTAGTTTATTGGCACTTTCCTAGTGTTTCTAGAATAGATAGCAAGTATACAAATAGTACATGAGATAGACTTCGCTATTGAGTTAGAACCAGAGGCAGAGCTAGTTCTGAGAGTTTCAAGAGTTAAATTCACAACTAGAGTAGTTAGTGTCTCATAGGTAAATTCTCCCAAGTGTATCTGTATGGGGAACATTGGTTCTTTTAGCGAAGAAGAAAGATAGGAGTTTTAATTCATGTATAGATTATTAGGTTCTAAACTAACTAATAGTGAAGAATTGTTAAGCATAGATGATTTGCTTGATCGACATTAGGGTGTTTGATTTTATCAAATATTAACTTGAGGTTAGGTTATCATCAACTACACATTATCAAGGTAAACATCATAAAGACAACCTTTTGGAAATGGTATGGGTACTATGAATTCATGGTGATACCTTTTAGGCTTACCAATTTGCCTGCCATATTTATGGAGTTTAGGATGAGGATCTTCTGACCAATCCTATATTAGCTTATTGTGGTCTTCATACACGAAATTTTGGTGTACTCTTATAGTGGAGAGGAGAATGAATAACATCTTTACACTATACTGTCACTCCTTAGAGAAAAGAGGCTATGTCAAACTCTCCAAGTGCGAGTTCTAGCTTTAGGGTGTTATATTTTTAGGATATGTGGCTTTAGGAGGAAAATTCGTTGTAGATCTGGCAAAGATTTGGGGAGTCACCTAGTGGAAGGCATCTACTAGTGTTAGCAAGGTTTTTAGTTTATTGGGTTTGTCAGGTACTACAGGCTCATTATTAAACACTTTTTGAAGGTAGAGCCTCCCTCAGTGAGCCTTCAGAAGAGGACTACTAGATTTTAGTAGCCTGATGCATGTAAGGGTGTATTCTAGGAGGTAAATAAATTTCTAACTATGGCATTAGTTTTGACTCTATCATTAGGATCATACTAGTTCAAGGTATATAGTGATGCATGAAGCATGGACTAGGTTGTTTATTGGTGTAATATAGTAAGGTAGTTGCATATGTTTCTAGTCTATTGAAGTGGCATGAGCATGACTACCCACACATGATTTGTTGTTGGTCATTGTCATCTTCGAGCTGAAGATTTAGAGGCACTATCTGTATAAGACATAGAGCAAATTCTTCACTAACCATAAGAGCCTCAAGTGTATATTCACTAAGAAGGAGTTGAATATAAGGAAAATGAGATTGTTAGAATTGGTGAAGGATTGTGATATCAAGTTAACCAACCATGAGGGTAAGGCCAACATAGCTACGAATGCCTTAAGTAAGACGATATCACACTTCTTGAGTTATTAGGTAGTAGCTAATTGGTTTCTGAAGGAGCTGGGTAAGACAGTGATAGAGATAATTCAACAAGGTGATTTGGACATCTAAATGATTACATTGAATACTACACCAACTATTTTTGATGAGATCTATGCGGGATAACCTGGGAATGTTAAGCTCAAGAGGATTTGGTAGAAGACATAGGATGGTTGAGATGAGGGTTTTTGGATTCATAAGGATGGTAGCATTCACTACAGGGGTCATTGATGTGTACCCAAAACTTTCATTTCTCTCAAGCATTAGATTTTATACAAAGGTCACTATACTTCATATTTTGTCTACCCAGGAGAGGATAAGTTGTATAAGGATCTCAAGGTGTTCTATTGGTCACCTCATATGAAACGAGAGGTAGCAGAGTTTGTATTGAGGTGTCTAACTTCTTAGGAGATTAAAATAGAGCACCATAGACCTGTAGAGTTGGTTTATCCTTTAGATGTTTTGAGTTAGAAGGGAGACTCTATCTCTATGGATTTTGTGAGCGCACTACTAAGGATTCATAATGGGTGAAATACAATCTAGTTCATCATTAATCACTTGACTAAATCAATAGTTTTTGCATCAATGAAGTCAACCTGGAGTATGAATGAGTTAGTAGATGCTTACATAAGGAGTGTGGTGAGCATGTGTGTTACACCTACTGATATATCTCTAATAAGGATTTGAGATTCCTTTCACACTTTTATGGGGGAAATTATGGGAGGTTGTGAGCATAAATTTGAGGACATGTACCACGTTTCACCTAGCTACATACGGGCAAACTGAGAGGATCATTTAAACGCTCAATTACATGCTATGGGCTTATGTTTTAGACTTTCAAGGTAGTTAGGAGGATCATATACATTTGGTGGTGCTCTTGTAAAACAACAATTATCATGCTATTATAGGTATGACACCCTTTGAGTCATTGTATGGATACAAGTTTTAGACAGCTTGGTGTTAGAGCAACATTAGCAAGGTTATTGTAATTGAACGAGTTATGATTGAGAAGAAAAGTCAATGGGTTTGGTTGATCCAAGATAGAATAAGAGGATATTAAAGTTAATAAAAGAGATCTTCTCATTGGGCATTGTTGTGATGGACTTGAGATAAGGAACAGAGTTTTGTTAAGGGTCTCACCCACCAAGGGGGTGCAGAAGATTGGTAGGAAGGGTAAGTTGAGTATAAGATATATAAGTAATTATTAGATTATTTAAAAGGTTGGAAATATTACTTACCTCTTGGCACTTCCACAATAGTTACCTCAAGTCCAAAACATCTTCCACATATTGCAACTGAAGAAGTACATTGTAGATCTTCTCACATGTTCATACCTAACAAGAGAAAACTTGATGATTCATTATCCTATGATGAGGTACCCTAGCAGATTATTAGTAGCAATTTATGATGAACATGTACAAGCTCAATTCCACTTGTGATGATTCCCTATATCCACCATGGAGTAGAGGAGGTGACCTAAGAGGTAGAGAAGGGCATGAGTGAGACACATCCCAAGCTTTTTAGTGCAAGTGTCTAGATTTTGGGGTTCTCTCTCTCATTTAAGGGGGTAATACTCGATAGTGTTGTATTAACACCTATAGAGATTGCTTTTCCTTAAATATTCTTTCTCTTTTTCCCCAACCATTACTTATTAACTTAAAGGATGAAGTCTCCTTTAAGGGGGTAGTGGTGTGATATCCCATAATTTATTTAACTCTAATCCTGAGTAATTAATATCTTAACCTAATCCTGATTTTGAGAAATTTATATTTTTACCTTACCTTAATTCCTTAACCTAAAACCTAAATGTAATCATAATCTTTAATTTAGGTTATTATTATTTTAACCTAAATCTAATCTTAGATGATCATTATTTTAATATTAATCAAATTCATTCATATATGTTTTTAACCTAATTCTAATCCTAGCCCTAAACATCTATTTTTCTCTTTTTCTTTTCCCTTTTATTTTTCCTTTTTCTCCTCCCCCTTCCTAACTTCTCTCCTTTTTCTTCCTCTTATCCCTAGGTGAATTTCTCTTCTCTCGACCAAGGTCCTTTTGCAATGATTATAGCCTAAACCTACATATCCTACATTCATCATCACCACCATCACCACCATCACCAAATATATCTCAAGGGATTTTTTTCATAGGATGTTTCCCTAAAGTCCACTCTTTCATTCCACAGCCCCTACCTCTACCTCAATTATGTAATTCCTCACCATTCGCACAGCCACATCTATTTATGCCCTCCAATCTCTATCATTACCTCATTTATTACTTCACCTTACCCCCTCTCTTTTCCTTTCATCTTTGTGTATCGTTCCATCACCATCTTCCATTATCCACCATTTTTATGTCACGAAGACTTACATAACTTATACAAACCCTAAAACTTAACATTAGAAGTGTTAACATCTCACATAATCCCTACTCATCTACATCACAACCTCACCTAATAACTCACCTCACACCCACATTAGCCTAGCTACACCAACCATCAATTCCACCACCGTCCAAGCTATGTTATTCCCTAATGCCACCACCTCCTAGTTGTGCCACTTCCCCACACCAACACCACCCTAGTAGTGTCATACTTTGATAATTAGGATATAATCCAAAGTTATTGGAGGACATGGGTTAGGCTTATACATGCTTAGAGACCAGTGAGGATACATGTCATAATTAGAGATTTTTAAATGTTATGTGCAGCTATTTGTATTATCATGTTGTTATGATTATGTTGATAATTACATTGTGTTAATAATTTTTATATGATAAGTCATTTCCTATGATGGAAAAGTGAGTATGATATGAAAGCATGTAAATATTTATATTGATTAGCTAAGCTTGTTGTGTAAGTCATGAAAGTTGGCTTAGAACACTGTTTAAACTTTGATATTATATATATATATATTTGTGTTTAGATGTCTTCATGAGGTTATTATATGTTGAAGGTCAAAACCACTCATGTTGTGACTTGCTGGGTTTTTTATGAAAATATGGAAGTTTTAGCATCCTTAAGAGTATTTTGGTCAATATGGGTCAAATATGAAATATTTTATATTTTACTGTATTAAATGGTTTAACTATGATGAGTATACTGTACAAAATGTTTGGAGTGAATATGAATGGACTGAGTCTAATAAAATTGTGAAATAGCTTAAATTCGAAATAATAACTCTACAGATAGGTTATTATTGCATGAGTAAAACGTTGAATTTAAACCTTGATTTTCAGTTATGTTATTAATATTGGCATCTTAGGAACATGTATTAAATTTGTTGTTTATATGAGTCTTATAGGAAAAGTTATACCTGAATTATAAAATTAGAGTTTCATATGTAACACCCCCATTTTTTACTATTGAAATTTTTTGTTTCGAAAACACTACAAAAGAAAAAAAAACTAATAGACACTTAGAAAAAATGGGGTGTTACTACGCACCTAATAAAGGATATGTGCAAGCCACCCATCCAATGTTAGAAACAAGGCTAAGAACCTAACAAACCAAAACCAAAGTAGATTGAACCAAAAAATATTATATAAATTCCAAAAGAATGGATTTCAAGTACAAGACCTCGACAACCCACAATATTCAAATAAATGAGGAAAATTAAGTTATAGTACATGATTATCAAATTATAGAAACAAAATTGGGATATAGCCCCAAACTCTAGTCCATCAAAGATCGCTTAAAAGTCTTTGGATGCCCACACTCTCATAACCCATGCCTAACAAGAAGTTGGCCACGTATTAACCATCCCCAAGAAAATACACATGGTTCGTTTGGGCCAACCAGTCAATCAATTTGGGGCGACCAATTGCTTGGTTTGGCTTATCCAAACCAAGGGTTCACTCAAACTATTTAATCATTTTGGCCAAAATCGTCGACTATTCTAGGACCAATTGATTTGTTCTACCAAACCAGTTGATGGGTTTAAGTAGAGAGCAAATCAAGGTCACCACAGACCTACTAGTTGATGGGTTTGGCAAACTAATTGACTATTCTAAGGAATAATCGATCTTTTAGAATTAACTAGTTGATTGGTTTACCCTCAAACAACACACAATAGACATTTTCATGCTAATCATCCACAAAATCTATAATACCCCAAATTGAGCGGATTATTATAAGGATTGATTTGGCTATTTATATCAACATGGTATACCATCCTTTTGGTGATTTACTCATAAGGACTCTGCAATTAAGCATCCTGGCTGTTAGCAATTATTAGGATGGGTAATCCTCCTGGTTAAGTTTTAAAAAATTTCTAAGAAACTGTGTGAGTGAGGAAAAAGTGCACTAAAAGGACTCATGTTGATTTGTGAGATTAGCTAATCAATTGGAAAACACTTTAATGTAGCACCCAGGTGGTCGTATCAACTCAAGGTGTTACAACATTCCTACCATATCCAAATCAAAACATATCATGTCATCATACCAACACTTTTCAACTCATAAATTGAAACATTCTTCATAATTAATCAAATCAACCTAATTTCCCTAAAATCATGCATTTTTCTAAGAATTTATAAGTTAATCAACATTCATCGATCCAAAACCAAATTCTTATGCAAACTTATAAAATCAGAACTTTAAAGAATACACCACATCACATGATTACTTAGATTACATTTCAGAAGTAAGAATGACTTACTTAGTGCCAATAAAATGTTTCCATAAATAGGAAAACTCAATCTGAAAGATTTACAATTTGCAAAACTTAAAAAAGTAGAAGTTAAAAGCTTTAAAAATCCAAGAAACAATTTCATAAATCAAGATTCGAATTAAGAGAAAACAAGCTTACCAAACCTAAGAAAAAAAATAGAGAGCATTGTTATTGAAAAGAGATGAAAATGTCTCCTAAATCTTATTCTCTTACTTGAATATAAACAAGGAGCTAGAGAAATAATCAAAAGAGTGGAAAGGGCCCTCAAATTGGAGAGAAAAGAACACATGGTTAAAGATCTAGAGTATTTCGATGGCTGAAAAAAGAAGTGAGTGCAAGGGATGATTAGGGCTATTTATAGCCAACAAATTTGTATAAGAATGAGTGTGGTTAGACACAAATAAAAAAAAAAACTAATTTCTACTATTGAAACATGAGTTAAATGAGTGGATTTCATCAAAGATAATATGACCTCCCTTCTAGAGTTGAAATGGTAATTTATGGAAAATGTAGGTTGAATTTACCCAAAAAATGTCATACAGAAGAGAGGAAATGAATGATCAACATGGAAGGAATCTTCGAGCTAAGCAGTTATAAGTCTGGAAATCAAAGTAGCAATTCTAAAATGTGTAGAGGAGAGAGGAGTAAAGGATAAAGCTAAGGTTTCCCTCTCCCTCAATTGCCAAAATTAAACCCTCGAATAAGTTTGAGGTAGAAGCTTGGGCCAAATGTAGAGATGGCAACAGATTGGGTACCCTCTATCTATTACCCAAACCCTGTAATAAACCAATAAATCTTGCTTAACCTAATCCTACATCATTAATACCCAAATCTAATTCTAATCTTGATAAACTATTATTTTAGCCTTAACCAAATTCCTTAATCCTAAAATATTAACCTAATATAAATCTTTGACCTAGATAAATTATTTCCGTAACCCCATTGTAATTCCATCAAATTTTGTCACTAACCCTACCCATTTTAGCTGATCAAATATATATAACCCTAATTCCAACCTTTTTCCTTTTATTTTTACCTTTTTCCTATTATTTCTCCTTTTTCTATTTTCGTTCTCCTCTCTTTCACCTCCTTCTTGTCATAAGGTTTGACCATTCTCTACTCTTACCACTTGCAAACTACAACCATCACCCTCACTCTCTACTACAACCATCATCATCACAATCATCCCTCACCCTCACTATCTAGTGTTGCTACCCCGAATACACACACACCTTCCCCCTACCCTTTTTCATCATCACTCAACACACACACACAAACATCACTCTCATGTTTTATACCCTGCCATTTTCACCCAATACTCCACCATGCCCTCGCTGAATTTCTTCTCCACTCTTCCCTACATCATCCTCTACATTTTTGCCTATCGCACATCTCCATGCACATATGTGTGTGTGTGTGTGTATACTACTCCACTCTTCTTCTCCCTCATTTTATTTGTTGCCATTTATTTTCCAAAATCTCTATCAAACACCACTACCTCAAGCTCCCTCTCTTTTCTTCTTATTCTTCTTCTTCTTCTTCCTTCCTTCCTTCCTTCCTGTGCTTTGTTTTTCCTAACCGTGCACCACCACAACCACCAAGGTCATCGAGCACTACCATCTTTCCCTCTTCTTCCCTCGCATTCATCATATTTTTGTGAGATGCATGGCTGGCACATGGCCTCACGTACGGTCATGCAATAATAATTTTCCTTATCGCATGCCCATACTAACCAATATGGTGTACCCATGCACCCTCGCACAGTCTATGCATAGCTTGTTACACACTAGTGCACACCCATTCTTTATTACCCTATGCCATCTGTTGTCGAGCATGGTGGTGCCTCTTCTCACAACTTACCCATGTGCAATCCCAACTCATAGCCTAGGCGTGCACTACTTGTTGCACGCTCATGTAGCCCTCTAGTTCGATCGTATACCCTCTTTTTCACCCCAAACCTTATCCAAATGCCACCAAATCTTTCAAATAGATCCATCATACATTCCACCACATTTCCACACAACTCAAGCTTCCCTTTATCTCTGGTTATTTATATTTTTACACTCCTTTACCTAACTTTTCCCTCAATTATAATCTTTGAGCCTAATCGTGTACTATCTTATTTTTTATAGGTGATATTTCAGTCATCTCAAAGAAGGAATTATATGATTTATGTGCTTAGAGTCTCGTGTCCTTATTGTTAAGGATACTAATCAATATTTTAGGTTCTTGTGTTAAATAATTGTATGGCTATGTGTATTATCATGATAGTTTTTGTTATATGACAAAATGTATGTCGTTAATGATATGTTGTGATAATGAGGATTTATGTGATATAAAGGAAGTGAGAATGGGAAAGGTGTGTTTATATAATCTTAGTTCGCTAAGTCATATTTGTGAGAAAATACAACTTATGGAATAGTAAAATGGGTTAATATGGAGATCTTGGAATTTTAATGTGTTAGGTATATTAGATATGATAATGATATCAAGGGAAGTGTTTGGAGTACTTACTAAATGTTGTGGTTTCCTCAAAATGAGATAATGGCTTAATTAGGACATAGTAACCTTAAAATAGTAATATTATTATCCCATGTGTAAGACCCTTGAGTTAGACTGCACATTTTTGATATGTGGTTGATGTTTTTAATTTAAGGATGTTTGTTGAACTTGGTTAATCATACGAGCCAAATGGAAAGAGTTGTGACTAATCCTAAAAGTAGCATTTTGGGAGCTCTGTAAATAGTACACATTTAGGATAGGGTTATTGTTGTATATGTGAGACGTAGGATTTAGACCATGAATTTTAGGTGAGTTAACAATGATAATATTTTAGAAATGATATACTATAGTTGGTGGTTGAATAATCAATATAAGGAAGTTATTCTAGGAGTGTAATATTATAGTTGAGGAAATTAAAGATCTTGACTATAGAGATTGACCTTATGAATTGTGTTATGTGCTTATTTGCCTTAATGGGTTTGGTACTTATAAATCAATCATGAATAATATATTAATCATTTAAAGTAAAATATCATGTTAGTAGGGCCAAGGTGATGTTTGTATATCCATTCCACTAGAGGATAATAGTGGCTTAGGAGCGTTTTGTCCCAAGAAAGTGTTTCAGCCCATTCCATCGGATTGAGAATAGTGGGAGCCCTGCTCATTGTGAATAAAAATATAACTATGTAAACTATGGCTAAGACATTAATACCTTAAAGTGAAAGAATATGTGAGTTAAGACCAAGGTGATGTTTTTATGTCTGTTCTACCTAATAATAATTGTGGCATACATGGGAAGTTCTAAAAGGACAAAGCGCACTTTTAGGCCGTGGAGCAATTTTAGGATGGGTGACCTTCTAGGAAGTTCTGAAAATTTCTTGGAAAGTGCGTGAGTGAGGACAAAGCGCACTGAAAAGACTTGTGTTGATCTGTGTGGCCAGCCTATCAATCCGAAAGAAATTCAAGGTAGCCCCCGCATGGTCGTATCGACTTGGGGTGTTACAAATGGTATTAGAGCGAAACCGCGATCGTGAGCTGAACTTGGATGAACCAGTCAGTCACCTAGCGGGACGATCTTAGGATGAACTATATTAAGACAGTCATTGATTGAGGCACAACGAGGACGTTGCGTTCTTTGAGTGGGGGTGAATGTAATACCCCAAATTAAGCAGAGTGTTATAAGGATTGATCTGACTACTTATATCAACATGGTATATCATCCTTTTGGTGATTCTATCCTAAGAACTCCACAGTTAAGCTTGCTGGCCGTGGAGTAATTTTAGGATGGGTGACCTTCTGGGAAGTTCTGAAAATTTCTCGGAAAGTGCGTGAGTGAGGACAAAGTGCACTAAAAGGACTTGTGTTGATCTGTGGGGCTGGCTGACTGATCAATCCGAAAGCACATCAAGGTAGCCCCCGCGTGGTCGTATCGACTCGGGGTGTTACAAGCATCCTCTACTTTGCATTTTGTCATTGTAATTCAAATTTAACCTCCAAACTCGTATTGCAATAATAAATATTTCTTTCTTTTCTAATTTTCTTATTTTTATTATAAATGATTTTAGCCCTGTGATTGATCTGAGGATGGTTGAGCACACCAGAATTATATCAATTATGACCGTAACACCCAATATTTTGTTTATATGCTTCTGCTGTGAAACAAAATTTTTCTATTCTAACAATCGGGGTGTTACAAACCCGATAAGAAAACACATAAATATAGCCATATCTAAACCTAACAGGAATTTTTATTTCCTCCTCCAAATCCATATCCATATTAGTTTATCAATATCTTTTTGTATATCAATTGGATAAAACCCATTAGGTTTTGGGTAATACCCATCAAATTCAAAATAAAAACCATTCAATATTAGAATTATATACTTAGATTGCTAGAATTTAAATGTATCTTCACTTTTAGCCTTAGAAAATATAATGAAGGTTATATGAATGAGGATAAAAATATAATTTCATATCAGGTAAAAGGATGTGGATACAATTATGAAGATAGGTATGGATTAGAGGATCCCTTACCCATATTCATATTCAAATGCGGTGGATATTTTTCCTCTTACTCAATATTTGTATCCATATCCATTTATATATCCAATGGATAAAACCCATCATGTTTCAAATAAAACTCATTTGATTTCCATCCTTAGCCAAATGCATGATAAAAAAGGTTAATAACCTTTAAAAAAACTTAGAATGGGATTATCAAGATTCCATAGAAGGTTTCTTAAAAAAAAATTTAAGTTTTAAAAATATACCCAACTCGATAAACCAGATGATTGGTTTAGCGTACCAATTAACTTTTCTACTGACCGGTTGATTGACTCTCCAAACCAATTGATTCGTTGAGTTAATTAAAAACCTTTTAGCTAAAATAATGAATAAGTCGACCGATTTAGAGAACAAGTCAATGGGTCTGTCTAAAAATTCATTTTATTCCATTTCTAAAACATATTAAAATCCAAATTTTCTTCAAATTCAATTATATTTCTAAATCAAAATCAAATATTATAAATTTTTAATAAATACCATAACCTATCATTCAACAAACATAATGAAAAGGTGAGGTATTACATCGTATGTGTTACGAATAGTAACTCTACATATAGGTTTGTTATCGTATACATAAGACGCTGGAGTTAGACCTTAATTTTGAGATATGTTGATAAAATTGGTAGATAAATGAGCATTATAGGAGGAATCATGTTTATAAAGTGAAATTAGGATTTATGAGGGAAAGGGTGCCTTTTTTCCTTAAGAAATGTTATTATCTTCTTGTGGATGTGTTTTATGTGTTTTGGATAATTATGTTATACTGGATTATGTTCCTCGCATATCCACATGTGTGTATGCATGATGATATTGAGATGAATCACAATAAATAAGACATTAATCACTTAAAATGAAAGATCACGTAAGCCAGGACCAAGGTGTTAAGTCTATTCCATTGGCTTAATAATAGTGGCCAAGCGTATTTTACCTTAGAAGGTTCTTCAAATCATTCTATTGATTTTAAGAGTGTGGCTAGGATATTTTTTCTCTTTGAGTTGTTGAGTCTATTCCACCGGTTAAATAATAATGGACGGGTGCATTTTATTTGAGAGATGCTTCAATTAGTTCCACTAGATTAAGATTAGTGGGGTATTAAACAAAACTTATATAAAAAATGGATTGTGACTATACCTAATAATGGAACTTTGACTTATTCATTCTCTTATATCGTATTATGTTTAATCCTTTTTCTTGATGAGTCTTTTTATGCAACCTTATGTATTTTGTACATTCTCTATGATTATATGGTCAAATTACTCAGTATATAGCGTACTGATCATCTTTCTCATGGGTGTTACTTATTACCATGAGCAGATGACCTAGATGTTTTGTGCATGCCAATAAGGATGCATTAGATAACTTTGCTTCTTATGATGCTTTACTTGTGGATGAGTGATCCTTATGTATCTAGGTTGGACATAGAGTTATGTTATCTAATTATCACTTTTAGTTAAGATACCTTTTGGAAATCTTAGGTTCCAATGTATCCCTTTAATGTACTTTGTTAATGTTCTTGGAGTTAACCTCAAAACTAATATTTAAGTTTATGAAGTTATCTCATTATTTATTTATCATGTTTTACATATGAATTGTTTTGCCTTGTATTCGATTTAAGGATGGTAAGGTAAGCCAAACTTATATCAAGTGCGGAGGTAACACCCAATTATATTGTTATTACACTTTTGCTAAATTAAAAATTTTCAGTAGTATGTTTAGGGATATTACAACTATCTTATGGCTTGCAAATTACACCAACATATGCTTCATAATGATAAAATCAAAACTCATACTCATTTATTCTCTGATATCTCTATCTCTAAAAACATTTAGCTTCCATTGCTACAAAGCTAGGATTCATTGAAGCCCTAACTCAATAGGTTGAAGTACTTCATTGGATTATAGAGAGAGGAAGAAGACCTAAGATTAGAAAGTAGGTAGCTCATGCATTGATCATTGCCACTATCTAATATTTATGGCATGAGATAAATAAAAGATTTTTTGCAAATGAAAGCAAGGAATTAATACATTTGTACAGACAGATTATATCTTATTTGGCAGGGAAGATGTCAAAATTCATCCATTATAAATCTTATAATAAACTTATAGTGCGTATAGACAAATTAGCCTAAGTATCCATTACTTTATGTATTAGGCTTATTGCTCAGTTTATTTTTGATTAGTTGTGATGTAATATTTTCACAACAATTAACAACAACAAAAAAAAAAGTGTACTTGCTCTATATGAATGGATTAGTGCAATAGTTTGATTTGATAGAATTTTGAATCACACATTCTTAGGTCGTTGTATCACCCATTGGTTACCTCCATATATTGATCTAGATTTTTTGTGCTCTTATTTCCCATAACCATTGTATCTAATTTCCATACACTTATTTTGTGATCATTATGTATCATCACCTTTTGTAGTAACTTAAAATATTGGAAGTTTTATTGTTAATTATTTGAATTAATTTCCTTGTGGTAGTGTTTAATTTATTTTCCATTTAAAAGGATATTCTTTAAAAGTTTTATGCCTAATATGATATAGATGGTTGGCATCTATTTTATGTTGGGTTTGCTAGTAACATCCATTGTTTGTTTATTTTAAATAATGCAATTGTCATTTGAAATGAAACTTTATAATCATAAAAATAGGGATGTTATAAATTATTTATAGTAAATCAATTTCTTTATATATCTATCATCTTCATGATCCCCTTGTGATATTTTCTCTACTAAAAACAAGATATTTTTGTTAGACTAATGCTCCGTTACTAATGGCTAATTGTTCTCTTTCACACTCTCTTTGATTAAATTGTTTTCATATGTTGTTTTAATTGTAAGATGAGCTATATAATGAATTTTTATCATGAAACATATAGATGAAATACAACAATTCACAAAATTTACTAACAATTTTCTGTTGTGGTATGTTTTTTATAGGAAAATCAAATCTTAAGCCATGTTTTTTATTTCAAGCATATTCTGATCAAATTCAAGCTATGTCTCATAACTCAAACACATATCGAAAGAGGATCTCCCTAAAAGTCCAATGATGAATATAGGATATAAATTTAAAAAGTTCAATAAGTTTTAAAAAATCTAATATTTTCATTAAATCCAATTCCTTTTACTATTTATAATAATTTAAAAATTAAGAATTTTTTTAGTCTTAAGAGTCAAATGTGTTACAAAAACATACATGTTCTACTAAAACCTCAACCCAACCAACAAACACTTGCTAAACATATAAGGAGGCTTAGTGTGAGATACAACAAGTTATGTCCAAGATTTAAGTGTAAGAAAATCATATCCCAATTAGCATGTAACTTATTATTAATAGAATCAAAATAAATTAGTAACAATACGGAACATAATGATGAATGAATATAAGATCAAATAGATGAATCTTTAAAAGAAAAATTAAAATATTATTACAATATTTTTGGAGAATAAACTATGAATATTAATTTATATCAAAATAGAATATAATATATCATAATATAAAAATAAAATTTTTATATGCATATTAAAAAATATTTTCATAATATTATATTTCTATACTTTTAGCAATATCTATTATACTATAAAATATTCATGATTAAAATTTATCTCACAATTTCAATAATTATGAAACCTATTAACTTTTAACTCGCAATTTTCAATAAGTACGGAAGATTGATGAAAAAAAAACAATAATAGAAGTCAAAGATTAGTGTGACTGGGTGGAGAATGAAAATTGATGAACAAGCATCGAGGCTAGCAAAAAAAATTGATGCATAATGCTAAACATATTGGTTTAAGCTAAGTAGTGGTGATGGAAGTATCTAAGGTTCCAACAAAATAGAAATTTAGAAAGGATAAGAGAAGAGAATGAGTATAACTTAATCCTGAAATCCTTCCAAGATTAAGCACTTACACTAACCAACTAAGGTTTCAACACTTAGTATAAAATGGTGTAAGATTTTAGGAGATAACACAAGACTATGCTCTAAGTCTTGAGTTTGTGAAGGTTGTTGACAACCAAGTATGATAACTAAAGTGAGTTGATCATTTCTTCAACCATTTACTTCTATATAGAATGTATCCGGATTTAGAAAAATTACAAACTACACCCCTAACTCATAGGGAGATGATTTGGTTACATTATAACCATAGGTTACATTAATACACATTAACTAAAGTTTGTAACATACTACAATCAGCCATGGGATGAATATTAAGTCTTCTATCCCCCATCATAATATATCTAAGTCTTAAAACCTATGACAAGTATTTAGGAAGCATAAAATTACACTTTAAGAAAGTCTAACAATACTCTTTAACCATGTTTAACTAAGAGAGGCAAAAACCAAGTTGATTGCAAATTGATGGATTGAACTCTTGGTAGCTGCTTTTGAGGACTGAAAAGAAGGTTCTCTCTTCCAAAATTTAAGCTTGATTTGAGGCCTTGAATCCCCATAATAAACTTCCTAAAGTTCCTTAAAATCAACACACAAAATGGTTGCTTGAATAGCCTAAACTTTTATGCTGATTTAGCCAAATTTGTTGC
This sequence comes from Tamarix chinensis, assembly GCA_030549775.1. Classification (NCBI taxonomy): domain Eukaryota; kingdom Viridiplantae; phylum Streptophyta; class Magnoliopsida; order Caryophyllales; family Tamaricaceae; genus Tamarix; species Tamarix chinensis. Next base: position 45,474,697 of record CM060175.1, read on the forward strand.
TCGTAGCCGATGAAGAACTTATCTTGTCAAGCTATATTCAAGCTATAATGGAGCCATAAAAAATGTAGAGTTTATGCTCTTATCTTGATATTTCATGGATTTTATGACTTCCAATAACCTTGATCACTCAATAACCCAAATAAGAATAATTTTAAACTCTTATACCATAGAACAATTAATAAGTAGATTATCATTATTATTATCGCTTAAGGAGGATGCTTCAACATCAAAAATGAAAAAAAATGATATTATGATCATCTAAATCAACATTCGTGTCCTATTACTTAAGCTAAAAACTATTTTGTCTCTCTTTTGGAGTCGAGGTTGAGACATAAAAAAGAAATTGCGACTGACATCATTCTATTTGGGTCACCATCAAAATTTGATTACCCAAATCATAATATCTCCAACAAAATTAACCATCTCTCTCTCTTACTTATTTCTCCCTCCAAGAATTCGATATATGCATTGTGTTTAGGATATGAAAAAATCTTTTAGATATATGGTTAATTGAATCTTATTGTATCAACTTCGCATTGAACGATCTTAATTATTATTGATCACATGTTGACCATAGAATAAAAATTAGAATGATGCAAAAAATAATAATATAAAAATCTAATTTAATATTTCTACCTTTATTGGATTTTATTTTTAAAAACAAAGAAATATATATATATTTTTGAAACTTTCAACACTTTTCCAATTATAAATTCTTCAAAATATGTAGATTTTTAAATTACTGTGGATATTTGTGAATTTTTAGACCTTGGTATAAATATTCCAAGTTTTTGAGAAGTTCAATAAGTTTTTAAATGCCTACAATTCAAAAAGAAAAATATAGAATTTTAATTTAGCAAAGTAATCACAATTTTTGTAAACATATAATTTTTGAAAATGGGGATTTTAGAAGATGAGAAATTTAATTTTTGGTTTTCTTTTCGATTTTAAATTTCCTTATCCAAATGATGGTAGGTTATGAATTAATTATTCTTAAAATGTCATATGAAACAACCCTTCAAATTTAATGGCTTAGAGTTAAGGTTGATTGCTTTCTTCTATGGTCTTCTACTAAATAAATCACATATTTTGTTATAAATAATGATGCTATTTTTGGATTTATAAATCATTATGGTTTTAAAAACAAATTACGTGATAATGAAACTAATTATTATAGAAAACTATTCTTGTTGTATATGAGGAGCTCTACAAAAAATTTGTGATGATAAATGGGTTTAAATTAATAAAAAAAATTAGAGGGGTGTGTGTGTGTGTGTGAACTCATATTTTAAATGTTTTAATCCTTATAGCTAGTTACCACTTTTCTTATTATAGATGAAATGCCCCAAATATTCTAATTTCAAAATTATAGTTAAATAAGATTTTATTAGATAAATTAATTAAATAAATTTTTTTTTATTAAAATAAAAGGAAATTAATTAGGGAAAATCAAGAAGAAATTTATAAGTATTTTAATTAGGAGAAATTTGGGTATTTTGGTTAATTAAGGATCTTATTTTGGAAATTAATCAAATAAATTATTTTATTTAAAATAAGAAGGAGAAAATAGTTCCAAATTAATATGAATTTTATAAATAATTTAATTGAATAAAACTAGGGTGTTTTGCTAATTAAAATGGAATTTATGAAAAAAAAATTAAAATCTTAAATTAGCCTAAAAAGGGTTTTAAATATTATTATTTTTAAATATCCCAATT